>JAZDUA010000304.1:1200000-1868020 GCA_038098605.1 Gryllus longicercus | reverse complement strand
AAATGGGACCTGCGCCGGTATGTTCTTGTATTGCTTTATTCGAAAAGAAAAAAACAAGGAAGAAATAAATTGCAACATAATTCGAGAAAATAATTGTGTAAAGTGGACATTATTTTTTGCAAAATTACACAAAAACAACTCGTAAATTGGAAACATTTTTCATGACATTATTAAAAACCTGACTTAGACGATCAGATTAATGAAAATTGTCTATCTTTAATGAACATCTACTATCTTAAATCTATCTTTCTTAAAATGAAGCGCCCTTAAATGAAACAAGTATTTCAATTAATGGCCAAAGTATTAAGTCGGTTAATAGTTACAACTTCAGGATTATATAACAAAAGATGGCACCACACGGCAGGAAATAAAAAGAAGGTACACTATGTAGTCAAAAGTATCCGGACACGTGGCTGAAAATGACTTACCAGTTCGTGGCGCCCTCCATCGGTAATGTTGGAATTCAATGGGGTGTTGGCCCACCCTTAGCCTTGTTGACAGCTTCCACTCTCGCAGGCATACTTACAATCAGGTGCTGAAATGTTTCTTGGGGAATGGCAACCCATTCTTCACGGAGTGCTGCACTGAGGAGAGGTATTGATTTAGGTCGGTTAGGTCTGGCACGAAGTCGGCGTTCCAAAACATCCCAAAGGTGTTTGATAGGATTAAAGCCAGGACTCTGTGCAGGCCAGTCCATTACAAGGATGTTATTGTTGTGTAACCACTCCGCCACAGGCCGTGCAGTGTGCTCGAATCGTGTTGAAAGATACAATCGCCATTCACGAATTTCTCTTCAACAGGGGGAAGCAATGTGTTTAAAACATCAACGTAGACCTGTGCCGTGCCACACAAAATAACAAGAGGTGCAAGCCACCTCCATGAAAAACACGACCACACCATAACACCATTTTGGACGTGTCCGGATTCTTTTGATCACGTTGTAGATTGATTTCTCCCAGGCCCTTAAAATGCGGCACTTGTATGCTTTTCCCTCGGGTAGTTACAACAGGCAACTTATCTTTCTATCTACTATGTTTTCTCGTACAAAATGTATGGCCAGTTTTCTGTGTAATTTCTTGTATTTTTTCTATGGAGTGTGTGGCCTCTTTTCTACTATTCGTGAGGATTACGAGATTATCTGAAAAAACTAGACACTCTTCACGGAATCTATTATCTTTTTATGACAATTTGGATTCCTTTGACATCTTTTTCCCATGTTCTGATAATTTTTTCGAGATTAGTGCCTATTACCATTATTATTATTATTATTATTATTATTATTGAATATTTATATTATTAATAGTATTACTACCCTAACTCAATATAGCAATTTCTTGCACTTCCCTGTCTTTTGAAAAATCAGGGACTTAAGTTCTTATAGAAACTTTGAGGGGCAAATCCCAGAGCTTCTATAAATATTGGGACGGCCTATACTTATGAACTCCACATTCGGCTGATCTCGATTTCCAAATTCTTGTATTTAAAACGTTTCTCTGCCTCCTTAGTCGAGACGTTTTGATTGCATGGCACAACATCATCTAGAAGTAGACACGATTTTTCTCCAAATGTCGAATAACAATATCCAGTTTGTATGTAGCTATCGTGCGAATAGTTTGAATTTTGTGATCCTACTATATTGTACCCCGTCCAACAGACATCGCCAGATTTAGTGAATGTTCTTACTACTTGAAGCATGAATTTGGAATTTCGAGGGCGTTACAGATCTATCAGTGGAAGTAATTAAACACCCTATCGTGTCTTTTCAAGTATTCCGTCTTTGCTAGAATTGGTCAAGCTGTGGCGATATGATCAATGGTTTCTACTTGTTCCTGGGAAATGCAACATTTATCATCTTGGGAAATTTTGAGAACTGCGATTTCACGACACCCAATCTTGTACAGCTATTGCAACTAATGAAAATGTTCAATAATTTAGAACCAGGAGAGGATTTACATGTAGAATGAAACACATCCTACATTCTTCAATATTTAAGAAGGGAGACAAAGAACCGTGTGTGTTACAGGAGAATAAGTGTCATAACATCAATAGCAAGATGATTTAGATTTTAAAAAAAATTGAAGGTGTACCTGTTATGAATAAAGAACAGAGTGGTTTAAGACAAGGACGATCATGTCTAGATAATACCCACGGTAACAGACACGGCATAGAGAAACATTAAAGCAGAAATATGAATATTTATGTGATCTTAACAGACCTCCAGAGAGCATATGATAATGTCCAGAGAAAAAATATTAGGGAAGAATTGATATAATAGAATGGCTGTGCTACTAAAAATACACAGAATTTCTCGTACTAGTTAGTTTTCTAATTTCTGTGGTCTGGGCTAGATTTTTGTACTTGCCATTTACTCCTGCCTGCTGCCATGCATTGTGACATACAAATCACCCCTAGGTACTGTTTAATAAAGGGAATTATGCATTGATCACATGTTTACTTTAGAATTGGATCCATACCAATAGTATGTAGACCAAAGAATTCACGTCGTCAGGGAAAGGGGTCAACAAACTATTACGTTCCGTGCTCGAGTGTCTGGACGTGATTCTTTTGCGAGGCATGGCCCTGAGACATTATGTTGAATTCATGACAAGACGGCGTTGAAAATAGAGGTGTCGCGTTTATTTAGAATGGACCAGACTCTCTCTTGGCAGCAATGGGATTGGACGGTAATAATTTTGCAGACATAGGCTGAGTAATATTTTGATGTTAGAAAAGGGGAAACTTACGTTAATTGTGTAATTTATTTATGAGTAGTATATAATTTGTTCTTTCAGGGTTTCATATTTAGCTTGCGTTGTAATTGGTGATTTTGAGGATTCATGTAAAACGTACTTTATAAGTGGGAAATTAATGAAGAATAGATTCATAATTGGACATTATAAATTGGTTTAAGTAAAATGCCAGGCAGTCGCGAGTAGGTGCTTCATCCGAGGCGCAGGAAGGTAAAGTAGTGTTTGCGGACTTCATTAATTGAATAGATCGTATTATACAATATTATTATCTCACAGAATTTTTGGCGAATATTACAAAAATTCTCCCGCTGCCATAATTTACGACGATAGCAGGAGCATCTTGAGGACATCCCGTGGACGGCATCCGGACAGAAAACCTCTTGAAGACCGGCAAGAAAGTTTTTTCCGCTAGATTACGAACATTTATACAAGAAATACCGTACGGATTTTGTGACTATCAAATTAATGATAAACCATTAATGAGTTCAAAGACCTATAGTAATCCAAATGTAGATCTGCACAATAAATGTCAGTTCTTTATTATCAAAGTAAACAGGATGATAATTTGTAGATGTTGTCATCAAACTTTTTAATAACAGGATAATACCGTAGAACATCCAGGAATCGCGGCTCTGTACGGATTCGCATGTCCACATCTATATATATATTGTGACGTACCTGTAAATGCCTACACTGTTCGGGCACCAGCTGTGACGTAGCTGTTTTTGTCGGTACTTGCCACTGCAAAGAAATTACTAAAGATAGGGATCTTGCTCGTGAATGGGTCCCTATGAGGAGTCGATATAGCATTGGGAAATGAAATTAACATATGTTGTACAATCACAAGCATAATTTATTCACAAACCAAATCTGTTAAATACATGATTCAATACACTGATACTTTCGCCTTGGTACCAAGATCGGATTTATCATGATATTTTGTCATACCTTGGGGCCCCAACAAATACCTCCGTTGTTCGGATTGTTGCTCGCGCCAGCAGGGGTCGCCGACCTCCAACGCAGCTCGGCGCGTCCGGCGACGGGTGGTGTGGGGTCGCCTCGGCTGGCGGCCTCTCGGACTCCTGGTACTTCGGCTTGTAATATCACCGAAACATTCACAACTTCTCGGCAGCGTCCGTATCGTGTCCGTACTGTTCTCTGACCTCGTCGTCGCACTTCCCTCTAACTATCGTACACTGTTTTGATGTGACTACAGAGCACGTGGTCGCGATGCGCACCAGCATCAGTTTCGTAACACACAGTTCTTGTATTGTCCTCACTGCGTCGAATGGCCTATGCGCGATTTACTGTTCTCCTCGCACTAATCTCTTCTACATCATCACTTTCCCGGCCTCTACCTAGTATGTCTATGAATCTTGCGTTAGCTAATATCCTATAACACCCACCGCGTTCTTTCTTTATCCGTGCCTAGCGACGAGCTTCTCGCAGCACGTCCGTAGCCATCGACAACTTCTCTTCAACTGTCGTAACGGCTGAATTCTCTGCCGCTCCACGCTCGGTTTTCAACCGCCGATCAACGTTCCCACGAAACCCTCGCAGCGGCGACGGCGGCGGCGGCGGCGACCGTTGGTCCCTCCCCACCGCTGTTCGTCGCGCCTGTCGTGCGTACCACGCAGTCCAAAATGAACTCTAATTTCTTATGCTAATGTTTCTAATTAGCATAATGAAACATTCTGTGTTTCAATTTATATGAATTGCTGTTCGTTAGTATCGCTAAAACTCGAGAACGGCTGAACGGATTTATTTTATCTTGGTTTTGATATGTTCGTGGATGTCTAGGGAAGGTTTAAAAGTTGAGAAAAATTCGAATAATTGCCGGGAAAACCCTCAAAACAGTCCTTTTCTCACGAGCTGCGGCGCACTGTAAAAGCAAGAAATATCAGAGAAGCCCACGCTCGCTCTTCCTGCCGCAAGACCGTACTCAATCAACACATCCCTGTCTGATAGCGTAGGCCAGAGCTCTGATGAGTGAGAATCGGAGCACCGCGGCTTGCCATCCGTCAGCAAGCGATAGATAAGAGCCACGCGCGCCTCTGGAGGTCAAGCCAAAGGTATCCCGTTCGTACGGCTGGGTTGAAATGATCTGGGAAACGTCTTTCCCATTCGTATTTAAAAGGTTAATCTGTCAGATTATCGAGAACTCGACTATCGATACTCGAGAACGGCTAAACGGATTTATCTTATCTTGGTTTTGAAATGTTCGTTTTGAAATACATAAAGTTCAAATTCGCGTGCGCGTTGGAGGATCTAATGTGTGTGTGTGTGTGTGTGTGTGTGTGTGTGTGTGATATTTTGTGATAGTGACACTTTACTGCTAAATGAGCGAGAATTTTTCTCAATTTACAATGCCGAGGAGAAGACGACCTGGCTTAGGTCGACGCAGTGAATCAAATGTGCGAAGAGCTACCTCACGTGCTAATCGCACTGATGACCAGAGAGAGACAGATCAAGAAAATAGTCGTATTGCTATGTCAGAATTGCGTTCTTTAGCGAGTGGCAATGTAGTAGATAGGCTTAGAATGCAACTAGTTTGTGCACTTCAAACACAACAACAGCAAGTTAGACGTAATGAAATTGTGCGAATCCGTAGACGCAGTGCTCCTGTGATTCTTGAACAAGCTGCATTCCACTATGATCCGGCAATTGATTATTGTGCCGACAAATCGGTAACAATTGGGGAAATGAAAATAATTTTATGGGCAATTCAGATGCGGAAATTGATAATCGTTGTGCTCACAATCCAACTGTGAAGAGAACCATTGTCCAAGAATTACAAATGTTCCTTCATCAGAATAACAATTTAGTAAACATGTTCAAAATAGCATTGGATCGGATGCCATCTGATAGACATAATATTATAATTCGAGCTGACAAAACACCTACCGGTGAACACACAAGGAGGTTTAATTCTCCTACCATTGATGAAGTGGCTGTTGTCATTGTGGGAGAAAATTTACAATCTAGAGATATTGTGCTTCATCGTCGGAATAGTGATTTAAAACGTGTATCTGAAACACAGATGAGTTATGATGCACTACAATATCCTTTGATCTTCTGGCAGGGGGAAGATGGATATCATTTTAATATCAAAATGGTAAATCAAGTAACAGGTAAATAAATTGAACAAGATTAAATAATATTTTAAATTCAATTCATCTAAGTAACAATTTAAACATTTCTCATTTTTGATTGCAGGTGCTGAAACCAACAAAAAAGTTAGTGCTATGAATTTCTATTAATAAAGACTCATGATCCATCAAGGTGAAGTAAATCGTATTTTGATGTGTCAACGACTTTTTCATCAGTTTGCAGTTGACATGTATGTCAAAATTGAGACTGAACGATTGACATACATCCGTTTGAACCAACGACGGCTACGATCAGAGGAATACATTCATCTCCGCGATGCTATAAATGCCGATGGCAATGTGAATAATGTAGGAAGAATGACAATTTTGCCAGCCACTTATATAGGAAGCCCACGCCACATGCATGAATATGCTCAGGATGCTATGTCATATGTTAGGCATTATGGCCGCCCAGATTTATTTGTTACATTCACATGTAACCCAAAATGGTCTGAAATCGAGAGGGAATTACTACATAGCCAAACACCAGTTGGTAGACATGACATAACTGCCAGAGTTTTTAAACAAAAGTTAAAATCTCTCATGAATTTCTTAATAAAGCATTGTGTGTATGACCGAGTACGTTGTTGGATGTACTCTGTAGAATGGCAAAAGCGTGGATTGCCACATGCGCACATTTTAGTCTGGTTAGTGGACAAAATAAGGCCAGATGAGATTGATTCCATAATTTCAGCTGAAATTCCAGATGAAATAGTTGACCCGAAATTGCATGAAGTAGTTACCAAACACATGATACATGGACCTTGCGGACTTTTCAACTATAATTCACCCTGTATGGTCGACGGCAAGTGTTCCAAGCGATACACAAGAGACCTGCTTGCTGAAACCATAACGGGAAATGATGGATACCCATTGTATCGTCGGCGATCAGTTGTGGACAATGGGCGATCAGTAGTTGTGAAGGTAAGAGGACAAAATGTTGATGTAGACAATCGTTGGATTGTGCCATACTCGCCAATATTGTCCAAAGCTTTTGAGACTCACATCAATGTTGAATATTGTAACTCTGTGAAGTCGATAAAGTACATATGCAAATATGTAAACGAAGGTAGTGAAATGGCTGTCTTCGGTGTAACCAATGCAAATGATAAAATATCACAGTACCAGATGGGTCGCTATGTAAGTAGCAACGAAGCAATTTGGCGTATCTTTTCATTTGCGATCCATGAAAGACACCCTACAGTAGTCCATTTGGCAGTCCATTTAGAAAATCGTCAAGGAGTTTATTTTAATGAATCTAACGCGGCAGACTGGGCGGCACATCCACCGTCGACAAAATTAACAAGTTTCTTCACAGTCTGTCAAACTGATGATTTTGCTCGCACTTTGCTGTATGGTGACATGCCACGCTATTACACATGGAACGCATCATCGAAATCGTTTCAGCGTCGAAAACAAGGAACACAAGTTGAAGGACATCCAAAAGTATTTGCTTCAGACGCTCTGGGTCGCATCTACACAGTACATCCAAATAACGATGAATGTTGTTATTTGCGGTTGTTGTTGGTGAATATTCGTGGTTCGACATCGTTTAAACAACTAAGAACAGTTAATGGACAGCTGTGTGCGACTTACCGTGAGGCATGTCAACTATTACATTTACTTGAGAACGATTAGCACTGGGATGATACGCTCAAGGATTCCGTAATTGCCGCATCAAATTCGTACATTGTTTGCGATTATCATATCGACATGTTTCCCTTCGAATCCAAAAGATTTGTGGGTTAAGTATAGAGATGACATGTCTGAGGATGTTTTGCATCGTGTGCGCCGTCCAACTTTGAATCCTACACTACAAATGACTGAAGAAATTTACAATGAGACATTGTTCATGATAGAAGATATGTGTTTATTGATAGCAAATAAAGTATTGTCGTGTTTGGGAATGACAGCACCCAATCGTCATATGCACGATGCATTAAACCACGAGTTGCACAGAGAACAACAGTACGACATTGAAGCATTGGCCAAAACAATTCGTACAAAAGACACTCCACTTAACAACTAACATGCGAGTATTTTTGCAACAAGATGAAACTGCAAATGTGTTTGCAAAGCAGTTGTTAGACATTGGAAATAATAAAGTTGCAGTGGATACCTCGACCGGATTCGTCACATTACCCACAGATTTTTGTTGCATCACAGACTCAAAAGAGGAGCTTATTCAGCGTGTTTTCACAGATATAGTGCAAACGTTCAATAACCATAATTGGGTGGGTGAACGGGCAATATTGGCGGCGAAAAAGAAAGATGTGGAGGGTCTCAATGCGACCATTCAGAATTTTCTTCCAGGACAGTTGGTGTTCAGGCGGCGAAATAGTCGAAGAAAAGTTGGGAGAGCATTTTGATGGAAATGGCAACGGAACATCGCCTCTTCTATCACAGTAGTATTTGTCAGACAAGAGTGTTCTGGAAAAGAGATGACACACAATTGACAAGAATTGTTACTTGGAGAAAGAATTAACGAGTATTGAAGAAGTTGTCACAGTTACCTCTGTCCAAACGAAAACTGACCCTTTCCTTACGAATTCCGTGGCCTTTAGCTACGTGTTTCTACTACAGCCAGTGCCTGGCACACTCTGGATCGAACCTTGAAGACGTTCAAAACGCTTTTACTCAGCTTTCCGCATTAGCTTGTCGTAACAAGGCGAGCCGGCGTCTGCGATAGAAAACTCCTGGTATTTCGGCAATGCCAATTTTTAGCGGGAATTTTTAGCTATCCAGGAGCTGGTGCGATCTTTCGGTGACGCTCCGAACTAATACAAAGAAGTTGATAATCGACTCCAAGGACTTTGCATGAAGAAATGAATGTTTGGTCGGCAGAGAAGAAATTCGCGCGGCTTTTTGGAGAAAATTAAGAGGATATATCTCGGAGGCGCCAAGTTTAGAATGTATAATCTTTTCCTTTGAAACGCCTTCAAAGAACATCAAACGCCCTGTTAAAGAAGACACGGCGCCAAATTCGAAGTAATTTGGCCGGCAATATGTCAACATTTGGTTTCCTTCAAATCAGTCGACACCGTTATGAACCAGGATGACGTAGTCAACTATCTCACGGAGTTTTTAAATTCACTGGAATTGCCTGGATTACCACCTCACAATTTGCAGTTAAAAGTAGGATCAGTTGTCATCATGTTGCGTAACATTAATCAACCTCGACTATGCAATGGAACAAGACTGGCTGTGAAAAAGCTGACGAATAACACCATTGAGGCAACAATCATAAAAGGAAAATACAAAAGAGAGGATGTCTTGATTCCGCGGATACCGATGATTCCTACGGACTTACCATTCGATTTTAAACGCTTTCGATATCCAGTACGTCTGGCCTTTGCGATGACCATAAATAAATCGCAAGGACAGTCGTTAGAAGTTTGTGGAATCAACTTAGAATTTCCCAGTTTCGCGCATGGACAATTATACGTCGCGTGTTCGCGCGTCGGAAAACCGTCTTCTTTGTTTATTTACGCACCACAAAACAAAAAATATAGTTTATGAGAAAGCTTTAAATTGATTAACAGACTGTATAATAATAGTGTGTGTCTGTAAATATAAAATTTAAACCTTATAAATAGCCAGTATTTCAGAAAAACTCTGTTTTGTAAGTAAGCAACATGATGTGTCGAAAATAATAATCAAACTTCATGCTTTATTCAAAAAATGCTTTTTTATTAAATTCGGATTCGATTTGTTTGTTTTAAAATCATTTTATACAAAAGTTTAGGTCTTTTATTTATCGTTGAGGCAGTACGAAGTCTGCCGGGTCAGCTAGTATAATAATAAAATTAGAAGGTAAAGGGTTATATGTCGAACCCAGGATTGTAAAATCAATGAAATGTTTGAAATAGCAATAATAATCAATATTGTAATAAATGTAATATTAACCGGGCAACATAATTAATTGGTTTCTGAAAAGGCGGAAATTTAAACTGATTTTCACAACAACAAAAAAATTGAGTTTTCGAGAAACACTATAAAATATAATTTAAAGCACATGTATTCATAAATGCAATAATGTGAACAAATCACAGCTAAAGTAATTATTAACATGAGAGAGATACAAAAAATGTCATTTATATAATTTTTGAAAAAACAAAAGGATAAAGCAAAATGTAGTTTATACCATCTGATGAACGTAGTACATTTAGCACCTCCACTACCAAACGTTTAAAGAAAAAATTTAAATCAGTTTTTGAGAAAAAAATATTTTTTGATATTTTTTAATATTGCTCATATTGCAGGCAATATTGAGCAAAAATTACTAAAAATTTCAAAATATTGTACGTGAGCCTTTTGAAAGAACTACTTATGGAAACAAAGTACTTGAAAAAAAATTCTTGAGTTTCTTCTCTTTCTTCTAGTTGTAGTAAGACGCCAAAATAATTTCAAACTTTTGCAAATTTAGAGTTAACAGTGAAAATCGGACATATGCCATTTTTATAAGCGTACTTTACTTTATCCTTACCAGAAATTTAAGATAAAAAGTTTGGAGCTATTTTTGATAAAAGTATGAAAATGTCCCAGGGGCTTCAATGTCAAGTATTAATGAATGTTTTTCAAAATCGCAGAGTTTCGAATGAGGCCAGAAAAGGAGACACTTTCGAGAAACGTCTATGTCTTAATCGATTTACAGACAGTACGTGCTGCACGACAAATCTGAAACCTTTCAACGCAAATGGAAAACGTTTTTCAAATTCAAGCAGGATACTGCCAGGAAATGGAGTCGGAACTTGAATGGCTTTAACGTGACTTCCATTTAACGCTTTTAGAAATCATTTTTTAGGTTTCATCGACAATATTATAACCATATTCATCGATTTAAAACTTTCGAGAAAAACATCTAACCGTGACCCTATTCTTTCAGTTAATCAACTTGTCTGCGTCCACTATCTTCCGCGCGGGATTGATAATATTTAGTCGTCATAATTGTGAATTTAGTAAATAAAAAGGAGAAAACATCAAGTGGAAATAAATTGAATACAAATAAGTGACAAAATCCTAGTCTAGTTTTTAAAACAATGGACATATACTTATTTACTGCCTCCAGGATTACACCAGGTGGATATAAAAAAGACTTCATAACTGCATGTAAGTAGCTAATGAATGAAAAGAGTGTATGATGGTTTCCGTTTTATTTTCCAGACTACTGGATATAATTATTTTCCAAATATTTGGTTTAAATTTGAATTAAAATTTAACTTTCACACTCAGGTGTGTGGCACGTATGAAGTTACTACATCTGCAACCACAATCTTTGTTGCAAAATAACATTTTGTAACATTGAAATTATATCGGAAAATAATGGCGCCAGCTACGTACGTATTTATACAAATCTTGAATATTACTTATGTTTTAGTCACTGAATATTACTTACGTAATTTTTGTTTCCCTATAGCATAGATAGTTGTTTAAATCCTGAAGAATAGGAGATGAAGTAACTTAAAAATATTGATTCTTCTTCTTCTTCTTCTTCTTCTTCTTCTTCTTCTTCTTCTTCTTCTTCTTCTTCTTCTTCTTCTTCTTCTTCTTCTTCTTCTTCTTCTTCTTCTTCTTCCTCTACATTACAAATAAAGGTGTTATGAGTCAGCTGAAAATAAAATCTACTTCAGGTTGTAACCAACTACCAAAGGAGCAGATCTAAGGGCTGTCTGTGCCACTACAATACTTTGCGCACAATGTGGGCTGTTTCAAATAAAGCAATTTCTTGCACACTCCAGTCTTTTGAAAGACCTGAGAGTTTAGCCAAGTTCTTTCACAAATTTTGCGGAACAAATTCAAAAGCTCCGATGACTATCGGTACGACCTGTTCTTTTACCCCCCCCCCCCCCCCACTCGGCTGATGTCGATTTCCAAACTCTTGTATTTAAGACGTTTTTCTGACTCCTTGGTTACGACGCACACGATCTTTTTCTTCTTGCGAGTGTTTTACAGCTCTTGTGGCCGTTTCTCGCATCCCAATCTCCATACCACTCTATCGTTCCAGTGGGATAAAATTGGGATAAAATGTCTAAAAGCTGACCAAAATTCGAAAATAAAGTTTGTAGTTGAGAAATTTCAACACAGGTTGGCTATACTATTGTGGGGAAGTACGTAAGAACGGTCAGAACTTAAAAATGAAAGCTGTATTTTAGTTTGAACATAGGGCTCTATTGTATTTGCGGCATCACCCAAGCCGGACGGAAATTTTAGTGCGAAGTTGAAGACAAATATTTATGTTTGGTGAATATAACCATTCAAATTTGTAAATGGAACATGTTATATAAGATACGTTCTTAATTATGGGGTCTTGTTTATTTTTCATGTTAAACCTGTTTTTTAAAACGAATGTTCTTGCATGTAAACAAAAATGTATTTAAAAAATACTGAAAACGTAGATAAAAGTTACAAATCCTACAATATCCAACTTTCATTCAAATTTTTTGATGATATTTATAGTATTTACTTCACGATCATTCTATAAAATCCTGCAAATAGCGGTAGTTGCAAAATCCTGTTTTTTTCTAATTTTAATAAACTTAATTTAAACGTATAAAGAACGGCCCTTGTCCATAAAAATAATACATAAATCGATATTAATAGCTTATAAAGGACTGTTGTAAAACAATTTTGGGGAAATGCAACGTTCTCTTCCAACGTGTACCGCTTAACGTAAGATACAACAGACAATACTACAGCAAAAAGCCAGAGAGGTTTATTGTAATCATATGAAGCAGTAGGGCGAAGGCATTGTTTTGTTGCATTCACAGATATTTTGAACATTAAAAACAGGATTTTGACATTGAGAAAGAACCAAACTTACTAATGACTGTCTAAAATAGTTATTTATGATACTAGTAGTAAAAATTACATTTTATTTTGCAAGAAAGATGTTGCGACACGAGGACGACAGGCTGAGTAGCGCAATTCTACGAGAAAAATAAAACCCCTTTTACTACGTGTGTCATACAATATTTTTAGTCAGCATTACTGACTTTTATTTTATTTTAATGCAAATGTCACTAATTGGGTACCATGTTACATTAACCCTAGATTACAAAGGCGCTTTGTACCAAGCGTTATTATAAAGGCGTAGTATGGCAGAATACGTTGGGCAAAAATTAAGAAAAATTCAATTTTACAATTAAACACAAAATTTAATGGATTGATCATGTATGCCAATTGATATAAAATACATTTTAAAGTTTTTTTCAGATACACCAAAATGACTTGGCTCTCATAGCAGACACTTGCTTGGTGCCGTGCACTTATGGCTTTTGAAAAGCGTCCGCAGAAGTACTTCGTCACGCAATATTTGTTATGATTGCCATCTTCCCATTATGATTGCTAAAGGCCCAGAACAAATCTTAAATTCTACAAGACAAGAATTTTGTGTTTATAATTTTCCTATATTACCGAATAAAGCACTGAAAATATCACTGACTAACTACAAAGGCGAAGTCTATTGGAAGATGCTAGTTATAATGGTGTATACCGGAAATAGGCATGGGCACAACGATAGGTGTATTTCACTGGTTAATCATCCAATGGAGCTACGCTGACTTTGAGAAACGGTGAGTGAGGGGAAGGGGTGGGTAAGCTTCGGGCACTTCTTGCGTCGTCTGACAGACGGCGCCTTTGTAATCTATGATTAAGAACATTTGTACGCGACCAGATGAAAGGATTTTGTTTTTATCTGAACATATGAGCATCGTCTCACTTTAAGCATGCTGTGCATCTAAAAGTAAATGCTTTTACTAATGGCTGTCTAAAATATTATTCGTTGAAATATATCAAATTCATAATTGAAAATTCAAATATAGTAATTTTTGTTGCATTTTCCAACTCTTTTCTGTAAGTTATCTACCATATTGAATCAGCCATTCTGAATTTTTCGTTTTTGATATAACATTCGTATTTAATGCGGTCGGAAACCCCAATATAATCCTTAATATAGATATTATTTTGCATTTTGCGAGAGATATTGAATTTTAGGCATTTATTAAGGAATTTTATCCCTCTGTGCGACATTTTAGATAGATAGATAGATATATTAAAGTTCGCTTTGAGCTAATGCTCAGTGGCAAACATGATAACAATTAGAATTAAAATTACAAAACATTTTCAACATTCCCAATTGTGTTTACTATTAGAATTAGGGGTCGATATCATAGTTCCAATTTATTTCTAGCTAACTCTAAATTCACTTCTAGTTTACATAACACTTCAATACACTACACTACACTGCACTCCCCTTCACTACACTACACTCCCTTCCCCTCCATTACACTACACTTCACTTCACTGTATAAGGGACATGACGATAATAATTATAACAATAGCAATATAAGAAATAATAATAACTTAAAAATTTCCCCTAAGCTAATGACAGTGTTTTGATCGCAAGGCTCAGCCACATCTACAAGTAGACACAATTTTTTCTCCTAATCCCGGATTGTTTGCTGCTATCATGCGATCCGTTTGAATTTGTTGTTCGTACAATATTGTATAGAGTTCAAGAGATGTCACCGGTTTTGGTGAGTGTTGGTACCACTTGGGGAATGTGTTCGGAACTTCGAGAGCGGTATAGATCTGCCAGTGGAGGTAACTACACGCCCTGTCGTGTCTTTTTAAGTATTCGATCTTTTCTAGAATTAGACAACCTGAGACAATATGATCAATGATTTCTACTTGTTCTTGGCACGTGCGGCATTTATCATCTTGGGAAGTTTTGGGAACCACTTTATCATAATGTCCTGTCTTCAACGCCTGATCCTGAGCAGATATTAGAACTGTCTCCGATTATGGCTTCATTCTTTCCCTTTTAAACCACATAAATGATTGAACTTTATTGATCTACTCCTTGTTCCATACTTTTTAGATATTGTACATAGGGCGGGTTGTCTCTGAACGATTTATTTAGCATTTTTTGTGCCTCACATTTCATGTTTAGTAGCATCAGAAGTTCAGTGTCTGTCTTATTCTGCGTGTCTAGCATAGTTTTTCTTGCCATGCTTCTTACTACACTAAGAATGCTTGTTTCCTATTCTTCGTGGTTGTTTCCCATTCTTCGGTCAGATTTCATGACCTGCCTCATTAAAAGGTCATTTTGATGACTTACTTCATTCTTTCCCATCCCGACTATTGCATTGAGCCAGGCGGCTTCAATTGGTCTGAAGCCGCTTCCTTACGTGACAATAAGTCTATGTAAAGTTTCCCCCACAAAAAGTGGTGGTTGAAATGCTATCTTCCCAACCGTCCAGACAAACTTGGACACCCTTGGATCCGAGAAAGACCAATTGCTACAGTCAGAATCTTAGTACCTGTATGATTGGCGCAAACTACCATGAGGCGGGAAAGACGTTGTTCTCGGGGGCGGGGGCCTCGATTGTTTATGTATGAGGCGGAAATATCGTCATCTTTCCCTGCCTAAGGAGAGATTTTCCATGCGCAAACGCCACGGCGAAAAAATATTTCTTAGCGGGCTTTTTCGTTCAGAATAACTGTCAATAGACCAGTAAATATTGTGCATTTTAGCAACAATTATACTAACTTTTAGCAATCAATTTGTAACTCTACTACATTAAAATGTTATTCTCAGGTACAATTTGCAGATCCTTTTTCGGACGCTCTAGCTCATATTTCGAATTCTAAACAGCCATTAAAACTCCCGTTTCAATATTTTAATTCGCATAAGTGTTATTACTATATAAACAAATTATCTAGTAGATTTAATAAGGCCGAGAGAAGCAGTTTTATGACGAATATGAAGAGAAGCTATATTATTTATTTTTATCTTCTCTATTCAATAGTATGACTTGTTTTGTTATATTTCTATTGGCTCGCAAAGACTCTGTTTATAGAGATATATTGCAAAGTTCATTACGTCGAAAGGATGGCTCAAGAAGCAATAGTGCCAATGATATTTTCTCTCAAGGGCAAGTTGAGCGATGAAAAGGTTCAGTATTGAGGAACTTTTCGATAACGCTGGTTCTCGTGACTTCGACAGGAAAATTAAACCAAAGTTCATTTACTGACATATGTGAAAATTATTCAATTTATATTTTATAATATGATATATTCCAAATTGTTGATAAAACAAATCGCTTGCCACAATAAGTATAGCCGTTGAATGAATGCCGCCCAAATCATGAATCGTTTCTCAACCTAGAACGCCTTTCAGATACGCACGAACATTTACAAGATACGATTAATTAATGTCCCCACCAGGGGATTGAGATTTTAAAAATATTAGACTGATAAAATTACAGAAACTACGTATGTGTGAATAAGTTGAATAATTAAAAATAATGTGCCCAATTTGTTTAATTAAAAAGAAAATCATTTAATTAATAAAGGATAAGGTAATGGTATCCTTTTTTCATTTGCAAATGCTAAGCAGGTATTTAATTAATTAATATATTAATACATTTCTTGTTGATTCGGCTTCAATTTTCAAATCAAAAATTGAATCGAAATCAAATAGTTCATTTTTAATAAATATATAAATCTTTCTATTTTCTTTTTTATATCATTCTGTTTAAGGCCGGTACATCCAAGATATTTAAAGTTTGTAACTTGTTCTATAGGGCAGTTTTCAATTATTATTTTGAGCGCATCATTTCCTTTCCTTTGATTTCCATCATATTGTTTTTTTTTTGTTTGTTTTTTTCACTTATACGTACGTAAGAAGAAAAGGTGTAATCGTGCTACAGAAAACGGCGAATTTTCGAGAGAAGCCCTTATTGTCGGGCCCTGGTAACGAAAAAATAGATAAATCCTCTTCCTATGTAAGGTAAATTCCTTCTTCTAATCACGTATTTCAGCCAGAATCCATGTTTTGTGGACCCTTGTAACCGAAACATCGATTGACGGCAAAGCGTCTGTGTGACTGTCCTAACGTGGTAAACGCTAGCACGTAAACCGTACAGCCAATTTTCTCTAAAATAGATTTCCTCCTTCCATTTGAACTATCTCGAGGCTTTGGGAGTTTCAAGCGGTTATATTGATTTTTGAGGGTTCTTTACATGAAGACTCAACATGTTAAGTTTGGCAGAAAAAGCACTTGTCCCTGCATACGCCCTCAACTCGGCAGTTCCAGAATCCAAGGCAGAACACCCAAATCTCTCTTTACGAAATAATCTCCTCAGTGTGGCACAGCTCAAATTATCAAAATCATGTTTAAAATCCTGTTTGTCTAAATATCACCATATTAATAATATACACATTATCCATAGTTATCAAATAGTTATTTATGACATGAGTATTGTAAGTTATCTTACTGCTAGGGGGCGGATTTTAATGAAATGTCATATTTTTCTTTTCCCTTAGAAAAATGCGTTTAGTAAAGACGTTAATTTTATGCCATGACAAAAGGAAATGATCCATTTTTATACATCTTTTTTTGCTTTTGCATTTTCTGAGTATTTCGATTAAATGGTACTTGCCTCAAATAATAGTTACGCGATATAACAAGTGTTCAACACAGAATTCCTGAGCAGCGTATTTGATTTCATCGCTCAGAAGTTGTAATGTCACCGGTGTATGTAATCTAATGGTCCCCCTGCCATTGTCGTTTCGGTCACTTTCGGGATAACTAAAGTAAGATATTTCCTGGTAAATAACAGTCCAAACCGAAAGTTTGCGAGCTGAGTTCACTTGAACGAATGAAAGAAGCCTCGATTACATCATTATCAAATCCAACAGCTTGAGTTTTTGTTAAAAATATAATATAATTTTTGTTCATGTTTACATAGTTCAGTATTATTTATTTCATCATATGCATTTTGTTGACTTGTAACTTAACTTATTATAACTTTACATTTAACTATTCTAACTACATATTTATGTAGGGGACTCTAAGCACCTATTATTTTATTATGTGAAAAAATATTTAGGAATGCTTCTAATGGAAAGCTGTTTTTAATACGAGTTGGAAAATAAAGGTTGGTTAATTGCTGCTGGTTTATAGTGGGTGGCTTGGGGTATTGAGTTTATATTTGAATAGAAGTTATTAGATAGGTGAGCAATGTGGTGGGAGATAGGTAGTATGTTTAGTTATTTGTGGAGTCGTCTGTTTTATATGAACCAGGGAGCATTTGTTGCTATTTGGAGGAATTTGTTTTGCATCAAAGTCGGTTTATAATTGTTTGCGAGGCATTGATCCATATTTTTCATGCGTAGTGCATAAGCGATCTAATTATTATTTTATATAAGGCTATTGCATTGCTTGGTGAAAGTTAGCATTTGCTGTTGAGTAAGAGCTTCATTTGAAATAATTTTATTTTAGTGAGTTGTAGCGTTTTTTGGTTATATGAGCTTTCAAACATATTTAATAGTTTGGTTTTGTGGGATCCATGGGATTGTGTTATTATTTATATCAAGAGGGGCGGGGGTAGAAAATGGCTTAAGTGAGAAGATTTTTGTTGCTGATTTGGTCGGGTTAAGTTTTATTTTCCATTTAGTGGACCAGTCTTCTATATTATTTAAATGTTGTTGGATTTTGTCTCTAATATGTAATGGTACTGGAGTATAAAGATTGAAAAGAGTAGGCGATATGGATGACCCTTGAGGCAGTCCTACTATTATTTTTCGCGGATTGGAGATGTGGTTTTCAACTGTTACCGTGAACGTTCTATCTGTAACGAAGATTTTAATGATATTTGTTAGGTATTTGGGTGTTCCTTATGATTGGAGTTTGTATGTAAGGCCTGGGTACCATAATCTGTCAAATACTTTTGATATATCAATGAATGTGGCTATTGTGTGTTTTTTGGCTTGGAAAGCTGTAAGGATGTGTTCGAAAAGTCTGAGCTGTTGATGAGAAGTAGATACTTTGCTGGTGAATCCAAATTGGAGCATGGGTAAAGATTGGGTTTTATTCAAATGGGCATTTAATCTTTTGAGTATTAGATTTTCAAGACTTTATGAAAATGATGGTAATTAGTTTATAGTTTTCAATGATGCTTTTGCTAATTTTGTTTGGCTTTGGTACAGGAATTATATTGGAATTCTTTCATATAATTGTGTAGTAACCTGTTCTGATTATATAATTATATATGTTATTTAGATAACCTATCGCGTGAGTGGGTAGATTTTTTAAAATTATGTTGCTTATTTTATCGGGTCCTGGGGCTTTTCGTAATGGGATTTTGTTTGTAATAGTTTTAACTTCGCGGGGGGAGATGAACTTAATTTTGTGTGGAACATTGTAGTTCGGGGATGTTGCCAGGTGAATAATCTTATGATCTGGGTGTGGTGGGGTACTATTAGGAGTGAATGCTTGCTCAAAATGATTGGCCAGTGCTTCTGCTTTGACAAAGTGCGATTTTGTTTTCCTGACCGAGTGCTCAATGGTGGGATGTGCGTTTTCTTTTTTAAAATCTTTATAGTAAATTGGGAGGGTATTATTTGTTGTATTAAGGGATTGAATTATATTATTATAGTTATAGATAGTTGATACTTTTTGATCGTTTTGGATAGTGAAGATGTGATCTGATAGCGAGGAGACACACGCAATTTTGTATCCGAAAATAGTAACATCAATAATTTTATATTCCTTAAAAGTAATTAGTAAATATTTTAATGTGTTGGTACAAAAAAAGAAAAAGTAACGGATTTGACAAATGTTGGCAAATTTAAAAACTCGCACTAAACTAATAGAATAGAAAGTCTTTCAGGCAATTCGTTCCAATTTTGTATTTTTCTGTTTACAAATGAGAATTTTCCTACACCTATTCTGTTTTCTTTGCCGAGTTTTAGAACCATGATCCTTCCGCGCCACGTATGTGGGTTTTGATAATCTTGCCCGCACTTCACCCCCCCCCCCACGGACGATTACCGCGTATTTATTTGAATAACTCACAACGACGCGATTTTCCAAGGGTTTCTAAGGTATAAATTCAGAATTAGAACGTCCTCTTCTAACAAATTTTGCGACATATTTTTGTACTTTTTCGAGAGATTTATTTGCTCTAAACTATATGGGTCCCAACATATGGAGCCATATTCCAATATTGGCCGTACGTATACCCTAATTCCCTTGATTTTCTTCTTTCTTTCCTAAGGAAATCTAATCACAAAGTGTAATGTCTTCCACGCCTTTTTCACTACATAATTTATGTGTTCTGCCCACCCCAGATCCACATTTAGTACAATTCCAAAATATTTACAGCATTTAGCTCTCTGAATATTCTGATTTTTCAATTTATATGCGATGACATGTTTTTCTAGAACGCGCGAATCTGATAAACTTCACTTAATTTCATTTGTGGTAGCTCATGATTATAGCCTATCTAAATCAGCCTGCAATATTTCTCTATCACTTATGTCTTTAATTTCTCGATATATTATGCAGTCATCTGCAAAAAGTCGTATATTTGATTGAATTCCCTGCCAAATATCATTAATATATTGTGGCGTTTGAGACAAGCTCGGTAACTCCACAACACCCACACAGCGTCGACGAATCCAGAGAAGATCTCCGGAGCACAGGCGCGCCGAATAAATTACTAGCGAAACAGCGCTATCTGTTAGTTGCTGCCCGCGGCGCGACGGCGGCGAACTTCCAGCTCACGGAAAAACGCGGAAGGGTTCTGTTATGTCCAAAAAACGTACTTTTCGTAAAAACACATTTATTCCAGTCTTACACAAGTACAGCGTAACCATTCAATAGCGAGTTTTACAACGCTCCAGAAGATGTACCAGTGAAAGCCAAAATCGCCGTTAACCAGTAAGATGTCCGAAGTTCGCTGCGTAGTCCAGATTTTTCCGTCCAGAAGAGAGAGCCGGTTGAACTTCGCCGCTTCGTTGCCACTAGTCACTATATCGCACGCATTCACTATACTGTCGGGAGACGCTGACTGCCTCTCTGCTCGCTGGGGTGCTGCTTTACACCCCTGCTGGGGCTAAGGGTCCGCTGGCTAGCCCCAGGGCAAGGGTGGTGGCGCGCTTTGCGGTGTTTAGCCGCGCAAGTCGGCGCCACGGCGGCAGCTGCTGTCGCCCTCTCTTGAGTGGCGTTAGAACTCTGTTTTGACGGCTCCTTCAAGGGTGCGCGGGCGACTACTGCAGGTTCGTCGTGTCGTCACGCTACCTGTCAATAGCGGAGCAGCTGACGGATCGTACCTTTTTCAGTACGAGACGCCGAGTGCGGTGTGCGAAAGCCGGTAGGGCGGAGTCGACATCTTGCCATGGGGCAGCGCTAGTAAGAACTTCTTTCTGAACCAGACACGAGGTGAGAGGTCCAGTGCGGTAAGCCAGAGCGGTAGTAATTAGAGAGGGCCGTTTTCTTTTGTACGGGACGTCGAAGAGTTCGGGCGTGCGTAGAGAGCTAGATGTGAGGATTGTGAGACGCCATTTTGTAGAAAGTACGGTGCGAAGTAATTGTTCAGGCAAAAGAAAAGTGTGATAGCGGAAGATTCAGTCTTCCGAAAAGTGATTAACTGGGTGAAGTGTAATGTTGCATAGAGACCGGAAAGTAGTGGAGTAGCAAATACGAGGCCGCGGAATAGGGGCCGCGAAAGCGAGAACTGTGAGCAGTTGAGAGGCGTCAGAGAACTGTGCAGTTAGCTACGCGATTAGGAAGTGTTTTAAAGAACGCCAGAAAATACTTAAAAGGACTTTGCAATACGCGTCGGCGTGCCGCATAGGAAGAGCACGAAAAAGAAGCAGAGGCGTGGATTCAGGTGCCGGGCGTTGTCAAGAGGCAACGTGGTCAAGTCCAACGAAAGAAGATTGGACGTGGATCTGATGGCAGGAGAGAAAGAAGACGGCGTTTCGAGCGACATCGCGGACGGCTCGTCTTCTTAATAAGTTCTCCTAGACGCAGCTGTGGCAAGTGGTCGCAGTAGGGTAGTGTGTCGAGCAAGAATTGCAGATTGAAAGGACGCGAGTTCAAATCCTAGAAACTCCGGCAAATTTTTACCTCCACGTTTACTATTTAAAGAGAGTTATGTAATGCTACAGGAGAAAGTGTAGAAATTTCCACAGAAAATGCGTTTTGTATGTGGCTCATTGGAAAAAAGTGGATATTTTCTTGCTCGTATATTAATTTCTCTACATAGGGTTGCCAAAATGCTTCTGATTTATGTGTTCTTGAACCAGAAAAAGTGATTTTCAAAAACCTCTCTTGTCAATCCGTTTACATATGAGTAATTGTAGAGTAAACAGGATTTCCACTAAAATGGACATTTATCAAATGATCTGGCTGATGTCACGCATCCTTGAATTTGAAATAGATATTTTAATGTGGAATGAACACCAAGCACCAACATATTGTCGAAATTTTCTCAAAAATAGCTTTAATTTTTGCTTTAAATATTTTCCTTGAATAGAATAAAAGACGTACAAAAATTGCGCAGGTCCAATTTTCCATGAACGATCTGAATTTTCGAAAATTTTGAAACAAAAATTAACATTGTCAAAATAGAATACTGAATTTACATAGTATTGTATATTGCGTAGCCGATAAAGGCGTTAAAGAATATGGCGTTGAAACAGCATTATTTTTTAGCATAACAAACTGTCTAAATAGTATGTATAGTAAGAGAAACTATTTAAATAGGTATATTGAAACCATTCACTTTGATTGTATAATGTCAAACTTTAAGAAACTGAGATCGGTATCGTAATAAGAGTTCTCACGATACATGTATCCATGTCACATTAATACAAAAAATAATAATTTGTGTAATGCAAGTAATATTAGAAAAAAATGTATACGTCATATCAACATAAGTACTATTAGATGCCATCTTTCGCAGGACGAAGAGTCAAATTTACACAAGAATTATAGTTCACTTGAATTTTGATAAATTGCGTCTAATGTTCTACGATATTCAAACATTATATTACAATATTCGATTGGTTATCTATTGAGGCTTAAAAGTCTCGTTCGATAATTCTCCAATTTAGTATTGTAATAAGTAGAGCGGATTTTAATGACCTAAATATTCGCCAAAATGATCAATAAACTGCTCTTAAAATGTTTTAAAAATCACCATAATGCAAAGAAAAGTGACGTGACAAATGTGATCAAAACCAGTTTGGATGAACATCTGAAGCTGTTGGATTTGATAATGATGTAATCGAGGCTACTTCCATTCGTTCAAGTGAACTCAGCTCGAAAACGTTTGGTTTGGAGTGTTATTGACCAGGAAATATCTTTCTTTAGTTATCCCGAAATTGCCCGAAACGACAATGGCACTGATAGGGGTTACGGGACCCTTAGAATACATACAACGGCTGATATTACAATTTCTGAGCGATGAAATCAAATACGCTGCTCAGCAATTCTGTGGTGAACACTTGTTGTATCTCGTAAATATTATTTGAGGTAAGTTACGTAAAAAATATATAAAAATCAATAAAAATCAGCTAAAAATGAATTAAAAATGACAGAAAAAGTAAAAAAAAGACTCTTAAGTCGAAATCCTCAGAAAATGCAAAACCAATAAAAGACGTATAAAATAGGATCATTTCCTTTTGTAATGGCATAAAATTAACGTCTTTACTAAACGCATTTTTCAAACGTGAAATGAAAAATGACATTTCATTAAAACCCAACCCTAGTAATAAGATATCTTACAATACTTTTAATTATAGACTATGTGCATAGAAGAAATCGTATGGTAATATTAATACAAACAGGATCTATCTATTTTTTCGTCACCGGGTCCCGACAATAAGAGATTTTCTCGAAAATTTGGCGTTTTCCGGTGCACGACTAGTTTTTATCCTTACATACAATAGGTGAGAAAGCAAAAAAGCCAATATGATGGAAATCAAAGGAAAGGAAATGATGCGCTCAAAGTAATAATTGAAAACTGCCCTGTAGAACAAGTAACAAACTAAAAAGTCGTATCTTGAATGTAAACCCAATGATATGAAAAAGAAAATAGAAAGATTTGTATATTTATTACAAATAACTATTTGATTTCTGTTAAATTTTTGATTTGGAAATTGAAGTCGCATCAACAAGAAATTTATTAACATATTAATTAATTCAAGGCCTGCGTAGCATTTGCAAGTATACGGAGGGTACCTTCACCTTATCCTTAATTAATTAAATGATTTCCTTTTTAATTAAAATATGAGCACATTAGTTTTAATCATTCAACTTAATCACTCACGCATAGTTTCTTTAATTTTATCAGTCTAATTTTTTAAAAATCTCAATCCCCTGGTGGGGACATTAATTAATCGCATCTTGTATATGTTCGTTCGTATCTGAAAGGCGTTTTAGGTTGAGAAACGATTCATGATTTGAGCGGCATTCATTCAACGGCTATACTTATTGTGGCAAGCGATTTGTTTTATCAACAATTTGGAATATATCATATTATAAAATATGAATTGAATAATTTTCACATATATCAGTAAATGAACTTTGGTTTAATTTTCCTGTCGAAGTCACGAGAACCAGCGTTATCGAAAAGTTCCTCAATACTGAACCTTTTCATCGCTCAACTTGCCCTTGAGAGAAAATATCATTGGCACTATTGCTTCTTGAGCCATCCTTTCGACATAATGAACTTTTAAACATATCGTTACAAACAGTACTATTGTATAGAGAAGATAACAATAAATAATATCGCTTCTGTTCATATCATAAAACTGCTTCTCTTGGCGTTATTAAATCTACTAAATAATTTGTTTAATAACGCTTAACCGAAATAAAATATTCACACGAGAGTTTTAATGGCTGTTTAGGATAAAAAGGAAAGGTTGAATCTTTAAAATACAGTCGTAGCTACTGTAAGACATAAATTGTTACTGCAACGATATTTGTAAGTTTTACCTGGCTCAAGATCTTGAATTACAGTGTGCATATCAACTTCAATTTTCTTTGACATTGTCATTTTGCCTCTTTATTTCATTTATTATTATTATTATTATTATTATTATTATTATTATTATTATTATTATAAAATAATAAGATCACTTGTAGAACAATCTTTTATCTGTCATGTATTTTTTATGAAGGAGTGATAATTAGATGTGACAAATTTACCATTGGAAGTTCGGGAAGTTAAAGTTTGTAGAATAAGCTGTCTCAATATACTTGATGCAGTTCCTCATATAGGGTCTTTTATTATGAAATGTAAAGGGCAAGAAATTAACCGCCTAACCAACAATGAACCACTTTTATGACTTGCTCTTGCCCATTTTGCAAATTCTTCTTGTTTTGGGTATATTTACACTAGCCTAAGAGGCCATCTTTACTTACAATTTTTGTTCTGAGATCTGTACCCTGAGGCAAAACGGCACGCATCTTCAACCACAAATTCGTGTGACGCCACAATATATAATTAATTGAAAACACAATCGCTTTGTTATGAAATACTTAAATTATGAAAAACTTGACCTATAATTTAAAATGCATTGCTTCTAAAACTCATGGTATTATTGAATTTCTTTACTTATTATGTGTACTTGAGGGAATTTACGAACAAAACAGTGAATTTTTGACAGAAAAACTTATAGCCGGACTCTGGTAAAGAAATGGTGCAAAAATGTTACCCCTAAAATCTTATAATCCACTTTAAATTATTATTCTTAAAACAAAATTTAATTTTGAATCCTTAAAAATGTAAGCAAATTGTGTACTGATACTTTTGATATAACTGTTTACAGTTACGATTTCTACATTACTACGCCCCATCGACATCTTCATAGCACAATCCAAACTTCAGATCAGTGTTGTCGAAATTGTACCACTGTAAACAGTTTCAACACAAGACCCTAATGACTTGTGTTGAAAGACTAGCCTTTCTTGTAAGACCACTGAATTGTGGCGCTCCGTCCATGCGGGCGAATGGCTCTTACATGACTTAATTACGTGGCCCCCGGTTTCCACTGCCGACTCGCCATTGGCTCGAATGCACTTGCGGCGGCATAAGTTAGTGGTGCTGCCGTGGCATTGGTTTAGGGCGGGTGAGGAGTTGAGCGTTGGCGCAAACAGGAATTTGTAAACTAGAAGACTGTTTTCCCCGTATGCGGTGTCTGCTGTGACGTGCAATCGAGTCTGTTCCTGAATTTGGTGCTCTTGTACCTGAGGGGTGCGCACGCTCTGTTGTATCCTCCCCACAACCTAGGCATGGGCGTCAGGCATTAGTCATGGACGAGTTCTGTCAGTCTGTTCTCGTAGGCGAGGTGTCTGCCGTTCTTGTGATCCACGGTCTACCTGGTCAAGTATTCACCTGGTTGTTAGGGGCCTATTAGAGGTGAGAGGTGAGGTTGCGGGCTTGTGATAATCGAAGGCGACATAGGAGAGCCATGTGCAGCCGGGCTGTCATGCGCAAGACCCGGAAGTTTATGAAAAATAAAATTTTAATTATGAGCTTTATAATATGCTAATTATCAAATGTTCAGAAAAAAACAATCAAACGAACAGAAATTCGGTGATTTTATATACCATATTAGTGCATATTTAGTGCATTTTGTGATAATGCTTCATTATTCCATTATAATGAAGTTATTATTCATACTTTATTGCGTTTTTGTTCTAGTGGCATATTTCTTTTGTAATTTCAATTAATGTGCATATTTGTCTTATCAAATCGAAAAGTGTACTTCACAAATATTAATGCGAATGCTATTCATGAGAAATCGTGGGAATGTGTTTCGTTCGTTGCAGGATCATTTGTCTGAACTTGTTTCAGGTGATAAAACGACCCTGAATCCCGCAAATGATTTGTCAGTTTACGAATAATGTGATAATTAACTTTTGATAAAGAATTTGTGGCAGTGGAATTGATACTTCGACGATGATAGAGACGAAATTATTATATTATATAAAAATTATCGCTGGAATACTAAGTGGAGGCAAAAAAATTAAAAGTTTTGTAATTGTTCATGAATACATAACACTGTTAATTGTTAGAGCATATTTCATTAGTTCTGGTGCATATTTTACAAATGCTACGGCGTATTTGCATGCGTATCTCTCCTTTTGATACAGCAATAACTTCTTAGTCATTACCTTAGTCTTAGTGATTACATTACATTAGTCTTAGTGATTGCCTGTCCTGTGTGGTTTGACTTAGGATAATCGAGGATTGTGATAATCTAGAACTTGTGATAATGAGCGGCGGGAGACAGCCACGTGCAGTCATATCAAGCGTTATGGTAATAGGGGATTGCCAGTCCTGTGGGATTCGACTTGGGGTGTTCCTTGAGGTTTCTCTGTACTTGTGATGTTGATTAAATTTATGTCCTGCTAGGTCCCTAAGAGCGGTAGGTTCTCTTCCTTCAGGCCCCGTGTGTGTGTGTGTGTGTGTGTGTATGTAAGGGATTCACTCGTAATGGTAGGACTGCCCTTTCCGCCTCGAGCATTATATTCTTAGCCCACCTCCGTCAAGCTGCAACCCCCACTTGTTCGAAATTCAAAATTGACTAGTCTATAATTTTGTACTAATTATGTACTAATTTTGTACCACAATAAAAAATTGTGTGCTCAAATAAACAATAAAAAAAGCCACGTCCAAAAGTGGGGGTGCTAGCTTTACGTCAAGCTAGCACCCCCACTTCCCATAAATTAAAAATCAACTAGCAATTATCTACTAATTATGTATTAATTTTGGACCATTTTTTAAAAAACATTGTAGTCAACATAAACAATTAAAAACAGAGTGCCAATGAAGCACTTTTCACGCATATTTTCCGATTTTTTAAAACTCATTTAGAGTAAAATTTCAAAGTTGAATTTATTAATGCAGTTTAACAACATAGTGAACTTTAACATGTAGTAATTTCAAAATTTTATCCGGTTCCTCAAATGAGATATCGTCTTCAAACACGAAAAATTGGGAGCGGCTTCACACAGGAGTGTCCTCCGCGCAAGCCCGTTCCTTGAAATTCAAATTCAATTAGCCTTTTTTATTCTATTAGTTATATACTAATTTTGTAACAAAACAAATAATTTTATTCTCAACTATAAACAAATAAAAAACGGGTTCAAATAATGGACTTTTCGTGGAAATTTGCTATTTTTTATTCACAATTTGAGTCAAATTTGAATATTGTAATCCATTAAGCAGTTTGGTATTATAGTGAACTTTTTAATTTTATATTTTCAAAATTTTAGATGGACTCCTAACGGAGATTACAGTCTACAAATACGAAAGATTTAAGCAGCTCCATACAAAAGTGACCGCTATCGCACCCCCTTCTGAGATATTCAAAATCAACTAGTCGATAATCTTTTATTAATTAGGTACTAATTTTGTTAAAATTAGTAAAAATATGAAAAATTGTACCCAACTTTAAACTATTAAAAAAACGTGACAATGAAGCATTATCTCATAAATTTCCAGTTTTTAAAAATCCATTTTTAGTCGAACCCGAAGAAAATGTGAAATTTATACTGCAGTTTGGTACTATAATGGCCTTTTACATATAATACAAGTACAATGAAACGATAGTTACATAAATATATTTTAGTGATCACTGATATATCTCGTGATGCACATAATTTATCACATTATTTGTAACTTTTGCAAATTTCGAACATTGAGGGTGTCTAACGAAAATTGAACATACTACTCTTTTATAAGCCTTCTGATCTATAAAAGAAAGATATTTAAAGAAAAAATTAGTTATTGAGAAAATATTTCCTTTAATTGCCAATATTGAAGCTAAAGTTACGCGAAATCTATTCATTTGTCAAAAAATTACTTCAGGACTTTGTTAATGATCTGCCTTTACAAAACAATTTTAATAAACAAATCTGTATCAGTGTATAGCTGCAGGAAAAGAACGATAAAATTTTTAACTTCTGAATTTTTGAAAATTAATTCCTCCACGAAATAAATACTGAGATATTATTAGCCGTTCTTTCCTCTGATCGTAAAAGAATGCAAGCGTTTGGAGCCAGTTTTGAGTAACGTTTGAGTAACGTTTGAGTAACGTTTGAGTAACGTTTGAGTAACGTTTGAGTAACGTTTGAGAATGTTGTTGAGTGTTTATATAATGTACCCCAAAAAATCAAAATATTCGTTTCAAATTCTTTATTTCGGTCACATCAATTGAGGAATATCAATTTTGTAGAAGTTTTACTTTCTAATTTTCGTATGCTAATGACTTATGATGGCATAACTGTCATGCCGGCATAATAACATTTCATAAACAACAACGGCTTAAATATTATTTTGAAGTAATAAATAAATACTTTTCCAATATTTTTAATTTGATTTTGCCCTTCCTACTTGCTTGATTAAGTGCTTGAATGTCTGGCATAGTAGAATAACCCTCAATCCTATGATAATGTTTAATTAACAAACTCTAACTGAAATAAATGTAATTTTGGAGAAATAAATTAGTACGTGCGTACTATGTTCTCCGAGTGTACTGTAGTTACACGTAGTACTGACATAATTCTCAGATGGTGGCTAGGGCGCATATGAGGAGGGTACAGACGGATTGCTGTTTGCTACTATGTAGATGAAATTTGCAACTCGCGTGAGTTACATATTCCGTTATTCATTTCAAACGCACCCAGCCGACACGAGTAGGTGTTACCGTCCACACAGCTGGAGGACCTTGTCAGCTCACAAATATTTATGATCTGTTATTCTTCATTCTGTGCGCCCCAACATTGTCCCCTCCACAGTAACCATGTGAAGAAGGGGAATTTATTATCTATAAATGTTTTTAAATTATGCTGCTGCCTTGCGGCTTAGGCCGCTTGCCCACGCCGCCACAGAAGCGCGCGAACGTCAATCATCAGGGCTCTTCGCCGACCCTCCGGCGACCGGACAAAGGGACAAAGGGACCGCAGCAGGTACCTGCTTCGGTCCCTTTGTCCGTCGTCGGCGAGGAGCCCTGATGATTGACGTTCGCGCGCTTCTGTGGCGGCGTGGGCAAGCGGCCTTAAGCAGCTAGAGGCGGGGCTTTTTCTTACAACTAATTTACATTCTAGACCTAAAGTTAACTTAATTGCACTTTGGCATTACTAACTTACACTAAAATCATTTTTATAATTCTATTTTATATATTCTACGTAAATTGTTTTTGTATATGTGCGCCCCAACATCTGTGGACGAGGCTCTCCTTCCTATTCGGACGCGGGCGGCTCTTTTATGACATTACCTGGAACGTTCCTCCCAGCTCTCTCACGCGGAAGCGTCCAAAGACTCTCCGAATCCGCATGTAGTTTCCTAGTGTCATTGCATTACTGTATGAAGGGGGAAAAGTATGAAATATATCCATATAAATAATATAGATACTTTCTAAAGTGTTACATTGGAACTCCATGCTTATATTTTATACTATTAATAATTAAAAAGGAATAAGTCTTTTAATAAATGGGACATTTTTTATGATTAGAGTATTCCTCCATAAATTACTCTTTGTTATGTAAATTTGAATATCTCATGTATTGGAAAGGTGTTTTAAAAGTCTTTTGAGAAATACTATGTTGGTAATCTGGCTTGAGAGTATGACGTGAAACACAGTTTAAAAAATGAATAGCAATCTCGTATACTTATCCCTGCTGTAAATTATACAATATTGTTTCAATGAATTTGAAGGATTTAAACCACTAATGTTAACTTTCGGATCCTCTTAAAGTACAGTAAAGTTTACAGTAAATCAAATGCAATTGCAACGTCTCTTGAATCAAATTAGTTTGAAAATTAGTTATCAATCTTGAGCAGTTTATGAAATAATGATAAATGACCTAGCCACGACTTCAGACGGCAGTGAAGAAGAAATAAGGGCGATTGATATGGAAAAACCAATTCACGACAAAACGTCTGGCTGTTCTTCTGAGTTGAATATAATACTACAGAACGTAAAGTCAAGGTGCCAGCATTTAATTGACATGTTTGGGGATTCGAGCTTGACGGAGGTTCTTCGCCCCCTCCTGGCGACGGACAGAGGAGTTGGCGGTTGGAGGGGTGGGGGTCCCCTTTTCCTCCTCAGGTTGCATGACTGGGGAGGGCCCGGGTGTTCCCGCACCAACCTGTAGCTCCGTCTGATCCTGCAATAGCTGGGGGGGGGGGCGCCTTTGCCCTAGTGAGGAGCTCTCTCGAGGATGGAGAGGCCTATAGCTGCTTCGATTTCTGCTGGCGCGGTCGGGTAACCAGGGACCTTCGTGCTTGGAGCATCTGCGCGGGGGTGGTGGGAGTGGCGACGGATTTGGGCCGGACCACTCGGGCGCCTGAAGGCTGCAGTAATGTTAAAGGAAATTATAGTAAGTTACTTCCTCTAACCTGGAGGTCCGATGTCGCCCAGGGTCTCGGTGGTGTAGGCGATGCTAGTAAAACTACACCAGTAAGTACTGAGAAGCCCTCCTGTAATGGGATCGCAATCGTATGGTCGTAATAAGCGCCTGTAATGGGTTTGCCGTTGCGTGGCCGACACGTCCACTCTCTCACCTCCGCGCGGTGACCCTTGGTAAAGCATCTCAGGGCAACTTGAGGTGCAGCCAAGAGGGATGGGCGATAGGCGAGTCTCCGGCGCGTTAAAAGGGGAGCATCTAGGTAAGGGAAGGAAATTTCTGACAGAAAAAACATCTCGGGGACCCCACGTCACGGGGGAAGGGGGTCCAGGGTCTCCAGCTCACGGCCCCGTCGTGCACCTCGGAGCGACTGGCAGCGGACACTATTAATAAAGCCTCGGACGCGGGTGCGAATGGTGGCACATCCCGTGAACAACAGGCCAACTTTTATGACGACCCTAGCTTGGAACGGTTCATAATTAGGATTCCCTTCGAGGTGAGTTGCTGCTCACATTGTGTCCAGAAAGGAGGGGGTGGCTACATAGTCACTGATTTGAATAACATGGTTCGGCATCACGATACTCTCCATAGTAATATCCCCCTAATCTTTTCATGCTCCAAATGCAGCAAGAATTACAAAGGTAAGCTATCAGCTTTGAGTCATTTCCCTAAGTGCACCCCCACTTGTTCGAAATTCAAAATTAGCTAGCTAATTTTGTACTAATTATGTACCACAATAAAAAATTGTTTGCTCAACTATAAACAATAAAAAAACACGTCCAAAAGTGGTGGTGCTAGCTTTCGTCAAGTAATAATTTCAAAATTTTATCCGTTCGCTCAAATGAGATATTACAGTCTACAAACACGAAAAATTGCGAGTGGCTGAAAACAGAAGTGTCCGCCATTGCACCTCCCCTTTTCAGAAATCCAAAATCAACTAGTCTATATTCTTCTACTAAATATATACTAATCATCTAACAAAATAAAAAAAATGTTCTCGACTATAAACAATTAATTACCGATGCCAATGAATCACTTTTCACTTACATTTTCCGATTTTTTAAAAATATTTTTAGTCAAATTTCACTTTTGGCTTTTGACGCGCGTTTGCAGTACGCAAAATATGGTTGTACTGTTGGCATCTATAGAATTTCACTATTTCCTTTTTTTTATGGTGGTTCGAACTTGACTTGGGCATGCATTAATGTACGTCCTGGAAGTTAGCAGGACCATTTCATCCAATCACAAAACTGCATAGTCCATAATTTGCCGCTTTTTTGCCGTTTTTAAGATGTGGAAAAGAAAAATTTGCCGCGGGTCGTTTTCTCAAAAAAATCTGTGTTTCTGCTAACTTCCAATGGAAGTTAGCAGGACCACACCTCTAAAACCGCTACTATTGCAAGTATATACACAAAACTGTACTCCAAATTTGCCGCTTTTTATTTATAAACGATTAGTGAAGAAATCAAATTGATATCTCCATTCTTTCAAAAAATATTAACAAAAACCCAAAAAATGAAAGCTTCGCTCCTCTTGCAAGCGCATTCGAAGAAGAAATGAGACGTCCCCTGTAATTCACCAGCCGTAACAATTCATACTCTTCGCCAAAATTTTCCGTAAACCAGTGCTAAACATATTCTCTAAACAAAACTTTCGCCTCGGACCGATTCGACTAAACCACCCGGGTTCGAATTCCAGAGTTTACTCACTTACAAGAGCTCTGCACATGTAGGCGCCCGTTCCTCCTAAATCATAAGCTATAACAATTAATACTCTACGCCAGAATTTGCCGTAATTAAGTGCTAAATATAAACTGTAATAAAAAAATTTGCCGCGGACCGGTTAATTTCAATTACGCGGGTTCGAATCCCGCAATGCCCCTCTAAGGAACGTCCGGCGCAGGTAATGAAGATCATACCTCCTGAACATGCAGCCATAACAACTCATAATCGGCACCAAACTTTGACGCAAACAAGTACTAATAACAATCCGTAACAAAAGAATTTTCTCCGGACCAGTTAGACTATTGTATAGGGGTTCGAATCCCAGATTTCGCCTTCCTACGAAAGCCCTGAACACGTGAAGAAGTCCGAAAGTTAAGAAGCCCGTTCCTACTAAACTATCAGCCCTAACAACTCATACTCTACGCCAAACTTTGAAGCAAACAATTACTAAATACAATCGGTAACAAAAAAATTTGCCACGGACCGTTTAGATTATATTATCTAGGTTCGAATCCCAGATTTCGCCCTCTTACATGAGCTCTGTGAAAGTTAACACGCCAGTTCCTCCTAAACTATCGGCAATAACAATTCACACTCTACGTCTTAATTTGATGCAAACAAGTATTCAATAAAATCTGTAACAAAAAAATTTACCGCGGACCGGTTAGATTATATTATTCCGGTTCGAATCCCAGATTTCGCCCTCTTACATGAGCTCTGTGAAAGTTAAGAAGCCCGTTCCTCCTAAACTATCGGCAATAACAATTCATACTCTACGTCTTAATTCGATGCAAACAAGTATTCAATAAAATCTGTAGGTGGAGAAAATGTGAAGAAAGAATTTGGAGCGGTTTTTGAGAAAAAATATTTTAAAAAATTAAAAATTGCCTACATCGAGGAAAATTACTACTTTTTTCGAAAAATTAATTATTTCAAGGTGTGTCTTTAAAACACAGATTTCATTAAGGAGAACAGCTTAATCTTCAATATTTTAGATGAAGGAAGACACCTAAAAAATTGCACTTTTGCAATTTTATAAAAATCAGGGATTTAAACGAACATGGCACCTGCACCACACTCTCACTTTTACGCTATCCGAGGATAACATTTAATAAAAAAATGTGGAGTCATTTTTTAGAAAATTGTGAAAATGTTTATAAAGTTTTAGGGGAAATGCCTTAAAAAATTAAAATATAGTTTTGAAACTTCCTCAGCCGTTCGTTCAGGGCGATCGGGTAATATCAATCTTGAAGAAAATCGGCTTAGACTGGTCTTGTAATGACCAGAGACTTTTTGACCAGTTGGCTTTTAGCCCCTAAATTAAGACGTTTTGCCGTCAAGCGATTGTGAAGGACCCACTAAAAACGATTCCATCTTCACCGCGAGTTAGAGGAAGAAATTTACTACGAATATATGTAAGACTTACGTTATCAGAAACCGTCGATTAGAGATTTTCTGTCGGATATTCGCAGTTTTCCGAGGCACGATTGCAATTACATTCGTAAGGGCGAGAAAGTTAAAATATATCAAACCATGGTTCAATGTGTTCTCTACGTTCTTGCCTTATATGTTTGTATATTACTTTCTCGTGTTCGTACATATGCACGTAATTCATTATGTAGAGCTGGGGAAAATGGATATCCGTAGCTAAAGGGAAATAACCTCTCTGAAGCTGGCTAGCCACCTATAGCGGACCACAAGAAACCACATGCCATCGTTTAATACTAATTAATTACTCGTTAATTATCATAATTTTAAATTAATTACGCCAGCCATTTTTTAAAAAAATCAAGGGTCGGCTAGCTTCAACCTGAAGCTCTAGCTATCCACGAAACCAAATAACACAGAAAATATCAGAAAAATTAACAACAATAAATAAATTAACTACTATTTAATTACTCCATTTTGCCGTTATTATCAAACGTAATTGTTTAAAAAATTTTAAAATATCTACAAAAAGAAAATTTATGTAAGAAAGTGATGGAAAAATTCTTAAAACTACATTTTACCGGCAACCCCCAAAATTTCTACCACCACATTGTTCCTATCTCTTTACATTTATTGATTAATAAGCTTCAGAATTAATAACTGTAGGCAATTGTTTAAAAAGAAAAGCAAAACTTTACACAGGCTAAATGAAGAACCATCAATAAAAACTTAAAAATTCACAGTAAATAAACTAACTGGCGGCATCCAGAAATACTGCACAAGTACTTGCACAAGACACCCATTAAGTTAATAACAGATTGTTTAAATTAATTACGCCGGCCAGTTGTTTTTAAAATCAGCCTCCGTTTGCTCCATCATTGCATTCCACTAAAAAATTTTGCAAATTCGTAAAATTACATTTTACCCATCAAACTAGAGAACTACAACAATTATTTTGTGGCTATTTCTTTATATTTATTAAATAAATGGCTTCAAAATTAATAAATGTAGGCAATTGTTTATAAAGATGCGATAACCTCAACATAGGCTATACAGGTACTATATAATAGGCAAAAAATTCACAGTAAAAAGCTGACTGGCGGAATCCAGAAATACTGCACAAGTACTTGCACAAGACACCCATTAAGTTAATAACAGGTTATTTAAATTAATTGCTCCGGCCAGTTGTTCTTAAAATCAGCCAACGTTTGCTCCATCATTGCATTCCATTAAAAAAAAAATTTGCAAATTCGTAAAATTACATTTTACCTGCAAACCACAGAATTACAACAATTATTTTGTGTTTACTCCTTTATATTTATTGGTTAAATGGCTCCAATATTAATAACTGTAGGCAATTGTTTATAAAGATGCGATAACCTCAACACAGGCTATACAGGTACTATATAATAGGCAAAAAATTCACAGTAAATAAACTAACAGGCGGAATCCAGAAATACTGCATAAGTACTTGCACAAGACACCAATTGAGTTATTAAAAGGTTGTTTAAACTAATTACGCCGGCCAGTTGTTTTTAAAATTAGCCAACATTTGCTCCATCATTGCATTCCACTAAACAAAATTATAAAAATTCGTAAAATTACATTTCACCGGCAAACCACAGAATTACAACAATTATTTTGTGTCTACTCCTTTATATTTATTGGTTAAATGGCTCCAAAATTAATAACTGTAGGCAATTGTTTATAAAGATGCGCAAACCTCTACACACGCTATACAGGTACCATATATTAGGCAAAAAATTCACAGTAAATAAACTAACTGGCGGAATCCAGAAGTACTGCACAAGTACTTGCATAAGACACCAATTGAGTTATTAAAGTGTTGTTTAAACTAATTACGCCGGCCAGTTGTTTTTAAATCAGCCAACGTTTCGCACCAACATTGCATTCACTCACAATTTTTTTTTAAATCTTAAAACTACATTTTACCGGCGATCCATAGAATTACTAAATGAGGTTTGTTAAAAATACTTAATATTTATAAATGAAATTGCTCCAGAATTAATTACTGTTTGCAATTGTTTTAAAGAAGGTTAAACCCAAAATTCATATTCCATTTCTTGCTTTTTTCCTTTCAATTAGGTATGTTTGCAAGTACTGATCTTTCACATCTACCCCTCCTATGTATATATTGTAATCTAGAATGTACGTGGGTTTTTGAATTTCTTCTTTACTCTTTGTAATGACTGTTTCAAATTCCTCCTCATGTTAGGTGCTTATCATAGAAACAGCCTTTTTAATCATGCATTGCAACACTGAAACGGGCCCGAGTGTTGGGCGATACTCACCTAGCTTCAATTAATTTTTCAGAAATATTTTTGGAATTTTTTTCTGTTCAAACGTAATATTTCTACACAATCTGTTTTTTTAAACATGGCAGCTAATGATGGGGAGTTGTAGTAATTGGCTCTCAATGAAGTGTGGTCCTTATTTAGCAATGGCTGTATTAAATTGAAGACAATTTGTGTCGTTTTATTAATAGTATGTCTTACAGTTACAATGATTTAATATTATACGTAGTGCATAGAAGACGCTGTATTGTAAATTAAATCTATATATATATAAAAGAAAGTCGTGTTAGTTACACCACTTATAACTCAAGAACGGCAGAACAGATTTGGTTGAAAATTGGTAGGGAGGTAGCTTAGAGCCAGGAGACGGACATAGGATACTTTTTATCCCGTTCGACAGCGTTCCCGTGTGACTTGACATGAAACGTCAGTCACTATAAAACGTGGTATAACAAAAAAGAATCAGACTTGGAATAACAAAACGCAAATGACAGCTATGTAATTGACGTAAAATGACAGCTATGTAATGACGTATGGATGACAATTTGATATTTGTAAGAAATCAATATTAAAACTTTTTCTATTAAATAAATAATTAACAAGTGGATTGAAGTGAAGTGAAGTTTAATTAATAATGCCGCGACCAAGACGATCGAATCTTTCCCGACAAAGCCGTAATGCAAGAAGAATACAAAATACTGCAAATGAAAGGACTGAAGAAGAACAAGAAATTGCACGTGATCAGCGCCGTGATAGTATGGCTCGACTTCGTGCTTCTCAATCACGAGAGCAAAGTGAAGCAGCCCGTGAAACAGCTCGGTTGGCAATGCAGAATCGTCGAGCGAACAACAGAAGGCAACAAATAGATAATTTGCGACGCAGAACAAGATATTTAGCTGATTTGAATCGAGCAGCGTTTCGATACGATTGCAGCAATGATTACAGCTTGCATCCTAGCGTTTGCATTGGGCAAATGGACGTTGTTTGCGAGTATTGTGGTGCATTAAAGTTTTCCGGAGAAACGCCTGGATTATGCTGCCTTAATGGTAAAGTGAAATTGCCAGTGCTGACTCCGCCACATGAGCCATTGTATTCATTGCTTTGTGGCGCAACACAAGAATCACGCCACTTTCTTGCAAATACTCGAAAATACAATAGTTGTTTCCAAATGACGTCATTTGGGGCAGACATTATCGAAGAAGGAGGATTTAATCCGACATTTAAGGTATTTATTTTTGTATTTACATAGAATGTAGTTAAAGAATAACTTAATTTATCTATTGGTATGTATTATATTTGCTAATACTGAACTCTACTCTCCCACAGAAAAAGTGTTTATAACCCAGTTAATACTGTCTGGTTTTTATTTTGTAGATACAAGGACAGATTCACCATCGAATTGGATCATTACTACCTTTCGAAGATACACAGAATAAATTTTTACAAATATATTTCATGGGCAACATGGAAGAACAACTTGATCGACGCCTAGGGATCAATGCAGGAATGAAGCGAGCAATTATTCAAGACTTGCAGTGTCTGCTTCATGAACATCATGAGTTGGTCAGGTTGTTTAAGAGTGCTTTAGAGCGCATGCCAAATGATGACTATAAAGTTGTCATCAAAGCAGATAAACGACCATCTGGAACACACGAACGCACATTTAATGCTCCAACAGTAGACGAAGTTGCCATCCTGATTGTTGGTGAACAATTGGAAAAACGCGATATTGTGCTTACACGTCGCGATACTGGGCAACTGCAACAAATATCTGAAACTCATCGATCATATGACGCATTGCAATACCCACTGATGTTTTGGCAAGGAGAAGATGGATATTATTTTAATATTAAAATGATAAATCCATTGAATGGTAAAGTATCAGTATATTAATAATGGTTAATGTCTGTATTATTTGTCTTTGAAATGGATAATTATCAAATTTTTAATTTCAGGTGAAGAAACTACAAAGAAAGTTAGCTCAATGAATTATTATGCATATCGTTTGATGATTCGTCAAAATGCTGACAACTATTTGCTGCGATTTCGTCGATTGTTTCAGCAGTATTGCGTTGACATGTATGTAAAAATAGAAACGGAACGTTTAACATTTATTAGGTTGAACCAAGCCAAACTGCGTTCTGAGGAGTACATCCATTTACGTGATGCAGTTAGTACTGAAGGAAATGCAGCTAATATTGGTCGATTAACTATTCTGCCGGCGACGTACATTGGTAGCCCACGTCATATGCATGAATATGCACAAGATGCAATGACATATGTTCGTAATTTTGTCTCATTATTTATTGCCATTAAGGCGGAACAAAGTTCGCCGGGTCAACTAGTATATCTATAAAAAACATCCACAAAGAAATAGAAACCTTTGATATTAAAATATTTGTATCCAAAACCACACGAAAAGAAGCCGAAAACTCCCTGTGACACACTTCCAGCGTCTTTGCACGGCACCGCCAAGCGATCAGCGCCTGTAGACTGCGCACCGTAAATGAGAGGAAAGACAGGTAAAGATTCCTTCCGTCCTGAGATGGCTTAGGAAAGGAAAATCCATACCGTCCAGGTATGGCATACCGCGTTTAGAGGAGAAAGGAAATTTCCCTTTACAAACGGCGTACCACGGTCCATAGTTGAATATAAAAAAATATACTTATTTAAAAGCATACTAACAATATTATTGTTGATTCACTTAAGTGTATATTGTGAATCCACTCAATCTTCAAGTAAAATTTCAATATAAAAACCACAAAGCTCATTTGGATTAAACCGCTCCCTCAACTCTCCCGGTACTAAAGAAACAGCAAAATCAAACCATTTATCATAAAACAAGTAGCGTATGGTGGATTTCGATAACTTCCAGTGTTTTAGTGATGTGGTCAAAATTCCAGTAAATGTACTTCCAAATTGTGAAGTAATGATGCAGCAGCAGTTTATACTAACCTATATTTGTACAAGAATAAATGTGGGAAATTTTGACATTAACAGAAAAGCTAGTCTTTTCAGAAGAAATGTAATTTTGCCAATGAACATTCTACCTGCAGCCACCTCTCTCCCGTGTAATCCCTCATCAATACCAGCCAGACACGAAGCGACCCCTTCTCCTCTGAGGTAATGCACTCTCAAGGGGTTGAATTACTGTACACGGATAAAACTTGATTATTCTGAGAAGAGGACATTTCCGGAACAACATAAAACCGGGGCCACCTAGGGCTCTTCGCCGACGACGGACAAAGGGACCGAAGCAGGTACCTGCTGCGGTCCCTTTGTCCGTCGCCGCCGGAGGGTCGGCGAAGAGCCCTGATGATTGACGTTCGCGCGCTTCTGTGGCGGCGTGGGCAAGCGGCCTAATCGTTCCGTCGTTTACTGGATTTTACATGGAAAATTTTCAAATTCTTTACCTGCAAAACTGTCAGTAGTTTGCATTTTCATCTTACGGGCCTCCCTGAGATTTTACAAATATTCTTTGTTGTATTTTAAATCAACCGTCAAATGTCTGTCAAATTAGTTTATGGAAGGGAAATGGCTACGTTATTGCACTTTAAATGAGGAGAAGGACGTATGTAATAGTCATGTTACTTCAGAACATGCCATTGTGTTGCTGATGAATTTTTGTGTTTTTTTTTCTCCGTTGGTTAATAATTTCTGAGTTCCGAAGTTTAAGTACACGTTTTAATTTACATACGGTTTTTGATATGCATGGAATATATTGTTGGTGTACACAAGTTGATGAACTTCTCAAAAAACTGGAAGATGAACAACTGAAAAATGATCAATAATTTAATGGCATGCGAACAGAAAAAACATTATTCTAAATATCCCCAAAGTATACTGAAATAATGTTGACAATAGATAACTTATTCATTACTACAACGTGCAGTATTAACAGCAATATCGCAAGAATTAACTTAAACACATAATTTAAAAAATACAGGTGATTTAATGACCTCTAATATAAAAATTATTGTTTCTCGATGATTAGTTCTGTATTTGTGACGTATTTCCGGAGTTCGCCGTTAAGTTCTTTTACTGAGAGTTTCTTTACATATGTATGGTACCTTTATAGCCTGTGAAAAGGTTTGCGCTTCTTTATAAGCAATTCCATACAGTTATTTTTCCAGAGCCATTTTTTAGTAAATATAAAGGAGTAGTAATGAAATAAATGTTGTCATTCTGTGGTTGGCCGGCAAAGTGTAATTTTAAGAATTTTAAAGATTTTTTGCGTTATCTGTCATGTACTTACGAAAAGTTGGCTGATATTAAACAAAACTGGCCGGCGTAACTAGTTTAAACAGCCTGTTATTAAATCCATTGGTGTCTTCTGCTAATAGTTGTCAAGCATTTCCGGCTTTCGCCGGTTAGTTTATCTACTGTGAATTTTTTTCTCGTATATAGTACTTGCATATCCTGTGTAAAATGTTTGCGCTTCTATATAAACAATTGCATCCAGTTATTCATTCTGTAACCATTTATTTAATAAATACAATGGAGTAGACACAAAATAATTGTTGTAATTCTGTGGTTTGCCGGTGAAATGTAATTTTACGAATTTTTATAATTTTGTTTAGTGGAATGCAATGATGGAGCAAATGTTGGCTAATTTTAAAAACAACTGGCCGGCGTAATTAGTTTAAACAACCTTTTAATAACTCAATTGGTGTCTTGTGCAAGTACTTGTGCAGTATTTCTGGATTCCGCCTGTTAGTTTATTTACTGTGAATTTTTTGCCTATTATATAGTACCTGTATAGCCTGTGTTGAGGTTATCGCATCTTTATAAACAATTGCCTACAGTTATTAATATTGGAGCCATTTAACCAATAAATATAAAGGAGTAAACACAAAATAATTGTTGTAATTCTGTGGTTTGCAGGTAAAATGTAATTTTACGAATTTGCAAATTTTTTTTAATGGAATGCAATGATGGAGCAAACGTTGGATGATTTTAAGAACAACTGGCCGGAGCAATTAATTTAAATAACCTGTTATTAACTTAATGGGTGTCTTGTGCAAGTACTTGTGCAGTATTTCTGGATTCCGCCAGTCAGCTTTTTACTGTGAATTTTTTGCCTATTATATAGTACCTGTATAGCCTATGTTGAGGTTATCGCATCTTTATAAACAATTGCCTACATTTATTAATTTTGAAGCCATTTATTTAATAAATATAAAGAAATAGCCACAAAATAATTGTTGTAGTTCTCTAGTTTGATGGGTAAAATGTAATTTTACGAATTTGCAAAATTTTTTAGTGGAATGCAATGATGGAGCAAACGGAGGCTGATTTTAAAAACAACTGGCCGGCGTAATTAATTTAAACAATCTGTTATTAACTTAATGGGTGTCTTGTGCAAGTACTTGTGCAGTATTTCTGGATGCCGCCAGTTAGTTTATTTACTGTGAATTTTTTAGTTTTTATTGATGGTACTTCATTTAGCCTGTGTAAAGTTTAGCGTTTCTTTTTAAACAATTGCCTACAGTTATTAATTCTGAAGCTTATTAATCAATAAATGTAAAGAGATAGGAACAATGTGGTGGTAGAAATTTTGGGGGTTGCCGGTAAAATGTAGTTTTAAGAATTTTTCCATCACTTTCTTACATAAATTTTCTTTTTGTAGATATTTTAAAATTTTTTAAACAATTACGTTTGATAATAACGGCAAAATGGAGTAATTAAATAGTAGTTAATTTATTTATTGTTGTTAATTTTTCTGATATTTTCTGTGTTATTTGGTTTCGTGGATAGCTAGAGCTTCAGGTTGAAGCTAGCCGACCCTTGATTTTTTTAAAAAATGGCTGGCGTAATTAATTTAAAATTATGATAATTAACGAGTAATTAATTAGTATTAAACGATGGCATGTGGTTTCTTGTGGTCCGCTATAGGTGGCTAGCCAGCTTCAGAGAGGTTATTTCCCTTTAGCTACGGATATCCATTTTCCCCAGCTCTACATAATGAATTACGTGCATATGTACGAACACGAGAAAGTAATATACAAACATACAAGGCAAGAACGTAGAGAACACATTGAACCATGGTTTGATATATTTTAACTTTCTCGCCCTTACGAATGTAATTGCAATCGTGCCTCGGAAAACTGCGAATTTCCGACAGAAAATCTCTAATCGACGGTTTCTGATAACGTAAGTCTTACATATATTCGTAGTAAATTTCTTCCTCTAATTCGCGGTGAAGATGGAATCGTTTTTAGTGGGTCCTTCACAATCGCTTGACGGCAAAACGTCTTAATTTAGGGGCTAAAAGCCAACTGGTCAAAAAGTCTCTGGTCATTACAAGACCAGTCTAAGCCGATTTTCTTCAAGATTGATATTACCCGATCGCCCTGAACGAACGGCTGAGGAAGTTTCAAAACTATATTTTAATTTTTTAAGGTATTTCCCCCAAAACTTTATAAACATTTTCACAATTTTCTAAAAAATGACTCCACATTTTTTTATTAAATGTTATCCTCGGATAGCGTAAAAGTGAGAGTGTGGTGCAGGTGCCATGTTCGTTTAAATCCCTGATTTTTATAAAATTGCAAAAGTGCAATTTTTTAGGTGTCTTCCTTCATCTAAAATATTGAAGATTAAGCTGTTCTCCTTAATGAAATCTGTGTTTTAAAAACACACCTTGAAATAATTAATTTTTCGAAAAAAGTAGTAATTTTCCTCGATGTAGGCAATTTTTAATTTTTTAAAATATTTTTTCTCAAAAACCGCTCCAAATTCTTTCTTCACATTTTCTCCACCTACAGATTTTATTGAATACTTGTTTGCATCGAATTAAGACGTAGAGTATGAATTGTTATTGCCGATAGTTTAGGAGGAACGGGCTTCTTAACTTTCACAGAGCTCATGTAAGAGGGCGAAATCTGGGATTCGAACCGGGATAATATAATCTAACCGGTCCGCGGTAAATTTTTTTGTTACAGATTTTATTGAATACTTGTTTGCATCAAATTAAGACGTAGAGTGTGAATTGTTATTGCCGATAGTTTAGGAGGAACGGGCGTGTTAACTTTCACAGAGCTCTTGTAAGAGGGCGAAATCTGGGATTCGAACCGGGATAATATAATCTAACCGGTCCGCGGTAAATTTTTTTGTTACAGATTTTATTGAATACTTGTTTGCATCAAATTAAGACGTAGAGTGTGAATTGTTATTGCCGATAGTTTAGGAGGAACGGGCGTGTTAACTTTCGCAGAGCTCATGTAAGAGGGCGAAATCTGGGATTCGAACCTAGATAATATAATCTAAACGGTCCGTGGCAAATTGTTTTGTTACCGATTGTATTTAGTACTTGTTTGATTCAAAGTTTGGCGTAGAGTATGAATTGTTAGGGCTGATAGTTTAGTAGGAACGGGCTTCTTAACTTTCGGACTTCTTCACGTGTTCAGGGCTCTCGTAGGAAGGCGAAATCTGGGATTCGAACCCTTATACAATAGTCTAACTGGTCCGGAGAAAATTCTTTTGTTACGGATTGTAATTAGTACTTGTTTGCGTCAAAGTTTGGTGCCGATTATGAGTTGTTATGGCTGCATGTTCAGGAGGTATGATCTTCATTACCTGCGCCGGACGTTCCTTAGAGGGGCATTGCGGGATTCGAACCCGCGTAATTGAAATTAACCGGTCCGCGGCAAATTTTTTTATTACAGTTTATATTTAGCACTTAATTACGACAAATTCTGCCGTAGAGTATTAATTGTTATAGCTTATGGTTTAGGAGGAACGGGCGTCTACATGTGCAGAGCTCTTGTAAGTGGGTAAACTCTGGAAGTCGAACCCGGGTGGTTTAGTCGAATCGGTCCGAGGCGAAAGTTTTGTTTAGAGAATATGTTTAGCACTGGTTTACGGAAAATTTTGGCGAAGAGTATGAATTGTTACGGCTGATGAATTACAGGGGACGTCTCATTTCTTCTTCGAATGCGCTTGCAAGAGGAGCGAAGCTTTCATTTTTTGGTTTTTTGTTAATATTTTTTGAAAGAATGGAGATATCAATTTGATTTCTTCACTAATCGTTTATAAATAAAAAGCGGCAAATTTGGAGTACAGTTTTGTGTATATACTTGCAATAGTAGCGGTTTTAGAGGTGTGGTCCTGCTAACTTCCATTGGAAGTTAGCAGAAACACAGATTTTTTTGAGAAAACGACCCGCGGCAAATTTTTCTTTTCCACATCTTAAAAACGGCAAAAAAGCGGCAAATTATGGACTATGCAGTTTTGTGATTGGATGAAATGGTCCTGCTAACTTCCAGGACGTCATTAATGTAGTAATTTTGTAGATATCTGCGTTATTCCATCGTGGTTCTCGGTCGACGTAGAAAAGGCATATAGGGTCTTTTGTCACTCTATGACGAATGTTGTGAATGTTCCTGACTTTGTGACCTAGTTCCTCAAGTTCACTTTGCATACTCTCTGTTTCAACAGATGGGTGTACGTCCCTGAGGACAACATGAAATGCTATTTTTTTTAGTTGGTACGAGTGGTACATTGCCTTTTTTCATTTAGCAATTTTATAACTGCTCTGTAGCTTTCTATTGTCTATGGGTTGACTTTTACTTCAGTGTTGTACATTTTATATGTAAATTTATTTTGCCCGATAGCTTCACGTAGTGACTGTGTGAACGAGGGCACTTTTATGTCATTAGGAATAAATATAGGCGGAGGTTTTGTTGGAGGTGTATCTTCATTCCTATCGTTTGCTTGTGGTGTCTCTTCCGTGTCGTTGGAGTTGTTTCCAGTGCTTGGCAATGCTTCGAATCTGTTGTTTTTATTTCACTCGTATTTCGTGCTTGCTGGGGAGTTACTATACCACCTCTGTAACGTCGTTTCCGCTTAGCAGAGCGAAGAACTTGCCATTCAGGTAGGAAACTAGGATTGCTCTGTACCTGATTTGTTGTCGACGATGGAATTACACTGTTCTCCGAGGAACGTGGCTGTAGCATCGTCACGTTTACATAATAAAAGAATAGAGTTAATTGACACATTGTTCTTCTGCCTACACGGTCGAACTTTCGAACAACTTCGTAAAAAGTTTCAATTTCTAGCTTCTGCAGAGGGCCTGTGACTTCTTCTTGACCTTATGAACAGTAGAAAGCAACTACCGAACGTGATACGGCAAGTACATAAGATGCCATTGTCACCTCCTTTGTAAGGTCCAAGAGGCTTGAGTTTACCTCTCTTTGCTTCTTAGCAAGATTTCCAGAAGAGTGTCGGTTTTTCTTCATACGTAATGTTTCAACAAAGGCCATTTGTGCTTTCACCCCACTGAAAGCAGAATTCACCAGTAATCTAAAATGGAAATGCACAGAACACTAGGAGTTTTTGGCCTCGAAGCGTTAAAACAATCGACAGCACTACCAATCTTCTACGCAAGTGCAGCTCGCATTTTCAATAATTTTAGTGCACCTGTGCCTGCGCAGAAGGTTCCTGTCGATTGCTCCCCACTAAGGCGTGCAAAAACTCTCTACTAACGCTTGGGTGGGGACAGAAAGGACAATTCAGAGAAACAGATATGTCAACGGCATTTTTCATTTTGCCCTCTGAATATCAGAAGAGATTACCCGCATCATCAGTAGCTCACAGTGTCACACTACGTCTCATTTGGTGTAAAAATCGTGTTCGCCTGACCCCTTGCGGGGCCTCTTCGAACAGTGGGCTTCCAGTGGGTTGTTGTTTGTTTTTTTTTGACTCCTCTCCCCCGTATGGGACGGGGATCGGGAGTCTGGGTTGTTGGCGGAAGGGTTAATTTTTCTATGGAGAGAGGGGTTGTTTTATTAAGGCTGTGAATGACGGGGGAGGGAAGGGGCAGGCCCGGGATCGGAGGGGATAGGTTGGGGTGAGAGGGAAGAGGTGGACAAGGATTTAGTCAAATGAGGTGGCGAAGTTGTGTTGTCGACGACATGTACAGCGTGTCAGTCATTCTGTCAATTTGTTGTCGGTTTAATTTGTAGTTGTTTGTTTTTGCCCTCTGGCTTAGGTGATAGGAGGGGGAAGTTGGAGGATGTATAAGGGATGCTTTTTCCGGGTGTGTCGGGGTGGCTTTCTGAAGATGTGGTGGTGAGGAAGGATTAGATTTAGGAATAGTTGGGTTGTTGATGATTTTTTGATTTGGGCTATTCCGGAGTTGTGGAGGCGTGTGAGGATGTGGGGTATTTTGTTTCTGTGTCGTATCGAGTTGTAAATGGTGTACATGTGTGGGCGGAAGATGAGGCGGATGTTGCGGTTTTCCACGCGGGTTAGTTTGGTGCGGTTGGTATGGGATGTAGCGAACCAAGTGGGATGGGCATATGTTAGGATGGGACGGATATAGGCGTTGTAAGTTTGGATTTTTCTTTTGGTGGGTACATTGAGATTGGTGAGGATGAGATATAAGGTATTGGTGATCCTGGTTGCTTTGACAGTAATTTTGTGAATGTGGTGGGACCAAAGTAGTCTGCGGGAGAAGATTATGCCAAGGTAGGATATTTCTGGAGTCCAGGGAATTGGTTCATTTTAATAGTTATGGGAGGAGGGTTGGATGGGTATGTTTTATAGGAGAACAGGATTGCTTGGGATTTGGATGGGTTTATGATAGTGGAGTTTTGGGAAGCCCTGAGGTGGAAGTTGTTTAGGGATTCTTGGAGGTAGGATAAAGATCGGTTTAGGGAGCGGAAGGAAGCTAGGAAAGCAAGGTCATTGGCGTAAAGGAAAGTTTGTACTCCTGGTGTTGGTGGAACGTCATTTATATAAATGGAAAAAATGATTGGGGATAGCACAGCGCCCTGTGGGACGCCGGCTTGGATTGGGTAATTGGGAGAGGTTGTTGATAGGTGATGGATGTGGAAGGAGCGATGATTTAAATAGCTTTCTTTGTAGGGTGTGAATATGATAGGGGATATAGGATCGGATTTTCATGAGAAGTTTTGGGCGGGAGACAGTGTTGTACGCTTGTTTGAGATCTGTGAAAATGGCAGGGATATCTTTTCTATCTTGCAGTGGGGTGGCGATGCCTAGGGAACTGTTTAAAGTTTGGAGCGCCACCGAGCGACCTTCACGGAAACGGAATTGTGTGGAAGTAATGATGGGATCGAGGAGAGGTGTTAGACGAAGAAGAGGTATCTTTTCGAATATTTTACCAAGGATAGGTAGTAGGCTGATGGGATGGTGGTTAGAGGGATGCCGATGATCCTTGTCTGGTTTGGGGATCATGGTAACGCGAGCGATCTTCCAGATGGTGGGAAAATAGGACAGTTTTAGGCAGGAGTTGAGGATTAGGGTAATCAGGTTTTTTGCATTTTTTGTTTGGTGGGTGAGTTGAGATGGGAGGACTCCATCGGGTCCGGGCGATTTGTTGCAGTCTATCGCCTTAAGTATCTGCTTAACGATTGCGTCTTTCGTCGTCCAGGTCTGTTGTTGGTCGGTTGGTGGAGGTGGAGTTTCATGGAAATTCCAAAGAACACTGTCGGGATTGGGATGTTGGGGGAGGAAGCGTTCGGCCAGGGATTGGGGGAAGGTATTGGTGATGGTTGTGGGGTCAAAGGTTAGTGTATTTTTGGTGGTTAGGATACGAGAAATGGGAGTGGGACGGTTCCTGATTGCTTTTATGACTTTATGGATATTATTGGGGCTGCTTTTGTCAGATAGTAGGTCATCATACTAATGTGTCTCGTGATATTTGAGTAGGTTGTGTATTGTTTTTTTGCATTCTTTTTAGTTCTCGTTTGTCGTCGTCTCGTCTGTATTTGTAGTATCGATGTTGGATTCGTCGCTTATGTCGTATGATTGTAAGGATTTCGTCAGGGAGAGTGGGGTGTGTATTTCTGGAGTAGGATGTGGTTTTCCGATATGTTTGTTTTATGTGGTAGGTAAGGTGTTCTATGGAGTTGTCTATGAATTGGGTGGTCAGGATATCTGAGGGAACGTGTATTTTCTTAGATAGTATGTATTTAAATTTTTTCCAGTCGGTTTTTGGCATTGATGGGGGTTTGGGAAGCATGTAGTTGAGGGTTGAGAAGCTGGTGAAAAGTATTAGGAGGTGGTCAGATAGGTCGTACAGGTCGTATTTTGGATTGGGGAAGGTTATTAGTGTTTCGGGGGAAATGGAGGATAATATCCAGGATATCGTGGGGAATATGTCGAACAAGGTGGGTATGTTCAGTAGGTTCTTTTATTTGGATTTGGGGGTTGTGTCTATGAAATGCTCTAGTCGTAAGCCGGGCCCGTTAGTAGTCATGCAGCCTCATGAGGTCGATTTACTGTTGAGGTCTCCTGCGAAAATGAAGGTGTTGGAAGGTTTTTAAGGGTGTCTAGGTCGGAGTCGGCGATCGGTGTGTGTGGGGCTTTATAACAGGATATCAGAAGTATTTGAGATGTGGAGGAGCCATTAGCGACTGCAGTGCATTCTAGGACGGATGTTGGAGAGAGTTGGTAAGGGATGTGTGGGATGTATCATCGGAGGAGGATTGCTGTACCGCCTCCAGCGGATGAGGTTCGGTCGGTTCTTGTTGTGGTGTAGTTAGGAATGGAAAAGGATCTGTCGGGTATCAGCCACGCCTCTTGTAAGAATAGTATCCTAATGGAGTAATCTTTACGGAATTGGGTGAGGATGGTTTTTTTCTGGTTTATGCCGCCTTGCGCGTTCCACGAGGATAGGGTTCAAACTTTTGGGAGGGGGAGCCATTAGTTGATGATTTCAACTAATTTAATTCCTGCTGTAATGAGTTTAGTGATGATGTCCTCTGGGCCTTTTAGGATTTCGAGGAGGGGTTTTAAGTTGAGGATGATCTTTTTCACTGTGAGATTTTGAAGAAGGGGGAGGAGGTCTTTTATGTCTTAGGTAGTTGACTAAGTAGTTTGTTGTTGGGTTGAGGGATGTTAGGTCTGACTTTGGTTGGTTGCAGAGGCGTAGGATTGGTTTTGCGGTCTTAGGTGGGGAATGTTTTCGAGTGAGTTGGTTGGGGGTGGATGGCTTAATGATTTGGTCATCTGTGCGTGTCATTGTTCTCTGGCTTTCACTGTGAAGGGTCATTGTGGGTCGTCGGCAGGGTGGTTTAGGGAGCAGTTGATGCATTTTGGGGTGAATGGTTTATCAGATGTGTGGAAGGGACAGTTTTCAGTTGGATGAGAACCAACGCAGAGGGCGCAAGTACCTTGGCTCCTGCAATAGGCCTTCGTATAGGTCTTTGGCAATTTCTGCGTTGGGGTATTCTGTCTGTCATCTTGTAGTCTTAAATGGTCACTCTAAAGTAGTCAATGTATCTTAATACTTTCTTGATGTCTGTCATTTCTTTTTTGTTTGTCTCCACTGTATACAGGCCTATTGGTGTCAATGTCCCGTCGGCGTCTCGTCGTTGCATTTCAGTGATGTGGTGTGAAGTAATTTCAAGGGCGGTCAAGTTGTCTTTCATGGCAGTCAAGTCGTATTTGGCCGGGAGTCCTTTGATTACAAATTTGTCTCTTTGTTCGTCTGTAACTCGGTTGAAGTGGTAAGAAATGGTGGTAAAGAATAGATCTTTTAGTCTGGGGTCTCTAGAGATCTGGTCCAGGTGTCCCTTATCTTCCCATGGGCAGTCACAATCATTGGTTGAATAACCAATTTTATTCCGGTTCCGAGCTGGCTGAGGTGCCGGCATCGACCATCTCTTCGTGACATCTCCGCGTCCGAGGGCGGCAGCGGCTGGAGCCGCGCCTCCTTCAGAAGTGGTTTGTTCTGCTCCCGGAAGCGGCGGTCGCTCTCCACAAGGATTCTTCTAAATACACTCCTTGAGGTGTTGACAAGTGAGAGGCGCCTCAGGTCGATAGCTTACGCTGTTCAGATAAGTTATTAAAGCTATAGTAAATACTTAAAGAGCTTGCGGTACGCTACTGGCTCAATAAGCGTGGCAATGATCATATGTGTTGAATGTAATGTAACAAACAATATTTTTGCCTATTATTTTTTAAAGTATACAAAGTTAATTTTATTGCAATCTCTCTCACGTTGATAATATTTACATTTCCGACAATACTCTTATTTTGTTAATATTTACATTACCGGTGATTTGCTTTAATTATTGCATATATGAGTAGTTCAACCCTTGATTGTGACCGAAATCCTAATGTCTTTGTCGCCTCTAAAGCAGCGTATACGCAACAGACGTCGCGAAAAAATCAAGGACATTGATTAATACAGCTGTATTTTGTCTTCCCACAGCGACGACTGACGTGAACCGTAAAGATTGATTTCGAGGCTAATGATTTCCCCCTTTATTTACCAATTGGGCACAATTTTTGACCTTTGGATTTGTCATGTCTCCTCGGGAATCCTTTCTTAAGGCGATTTCGGGCTTTCAAGCTCATTCACAATATCAAAATTCTTCTTCGATGATACTAAATATCCTACATTGAATAGCGCATTGAGATTCGGGTTATGAAGTTTCTGTTGACACAAATCCTTTCCTTAGCTGTCAATGGAAATGGCATTATTGATTGTTGAGAACGAATGGACGCTGGCTTAAGTTCGTGAGTGGCATGGCGCTGTATACAAATCAATAAGAGACTTGTCACGTCATCAAAACAAAACTAGTGGCGCTACAGCAGTACTTGCTTTCTCGCGTTAATTGGAAACAGCTACGAAATATTGCAATTTTGCATTTTCTACGCTACTAACACCTCAGCTATTATTTCAAAACGTCCAATTCAACCAAGAAGTGAGCAACGCACTGTTGCCCGCGCAGCGTTGTCACATTGCATTCGCTTGGCTGATAATATCAATACAGAAATTAGAATATATGCAATTGACATCAAAATAATTACGAACATTCGAGAGATGCCTTTCGTCGTAAGATGACAGTAAACACTATAGCTTTTCAACAAAGAGAGCGTCAAGGGTTTCACGAAAGAAGAAGATATAAATAAAACAAGTGCTATCAAGTGCTTCTCAATCGATTGTTGCAAAATGTCTATTAAGCTTAGCGGTTTGCTTAAAAAGAAATGCATCAATACATTGAGAATAAGCATTGAGTAAAAAGTAAAACAAAGAGAATAGTAAAATAGTATTATCATTGGCATTTTCAATAAAAAAATATAATTGAAATTAAATGAATTATTTTTCATATCATACATTCAATTTTTCTTGTGGTCCGCAGTTGGTGAGAGTTATACATATATATATATATATATATATATATATATATATATATATATATATATATATATATATATATATATATCGGAACAATACATAAGGTTATTTCGAAATATTGTCCATGGCCTTGACAGTCAAAAATTGTTGCACAAAATTAGCTCTTTACAAAAGGTTATGTACAAATACTGTTTTTTGAGGACGTTACAGAACATGACATGTCTTAACCAACAAATCTCTGAACTGAACTCTCTTCACCTCTGCTAAAATTAGCACAAAGTGTACACCCCTAACCCACCCCCAGCCCTCCCTACTCCACTGACCATCGCTCACCCGACCGTCTCTCAAGCCTCCACCAGCACCCCCGCTGTTTACGACCCTTCACCCGCACCCCACCCCTCTTCCCGCCCCCTCCCGCTGCCGACCGGCTGTGTTATTAAACAAGACACACGCTCAAAAATTCGCAGAACTTTGTTTTCGGCCCAGAAGCTGCAAGGTATGTACGACCCAGTTTGCTTACGCATCTTGCATACAATAACTACAACCTGTTAATAATATTTGTATTTCACATTTTAGCTCTGAGGATGATCGCTACGCGATCGAAACGATCATAAGCTGAATAAAAAGTATTGATACCAGACAATATCATTATTTATTTATCATAATAAAAAGGTATCTACCTCACCAGCGATCCAATTAATAAACTAGTTGTGTTACAATACTACCAGAATTCTCGTATTATTCGCAAATATTTCATATTGCATCTTTTGTCCTATTAACACCCCAGCCAATACATAAAAAACATAATATTATACAAAATTCCGCGAAACAAAGTTTGAAAAAGTTATCTGAAAATTATTTAAAGATCCATTTGTCAAGAAAACGTGATTGTTAAGGACTCTGTGGAACGTTGAAAATATAAAATGCATCGCTTCAACTTTCTTACGCGCAGAATGTTCCCTGCACCAAACGGCCTAGTCTGCACGACGGAAAATGGAAATTGGAAAATGATGTACAACATTCCAGAGAACGGTAAGATTTTATCAAACGTTCTCAAAAAAAGTAAAACAAAAAGACAAAATTGACAAACAACCAATAGCCAGAGCCAATATATCACATTCAATTACATTCTCTGGTGTTATAATCACTACGGGAAACTACTAAATTCAAGACATGTGCGTAGCTATGAATATAAACTGCCTTAGGATGAGTCTGTTTTATAAGGGTCAGGACACCGTTGACATTTCCAAGTACATACGCTGTCATAAGACTGAGCACTAAAATTACAGTCAAATTCTGTCAAACACTCTTATAAGCTCTGCTATCGCCACGGCGCCTCGGTTCGCACTTACATCACGAAATGCTATAAACCTTTCTTGTGTTTCACCACCGTGAAGATGTCGTAACACTAGAGAATTGAACGAACACAGAAACAAAATTAGCATTCGCTATTTCAGATTTAATTTCTTGCAACAGCCATTGTGATATGGAATCGTTGGGATCATTTTGTATCTTATTCGATAACCCGAGGAAAACTCGAAGTTTCCAAATGAGTCCTCGGGAGATATTAATATTCTGCTGTGTAGTGCAGTAGTTCCACATAATTTCCAAGCTTAAGTGACTTTGCTTAGTTTACTTAGGAAACATACGGTGTTTAAGAATGTTTTGAAAAGCTCGCTATTTTGTTGCACTTTCTTATTGTGCAGAGATATTTCTTGTTTATATTTTGATATTGTGGTTCAATTGCGTTTCAATGCAATAATGTCTGAATGACGCCAAAAGACACGAAGCTTCGATGTGTCCAAGTGACAGTTCGTATGCAGTTGCTGCTTTTTTGAAACTTCCCCAAATTTTTGTATCCCGATTTTGTCCAATTCTGTTCTTGACCAAAGAGCAAAGAAGGTTCTCAAATAAAGAATTCAGTCTTTCACTGCCAGCTGATGACTTATTTTCGTAGGCAGAGCAAGTGAAATGTCTCGTGATTTTTTTGTTATCTGCTGTAATTGTGATAAGGCTGGTGTTGGTCTACCGTTTTCAATTACCTGCTTCTTCTCGTTGAACTGCCTCGTTTGAAATAGTCTCCTCAAAATATCATCTATTGTACACGTACTGGAGGACATAGTACACACAATTATTCCTGAATACCCGTTAGATTACATACTTACTTTTACTTTTTCGTGTCCGGTCTTTCAAATTTTTCCAGCCCAGTAGTGGGCCAGGTCTTCTGAAGGTGCATTCCCCCTCCAGAGGTCATCATCTGTGCAGTGAACAGGGCACAGTGGGCACTGTGTGAGGTGGTCGGTGTCCTGTGCCTCTCCGCAGTCACAGTAGATGTCGTCCTCCGCTAAGTAGCCCCACCTTGCAAGGTTGGTCTTCACAGAGGCCACTCCAGTTCTTATCCTGTTCAGTGCCCTCCAGGATTTCCATGGCAGACTGGTTCCAGTAGTCTCAGGATCCCGGAGTGGGTACCAGTCTGAAGGGTCTGGCTGTGTGAACCTCATGAAACTTCTCCTGGATTTGAGTCGGCTGCGCGATGGCTCCAGCTGACCGTACATTACGTGCCTCTCATCGAAGGTCTGTTTGAACCTCTCCAAGTATTCGTGGTTTGCTCTTCTGATCTTAGGAGTGTTCATTCCTGCAGCCCTGTAGAGTTTGTCGATGGGAGTTGGTTTCATGCAACCAGTTGCAATGCGACACGTCTCATTAAGGGATGTATCAACCTTCTTTGTGTGGGCTGACCGACACCAGACAGGGCAGGCGTATTCCCCAACAGAGAAGCAGAGAGCCCTTCCTGATGTCAGGAGCACGCTGGGATTTGCTCCCCATTGGCTGCTGCATAGCTTCCTGATGATGTTGTTCCTGGAGTTGACTTTTGATGATGTATTCTGACAGTGCTGTTTGTATGTCAAAGTTCGGTCCAGGGTCACGCCAAGATATTTTGGTGAGTTGGTGTGTTCCAGGGCCTTGCCCTCCCAGGTGACGTTCAGTCTTCTCCTAGCCTCCCTAGATCTTAGATGGAAGGCGCATACCTGTGTTTTCCCTGGGTTTGGTTTGAGGTGACTCTCCTTGTAGTAGGTTGATATTTCCTCCAATGCATGAGTCAGTCCTTGTTCCACTCCTTCGAAAGAACGATCCTTGACCAATATAGCCAGATCATCGGCATACAAGAAGTGGAGAGCATTTGGCGTGATGGGCTGGTCATTTGTATACACATTGAAGAGCAGCGGTGCCAGAACGCTCCCTTGGGGTAGACCGTTCTTCTGAATTCTCCATCGGCTCTTTTTTCCATTCAAGCAGACATAGAATCGTCGGTTCTGAAGGAGGGTACGGATGGTACCTGTGAGGTGCTTGTCTCCCGTCATCTTGTACACCCTGGAGAGCAAGAGATTATGGTTGACCGTGTCGTATGCTGCTGTTAGGTCTATTAGAGCCATGCCTGTGACGACACCCTCCTCAAACCCATTCTCAATTTGCTCAGTAAGGTTCAATATCTGGCTTGTACAAGATTTACCTGGCCGGAATCCTGCCTGCTGTGGGATAAGCCTCCCCTCAAAGAACTGCACAATGCGCTGAAATATCACACGCTCATAGAGCTTGAAGAGATGGCACAGGAGTGAGATCGGCCGGTAGCTGGAGTCAGAGTCTGCAGGTTTACCTGGTTTCAGAAGTGCGATGACCTTTGCTTTCCTCCAGACTTTCGGGAGGGACAGCGATGACAGGCAGCTATTAAAAAGGTTTAGGAGCCAATTTTTAGTCCCAGGTCCAAACTGTTTGATTTGTTCGGTGCAGATGTCATCCTCTCCCGCAGCCTTCCCATTCTTCAGTTGGGTTATTGCTTTCTCCAGCTCGTCCATTTGGATGGGTTCCTCCAGCAATTTGGGGTCTGGCTGTTCTTGTTGCTCCATTTTGAACTTCTTTGCTCGGCCCTCTGTCTTTCCATTCAGGAGCAGCCGGTGTGCAACTTGGTTTGCTGTTACCTTACCAAAGTGTGGAGTTGTTCCTTTGTCACCACTGAGTTTTTTCAGAAGGTTCCATGCAATCTTGCTACTATGTGTCATGTCCATGCCCTCAAGGGTCTCAATCCACTTGGCTTGTCTGGCTTCACTTGTCATCCGCATGGTTTGCTCTCCAAGTGCAATGGTGTCATCGTTGAATGGGTCCTCCTCATAGCATTGCTGATATTCTGCAAGTGCATCCTTCATTTCTGTGGTTACACCAGGGATGTACCGTTGTCTGCATCCTCGTGGGATGTGCTTGCATGACACCTCTCTCAGGCGCTGCACAAACCTATCATAGTTCTGCGGGGTTGGTGGAATTTCTGCCACAGCCTGGTCCAGGTCTTCGGCGAAAGCGTTCCAGCGGGCCTTTCTGAAGTTGAAACGCCTTATATAAGGTATAACGTGTGTCTTCACAGCCGAGTAAACCTTGATACCAATGGGTCGATGCTGGCTCCTTGGGATGGGATCGTACACAACTCTTTCACACTCAGCTGAGACTCTACTTGTGACAAAACACAGGTCTGGATTGTAGCCACGTCTCCAGGCACGGCTGTTGAAGGAGTGTGGGAGTTTATGGTCGTGCAGTAGAGATAGATTGTTCGTCTCAGCCCACTCTTCTAATTTGTGTCCATTTGGGTCTGTGTTGTCGTAGCCCCAAGAGGTGGAGTGGCAGTTGAAATCTCCAACCACAAACTGGATCTTCTGAGCATGAAAGTTGTTTGTTGGTTCAAAAGAGAGGTCCCTGCTGGGTGGCTTGTAGATGGACGACACAGTGCAGTTGCTGAGTTCTACTGTGATGAATTCTATGTCGTCTTGTTGTTTTGTGTCAGTGGATGTGATGGTGATATCGCTTCTGGTGAACATAGCGCTGCCATAGGCTTTGTGTGGAATCTCAGCAACTAGAGTCATTCCCTGAATTCGAGGTCGGGCACTGTCTTTGTCCCTGTGTGTTTCTTGTAGGCACAGTACATCTATTTTCTGTTCACTGCATATTAATGCTAAAATATCCTCTTTAGATCTAGATAAGCCTTCAGCATTAAAGCTTACTATCGTCAGAAATGGGCCTGATGCTCCGTTGTACATTTGGAAGTCCGGTGGTAGAAGGATTGGCCGTCACTATATAAGTGACGTTTCCAGGGGACGCCGGCAAAAAGCTTTTGGTATATAGCTTGGTAAGTGCTTATTGCTCGCGTGGAGGCTCCTTCTATGTCCCCCTAGATTACATAAAGCAAGTATTACTAGTGCGTAGTTATTACGAATCCTCACGAAATTACGAAAAACCCGACGATACGATACAAAATCTACAACGGATCACCTCCACGTCATGCACTGCCCTGCCGCGCTCAGTGATTATCTAAGAAAAGTAAACTGTGCTACTGACAAGGTTGGGGGTTTTAGGGTTTTGCTCTCTTGTACCGGAACTACCTTCCTCAGAAAAATTAATAAAATCTGTACTGAACATTTTTGTTCACTGTCATTACTGCGAGAGAGATGTGTTCCCTATAATAATTGTATAAGTTATAAACTTCTCGACAAATGGTACGGAAATTTATGCTAGTAAAACATGCCATTTTAAGTTAGTTTCTGGTGGCACTGACAGTAATGTGATGTGCTTGGTTTGTTCTCACCTGCTGTCTAGCAGGGACTACTGCAATCACGTTCGTTGGGCAGAGAGAGCCGGGCTAAGCCTGGCGATGAATCAGAGGGAGGGGGAGAAACGTGGAACAACCACCGCTAGCTGGCCAGGGCATTGGTGGCTGTGGCTCGCAGCCTCTTTCCCAGCGAAGATGTCGGAGCTGAGGCAGAGCCGGGAGTGCGCGGCAGAGCAATGGGCCGGCCCAAATTCGAAGCAGAATTCACAATGGGTGCAATATTTTTCATCACGAGTAGTATATAAAGAGGGCTCCTGGACCAGATTTTTGAGATCAACAATTTTTAGATTTTAAAATTTCTCCATTTTTTCATTCAAATTGTATTAAAATACTTGTATTTATTAATATTTTCATATTTTTATTCCAAAATATCCCCATTTTTTACAATTTTTACGCGTTGGGGGCTATTTTAGAACCCTCGACTAGTTTTTTCAAACACATGACTTTATTTGAATATGTTTCTGACGGACTCATTAAATTAAGAAAAGCAAGTATCTTAATAATTATGAAGTATGTGTACGAGGACGCCGAAGAAAGTTCGAATTTTTTATATTTTCGTAAAATCGTATTTTAACGTAAACGAGGCCTGCATTATTCGTCTTTTGCGCTAACTGATGTCAATACAAAATCCATAAGTTTGGTGCTTTTTTGTAAATTATGAAAACGTTTCAGGGACTTCATGTAACGCGCACCCTATAATTAACATATCGGTTGTAAATGAGATGTAAATTTATTTAAAAAACATCTTATAGTTTAGGTACTAGCGCTGTTCACAGAAGTACAGACATTTTGCGTTCAATCGATTTTTCAGTACCTGGGACCCACAAAACATGATTCTGACTATTCAACGTGTTAGTCGTAGTAATTTACTTTGTACACTGAGATGGTTTATCCACTTCTTCGTAGCCAGGGCCCAACAATAAGTTTTTTCTTACGAAAATTCGCGGATTTCCCTGCAGCAGTACAATAATATTTCTATACCACAAAATAAGTAGCGAAAAAGTAAAAATTATAATTTTTATCGAATTAATAATTGGGAAATATGCAGGAAGTGTATTCCCGCATATCTCTTTCTTTACACTACGTTTATGAGAAATTCAGTGAGATGAAAATCGATTATAGTGAACACAAGTAATAAAACTTCCTGCGGGAAAATCCTCACAGGACCGCAAATCCAAATACCAGTAAGAGTTGGCAGGTTGCGGACCTCGTGGGTCGCTTGCAGCGTCAAAGGCCAATGAAAGGTCCTGAGAGATCCCATCAATGAACGAATTGTTTCACTCTTGTTATATCCAAAAAAAGGAACAGCAATTACTAAAATTCCTTTATTTCCGCAAGCCAACAGGAGAATCAATAATACAAGCTAGGTCGAACAATATTCCATCAGATATTCCTTAGACGTAGCGTAGATCACTGTTTAGCCGCAGGGAGAGTCCAAGTCCGTAACCGTTCAATGTCGCACTACTCTCGTCACTGTACACTCGCTGGCAGTCACTTCTCAACTGTCCACCGCTCGCCCGGGCACCGCTCTTATAGCCCGCCCGGGCTGAAGGTCCGCCGGCCAGCTACCCGATAAGGGTGAGTTCTCCGGCTCCGGGGCTTGGCCGAGCGTGACGGAGCTGTGGCGTTGGTAATCGGCGCCCTCTCTTGAGCGGCGCCGGGACCAACTTCCGGCGGCAACTTTAACGGTGCGCGTTCGACCATATCAACTCTTCTATAGCAAGTCTGAGTGGAGCGTAGAGACAAAACAAGCTCTGCGAGCTCGAAACCAATGAAATCTCTTTAGGATAAGACATCGTTTTGCTTGGGGCAAAACGGTCTTCCAGAACAGAGCGGTAATGACAGGTCACAACTGAACAAAGTGTCCCTAAAAGACAAGATTCATTCAACGGTACCCCATCCGATAAATAATATTTTGTGTGGACTAGTGAAACAATGATTTTTTACGATTATTGTGAGGAGAATGGTGGTAGGGTTTCGGTGCACCTCCCGCCGTCTCATTGACATGACTGCATATTCATTTATTTCATATTACAAACGAAAAGTTAGGTGGAACTATCCGGTACAAACGAGGTAGAAATGATTTACAATGTTTCCAATTTTTTAGGATGGTGGCGGTGCCAGTGTGAAGTTAGTACCACGACAATAGAAAGTACTGTATCTTGTAAGTGGTTTTGGTACAAACGAATGGTAATGGTTTCAGTGGCTCATTATTATTATTATTATTATTATTATTATTATTATTATTATTATTATTATTATTATTATTATTCTTTTTTGATTGTTTTGTACATAGATCAGTTTTTGATAACTTTACATATGCATTGATGACTTATTAAATAAAACGTAACCTAACTTAACACTACTACAGATCTTGAGGAAACCATAATGGCACCTCATACGATCTATTCCAGATCTGAAAACAATTTACAAAATATGTGGAATGGATATTCATTTTTTATGCGCCTGGGATGGATGGAGTTTTTGCAAAGTTTGATTGAAGATAAGGTTTGGATATGGTGTATATTAGAGAAGTTGTGGGATAGGTAGGTGATGCGGTGCATGATGTGATCGAGGTTGAATTCATTGTGTAATTGATGATATGAATCAGGATGCATTAGTGATTGAACGGAGGAATTGGTTCTGTACTATTTGAATTTTGTTGATGTTTGTTTTTGCAGCATTGATGCATACTGGGCAGGCGTAGAGAAGAGTAGGTCTGATTATTGTTTTGAATAAAGTTATTGCTATTTTGTATGGGAGGTAATTACTCGATTTCCTATTTATTAGAGTTTTTAATTGATGCAGTTGGTTTTTAGTTTGTATTATTTTGATGTCTATGTGTTCTTTCCAGTTCATTTTGGCGTCCATGTGCAATACAAGATATTTTATTGGCCTATTTGGCGGTACCATGGAATGGGCTCATTATTTAATGTTAATGGGGTTGGTGGAGTGTATGGCCTTAAAGATAATATTTTGATGCAGTTTTGTTTGGGTTAATTTTTTTTTAAATTTGGATGACCAACTGTCTATTTGGTTTAGATACAATTGTAAGTGGTTTTTAATATTGATTAGAGAGTGGTTGGAAGAGAAGATAAGTGTGTCATCTGCAAACTGTGCTGTTTTTACTGTTTCATCATGTATGAGATATCATGTATGGGGATATCTGCTACATAGATATTAATCGGTGTGGGTGATAGGGGGGATCCTTGTGGTAATTCTGCTTTGATTAATCTGGGATTTGAGTGATAGTCGTTCATTGTTACTGCAAAGGTTCTGTTGGATAAGTAGTTTTGAATTACTAAGGTGATGTAGTGTGGAGTGTTTATTTTCTTTCATTTATATATTAATGCCTGGTACCAGACTCCACTATCAAATGCCTATGTTATGTCGAGAGATATGAGTATTGAGTGATGTTTTTTCTCGATTTTCTCGATGCGATTCTGAGGAGTTGGTGTTGTGTGGACATATGATCAGTGAATCCCAACTGCTCTCTTGGGATTACTTTTGTTATTTGTAGGTGCTTTTTAAGTCGGAGTATTATTTTTTCGAAAATTTTAGACAGAGATGTAGAAGGCTTATCAGGCGATAGAATCGGTGTTGGCTGAATTTTTATTTGGTTTTGGAACCACAAGAATAATGGCATGCTTCCAAGTGGATGGAAAATTATTTGTTATGAAGCATGAATTGTATATATTTGTTAAGTATGCTAAACTTATTTCAAGTAGTTTTAGTTTGTTAAATTGCAGGGCTGGTAAGTGTTTTAGTATTGTAACGAATATTGCATCACCTGCCGGAATTCGCTGCGCGCGGATTGCGCCATCTGGGCGCCATCGGGACGAGCGCCGGGCAGGTATAAATGCGCCGCTGCCGGCGGCCGCGAGTCAGTCAGTAGCAGTCAGTTAGAAGTTAGTCAGTGTAAGTTAGTGTATGTAATCAGTGAATAAGCAGTCAGTTCGTCAGTGTGTCGGATGTGGAAGCGAGTAGTAAAGTGAGCTGTAAAAGTGTGAAAGCTGTGCTGTAAAGTGTGAATTGCGGTGAACAGTGGTGCAGTGAGTGAATAGCAGTCAGCAGTCTGAAATCTGCAGTGGAAGCTGAGCTGTGAAGTGTGCATCGCGGTAAACAGCAGTGCCGTGGACCCTGGGGTGCGCAGTGAAGAGTGGTCTGCGCAGGGGGTTGTGGTCTGCGCAGGGAATTGTGGTCTACGTAGGGAATTGTGGTCTGCGCAGGGAATTGTGGTCTGCGCAGGGAATTGTGGTCTGCGCAGGGAATTGTGGTCTGCGCAGGGAATTGTGGTCTGCGCAGGGAATTGTGGTCGGCGGAGTGGACCGTGGACAGTGCTTCGGGACTGCGATAGTATAGAAGTCAACTGTGTTAATAAATAATGAAGAGAACAGTCGTGTGTAAAAAAAAAATAATTAAGTGAAGAACACAAGGACTGTGTAAAATATACCTGTATATAGATCCAATAGTTTTTAGTGTTAGTAGTTTTAGTGTATTATTGTTCACGAATAAACGTTTTTGTTTAATATCTGTGCGTTGGTTTTAATTAACCACCGCAGAAAGACACGTTACAGTATTGAATTATTGATATTATCATGACCTGGTGCTTTTCTTATCGGAAGAGTGTTAATGATTTGTTTTATTTCTTTAGGGTTTGTGTAATGAATTTTGTGATATGGGCCGGAGTTTGGGAGGTTTATAGATTGTATTATTGTGTTGTGTTCCGGGTGCGGTTTTGATTGGTTGAGTGTGAAAGTCGACTAAAAGTAATTGGCTATTTCCTCTACCTTGTCGGTGGAGGTGAATACTGGCCTTTCAGTATTCACCCCCACCGATTGGTGGAATTTTTGTTTTCTTTTTTGGTATTTGTTTGGTAAATTTCCATGTAGAGTTGTTTTGTGCTGTTAAAGATTGTATCTTGTTCTGGAATTTGAGATTTATATGATTTTTTAATGATTTCTTACCCATATTAGTTAATATATTTAGTTCTGCTTTTATTTGTACGTTTTTGGTTTGGTTCCAGAGTCTTCTGGTCATGTTTGATTTCTGCAGGTGGAGCAGAATAATTAATTTTGTTATGCCTTTTTTGTATTTGTGGGCTGCGTTTCCGTTATTGCTGTATGTATTATGGTGTTCAGTAGTATTATGGGATTGTATATTTCTATAGAATTATTTAAAATTTTAATTTTTGGTATTAAATTGCTGGTTATACTTTGGAATTTAATCCAGTTTATTTTGTGTGTTTATATTGCGGATTTGGGATCGCGGGGGTGGAATCTGTCGAGTAAGAATATTTACCGGAAGATGGTCATAGTCGAGTTCGTGATACGGAATTGAGTCAAAATTGATATTGCCGTCAGTCAGTCCGTTGTCAAGAAAGTCTGGTTGCTTAGTTACGTGTCTTGGATAGTATGTTGGTTCAGGAGGCTATAGTATATTGATAGTGGTATTGTTTATAATTTGTGATAGTGTTTTTCCTGCTTGATTGCAAGCGCGACATCCCCAGTTTGTGTGTTTAGCGTTTAGATCGCCTAGTATTAATGTTTTTTTGTTTGGGGTGAATAGATTAAGTATATTTTGGTGTTGTATTTTTAATGATGGAGGTTTATAGGCAGTTATTATATTCCATGATTCATTGTTCATTGTTATGGTTATTGCTGCTATTTCAATTCATGTAATGGTTGGTATATTAATTTCATTATGGATTATATTATTCCTGACTGCTATAAGTCCACTACCTCCTTTATGTTCGGTCGTGTCATTTCTTTAAATATTGTATTAAAATTATATTGTATTAAAATTTATTACTATTGTTTAGGTGCGTCTCTGTTATGCACGCAATGTCTATGTTATATGTGTGTAAATATTGAGTAAGTTCTATTTCTTTGGATATGATCCCGTTTGCATTTCAATTTGTTAATGATATATTTCTATGGGCTTGTATTGACATTATTGTTATTAAAAAATGCTGTTACTGTATTCTTAATTGTATTGATTATTGATGGTTTGAGGGAGTTTACGACGTTAATTATACAAGACGAAATAGAACTAATCATTTATTTAAAAGGGGATTATTATTATTATCTTACATTATTCACAGCATCTACTGGTCGGTATGTCAACCACACACAGGAATGATGACCAGGTGTGTGGTTGCTTTACTGAAGGTTCAGAAGGCTTCTGACAATACGGCATGTATTCAAAATTACTGTCTTTTGCATATTATATACATTCCTAGCATCCAAGTGAAGACACTTCAGTGCTGGAAGTGTCATTTTCGGGATCACTCCCGTAGCTGATATTATTATAGGCAGTTGTCACTTTACTGAAGTTCCACTGAGTTGAGACTTCATGGGCGAGATCCGTATACTACTGGATCTTCTCTTGATATTTTCCCGATATGTTGTGGGTATTGGGTATTGATATATCGATAAGGAAAACCTGCTGATGGTTTCTATCAATGTACGTTATATCGGGTCTATTGCCGCCGACATGTCTGTCAGTGATAATGGAGCGACCCTAGTAGAGTGTGTGCTCACTACTTTCAAGCACATTCTGAGGCACATATTTATAATACGGCACGAAAGTGGCGAGTAAGCCCGTTCTCAATGCCAATAATTGGTGTAACTGCTTCGCCACTTCATCATGCCTCTTTTTGTATTTCAACTGTGCGTGGCTGCTACATCCACTTGTCACGTGTTGGATAGTTTCGCTTGCAGCCTCACATCTTCTACACGAGTAAGAATGAATGGTAGAATCTCTCAGAATGTGTTTTCTGTAGTTCAATGTTGGTACCACTTGATCCTGGATAGCTATCATGAAGGCTTCTGTCTCCGGAAAGAGATCCCCGTGCTGGAGCCATGCGTGCGACGCAGAGATGTCGACTTCTGGTTTACTCAGCTCGTGAGGGTACCTTCCATGCAGTGCCTTCGCTTTCCATAAGGTTATCTTCTCTTCCGTTTCAATGATTGGTTGAACAGGCGGATCAAGCTTTTTCAATTTCAGAGGACTATAGTTATTATTAACTGCGCTCACTGCTTGCTGAACTCTCCCACAATGTTCCAAGAAGTATCTTCTGAGTGAAGCAATTTGAGAGCTGTGTAGATTTATGAGATCTACAATACCTCGCCCTCCTTGCGACCTTGGAAGGGTAAAACGCTCAGAACATGAATGGGGATGATGATTTCGGTGTTGAGTCATAGCGGTTCGAATTGTCCTCTGGAGGTTGTCGAGGTCGGTATTGCTCCATTTAATAACGCCAAGGGGGGAAGGCAGCACTGGAATAACAAATGAATTGATGGCCTGCACAAGGTTTCTAGCAGAGAGTTTAGTTTTTAACAGTCCATGCAATCGTTTACACACAGTTGTTAGTATGTTCTTAGTGATAGTGTGTTTGATTCGGAGTGACTGTTGTAAACCCAAGTATTTGTACGTTTCATGGGGTTCCATGAAGGTAATCTTTGGTTCATTATCAGTTTCCAAATTTATAACTTGCATTTGAGCCCGAATGATATTCACCCTCCTGCACTTATCCAAACCGAATTTCATCTTAATGTCGTCAGTGAACTTCTCCGTCACGTTTATTAGTTGTCGCATATGACTCTCAGTGTCTGCGTAGAGCTTCAGGTCACATGTAAAGAAGATGTGAGACACGAAGAAGAGTTGAGTTCCCCTTTTTAATAGCGATTCCATAATTAGATGAATTAAGTAGGGTAGACAGGGGATTCAAGGCTAAGCAGAACAATAAAGGGCTTAAAGAGTCACCCTGGAAAATCCCTCGGCGGATGTGTATAGTATCTGTGTGGACGTATTGTTTTCCATTAGAGAGATACAGTTTTGTATTCCATCGACTCATCGCGGTTTTCAGGAAGTTTTGCATAAACGGGTGGACCTTGTATACATACAAACATTGAAGGAGTCAAGAATGGAGCACGGTGTCGAATGCTTTAGCGTAATCTATGTAGCATGCGTACATGTTTCTTTGTTTTTCAAGCACTTGCCCCATAATTACAGTGTCTATAATGAGTTGCTCCTTGCATCCGTGAGATCCAGGTCTACATCCTTTCTGTTCATTTGCTAAGATGTTCTGTTCCTCAATGTGTGTCATCATCATTTGTGAAACACAAGATGTTATGAGTTTGTAGAAAGTTTGAGGCAGGTTATAGGCCTGTACTTCGAGGGGTCTTTAGTGTCACCCTTCTTTGGTAACATGAATGTTCTACCTTCAGTGAGGAAGTAAGGTAGATTTTCTGGATTGTGAAGAAAATATTGAATTATATTAGCTATATGATGGTGAGTGCTGGTAAATTTTTTCAGCCAATAATTGTGCAGGCCATCACTGCCTTGTGCCTTCCAATTATGTGCTTTGTTCAAAGCTGCTTGGACAATTTCCACGGTGATGATTGGTTCACCCATTACAGGGATATCTCGGTGTCTGTCATATTCCATTTCAATCCACGTCATATCTGGGTTGTGGGACACAGCAAATGACCAGATAGGCTTCCAAAAGTCCTCTATTTGTGCCTTTGAGGGAAGCGTCGACTCTCATATCATTTACAAGCCCTTTGCCCTTTGACATATTCCTGTAGAATGCTTTCTGGTTTCCGTTAAAAAGAGAATTCTGTTGCTTCCTCGTAGTGCAATTCCCGTAGCGTTGAAGGCGTTTTGTTAACGCCAAAAGTTTTTTGTCATAGGTTGTCAAGATGTTCTGTTATTATTGAATTCAAGGGCTCGTGCTTCTTATGTATTTTTGTACTGATAAGGATCTTATTCACCTTTCTTCTCAGTTTTCTTAGGTATTTCCTTTTTTAAATTGTGCGAGTCTCCCAATATCGCTCCTAGTGCTCTCTATAAGCTTCACCAGCCGTCTTTCACAAGATGGCATTCTTTTTTCACTTCGATCATTGTGGGCAGTTGCTACGCGGCTGAAAAGTTTGGAACCGTTACATCTTGGAGCCACAACCGCAGCACAATAAATTGCTGTGTGTACTTCTTCGAAAGATGGTCTTTGTTGTAGATGTTGTGGCAGTACTTTCTCATTCAAGACGCTGATTGCTCTTGCTAATTTCTTCGAGCAATTTTGTCTGGGAATGAGATAGCGGTTCAGTGGATCAGTTCCTTCAAATTCCGCAAGTGCGACTGCAAATTCATTGCCAATTTGCACCTCTTCACTACTCTTATCATCCATACTTTCTGACATGCTTGTCCCATTGTCATCCTGAGTTTGCACAGCTGATATCTCCACTGCCCTCAGATTACTAGGTTCTGAGGAGTTAAGCATTTTTCTCACTTCTTCCTTGATTGCTTCCAAAAGTTGTGCAGAGAGAAGAATTTTCTGAACAATTGCTCGACGGTGGTCCGCTATTCTTTGCTCACTAACTTCAGAATCAGGGAAAAGGTGAGGAAATATTTGATGTAACTTTTGCCGGTAGGCCGTAGTGTCAGTCTCCATTTTAGTAATGGTGTAGTATTCACGCATGATGAAGGTATTTATTTCTGTAGTCCACTTCATCCTTCTGCGTTGCATGCCTGAGGCAGTGGTCTCTGGAAGCAATAGATTGCTTCTCGGGGAAGCACTTGCGGCTGGTGCAGCTATAAGTTGAGATGGATGGGAGCTGCTATGATCGGCTGTAGTATATTCGGGGTTATCCCCGATCAGGGCCCGCCTGTTCAGCTCCTGATCACCACCGGCTCGCATGCTGTCACATCCAGCGGTGGCTCCGAAGGTGCCCCGGCTCTCCCCAGGCAGCGGCTGCTTTTCCGAGGCCAAACGACGCATATTCCGTGTCTCCATATCTATATGGGTGTGCCATCGCCCTGTTTGCCGCCAAATTTTCTGACGTTGCCCGTCTCCCACGTGGCTAAGTTCTCAATTGCTCCAACGTAGGGCTGGACTTTGGGAGACTTGGACACACCCACCCATGATGTGTTGGAGCGTTTCGTCGGGTTGATTGCAAAGGCGGCAGCGGTCCTCTACACTCATATCCCCAATAACATACCTTTGGTAATTGCGAGTGGAGGTTACTTCGACCTGAATAGAAATGACAAACCCCTTGATCCTGAGTCTCAGCAAAGAGGCCAGATTTTGTTAGCCAGGAGACTGATAATCTGGTGTTAGCCAGGAGACTGATTCACGGCGTTTCCTTTGAGCTAAGCAGGATACCTGCCGTGCAAACGCTTCGGGGTCCACTCTCTCTGTCTATTTTCTTTCGTGATACCTGATCTTTCGAGTATGCTTGTTTCAGGTTCAGTGGGGTAAAACTCTTGTCCGTGGCACAAATTGTTTCATGCGTGACCGTCGTTTCCTAAAGGACGTATTTGCGAAGATTGTCGATTTGCTTCACACACAAGTACTCAAAATCCACAAGACCTCTACCTCCTTCGTTCCGAGGTAAGTGTAATCTTGCCATTGAACTGTTGGGATGGTGCATTCGATACTTGGTAAGAGTGGTCCTAACTTTTCGATTATACTCCTCGAGCATACTCCTGCAGTGCAGTTGTTGTCCAGTGACAAACACCGAATCAATAGACAGCGACAGGTACTGCCCAAGTGTTGATAGCTGATATGAGGTTCTTTCCATTTAAAAGAGTTTTACAGATTTTTGAGACTTTTTGAACAACATTATTTTCAATATCACACCTCATCTATGATTCACTTGTGCTCAAATGTTGGTACAAGCATAAATATTTATAGGTGTCCTCTTGCCCAAGTTCTTGGATATTTGTGCCACAGTTGCGTTTGTCAGGATCAAGGATTTCCCCCTTTTCACGTGCACTGCAGCGCATTTATCAATGCCAAACTCCATACAGAGTCGCTAAAGGACTTAACAAGTTCAAGCTACGAGGTAAGCTGGTTCTTATCTCTGGCGTACAACGGCAACGGCTCTGGCGGATCGTCCATGTAGAACTGATGATTGATGAGGATATGGGGATTTTTGGTGATTTCGTGTACCATCCTTGAATCTCTTAACATTTTTCTGAGAGGGTTTAGAGCTAGCGAGAACCATAAGGGCCTAAGACTATCTCCCTGAAAAATACCTCGTTTCAGCCACAGTTCCTTGGTGGTATATCTACCTCCAGCGAATGAGACTTTTATCTTTGTACGCCAAGTTGCCATGCGGTGTTGGATTAAGTTCACATACTGATAATTTACATTGTAGAGGCGAAGACATACAAAGCCACGAATGTGGTATCGCGTCAAAGGCCTTGGTATAATCAATCCATCCTACAGAAATGTAGCGGTGTCTTTTTTAACTTGATTGACTACAACACTGTCTACTATCAATAATTCTTTGCAACCGTGAGCAGCCTTTCTGTACCATTCTGCTCTGGTGCCAGAAGATTATTGGCCTTTAGATGGGTATACAGCATACTGGCTAGCACAGATGTAAAAATCTTATATACTGTGGGGAGACATGTGATAGGTCGATAGTTACTTAGGATCGCTAGACTTATCATAAATGAGACTCCTTCAGTAAAAGACACCGGAATGATAGTTGGATCATTGAATGCAGCTTGAAACCACCTGGCCAGAACCGGATGAGTACACGGGAAATACGTCCTCCAAAAGTTTTGAATCCCATCAGTACCTGGCGCTCTCCAATTCTACAACTTTCTGACTGAATTGAAGGTATCTCTCTGTGTAATTTTAGAGAAACATCTGAGCTTTATCACAACACTTCCCTTCCTCTTCTGCTAACCAGTAAGCTCCATCATCATGGGTCTTGGGGATGCTCCATATATTACTCCAATATTCCTCCATCTCGGAACTTTTAAGAATTGTTTCAGGCAACTTTCTTTGATCACTGAGTTGCCTGAAAAAATTCTTCTGGTTGCATGAATATAAAGCATTCTCTTGTCTTCGTTTCATTGCTTTATGATATCTTCTTATACGGCAGCCAAGGGCTGCAACGCACTGTTTCAGACAATTAAGTCTTGGAGACTCTCCTCGAAATTCGTCCAATCGCCTTCACTGCATTGGAGACCATTCTAGTTGCATTCTCAGGAGCTTTTAAGAAGGCTGTCAGAGTGCCTATGTCCCGCGGAAGCTTTCAATTTTGCGTTCAATACGCCTCAACCATGGCGGCTTAATGAGCTTAGCGGACTGTCATGTGTCTTTCAATGTTTTTAATTTATCCTGTACTGGTTTACCTAGAACTTGTACAACAGCAAGGGCTGCACACGTCACATAGCTTACCACTTCCTCAAGCGCTATCAATTGTTTTACATCCTCATTCAGCAAGTTATTGACAGCTTCCATCGCCACATTTGTTCATGGGCCATATCCCACTCATGGGATCCATGGTCTGGAGGATAATGGAATACCATGATAGTATGTCTTCGTGGCTTCATAATGCGCAGTGCAAGAGAATTGATCAGGCACTAGGAGGCAGGATTCACCAGAATTCGTCTCCACAGACCATTCCTGATTAGCATGTGAGTCTTCATAACTTCTTTCTTCATCAGTCTCATTCCTATTCTCAATGCCCGAACATGCTCTTACATTCTCCCTAATGGTATTTATCTCTGCAGCTGAGAGAAAGTTCCTTACAATGATGGTGCGCTGCTGGTCGCACACTCTCTGCTCGGATACCGGTATGTTCGGATGGAACTTTAACCATTATTCGTCAAATCGGGCCCTGTATCCTTCCATATCCGCTTCAAGTCTGGTAGCCAAAAAGTACGCATGTATAATGGAGATATTTAACTCCTTAGTCCATTTCATGGGCTGGCGTTTGCTCTGAGGTCGGGTGGGGTGAGCTGTTGTCTCACCCAAGCTGCGAACCCAGTATTTGTTTGATTTGTGGTCACGATAAGTGGTGCAGCGCCTCACCTTCCCGGATGGTACGAGAAGGTTCCACTGCTCTCCACTGGCACAAGTAGCCCATTTCTCACTGCGAGCCCAGTGGCAGAACTCGCAGCGCCGCCTTGCAAGTGCGGGTCGCAAGCGTCACGAAACCTTTTACTGCTTCTCCACCGGCGGACTGGATAAGAGTCGAGAATGGAAGTACCTCTCACCTCTGAGCCAGAGCCCCATCTGCGCACCATCTTAGAGGATGACCTCTAAGGTCGTAGCACAGGCACCGACAGCCCGCAAAAATATAGGGATGGCTATTTGAATGCTGCCCCACCTCCCGGTTTCCAGTTGTTTCGCCGATCCCTTTCCCGGAAGTCAGGGGCACGGGTCATCTCCCAGCGTCCAAAAGAACAGACAGGCATCCGATTTGGCGGGTTGCCATTGCCCTGACAGCCGACACGCAATAGTGCCTTTGCCCGTCCCCCACGTGCCGTATCTGTTCTTTCAGTCCACGTAGAGTTGCCTTGAGGAACCCTCACAGCCTTGAGGAAGCCTGCGACATGTCAGGCGAAACGTCTGTCTCCCAGCCAACGACGCGGCGTCTCCCGGATAGCCGAGAATTTGTGAAAAATTGATCAATTTTAGATAGCGGGACAGCGGACAGCTGCTCCTATTAGTCGCCTTTTAAGACAGGGGTAGATCCCGTTGCGCTATTCTGCAAAAACACTCGGATACCTCACAGGTTTTATTATAATTATTATTATAATTATTATTATAATAATTATAATTATTATATATTATAATAATTATAATTATAATTATAATTATAATTATAATTATAATTATAATCCTCCCCTGGGGACACCGCCTTAAAGTAGCACTGTCCGTGCGGGCGGGGAGGCTTGTGTGCTTCAGTGAGGTGGAGGGCTAAGCCGGCGGTAGCATGACTATTTTCTACGCATGACTACTGGTAGGGTCACCCATGCCGGACAGGCCAAAACTGAGGGGCCAGACTAAGTCGTGTCCTACCACGTCCTATCCATCCCAATCTTAATCGTACATTTTTTCCTATCTTTTGTCCTTCCCCCATAACGATGTGTTCATATCGTTATGGTTCCTTAATCTACCATTGTGACATCTTTAACTTTCTTGTGCCACAATGCTTTCATCTATTCTTTCGGTCTCCCTTGGCCAACACTTGTTTTTTTCTGACCCCGACGCTATTAGGTTTCGAGGGCTAGGGAGTCTTTCCTCATCTTCCTTCCTTATTTCTTTAGAGTGTAGTAGACAGGTCTTATACGGGTAGCGCCCCAGAAGCATCCAAGTATGAATGGTGCATGATTCAACAGGAGAAGGTGGGATTCAATAACCTTGGGAATTAATTCATCCCTAAAGAGTGGATCAGGGGTAGGCTGGACTCCTTAAGCTATGGTGGAAGCAAGCAGCCTAAGGGATGGGAACCCCTGAAATAAAAGCTCCGGTCCTCCAGGTTTGGGGGTTGTGCTGTAGGCCAGCACCCTGCACACGTAAAACATCACACAGCTAAAAATCTCAGTTATAGGAATGCCTCGGATAATTCAAAAGGGAAACGACATCAGCAAAGAAAATGGACTCTGAATATTGGTATATGGAATGTACAAAGTATAACAAATAAACAACAAGAAGTAATCCAGGAAATGATGAGAAGAAACATAGATATAGCCGTGTGGTCTGAAACAAAAAAGAAAGGCAAGGGAAGCGAAACACTGAACAACTTTGTGCACTTTTACAGTGGCGTAAACAAACATGAAAATACCAAAATTTCTATTGTTATTGGTGAAAGGTTCGGTAAATGTATAAAAAGTTGGGAGTATATAAATGAACGTCTTATTAAAGTACTGTTAAAAATCAGAGGAAAATACATAAGTGTCATAGGAATATATAATTTGAATGATGATGCCCCAATGGCTAAGAAAGATGATTTTGAAATGACAGTCAAATGATGGTATTCCAAAGTCTCATGAAATAATATTTGCAGGAGATTTTAACGGCAGAGTTGGAAGAGACAAGAACAATATTGTGGGTCAACATGGTGAGGAAACTTGCAATGACAATGGAAAAAGACTTATTAATATTTGTGAAGAGTATGAAATGAAAATTAATAACACTTTCTTCCAACATATAGATATTCATAAGTATACCTGGTACCAACATACAAAAAAACTAAAATCTATAATAGACCTCTGTGTAACTAAACAAAAAACTTCACTCAAAGTCCAAGATGTTATAGTGAAACGGGGAGCCCAATGTAGCGATCATTGTTTGGTAATTGCTAAAATATTCATACCATTTACATTGAATAGCACTGATAAAGAAAATAAGGAGGGATTTGTCATGAAACCTACCAAATACAAATTAAGCAGTCTTTTCGATGAAAGTACAGCATATCTCTACAGAAAAAGGCTTGAAACTAAACTATTGGTTAAACACAGGCCAATAGAAAAAGAATATGAACACATAAAAGAGTGTATTCACCAAGCCGCAGAGGAGGCTTTAGGTACTTGTAAATTAAAACCGAAACAGTGTTGGTGGGACACAAGTCTAGAAGAAAAGATTAAGAGGAAAAGAGAACTGTATTTAAAATGGCTAAGTGACAAAAAAACCGACACTAATTTACAGTACAAAGCAATAAGTAGAGAAGTAAAGCAAGAAGTATTATCAAGGAAGAATAAATTATGGCTGGATAAATGCGATTATATAGAACAATTCATAGGTGGAGCACGGAGCTCAGAAGCCTGGAAAGTAATTAAATCTATTAAATCGAATGAGAAAAACAATATCGCATTATCAAACATTGGAATGAATATATGGAAAGAGTATTTCGAAAGACTGCTTCTAGAAAACAGAAACTTCCAAACACACAAGGAAGTAAAATTTGAGCAAAGGGTAGATCTGACAATTAAAGATTTAGAAAAAGCACTTAAGACAATGAAATCCAATAAGGCACCTGGTCTGGGAGATATACCGGCAGAATTACTGAAATATGGTCCCTATAATCTGCACCAAATACTCAAACACATGTTTTCAAGGTGCATGAATGGAGAAAATCCTCCTCAGGAGTGGCGAACGTCTTACCTAACACCAATCCAGAAAGGATCTAGAGACAATGAAACAAACTACAGAGGAATAGCAGTTATTGGATCTATAGGTAGACTGTATAGCAAAATAATACGAAATAAAATAGAAGAAGAGATAAAAGGAAAAATAGGAGAGGAACAATGTGGTTTTACTGCCGGCAGGTCGGTCATAGACAATATATTTACATTAAAACAACTTATAGAAAAGAGAACAAGGAGAGGTAGGGAAGTTCATTTGGGTTTCATTGATCTTCAGAAGGCGTATGACAACTTATAGAAAAGAGAACAAGGAGAGGTAGGGAAGTTCATTTGGGTTTCATTGATCTTCAGAAGGCGTATGACAATGTACCGGTTGATAGAGTATGGGAAGAAATGGATGGACTTCAAATCAGTGAAAACTTAATTGGAGCCACACAGAATCTATATAAGAATAACACCTCTCAGATTAAGATCTACAGCAGGCTCTCGGATCCATTCCCAGTCAGCAAAGGTCTTCGTCAGGGTTGCTGTCTTTCCCCAACACTGTTTAAAATATATCTGCATCAAATTTTACAGCAGTGGGAGAAACAATGCAGAGTAATGGGAATGACGATCGGAGAGGATAAATTGTTTACGTTGTATTTTGCTGATGACCAGGTAGTAATTGCAGAAGATGCAGACGATTTGAGTTTCATGATCCGTAAACTCAATGAACATTTTTTAAAAGCAGGACTTAATATTAATATGGACAAATCTGAATACCTGGCAGTTGGTAAAAATGAAATAGAAGATCTTCTTGTAGAAAATGGAGGAAAAATGAAAGGGGAAAACAAATATAAATACCTTGGTGTACTTTTTAACAATAAGGGAAATAGCCATGACGAAATTGAGAGACGAATAAGCTTGGGGAGAAACGTGACACGAAGTATAAACTCTGTCTTATGGAACAAAACTATCACTAACACTACTAAAAGACGTCTTTACTCCTCGCTAGTTAAGAGTGTTACAACATACGGTTCAGAAGTTTGGGAGATCGATAAAAGAACAAAAGGGAAGCTGCTGGCCCTTGAAATGGACTACTGGCGTAGAAGTTGCTGTTATAGCAGACGTGACAAAATCAGGAACGACGACATAAGAAAGAAAATGGATGTCAAGAAATCTATCCTTGACGAAATAGAGAAAAAACAAATCGTCTGGTACGGTCATGTTATGCGAATGACAGACGAAAGATGGCCAAAACGAGTCCTGAAATGAGTGCCAACAGAAAGACAGAAGAGAGGAAGACCCAGACTTGCATGGCAGCAGGGAGTGCAAGAGGCTATGACGGCAAGAGAAATGCCAGATGATCTATGGTCCAATAGAGAGGCATGGAGACTGAGAGCGGAGAAACGGCGACAGCTGTAGAGCAACTCCGTACTATATATATAATTATAATTATACTTATTATTATTATTATTATTATTATTATTATTATTATTATTATTATTATTATTATTATTATTATTATTATCTTGTTGGCTTTGTGCCGTGCGGTTTCTCTGTGATATCATATTGTTAACGAATCCTGATTGGTTTACAGGGTTGTTGTTCCTAGTGAAGTTTCGGATTGGCGGGGTAGAGGGAAGTGATGGAAATTGTTCTTGTTGGTTGCTAAGGAATGATGGTGGTGTTCTTTGGTATGGATTTCTTGTGTTATTGGGTGGGGTGATTTTATTTTCAACAATATCCTTAAAGTATAAACAGTTCTCATTTCTTACATCTGCACGGTGATTGCCTTTGCATAGAATACAGGTGGGGTTTGCTTTACTTTCAGGACAAGTTACAGTATAGTGATTACCGGAACATATTGTAAGTTAATTTTGTGATTGCAATTGTTTCTAGAGTGTCCAAAGTTCAAACATCTATAGCACTGTAGTGGACCTTTTGGACTTTTCTTTTTTAGGTGGTGACTGAGGGTGCAGATTTGATTAATGTTGAGTATTGTTTGCAGTGGTTCATTGCCGTTGAACTCGGTTGCTATTACAGAAATGGGATGGCTGTCCTTCTGAAGACGTGTGATTTTAACAATGGTGGGTGTCTTTGTTTTAAGTCTTGCATGATTTCACTGTCAGTTATGGAGAGGTGGACATATTAGAATACTACCAAAATGTTTTTGTTTGTAGGGTCGTTGTAGGAATGGAATCTTCTATTTGAGTTAATTAACTTTTTTTATGATTTTATGGAAATCTTTAGCTGAGCCGGGATTTATTTTCACTTTGTTGTTTTTTGTTCAGCTACGAATTTTTTTGATACGTTAATTTTAATTTCATTAACGCATGTGTAGATGTTAGTTATCAAGACAATAAAAATTGGGTGTATAGTAGACTGTGAAGATTGATCATACTTTACATAGTTAGAGCCATTATCTGGGGGAAGAGAATTGGTTTCCTTGGAGGTTAATTTCGTAAATCTGTTACATACTGGGACATTGTATGAAGCTTACAAGTCTATATTTGAAATTCTGTTGTTGAAGTTTTGTACTACGGAGCCTATTGGAACCGTCTGTGGCTGGTGTACTGGCTAAATCTGGTGTTGAACCTTTAACATAGTCACTGTCACTTGCACTGTTTTTATTGTTATCGCTGTTGGAAGCGTCCTCGCCTACTGACCTTTTTCTTTGGTTGACACTGGCTTATACCCCATGCTGCCTAAGATTACAAGCGTTGTACCTTGCGATGGGTCTTGATAATGTGAAGTTTTTGATGTAGAAGATTCCATGGCTGAATCCTCGTTCGTAGCACTTTCTCTGTGTGTGGTAGGTAAATTGATGAAGTTGGTTTGCGGAATATCGCTGGAGTTGTGTAGCTCCTAAAGAGCATTGGTACGTTGCCTGTTGATTGATTCGCATCGTATGTCATTGGTGAAAGTTATTCGATGCACTGAATTAACACTAGATTTCACTTATTGAACTTATTACAAGAAGCACTTGAAATATAAAGTGGTTTGTCGGTATGGGGTGGGCCCGTACCGACGCTAGCGTTCCGACTTTTACGATGACTCTGAGATGTGAACGGTTCGGTGATCAGGACGCGAATGACGTTTCAGTGGATTTCCCTGTGGTGGTTCGGGACGATGGTCTTGACTCCGGCCGCTCAGGCCGAGGCGGCAGCGGCGGCGCCTCCGCAGGCGAGGAATTCGGGCCGTGAGGGGAGGGACCTTCCCCTCCGCCATTTTCCGCGCAAGCACAGCCAGGGTTACCTCTAAGTTGTCGAGCTATAGCATTAGCTCTAATTTCTGCACAGAATTAATAAACCTAAATAAACCTTTGAAAGTGTTTTCAACCAGCAAAAAGTTTAATCCGCACCGAGACTTCCGGCCCGGCCCTCTTGAGTTAACTCGCCGTGAGCCTTACCTTTACGTTATTGAAACGCTGTACGTGTGGAACTCGGGCCGACTGACGCTTAAAATGTAATCGTCTCAATACAATATTTCCAATACACAATTTCCTCAAATTCAAGGAGATAAACGAAAGTGAGACCTACTCTAATTTCTTAGTGTCCCTTGTTTAATTCATGAAAACAAATATAACGAAAAAAATAAGATAAGTTTTTGAAAAAGTTAATTTTAAAATGCGCATTAATTTCAACCAGAAATTGAGTGAAAACTACTCTCTTTCTTAGAAAAGCAGTTATTTAACCTTTTTAAAGATCTTTTTTAAAACAGATTTTGTTTAAGCAAAGATCTTGTATCTTCAATTTTATAGTTTTCAAATATTAACCTTTTGCAATTTTGTAAAATACGAAGAGTTCTCCGAAAATGAGACTGAGTGCCACCAAGGTTAAATTCCAGAATAATAATGTGTAAAAAATATAAACGATATGTCCATTCAGAAGATGTGGTTTCGAATCCAGGTGCGTTAAATGCATAGGGAACCATCACTCTTCCGAATGTAGAAAATCAAAAGACGCACGTCCTCAGTGCGTTAATTGAAAATAATTTCACGCAGTTAATTACAGTGGCCCGTATTATCAAAAATATGTAAATTCACTTAAAATGGGCCACACATTAAATTCCAGGCCACAGGTATATTCCAGGTTACAACTCTTACCGCAACAGTACAAGGACCTCTAACAGCCTCAGGCGGAGTGGCAATATTTATATTAAAAAAAGTTAAATATGAACAAATTCCGACATCATTTTCCGCAAATCTTGAAACAGTAGGGATTAAAACAAATAGCAACAATAAAACAGTAAATATAATAGTAGCTTATAAGCCCCCCAATAGAAGGCATAGTTTCCGATAAAGGCATATAAACAAATATACGTTACTAATAATACAACCATCCTATTAGAAGACCTTAATAGTAAAAGACACTACCTAAGGCTGTAATACTACATCTTGACACAGTGGAAATCTATTGAATTTCGGCATAGATGATTGTGTGTGTCCGTATATCGTTACCATCACCTCTTATGTTACCCCCAGTAGTCACTATATGAACTTGATAGTGGAAAAGTGACCTTCACTTAAAAAAAAATGTTTGTATTTTTTACAGAGCTTCTTTGAAAACAGAAGCTTTATCGATGAGAATTCATCTTATTTACGAAGTATTGAATTTACGAATCTCTGATATTGTGAATCAAAAATATAACCGGATGTTCATATAGTCCGAGTTCACTCTAAATAAAAGTGTTCGTTCTCTTCTGCGGCAGAGGAGATGGGGGGCGATGGCGGGCGCTGCTGTGGGCGTGGGCGTTGTGGCAGCCGGTACTTGTCGTCGCCCCAGTCCGCGCTCTCGCCCACCCGCTGCTGGGCGACGCGCCCGCCTTCCGCGCTCAGAGCGCCCTCGTCGCCTCCGCCCTGCGCCAGCTGCGCTCCTGCCTGCGCGGCGAAGACGCCCACCCCAAGGTGAGCCATCACCCGGTCATCGCTCAACCATCTGTAGCATAGAACTTTTCAACACACCCAAACCTAGGTGAGGCCTCACCCGATCATCCGCCAATCATCTATACAGAACCTCACAAAACGCTCATCTCAAGGTGAGCCATCACCCGGTCATCTCTCTATCATCTGTAGCCTAGAACTTTTCAAGACGTTACCCCCAAGGTGAGCAATCACCCGATCATCCGCCAATCATCCACCGTGTGGCCCACCGAAGATGATCCCTTCAATTTTCTCCTGAACCGTTGCAGATACTGAGAAGCGATTTGCACTAAAACTACTATATGCAAGGCAGGGGCGGATTAATATTTTTGCCGCCTGTAGGCACATCAAATTTGCCGCCCCCTGTTTAAAATTAATGTTACATTTCAAATTGTAACGTTTCAGTAACAATTCCTCATTAATTTAAACGTTTTAACTTTAAAAATAACATATTTTGCACATTGTTTTCATAAATTAAATATTTTTTTTGGATTAGCTAATTTTGGATATAAACTGTATCTTCATAGCAAGTAACGTTCAACATTATTAACGTTTGAACACTGAAACGTTAACATTAAAAGGAAACTAAAACATGACAACTAGAATTGCAACATGTTTTCTTTCGTCACCGGGCCTTACTTTCAGATCCATATACTTCTGAAATCATAAGGTATACTCTAATGAAGTAGACAAATAAATAGCTTGTATTAAATATGAATATGATATTTTTAAAATAAAAATATGATTTATGCTGTTATAGTTTTTAGAGAACCTAAATTTGTTTTAGAAAATATCAAGAAAATTTTGCGCCTTTGAAAATTTGCCGCCCTTGAAAATTTGCCGCCGTAGGCACGTGCCTACTGTGCCTATGCGTAAATCCACCTCTGATGCAAGGGGCACATATGGTCATGCATAATATTATTCTATTGCTTTTTTTATTGCAGAGATATGGAACTAACTTCGAATTTTTAAGTGGAACCCTATAGAATTTTTTAGCTCATCGTAACAAGCGTGAAGAGACGAGTTCATGAATATGCAAATCGCCATATGTTACATAATAAAATTTTTGAGAAATTAAGAATTTTGAAGACCACGCCGACTGCTGGTTTCCTTAATCTGAACAAGAAATTCCGGGTGATATGCGGCGAGGCCATTCCCTTCCGTTGCGTTGGCGGAGTAAAGTGGGAAAACCGGAGATGCCTCGAAGTGACGTAAGAAAGGTGACTAGAACCCAAAGACTCGTTTGGGGAGCAGAAGGGCAAAGAATGAGGAAGCACAGGCCGCCGTTCTTGAAGCTGTTCACAACTATCCCCACATCAGCTGTCGAGACATTGCCAGAGATTCCGGCATTAGTCATTGGAGTGCCTTCCGCAAGAGTAACAAGTTTCACCCCTACCATATTTCGTAGCACCAGAAGCCAGAAGAAATTCCCCTGGATATGAGAAATTGTATGTGGATGCAAGATGACGGATGTCCATCCCATAACGCGCTTGTGGCTAGGCAAGTGCTGAATGGGAAGTTCCCCGGCCGATGGATTGGGCGCGGTGCTGTAGTAAACTGGCCGGCAAGGTCACCTGATCTTACGCCCCTGGACTATTTTCTATGGGGAACGATAAAGATCGAAGTTTACTCACAAGTACCAACAACATCTGAAGATCTGAGGCGCCGCATTACCGCATCTTGTCATGCGATTTCACGTGGAACTCTGAATTCCTTTCGAAGGTCTCTTTACAAGGGTCTTCAAATATCCGTTGATGGTGCAAGTATTGTATATCCGTTGATGGTGCAAGTATTGAGTACATGTCGTTAATCAAGCTATTTCTAGAACTGTTAACTTTCATTTTGTTTCTCTATTTTAAAGTATTTTTCTTACTTTTATTTACACGATATTTTTGTTCCGGCTGAGGTTTCAGTCTTTCAAAGAGTAAACGTTTTGTTTCTGACAGCATATTAATTCAGAATTTATTAATTCAGAACATGCTCACTCTCCAACCTTCCCTTGCTTTCTCTACGGTTAATAATTCAAATATTTTTTCAAATCTAGTAGTATTTAATTAATTAAAAAATAGTACATTGTGGCGTTCAGATTTTCTCAGAACTTGGCTATGGGTGAATTACTCTTGAATTTACTCTCGTGTATGCGATTTATACTTGAGTAAAGTGATGATGAAACGCTCCAAGAAGTTACTCTCGAGCAAACAATATTTACTACAGAGTAAACTTTTACTCTTAGTTTGGTGAAACCGGCCCTTAACAAAGAATTATTTCAAACAGAGTAATATTTTTAGTATACAGAAATCAATGTAATGCTGCGGAAAATCGATTTCGAGATTTCTACGAAAATACACGTTTTGGGGTCCCCCGATTCCGAAAAAGTGTGTTTTCAAAATTTCCGTCCGTCAGTCTGCCTGTGAAAACAACTAGCGCCTAAACCAACAGGATTTTTTCCAAAATGGATATTGCCCAATCGATTTGGCTTCAAAATTTAAGGGTACTTTACATGAAGACTCCAGGGAATTTTCAAAGTTTTCTAAAAACGGCTCAATTTTTTTCATTTAATTTCTTGTAAGAATAGAATAAAATACACTTATAAATCTGTCAGAGGGCCAATTTTCACAGATAATTCTAAATTTCGAAACTTTTGAATTTCTTCGGCGTCTTCCTACAATTACAAAATTGAAGATAGAGATTTTTCTCTCAAATTAATTTTTTCTCAAAAATATAGCTATTTTATTGAAGTGATGTACATTGTTTTGAAACTTTTAGTAGTTTTAGTACAATATTGCGATAAATATTTTCAAAAAATTACAAAAACAAGTTTTCTCAAAAACGGCACTAATTTCTTTTTTCTTTAAATGTTTGATAGAGATAGTGCCTAATGAACTCTATTAATGGCATAAACATTAGTTTGCTTTATTTTTTGTTTTTTTTCATAAATTACAAAATTTACCTCACGTCTTCAATAACTATCGTAGCTGCAATTTGTTCACATTACTGCATTTATGAGTTTTAAATGTTATTTACGAGCTTTAAATGTTATATAAAGTTTCTCGAAAACTCAAAGTTTTGTGTGAAACAGAACCCAAAATTTGGCATTTTCAGAAACGCTCAAACGCAATTTTCTGAAACATTTCTCCAAATATTTTCTTTAAACTATTCGTACGGGTAGTGCTCATTGCAGTGTTAAAAATGACAGAAAGTTCATTTTTGGTATTCTTTTGTTTTTTAAATAATACAGAAATGTATTTTTTTGAAATATCTCTCACGCCGTTAATATGCACATTTCTAGCGATTTCTAACACTATTAAATTTGTGATTGGCAGTGCGTCAAATTACTTCTAATAAAGATTTACGAAAACAAAAAATGCCTGTAAAAAGGAGCTTCAAATTTCGCATTTTTAGTAACGCTTAAACGCCACTTTTGTTAAAACAGCTCCAAATTTGTCAATGAAAATTGCCATTCAGGACGAAGTTTAACTCTTCCTTAATATCCTTAAAGAAACATTTCGGTTCTATTAGGAAAAGGAAGACTTAAAAAAATGTACTTTGGGTGGCGATACATGGCAACTGACAAGAGTATGGGACAAGACAGAAAAACTATGCAGGTCCAAAGAAATTAGAAAACGAACTTGTACGAGAAAGTCTGTGACACACTGTGGAACCACTAGTTCTTATTTTTCATAGATTTAGGTTAATGTTGGAACAGTATAATAACTTGTGAATTGAATGTTTGTGTATTTTTTCAGAATAAGGAAATTATTTTTGCCCTTGTTTAAGGGTTATGTATGAGGGGTATGTATGACCAGTCTTTTCAGCAAGTTCATTTTATTGAATTCATTAGTTAAAAACTGTTTTTATCGTCATTGAAAATTAGTGAGGATACTATCTGCTAAAAAGAAGAGGAGAGGAGAGGATACTATCTACTAAAATTAGTGAGGATATATGTACTATTCGTTTCGTGTGCTTCACGAGGAAGAATATATTGTCAATTGAAAGTATAACTGTTTCCATATCGAAACACGAATTCAAGATCCTAGTTATAGTTTAAACATTACTCTAGCTGTAGTTATTTTTGTGACATCAATGTGTAAACGGATGCCATGCTTCGAGCACGTGATTATATGTGCTTGAGTCATCGGAGCCAGGAACCCCTACACGCGCGCGGCGCGGGTTTAACGGTTAGCGTTTCGGACTGTTGTACCCAAGTTGGCGGGTTGAAACCCGATCGAAGCCATGGATTTTTAAGGGCGAAAAATCCTTCGTACGCCTTCCTTCGGAGGGGAAGTACAGCCGGCTGTCCCATGTTAGTAGATATTTACTAGCATGTAAAAGATCCTCAAGCCTAAAGAACGCCTCTGAGCCTGTTTCTCGCCCAAGAAATACCTCCTTTCCACCTCCAATACCACCTCTGCTAGTTGGTGAAAGGAACGTAGCGAAATTTGCGTGGTCAGACGGAAGAGCAGGCCTAATGGCCTGAGTCTCGCCACGTAAAATAAGGCTTCAATTCAATTCAGCACAACAGCTCTCTCAAGGGAGAAGTTCTTGGGTTCTTAATATGTTGACTCCCCGCTCACCCTGCAGTAGGGCCTGTGCCCCCCACCTCGGTCGCGCGCGACCAGTTGAACGTGTGCAACTCCACCTGCATATAAAACAGCGCTTTAGCAAACCCCACACTTTGGAAGATACAAATATTGAGGTACTTATTCGGGTTCCTATGTTCTACTCGCAACCAACCGGTGCTCCGCACACTCAAAGTGCAACCCTAGATTTATAACTACGTGATAGAAATATATACAGTAACGTTTCTCCATGGTGAATTAAAACACACAGGTAATATTTAAGAAAGTCATTTATTTTGTTTCTTAATGATTCACTAATATACTTGATTTATTTACAGATAGGATTCAGAGTCTGGTGTTCTTCACTTGGTTATTTCCTTACATACGACTCACTTCACTGCTTCATATTATTTATTTACACTATTCTTACACTGTTGAAGCGCTGTGTGTGCTGTGCAGGTGGTGTTGCACGCGTTCGACTGGGAGGGCGTGGCGGCGGTGGGGGCGGCGCGGGCCCTGCTGAAGAGGGGGCAGTGGGTTAACCGGTTAAAACACAATATATCTCCCTCGAGTGAGCGGTTGTGGTTGTCTGTTGAAGCGCTGTGTGTGCTGTGCAGGTGGTGTTGCACGCGTTCGACTGGGAGGGCGTGGCGGCGGTGGGAACGGCGCAGGCCCTGCTGCAGGGAGAGAAGGGAGCCATCCAGTTAAAACACAATATATCTCGAGTGAGCGGTTGTGGTTGTCTGTTGAAGCGCTGTGTATGCTGTGCAGGTGGTGTTGCACGCGTTCGACTGGGAGGGCGTGGCGGCGGTGGGGGCGGCGCAGGCCCTGCTGAAGGGGGAGCAGGGAGCCATCCAGTTAAAACACAATATATCTCGAGTGAGCGGTTGAGGTTGTCTGTTGAAGCGCTGTGTGTGCTGTGCAGGTGGTGTTGCACGCGTTCGACTGGGAGGGCGTGGCGGCGGTGGGAACGGCGCAGGCCCTGCTGCAGGGGGAGCAGGGGGCCATCCAGTTAAAACACAATATATCTCGAGTGAGCGGTTGTGGTTGTCTGTTGAAGCGCTGTGTATGCTGTGCAGGTGGTGTTGCACGCGTTCGACTGGGAGGGCGTGGCGGCGGTGGGGGCGGCGCAGGCCCTGCTGAAGGGGGAGCAGGGAGCCATCCAGTTAAAACACAATATATCTCGAGTGAGCGGTTGAGGTTGTCTGTTGAAGCGCTGTGTGTGCTGTGCAGGTGGTGTTGCACGCGTTCGACTGGGAGGGCGTGGCGGCGGTGGGGGCGGCGCAGGCCCTGCTGCAGGGGTAGCAGGGAGCCATACAGTTAAAACACAATATATCTCGAGTGAGCGGTTGAGGTTGTCTGTTGAAGCGCTGTGTGTGCTGTGCAGGTGGTGTTGCACGCGTTCGACTGGGAGGGCGTGGCGGCGGTGGGGGCGGCGCAGGCCCTGCTGCAGGGGGAGCAGGGAGCCATACAGTTAAAACACAATATATCTCGAGTGAGCGGTTGAGGTTGTCTGTTGAAGCGCTGTGTGTGCTGTGCAGGTGGTGTTGCACGCGTTCGACTGGGAGGGCGTGGCGGCGGTGGGGGCGGCGCAGGCCCTGCTGCAGGGGGAGCAGGGAGCCATACAGTTAAAACACAATATATATCCCTCGAGTGAGCGGTTGTGGTTGTCTGTTGATGCGCTGTGTGTGCTGTGCAGGTGGTGTTGCACGCGTTCGACTGGGAGGGCGTGGCGGCGGTGGTGACGGCGCAGCCCCTGCTGAAGGGGGAGCAGGGAGCCATCCAGTTAAAACACAATATATCTCGAGTGAGCGGTTGTGGTTGTCTGTTGAAGCGCTGTGTGTGCTGTGCAGGTGGTGTTGCACGCGTTCGGCTGAGAGGGAGTGGCGGCGGTGGGGGCGGCGCAGGCCCTGCTGAAGGGGGAGCAGGGGGCCATCCAGTTAAAACACAATATATCTCCCTCGAGTGAGCGCTTGTGGTTGTCTGTTGAAGCGCTGTGTGTGCTGTGCAGGTGGTGTTGCACGCGTTCGGCTGAGTGGGAGTGGCGGCGGTGGGGGCGGCGCAGACCCTGCTGAAGGGGGAGCAGGGGGCCATCCAGTTAAAACACAATATATCTCCCTCGAGTGAGCGGTTGTGGTTGTCTGTTGAAGCGCTGTGTGTGCTGTGCAGGTGGTGTTGCACGCGTTCGACTGGGAGGGCGTGGCGGCGGTGGGGGCGGCGCAGGCCCTGCTGCAGGGGCAGCAGGGGGCCATCCAGTTAAAACACAATATATCTCGAGTGAGCGGTTGTGGTTGTCTGTTGAAGCGCTGTGTGTGCTGTGCAGGTGGTGTTGCACGCGTTCGACTGGGAGGGCGTGGCGGCGGTGGGGGCAACGCAGGCCCTGCTTCAGGGTGACCAGCGGGCGTGGGCGCTGGTGACGCGTGGTGAGCCGCCACCCGCCGTGCAGGGGGTGAAGCTAAGGGCCGGAGGGCTGTACGTGTTGGCGTTGCCCAAGGGCGTGGAGCAAGTGAAACGCTTTTGTCAGTCATTGGCGCAGCTGAGGCTTAAGGACCCCTACGCTCTCTACGTCGCTTTGGACTGGAATCCTTTCAAGATCACTGGGCAAAGTCATTTTTTTCAAATAGCTGACTACTGTTCTTCAGCCAATAAAACAGCAGTATCTCCTTTGGCATTAAGGCAAGTATGCGCAATAGCTCTTAACCGTTATAATTTACTGTCTACTTTCTGCAAGATGCTTACAACCTCTTTCTGTTCGCATTATATATGAAACACATTTTATTAAATAAATTATTTCGGGGAGATTTCATTTTGACATTATTCGTTATTAAATTACACCATTTTGTAAAATATATACTGAGTACTGTTACAAAAGACTTTTCTATTTCATTTTCTCTTCCCAAGATATTTTTATATTTTTATTTTGGACATAAAACTCTTATTTTCGGGTCCTGGTAAGAAAGAAGTAGATTGCTAAATTTAGCGAAGAAAATCGTCTAACATGTGTAAACAGAATCCATTTTTTGTGGGTCCTTGATATAGAAAAATCGATTGACGGTAAAACATGTTTTTCTTCCTGTCAGTTTGTCCGTCTGTGCACAACGCTAGCGTATAAGCCGTTCAGCCGATTTTCTCCAAAATTGGTATTCACCAATCGTTCTAGCAGATACGGAGCCTGGAATTCTAAACCGGTATTTTAATTTTGGAGGGTACTTTACATGACATTCCTGAGATATTTTCAAAATTATCAATGAAATAGCTTCAATTTTTTTAATTAAATTTTGTTGTTGAATAGTGCCAAGGACTTTTGAGAAAAATGTTTAGGTCGCATTGTTATTGACACCCCGATGATTCGAAAATGAAAAAAAAATCAAAATTGGAGATAGAGATTTTTGTCTCAAACAAAGTGTGATGTACAAAATTAGCTCTTTAAAAAAGGATAAGGACAATTTTTAGAAAATACGAGAAATTTTTACACAAATGTAATCTTTTGAGAGGTCACTTACGCCGGCAATATGCATATTTCTAGCAATTTGTAAACGCTATTGTATTTGTGGGTTAATGTGCTTCAAATTACTTCAATTGTTTTTCGAAAACTCAAACATTTTCTGTGAAAAAGTGCTTCAAGTTTCGAATATACTGTAGTGCTTAAGAGCCATTTTCTTAAAAACCGCTCTACATTTTTCAAAGAAAATTGTCATTAAGGACAAGGTTTTACTGTTGTTGTTTAGTATTCCTAAAAATATGTGTCTGTTCTACTCTTAGGAAACCGAAAAACTTAGAATATTTCAAAAAGTTTCCCGGTACTCCGTACACGTACGTGGAGTAGAATAGGGAAAGTCATGTAAAGCTGCGGAAAATCGATTTCGAGATTTCAACGGAAATGCATGTTTTGTGGTCCCTTGTTACCGGAAACGTTTTTCAAAACATCCGTCCGTCCATCTATGACCTCCACTAGCGTCCAAAGTATACGTAGGATTTTTTTTTCAAATAAAAAACCATGTCGATCTGGCTCGAGTCGAACTTTTGGGATTTTGTCACAAATAATTTTAATATTGGGGGTACTTTACACAAACCACTACGGACATTACCAAAATTTCCTCAAAAATGGCTCCAATTGTTTAACCTTTTTTTGTAATAATAGAGTAAAATACACTTAAGTAGATGATGTAGATTGGATTTTGACTGTTAACTCTCAATTTTCGAACATTTCAAAAGTTTGAATTATATCCGGCGTCGTTCTACAACTACAAAATTAAAGATAGAGATTTTTCCTTCAAATAATTTGTTTCTCTTAGTGAGGTCTTTCATTAAGGTCAAACGCATTTGTTTCAAAAATTTTAGTAGTTTCTGAACATTATTGCGTGCAATATTTGAATTTTTTCAAAACCAAACAATCTAGGTTTTTTCAAAAACGGCTTCAATTTTATTCATTAAACTTCTGATAGTTAGTGCAAGTGAGAGAGATTTTCCCTTCAAATAAAATTTGATCTTCTAATCACTTCTTTCATTAAGGTCAGGCACATTTGTTTTAAAATTTTAGTACTTTCCGAGCATTATTGTGTGCAATATTTGCAATTTTTTAAAAACTAGATTCTCTCAAAAACGGCTCCAAATTTTTTCTTTAAACTTTTGGTAGTGATAGTGCAAGGAAGAGAGTAAATGCACTCTATAAGATGACATAATTACTCTGTTACTTATTTCTTTTGTTTGTTCAAAATTCCGAAAATTTAATTTTTTGACTTGTCTCTCACTTCGTTAATATTAACATTATCAGCAATTTGTCCAAATTATTGTATTTATAAGTACATGTGCTTTAAATAATATCAAAATGTTTTTCGAAAACTCAATAGTTTTCTGTGAAAAAGATTAAATATTCCCCGTTTTCAGAAACACTCAAGCGCCTTTCTCTCAAAAATGGCTCCGAATTTTTAAAATCATTTTCCAACAGATAGTGCTAATTGTACTGTTTAATATGACATAAAGTTCATTTTATGGTATTCTTTTATTTTTCAAAAACTACAGAAATGTAATTTTTTTAATGTCTCTCACGCCTTTAATATGCACATTTCCAGCGATTTGTAAACACTATTGCATTTGTGTCTGGAAGTACTTGAAATGTTTTTACTATAAATTTTTTTTGAAAACTCAATAGTTTTCCGTGGAAAGGGGTTCACATTTCGCATTCACAGTAACACTTAAACATCATTTTCTTAGAAACGGCTACAAATGTTTCAATGAAAATTGCCATTTAGGACGAGGTTTTCCTATTGTTTAATAATTTTTAAATAATATTTCCGTTCTACCATTAGGAAACAGAAAAATTAAGAAACTTTCAAAAAAATGTACTTTGGGCGATGGCAACTGGGAAGATTGTGTGGCAAGTCCGAATATCTAGATTTAGGTTTAGATTTATTTAGAAAAAAACAGTAAAAACTGTATGTGACGTATGGAGATTATCATCGCACGTTTTCTTGAGCTCCAGAATCCCTTCTCTTCATTTTAAATATAAATAGTGGAAAGATGAGTAAAGGTTTTACGTAAATAAATAAAAATAAATTTAAAAAATCGCAAAATTATCAATATTTGAAAAGAATACACATTTTCGTTCCCGAGTTATAGAAAATTTATTTGCATCGGTAAACGAATTGCAGGTATGATTTTTCTGCATTGCTAACAAAATAGTAAATCGCCCTTACAACTCCTACCATTACAAGTAAACAAGAGTTCAACAAAACGTGCGCATACTGAAGCTTCATTTACGTCCAGAAACAAAACACGGGTCCATCATAGCATTTGCTCAATGGATCAGGGAAACACCTGACAAAAACCTGATCGAGATAATGGTCATTGAACCGGAAGCTGAAGTGCATTATTTGTTACAAAAATATTAAATATTTAAAAAAAATATTCAATACAAATGTAAACAAATTCATATTATATCATTGTCTTGTTAAAATATTTTTTTTCCTTTTGATAATCAGTTCAGTGTCTAATTGTATAGAAACAGTTATGCAACAGAAAAGAGTTTACTTTTAACTTATATTTGTGAGCCGACTTCAACTGTTTAATGTCATCTCTCATTGCGTTGTTCGTAACGTAACATATATGTATTGTATGTGGATTTCTGATAGTGAGCTGTTGATACTGACACTTGATGAATATGATTTCTACGACGTGTGTTGTAATTATATCAGTATTGCATGAAAATATGTTCCCACCGTTAAGTATTACAAGTACCGTTAAGTACCAATGTTCCCAAAAGTAAGTCAGTTTTGACAAATATTACAGATTCGTCAATATATAGGTAAGACAGTGGTAACATTCCAAAATCAATGAAGAGAAATGTGCAGGGATAACGCGAATGGCATTTTTTCATTATTCGAATAATTTTCTTTTGCAATCTAATGGTCTGAGTGCTACATTTTGAGTTTCCCCAGAAGTTTATACCACATCTCAGGTGGGAATGTACATTTGCAAAATACACGCAACGAGCTCATGAAGGCTAGCAGAATTTGAAAGCTACGGTTCTTCTCCTCACACATCCACGACGAACATGTCATTTGTTACAGATTCTGTACTGCTTGTAAACTATAACTCCACTGTTGGCTCAGAAGTGCCAGTGTGTCACCTTGAATCGACAATTTTGATGTTCATTCACAAACGTCCACCAAAATGAAAACTTCGCCTTGCGCTATCAGAGGAACAATTCGACGAAAAAATACGAGCCGGTTTTGCGGAAAACAATTATCAATTCCCTATATACAGAAGTAAAATTACGCAAAAACTTCTCGTTAAAAAAAAGCATGACCTTGTTTAAATATCTAATTTTTGAAATCATTAAAAAATCTCTATCTCTAATATTTTAGTTTTGTAATGTTAATGCTTTGGAATTTGCAAACAAATTGCAAATAAAAATAAACCTATGATATTTTAAAGGCATACATTCCTTTATTGGAGAAAAAATTAAAGAAAACTTTCGTAGCACTTTTTGAAAAAATAAATGCATTTCACGTAAAATTACGTGAAGACCACTCATATTTTCCAAAAATTGTACTTAACGTTACTTAAAGATTTATGTTGGAAGAATAGATTTTAAAAAAACGTTTATATCTTCAATACTGTAACTGTAGGAAGAAAAATTTTGAACTTGTATAATTTTCAAAAATTCAGAGAGTGAAAGCTGCACCTCTTTCCTAAGATTTTTACCCTTGGGGAAAATTAAATAAAACTTTGAAGACATTTTTGAGAAAGTGTTGAACATTTTCAGGATTCAAATAATGTGACCCTGAAAATCGAAATATCTGATTTAAACACTCAGGACTGCGATTTCTTCCAGTTCGAATGGGGGATATCAATTTTGGCCTCAAAACTTTTTCCACGTCAGGTTATATAGTTGACCACAGAATATATTCAAATAGACGTTGCCCGTCGACCAATGTTTTGGTATCAAGGGCCAACAAACTCTTACTAATCATATTTCTGGTTTTTGCAAAATATGTTTATGATTGTGTTAATGATTTTTTAGGTTCACAACGATATTTATTTTTAAAATACGTTCTGGCTTTACTACAATCACAGTTTTCATTAAGTACTTTCGGAAAAGCCTCAGGAACCCTTCACTTTTCTTCGTTTCTGCATCACTAGAAAGACAAACACTGGACTCGTTCTGCACTTCAGACGGAGGTACCAATTCCATTGCAGACCACAAGAAATGGGCTTGGAGATGGAGAGTTCCTATTGTGTCATTTTCTACTATCAGATTAGAAGAAGATACATGGTCAACTAAAGAAAATATAGGGCAGCTTGATGGACCAGATTTATGTGCATACACACTATTTTCTGCGACATTTTGGACACATATAATGATGCAAGAGGCACATTCAAATTTCAATCTACCGAATAACACTTTCAGAGGACCCATTGGCAGGTAATTAATTCAGTAATTAGTGACAATGACGACAAATTGGCCGATCGTCCATAAGGTTACTATTTTAGATTTTTTAAGACAACATTGTCAATATCATTGATGGAAACATATGTGTGCATGACAGCTTCTTTGGTTACTCTGAGAATAAAGGTAAACTTGTCGGAAAGACTCGCAATATTTCTTTCCTCGAAAGAGCAAAACATGTCTAATAAGTATGTATAGTATAAAGTACTTACTTGTTACTAACTGAAACCATTTGCACACGTACAGGCTTTTAATCACTTTTCGATTGATCAAAAATTCCACATCACAGTTGATCAACTGGTTACAACAGATATTTATAAATACCGAAACATGTTCATTACAGACTTAAAATATGAAGTAACGAAATGTGTTTATCATAGGTAATACCACGAGAGCTTTGGAAATTGTCGATAAATTCCCGACTCGCCAAGCGAGGAGGGGATTTATCTGAGAATTTCCAAAAACAAGTGGTATTTAATAGGGTGTAAATTATGTCCAACAGAGTTCCAAAATGCGTAAAGTATTGAAAATAACTGAAAGCTATATTAAAATCAAAGAGGTTGTGTTATAGTACATACTCTGTTTATTGGACATTGACATAGCGATCAATGTACACCGCCTCCAAAGATACATGTGTCTACATACATACAGTTTATGATTGGACACTAGGTAGGAGCGGTAAGAAAAATCCGATAGAAAAAGCGATAAACTTTTTGAGATATCCTGATTTTGAGATTCCCTGATTGGGACATTTTGTATGTGTAGTTACACATTATTGGTTTTAATTTCACGTGTGGAATAGTCATTTCTAAAGCGTTATTTTTAAACAGATTGCAGACACGGACAGCCCACATTAGCTCCTCTTCTTTCATGTTTCTCACGAAAGTATTGGAGTTTGCAGACTACACTATACCAGTGAATCAGAACGATGTGTGCGTAATTGTACGCAAGGCTCTACGAGTCCCGTTAACTTTGATGCTTCTGCGTCCGTATCAACCTTCGACATGGCTCTGTTTGGGGTTGATACTTCTGTCAGGGACAGTGTCTTGGCACATTGTTGGCGCTTTTGATGTGAATTCAGCGAAAAGCCGAAAAACGCATTTGGGACTCTCTGGAGACTACAGTCGAAGTTTTGTGGATGTTATTCGAATCATCATCACAGGAACCGCATATTTCAAGGTACGTTAGTTGGTGAATGCACAAACCGCTAAACAAATGCAGTTTTTGAACGTATTAAGTCGCATCTAATAACATTCCAATTGTTGTGAGAATGGAGAGATCAATGATGGACCACAGAATAAATTGCAAAATTATTGAAGAAACAATACGTATTCAAGAAGTAATCACACAGGTATTTATCAATATGTTGTAATTATTTTCTGCATACTGGTATCAGATTATTTGAGGCATGACAAGAGCATGTATATATTTTACCGTAAATATATAATAATTAGTTACAAATGTATATGAGGTATAGTAAATCGTAACAAAACGACTTAATTTCAAACAAATAGTCCTGTTCTTCAAATATTTTCAATAATATTTTGATAAACTCTGATGTTTCTTAAAACTCTCCTCTCTACCTCCACATGTTAAATAAGACTGGACAACAGAATTTTTGTAAAAAAGAATGTGAATGATGTTATCTAAGACTTGGGCACTGGATTCAAATATGAAATCATTTCTTGCCTATCAGACTGTATTTTCTTGTGACACGCTAGTCGCTATCTACAGAAATGTTGAAAACGCTGAATATTGTTTAGTTTGCTGTGGATTCATTTAATTATATTGCATATAATTGTTCGAAAAATGTACAAGTATTTTCTATACAATACTCTGAATAAAGAAAATTCGAGTCTAGGAAATGAAAGGATAGGCAACGTTGTTGCTAAGTCATGCTCGAACAGACAGAATTGCGTTTTGTTTCTTGGCAGTTGCGTCCCAACATTGAGAGATTTGATAGCAAGGAAAGTGGCTCGGATGCAACTTCTTGTTGTTTTAGGTTCGTGAAGGTTTATGATTTTCATTAATTCAGAAGAAGAAATGCCTCGTAACTGCGTAAATAGCCCAAAGTGTTTGTTATATATGTGGAGAATTAACTCAGAAATCATTCCGCGCTCGGATACTGAGCTGTGCGCACCTCGTCCGCTGCTTATCGCTCCGCAGTACCTCGACTGTGACCAGTGATAAAAAATACCCCAGCAGGGCCGTGTTACGGCCGTTCAGCTAGCGAGTGACTTGTTTAAATATCTCTGTGCAGTGAAGTGCATTTTAATACGTGCTTATTACTAGACATATCAGCACGAGGTGTTGTCGCAAACAAACATTTACCAGTAATAACGGTTATTAGACTGATTAATTCTAATCGTAAACCTTAACCTTTATGTGCAGTCTCTCTTACGAAATCGTCAGAAAGTAGGGCGATACATGAACTGAAAGAACTGTTCAATGCAATAATCACGGTTGATGAGTGTCATAGGCCCGGGCCAGTACAGTGTCCAGGTAGTCGGATATTCGGACACGCATAAAATTGTGGTAATCCTCCTCGTTGCGGCAAATGTGCAGGGCCACATGCCACGGCCGATTGATCTAGTACTGATACGAAATGTTCACTCTGAGGAAAGGCATATTGGACCTCTAGGCGCGAGTGTGAAATTTAGCTAAAAATTCTCCATAGAAAATCATTTCTGTTGAGGCTTCGAATTATTGCTTAGATTAATTGGGAGAGCATCAGCAGAAACTGCAACAAACATCGCCTTTTCTGTCGAAAGTTCTCATCTGACGAGAGTGTTCTGGAAATGAAACGATGCATAATTGACAAGGATTGTTACTTTGGCGAAAGAATCAATGAGTATTGAAGATATCATGGTTACCTCTGTCCAAACGAAATTTAACTTTTTCGTTACGAATTTCATATTTTACTGCACGTTAGACTGCAGAAAGGTGATGGGAATTGCCTGGCATCGACCCGAATTGAACTTTGAATGCCCCCCTACACATATATAAACTTCTGTGCACGATCGGCAGGAAACTGCTCGCGGCTCCTCTGATTTTCATGACAATGCGAGCCCGCTGCGTCTAACGCGGAAAGAGCTGGATTCCGAGAAATCTAACAATAGTACATATTTTGTCGCGGCCGCCCAGAAGCTGATGCGATCTTTTGAAGACGCTCCGAACTAACTGGAAGCAGTTGACAATCTATGTCAAAGAACTTTGTACGAAAGAAATGAGTATTTGGTCAACTGGGAAGAGATTCGCGCGTATTTTTTAGCAAAATTTAGACTCCTGAGTGGGAAGTTTGAAATGTATGATAATTTATTCTGAAATGCCTTAGAAGAGTAACGAAACTGAGCAGTTAGAAGCCTGCCGCTGTTAGAAGCCAATCTAACTGTTAGAAATTTGAACTAATTGGGCGGCCAACAACTCCATCTCGCTACCCCATCCGACAACAATTCGCACACCAAACGAAGCCCCACCATCCACGTTCATTAACGCCTCCAAGGGCTCCTCCTGTAGCCTATCCTCGTCCTTCCCCTTCTATACCTATCACAATGCATCAATAACCATATTTCCCCGGTCGTAGAATTTCATAGTCAACATTACCAAACCAAATGCCACTATATTCAGATGTTTTCAAACAGCTCTTCCAGTTAGAACAATATATCTTCCAACAGGTAGATCATTTTTTCTACAAACTCGTAATTAAATTATTCCTTATCTCACAAATTCCATCCTTCAATCAATACAATTATATTATCCATAAAACATGCCTATAAGTAGCTCCACTCATTCCTCACTCCGACTCATTTCATGGAATACAAACGGTGTAATACCTAATATTCATATGTTAACCCACTTTTTGCATAATAATAAAATGCAATTAGCTTGCATTCAGGAAACCCATCTTTGCCCTTCGATGAAAATTTATACTCCCGGTGATGATTTATATCGCTATGACCGACCGCGGAAACGATGCAGCGGTGGGGTCGCCATAACACATCACCACACCAGCCGTACCACATCACCAGCTACCTTTAAATATAAATAATACTTTCGAAAATATTAGTGGCCATTCAAAAGAAATGTTAGTCTACCCTAATAACCACTTCAATTTACAAGCCTCCTAATATTCCATTCAGATCAGGTGATACCTTATTTGATACCTTGATTTAATACCTTATTTTCCTCCCGTCAAACCACATTAGTGATCGGTGATTGCTAAACACGTTGCTTGGGGAAGTAGACTAAACTCACCTGCTGGTAATGTGTCGCTAGCTGACATACAGAGAATAAATCTGGCAGTGGATGCTCGTGATACACCCAGCTACTATCCCTACCCAGTGCAAGCTGATATTCTAGATTTCGGCGTTTCTAACAACATTAGTTGTAACATTCAATTCGAAACTCATATCGCCCTGCAATCCGATCATCGCCCTGTAGTTTTCTCACTCGATAAACCCCAGAAGAAATTCTCCCCACTCAGCCTTATAATTTACGTTACGTCAACTGGCCATATTATCAGATGCTAGTTACATCTTTTACCTCCACTGCCATTACTCCGACTACGCAGGAAACCAAAAGCGCTATTGACTCACTTACTTATACTGTATTCGATGCTGTCGACTTAACGGCCCCCACAGCCCATAAACGCACTTCGCTTCCAGCAATACCACCTGTAGTGAAGGAACTGATAGATTAAAAACGATAAGTTTCATCACTATTCGTAATAACCGGTTGAGACATCGATCTCCTCTTCTAAAATCTTATTTAAACCTCCTAACTAAAATTGTGAGACAACTTTTGGCGTCCATACACGTGCAAATGATTCATCTTCAAACTAAAGCGGCAAACCCAACTGATCATACACTGTGGAATATAACCCGACGTCTTTTGCGCAAACCTACCAATCTACCCACCCTTGTTTCTCGAACTGGAGAAGCATCTTCTCCTTCTGATAAATGTGATATGGTGGGTAATTATTTTGCATCAACCTTTACTTCTTATCCTTAACACAATAATCATATTCAAGAAGAAATTGCACGACCAGTGATAATAATTCCTGAATGCCCTAATTTAGTTCATCATCAGAAATCTTCAAGTATCTTTCACTAGCAACCCCAAAATTATGAAATGGCCATGATCTAATATCAACTTTTTTTATTAAAACGCCTTCCTAAGTAATCGTACATATTACAGCAATATTTAATGCCGCTTGAGACAAACGTACTTCCTTGATAAATGAAAACACGCCCACATTATTCCCATTCTCAGGCCAGGGAAAGCTCAAAATCATCCAACCAGATATCGCCCGATTAGTTTGCCACCTACAATGGGAAAGCTATTTGAAAAATGTATAATCTCTAAGGTAAATTCATATCTCAGCTCAGTCAATGGCATACCACCTCATCAGTTTTGATTTGAATCCCTTTTGTCAACGTATCATCAAATATTACGCCTAACTATCGAAGGATTTCATGTTCACAAGCATACCGCAGCAGTTTTTTTTTGATATAGCTAAAGCTTTCGATCTGGCACGCATGGTTAATTTTCAAACTGCGCAGTGTAGGTACTCCATTTCACGCATCATTGATAGTTTTCTTACCAACCGAACATTTTCTGTACGTCTCCCCTTTTACCATCCTATCCCCCACTTTATTTAATGTCTACAGTTCGGATATACCAATAACCCAAAATACTGCAAAAGCTCTAATTGCTGATGATGTAGTACTTTATTCCTCCAATAGCAATCTAACAACTGCCGTGAATGATCTGCAGCATCACCTCACATTATTTTTCAACTGGGCCAAAAAATGGCACATTGAGATAAATCCTAATAAAAGCCAGGCAAAAATATTTTTCCTTCGTAGACCAGACGTACCCCCTAAATCTCACATACCAGTCACAAAACATCACCTGGCTTCCTCCCAACAAAACTGTCAAATATCTTGAAGTTCTGTTCGGTAAAAGGCTTACATGGCGGCAAAATATAAAACACCGAATAGGGCTAGCGACTAGTAGAGTCCATGATTTATATCCGATTCTAAAAAAACCATCCCCTACAAATACATGTTGCTATTCACCTCTATAAAACAATGATGCGACACATACTGTCCTATGCTTCCCCTGTCTGGGCTGCCGCAGCCAAAACAAACATCAACAAAATCCAAATTTTTCAAAATAGATTACTACGCGCCATCCCAAAAGCTCTCTAGTACATTCCGAATGCGCAGTTACATAATGAACTTGGCATTAAACCATCCCCATCCATTTCTCCCTCTTATCCGTAAAATTCTATTCCAAAATATTAAAGATCCCTTCAGCTATTCACTTTCACATGGGTAAGCAAAATCCTCACCGCAAAAGGTTAAAAAGAAAGTTACCAAGAGTTTTTCGGATCCCCCATAGACATAAACCGATGAGTATTTTCTCCATTATAAATCACTGTAACCACCTTATTGTATTATATAAATTATTATCTAAAACAAAATTTCTGTTTATAATGTCTCAAATGATTCTTGTATATAAATAATATAAATGTATTTATTTTATGCGGCTGCAGAAAGCCAATATCCAAGCTAAAATAAATGAAAAAAAACAACGGATTCTTAATCCTCTGATAAGGGAGTGTTAAGAATTTTATTTTGAGAGTACGTTTGTCGACCGGGGCAAGAAATGTCCCTCTCACCCTAATATGTTGAGTAGTTCCAGATACTCTGGTTTCAAAGGTTCACGGCAGATGCCTGTGTTGTTCCCATGATTTGGAGGGAACCAACGGATCGCCCAATAGACTTATTTATGCCCGACAGAAATAGCTGGAATCACCTCCAAAACGAAGAAAACTGTGCAATATCCTTGCAATTTACCATCACTTTTAAGACCTGTACGCCACAGTGAAGTATTGCCAGACCAATTCCTCCTGAGAATGAGACATTGGTGAATGTTACAGGGATGAACTTTCAGATGAGAAGAGAGATATCCGCGACCTAACCTTTCAAGCCTTCTATAACTCATGAAAACCATATTTTGGTCTCAAAAGGATCTCAACGATCTTGTTCATGATTTAAAATTGTCGATGCAGCAGTTTGAGCTTTTAGCTTCGCGACTAAGATGTTTGGAATCGTCTTCCCCTTCTTCGAAATTGTATTTTGTATTTGCCAAGTAGCTTTTCAAAACTTTTGTCCAACAAAAAAGTGACATTGCTTGATGATATCGAAATCTTTGAAATCCGAATGTAACAATGGCACTTGTTCATATATTCTAGCAAAATAACTCTGAAAGAAGTACTTCTCCACAATGGGAATAATTTAGAGTTTAAGTGAAGGAGACATGTGAACATTTCATTGAGATCATAAAAAACATTGCAATAAAAATTCAAAATATATTCTTTTTGGAAGAAAAAGACAGCATGAACATGCTGCACTCTTCGCCTTTTAAATTGACACCGTTTTAGAATTGATTTTTTCGGTGAAGGAAATCCTTTGCTGAAATAAAAGACCATAACATAAACAAAAATACTACATATTCTAATATAAACAGTTAACACACATGGAAAAGAATTCCAAAGTTAACAGTTCACTGATTTGAATACACAACAAATGAATATAAGCATAAGTAAGGGCCCTTATTTACATATATCCATTCTGTAATTGCTTGATTCAATAGTAATTTGCTGAATTATTAACTTTAAAATTAAAGTTACCCCCATTTTGCGAAAGTGAATCGTGAAGAAACCATTAGCTAGATGGGAATTGAAATCACGAGCTAGAGTGAGAAGTTGGGACTTTATTCAAGTTCGTTGAGCTTCTGGTGTATGAAAGTGGAGTAGATTCGCAGCGTAGAAGTCGTGCGAAGGAAGTGAAGTAAGTTAGCGTCTGTGAATTATTCAAGTTTATGTAGGCAGGCTACAGAACTGTGTAAAAGTTGAAGAATTGTTTGCTTAAAGTATAAAGGGAACAGTGTTGAACGGGCGAAGGAAGAGAAGACGGAACGTGAAGGAGCGTCGCACGGGCGGAGGCGCTGCCCTGGGACCGCGTGGAGGCCACCGCACAGCAGACGACGAGAGCAACGCAGCCGGAGGGAGCTGGCAGGCCGCTGCGAGGCGACGCCGCGCCGGGCGGACGGTGGGGCGGGCCGTGGAGACAGAACACCGGTCGAGCGGCTGCTCTGATAACTGGGCTGCGGAGCGCGACGCAAATCTGGAGGTCGACGACAGCGAAATGCTGGTACAGACGAAGGAGTAAGAAGTTAAACGATTCAGAAACAGAAGTGTAATTAAGGGTAGTTTTTAAGAAACATGTAATAACAATTAGTGTAGGGATGTTCAAAGTAGAATAAATAACTGAAATTTTTATTCAATATGCCTTATTATTTATTACGTTTTGCTTTAAAAATATCATAAATGTTTTATATGTAGTGGTGATATTTTATTTGGCGTTTGATTTGAAGTTGAGATTGTGTCATTTGGAAATTAATGTGAAGTACTAGAGTAGCAATAACGTTGTACGATGCGTAATTAAACGAGAGGGTTCTTGTTGCAAAGAGGAGATCAATCATAGTTTTAGGAATAGGAATTTTAGTTTAAGAGGGATGTTGTCCGCTGATGTGGGCTGATGTAATTCGTATTTCTGTAAATTGTATTATTTTTGAGCTTGTGATCGAATACACGAGCCTCTTTTAATTGATTTGTGTGTGTTCTGGATGTTTCCCTTTCTCACATCCATAAAGATTCCACGTCCCTCAGTCCCACGGCCATGTTAAGCAAGATTCTATTCTAGCCGTGAAAACTCGCCGAATTACGACCCGACATCAGCATTTCACATACCCTACCACCGCTACGACTCAAACTCCAGAACACGCGGTTTCCGGTCGACGTCTGTTAAGGGACAAGGCGGCGTGGAAGGAGCAATGGAAATAACGCTTGCGACTGAGAAGTGGCGAGCACATCGGTGGATCCTGCCGGGAGCAGCGCATTTGGCTTGGAGGAAGGTCCAAATCCGAGGTCGCGCCCGTTGCCGAAGCGGCCCAGCCGCGCCGAGCGCCAGGTCGTAGGAGCCCTGCAGTAAGCGTGGGTACCGGTGCGTGAAAAGGCCTAAAAAAAAAAAATTGTAATTGATTAACCAATTGCCCAAAAAAACAAGAATTAAAGAACTATTTTTTAAGTACTCAATTAAATGGTTCAAAGTGAAAGCAATGTTAAATCGAGGAATTTATTGTAAATATGCTTAGGATATTAATTTATTTCATATCTCAGCGTTAATTGTAAGTAGCTCAGCGGCCTTACAAGAATTATCTTGTAAACCCGATTTTGTCTAAAACTTACCAGAGAATATTTTAAATGTTGCACAAGCTTGTTGCCTCAATAAAAAATTCAGAATTAATGCTTAAAGAATGCTATTTTTAAAATAAATATCCATTAATGGGGCAGTTGCAATTCAATACAACGTCAGTGATTAATGCAAGGTTCGTGTTCAGTTTCTAAATTCTATGTACGTAGTAAAATTTAACCTTTATGTTTGTTTTTAAATTGAAGAATATATGACTTTGTGTCACTGATTCGCACTATTTAATTTCTTTGTCGTAAACTTGCCTACATTCTCCCAAACAGAATCTCCGGAAGATAAATTAAAAGCAATCAACTCGACAGGTTGGATGACTCGACAGGCCGAAACCGGATCGGCGGTGAACCGTCGGGCGTTGTAGGTAACACCCACTCACTTAGGGGCAACGATACCTGGTCATCAGAGTTGTTAGATGCACGACGCGTCGCGACTGACGGCGACGGCATGTATATATATATATATATATATATATATATATATATATATATATATATATTGAAACCCAGATTATGTGTTTCATTACACTAATTAAATCATTAGTGTAAGAATTCAATAGCTATTCTGGACTGCGCGGTGCGAGCGCCGGGCGCTGCGAGCAGCGGGCAGCCGGCAACGGTCGCCGCCGCCACCGGTGCCCGCCGGGTGGCGAGCGTGAGAACGGCGGGTACAAGCGTGGCAGCGCGCACGTGCAAAAAGTTCGTTAGTTGGATTGAGGCGGCCGCCGCCGAAGGATGTGCCGACGTGCGGCCGGCGAAGGGCAGAGGTTAGCAGAGCGGCGACCAGTGCGGACGTGTAGCGAGGGCTCTCCGCTAGTGGATGGACGCATGTAATACGCGACATAGTTATGTGATTAGGAATCGCAAAGTAATGGACATGTAAACAGAACATTAGAAGTATCAGTATAGTAAAAGATTAGTGTTGGTAAAATAATTGACGTCGCTCTTATTAGTTGGTACGGAGGGAACATTCTTGAAAGCGTGCGGTACAGAACTGTGACCAGTATACGGAGTAGGCGGGGGTCGTGTAATTAAACCCACTAATGGACAGTGATTCGAGGAAGGTGCGCAGCCGAGGTATCAAGATCCTGTTCGGGGAAGAATTGTTGGAGCATCAGCCGTGGATGATCACCACGCCATCTGCTGCCGACGGCCCGCAGCAGTAGCAGAGGTCGACAACCCTGTCGGCACGAGCGGCTCGACGAACCTCATAGGTATTCAAACGGGGCCCCGAAGGTATGAAAGTTGTATTTTACTCTTAATCTTGGTACCAAGGCGGAGTATAAAAACGGTGTCTGATTATGTAAATAGTAACTTTGATTTAAAATAAATCTTGTCATAATTGTATTTCTATGTATGAATAACTTCCCCAACGTTGCACCGACTTATCCTAGGACCCATTCACGTAAAAGACACCCTCTCTTAGTGTTATATTGCAGTGAAGATACCCGGCACCACCAGGTACGTCACAGCTGGCGCCCGAACAAGTGGATAACGTATAGTTAAGAAATGTGGCCTTAGGGAAGTTGGTGAAATGTTGGAAAATAATGTGCAGGTAATTGATGTATAGTAGTGCAGGGTACAGATGAGAAGCAGGCAGTGAAGTGTATTATTGTAGACAACAAAAAGTAACAATACATGTGTTAGCAAAATATGCATAAGTCAAGTAAACATAATGAAATGTTGATAATTACAAAAATGTTGTTGCATAATTAATTACGGGCTGACATAGGCAATTATTTGTGAGCATCCAATATATAGTTAATATTGTAGTTACTGAGGTTATGAAGGCTATACATGTACATGTTACAAATAATATAATGTAATAGAATTCCAAATCTTGTAAGACATATTAATAATATTTGAATGGCTTGGCAATTTTTTTATAACATGGAAATTAAAGAAATGGGGAAGTAGTAATAATTCTTGTGAGAATATAAAGGTGGTTAATAGTGTTGTACAAATTGTGCACATATTTGTTTTTCTCTTTGCTGGGAACATTCACTCAGTAGTGCATTATCTATTGGTGATGGTAAAGTTTGGGGAATTTAATAGAAAGATACCAGGTTGGGAAATATATACCAGCAGTGTAAATGTTTATTGTGAATATTTATATGATGTTATTGAGGAAAATTCAGGGAGGAGATATGACATGTAAATGTGAATGATGATTATGTACATAATATAGCAATAAGTGTGTTGAAAAGTAATTTCAATTAATAAGGGATTTACTATAATCTGAAAGCATTTATGTAATAGTGTTAATGAGTTTATTAGCAGTGTATATGTGTAAATGGTAATAATATATGTGTTGTAAGGAGTATGTTTATGCATTGGTAGGTGAGTGGAGATTTATATGGCGACTGACCTAGTGTTATTGTGTTTTTGGTGGTGAGTGAGGGTTGTTCGTCATCAATGAGCAATTGAAATAGGAGCGAATTAATCCATTCACGAAAGATATACAGTGCTGTGGCGGGTATAGTTAATTCATAGGATAACTGTGGTATCGTTGGTAGGTGAGGCAAGTGGAAAATTTGTGCGGTATTTTCGTGAGTGAGAATCGATCGGACAGTTCAAAGTAACAGAATGGAGGCGCAAAATGTAGTGCTGGACCGGGAAGAGAAGGCGGATGAAGTAGGGGAGATAAATGTAGGAATCGACAATAGCATGTCATCGGAAAGCAGGGATAGTGGTATCGGAAGTCGGTTGGATGATACGTCAGGGGACAGCTTCAATAAAGATGTACAAGTTACATCAACACCGATGATTCAGGCAGCAGGAAATTCAAACCGGGGGGGTGGAGAAGATATCCATTTAAATGGAATGCAGATGATGATGAAGATGTTAGAAGAACAGAATAGGAAGTTATTAGATGAACAGGATAGGAAAGCAGAGGAACGAAGTAGGAAGATGTTCGAACAACTAAATGGGAAATTAGATGAACAGAATGGGAAGATATTGGAAGGACAGAATGAACAGAAAATGTTCACAGTGGAGCAGATTAGGAAGTCAGCTGAGGAGCAGAAAGTATTCACAGAGGAGCAGAACAGGAGGTTAGCTGAAGAACTGAATAGGAAAGTAGAGGAACAGATTGGGAAGCTGGCAGAAGAACAGAATAGAAAATTAGATGCAATAGGGGGGCGAATAGGACGCGCCGAAGAACAAATTGTGTTAACGAAGAATGAGATGGCCCAAGTCGTGGAGCGGGTAGAAAGTCACGAGCAATGGACCGCCGAAGAATTAGGGAAACAGAAAAAGGAGTTAGAATCCCAAGTAATCAATCTGGGGGGAGAATTAGAGAATAAACTATACCAGCAATTAGATGATAGAACCGCTAAGCAGGACGAAAAAATTGAAAGGATACAATTGGTAGTCAAGGAAGAAATGCTGGAGAATAAGAGGGAATGTGAGGAGAAGGTTGTGTCATTACGAACAGAGATTGAACAAATAAAAGAATGCAAGGCATCCCCAATCGCAGCAAGCGGGACGGTACCATTTACCCCCCCAAGATCACTAAAATTTTCAGGAGACGGGAAAGAAAATCCATGCATATTTATGAAGGCAGCAGAACGACATTTAGATGTTATCAATACTTCGGAAAGGTGTAAAATACAATTATTATATTTAATGTTAGAAGGCAACGCAAGGATATGGGCCGATACATTTGATAAGTTTCCCGAATCAGTAAAGGCATTTAAAGATCGATTCCTTGAGCGGTATTGGAATGAGGAAATTCAAATTAATTTTAAAATTAGCCTGATGAATAATCATTACAACCAGTCCATGGGAAGTTTGCGGGAATACGCAACAAGGCGTATTATGGAATACAAAACGCTATCCCCACCGATGAGCGATCAGGAAATAATATGTGTATTGACGAGACAGTTCCCAGTCACAGTGCAGAATCTTTTACGTAGTGTGCAGCACACCGACCTGGAAAGATTCCAGAATGTGTTAGGAGGGTACGACTTGACGTTCGCAGGCGTACCAAAGAACAGAAATGAAGGGAATGTTAATATGGTTAGATCGGAACGTAACCAGGGGCAAGGGAATGATAGGAACAATGATTACCAGAGAAACCAACGCGGAAGAGGGGGAGACGGATGGAGACCAGAGCCGGGGAACCAGAGACCGGACTGGAACAGATCTAATTCAAACCATACGGAGACGCGAGGCGGGGGCGGGAATGCACCCGACCGATTAGCACAGCCTAGCACAAGTAGTGATCAAGGACACTATTTAAACTAATAGAGTCCGCGGTGATAGGTGGCCCCATTGCGGACGCGGAAATCGATGACGTAAACGCGGTCTCCATAAACGCTATGCAGCCGGTAACCTACGATACCCAACCGTGGCGGAGATGTAAGAACTCAGCGGTCAGAATCAGGAAATGTCCCACGATATCGATAGAATGTGAAGGTATAATTAAAGAAGCTTTAGTGGATACAGGGTGCACGACTACAGTAGTATCAGAAGAAATGTATGAGGAGTTAAAAGCAACAGGAAAAGAAGTAATGTGTTTGCCTATGAATAGGGCGTATGTGATTGGGGCAACTCAGAAGAAGTCAAGCCCCATCACAAAACAAATCATGTTTCAAGCCAGGATTGGCAACCAAGTATACGAGATGGTGGCCCTGGTAGTCAAAAAATTATTGTATTCGGTAATCATAGGGACGGATTTTCTGGTCGATCACAGAGCAAATATAGATCTAGAACGGCAGGTGGTAGAACTGGGGAGCCAGGCGGTAGGATTTGACTTGGGGATGGACGAAGAATACGAAGCGTGTACGGGCGTAATGGCAGAAGATTCATTAGAAGAACAGCTGAGGCAGCAAACGGAGAAGCAGATTGAGAAATTTGCGGAAGAACAGAGCAAAGAATTAGGTAAACAGAAAAGATCCGAGGAGGAACAGAATAGGAAGGCGGAGGAACGGAATAGAAAACTAATAAAAGAACAGAACGGGAAGGTGGTTGAAGAACAGATTAAGAAGCCGGCAGAAGAAATGGGAAGAATCACAGAAGAACGGAATAGGAAGCTCATCGAAATATGCGAAAAACCGTATGGGAAAGCGGAGGAACTGGATAGGAAAGATGAGGTGCTAAAATTTCAATCATGCCATCAAATAGATGCTAGGGTAGCGGTAACAGATAGAAACGAGGGGATGACGAACCAAATCCATGAAGAAGTGAAGACAGCGGAGGGCAAAACGGTGGAGGTCCAAATCAAGGCCGAGGAGGATGTTTATAAAGTAAAAGTGAAAACGGAAGAATTGAAGTTGATAATGGAAGAAGAAGTGGAAATGAAAATAGAAGAAATGGAGCGTATAATAGAAGAAGAAATCGTGGAAAATATACAAGGGTGCGAAGAGAAAAGAGGACAAGAAGAGTTTAAACAGGAAGAAGACGGGAAAATGTCGCCAAGTGTCAAGTATGGGGTGACACCAATTATGCCTCCAAAGTCGATGAAATCTCTGGGAGATGGGGCGGAAAACCCTAAGGTAGTTCTGCGAGCAGAAGAACGGCACCTAGCATCAAACAACATATTGGAAGGATACAAGATCCAGTTATTACACCCAATGTTAGAAGAGAACGCCAGGACATGGGCAGAGAATTGTGGTATATTTCCGAAATTTTTGAAGGAATTTGAAAACAAGATTTCTGTACGAAAGCGGAATGAAGAAACCCAAATAAACATCAAGAGCGACCAGAGGAACAGCCATTACAACTACATTACGGGAAGTCATAGTGAATACAGAACGAAGAGCATTATGGAACCAACAACATTATTTGCCCCTATAAAATATCAAGAAATTAGTTGCATGTCAACGCGACAGTATCTTGTTACCGTGCAGAGCCTACTGAGCAGAGCAGATCATACCGATTTAGGAAAGGGTTGGAAGATATTGGAGGGGTACAACTTCATGTTTGCAGACGCCCCAACGAATGGGAGTGAAGGAGATGTAGGCAGGTCAAGAATGGAGCGAAGTCAGGGGCGAGGGAAGAGTGATGGTATGGTCAACCAGTGGTACAAACGTAGAAGAGGTCGTAGCTGGAAATGGGATGACACTTATCAAGATGTGTTCAACACGCTGGAAGCTATGTCCTACAACTGTGAGTTAGGAAATCACTGTCAGCAAAATGGGGATGAACTGTCGCACAAGAGACAAGACATAGTAGGACATTACAAGCTTCAAATCGGAAACCTGGTTCAACATGGATGGAAAATAGTGAAGTGTAAATAAGTGTAATGTTAGTGTTAATAATAAGTAATCACATGTTAACTCGATTTTAGGTTATAAGTGTATATAGGGCGTCGAGCAATATGCAAACGAGTGCAACCATCGGCAGTGACGATGTTACTAGTGTGAATTTTGTCCAGAAGCGGGAAAAATTCAAAAAAAGAAAGGGGGGGGTGATGAAACCCAGATTATGTGTTTCATTACACTAATTAAATCATTAGTGTAAGAATTCAATAGCTATTCTGGACTGCGCGGTGCGAGCGCCGGGCGCTGCGAGCAGCGGGCAGCCGGCAACGGTCGCCGCCGCCACCGGTGCCCGCCGGGTGGCGAGCGTGAGAACGGCGGGTACAAGCGTGGCAGCGCGCACGTGCAAAAAGTTCGTTAGTTGGATTGAGGCGGCCGCCGCCGAAGGATGTGCCGACGTGCGGCCGGCGAAGGGCAGAGGTTAGCAGAGCGGCGACCAGTGCGGACGTGTAGCGAGGGCTCTCCGCTAGTGGATGGACGCATGTAATACGCGACATAGTTATGTGATTAGGAATCGCAAAGTAATGGACATGTAAACAGAACATTAGAAGTATCAGTATAGTAAAAGATTAGTGTTGGTAAAATAATTGACGTCGCTCTTATTAGTTGGTACGGAGGGAACATTCTTGAAAGCGTGCGGTACAGAACTGTGACCAGTATACGGAGTAGGCGGGGGTCGTGTAATTAAACCCACTAATGGACAGTGATTCGAGGAAGGTGCGCAGCCGAGGTATCAAGATCCTGTTCGGGGAAGAATTGTTGGAGCATCAGCCGTGGATGATCACCACGCCATCTGCTGCCGACGGCCCGCAGCAGTAGCAGAGGTCGACAACCCTGTCGGCACGAGCGGCTCGACGAACCTCATAGGTATTCAAACGGGGCCCCGAAGGTATGAAAGTTGTATTTTACTCTTAATCTTGGTACCAAGGCGGAGTATAAAAACGGTGTCTGATTATGTAAATAGTAACTTTGATTTAAAATAAATCTTGTCATAATTGTATTTCTATGTATGAATAACTTCCCCAACGTTGCACCGACTTATCCTAGGACCCATTCACGTAAAAGACACCCTCTCTTAGTGTTATATTGCAGTGAAGATACCCGGCACCACCAGGTACGTCACAATATATATATATATATATATATATATATATATATATATATATATATATATATTCTAACCAACTATAATAAATAACTATTCTAACTAACAATATATATTCTAACCAACCCACCTCTGGTCACAACTGCCACCTTCACAATTGCACGCATGAACCGTAAGCGGGTTAATAAGATTTTGCTCGTGAAGCGAGCTTAAAATCTAGGGAGCAGGATGTTCAGGGTGCGAGAAAGGTTTGAACCCTTGACACAATAAAGTCACACAAATTGCACATAAACGAGCGTATAATTTACCCATAAACTTTGTGGCATATGTTAATGACAAAAAACCAAGAATAGAATCACGCTTTTACAAAGAATGATCAAAAACACAAATAGAAACCTTTACAGCACATTGAATGAATGAACACATAATTTACTCCAAAATTGATTCTCTGAAATAATTACTCTAATATACACTGGGAATTCCCTTGAAAAATTAATTGTATCTAAATTTAAGCTTTCTAATTACATTGCACATGAAACCAAATTTCAATTTACAATATTCTGCTTCGAAAAAATATTACATGCGAAGAACAAAAATGTGTGCAAGTGCACTACTCTCATTTACAATTTAACTGTGACTGTTAATAGCAGAATAATAAATGTCCCAAATAGAACGTTTTAGGCAGGCAATAGCGCATCTAAAGTCTCCTCCTACAATACTGCAATTTGTTGCCACCCGTGTCCTTAATTTCTTAACACTTTCCTATACTAGTCTTTTTCTTGCCGACGTGAACTTTCCGCGCCCTATGCGTTACCCCGCTTTTTGGCCTTGATGGTCATGCGCTGGCCTCTGCACCGACGTCGCTCGGTCCCATCTTCTGCGTCGTACGAGACGGGATTCGCCCCTGCCGTCTACGCTGTCTTCTTGCGTCCTCTTCCGTTCTTCCTAGTCGGCCTCTTCTTCTCCCGCGACTGCTGTCGGCGCCTCTAACTACGCACACGTTGTGAAAATGTCCCTTGCACTTCCCTGAATACTCTTGCAAGTTCCTCGCTCGTTGCTACTTCTACTTCGTTAAACCAGAACTTTCAATGCTTTTCTCACAACGGGTAACTTTTACTTCCCGTGTTGTTAATTGAAGAAACACTTTACTAAATCTTCACTATCTCGCGGACGACTAACTAGAATGTCTGTTCGACGCCGAAAACCCCTACCTAGCAGTCGTTGCGGCGGCAAACAATATCTAAGCTGACGTTAACGAGCGGTGATCAAAATGCTGCTTACTCGACGAACGGCGACAATCAAAAGAGGGCTTCCGCTTGCGGGTTTGCGTATTTATCGTGCGACGCCTGGGGAAATTCTTAGTGGTGGGGCTGCTTCCCCTCTCTCAACCCTTCACAAGGAAAACATTGCTCGCTAGTTCGATTTGTTTAGTACGGGCAACGGATACCAGGCTGCGCGTTTAGGCACCTCTGAATTACGCGCCTGCTATCCTCGCTGCCTGTGGGTGTTCATACATACGAGACGGTGGTGTTATGGGGATGGGGTTGCACAATCCCATAACGCCACTATATATATATATATATATATATATATATATATATATATATATATATATATATATATATATACACACACACATTCCGCGACGTGTCCGGCACCTCGCAACTCTCGTGACCATGTGTCGTTAACCAATAGTGAGTTACTTTCACATGGTTCACCGCTGATTCGTTTTCAGATCTGTTGAGTAGATTGTATTCAGTACCCTGTAGGATATCCTGTCTAGAAATGTGAGTCCGGGTAATACATGCAAGTATAAGACAATGAAGTCAAAATTGTAAAAGTTCGTGACACAAAACATTATATTCTTCAATCAAAACAAACGAAGAGTTGAATTCAGTTATATTGAATTTTAAAGTGTGAGTTAACCTCGCATTCATAAGTGGCGTTTGATTGAACTTCCACAGTTACCCTAATGGGCATTCATTGAAAAAAAGGATCCCTTTTAATCCCAATTACGAACTTTCATTCATAATTGTACTCATCGCCTCGGCAACCGGTTGGTGCGGGTTTCAACAATACTTCTGCCTGGCTTGAACCAAATTCAGTTTTTAAAGTAATTATTAAATAAATAATTTACATTAATATTAGTTCAAGAATTTCACTCACTGATGTTGACAATTAAATCATGCACCAAAACAGGTTTAGAAATAATCTGTTACCAGAAGCACAGTTAAAATTTCCCTCTTTACTTCACAGTTCCTCAATTTAACATTTGTTTCTTTCGATCGCTCCGATGACCTCGGATTCGGCCACCGCCAAAACCAACGCAAAGCTCATCGGCTAGATCCATCGCTGTGCTCGTCCTTTGTAACGTTTCTTCCTCGTTTCCTCCGACTCCGCCTTTTCTTCAACGTGCGGCGATCGGAAACTGCGTGTTCTCGAGTTTTCGTTGCAGCCATTGTAGCGTATTATGAGGTGTTATTAGTGGTTCGTAATTTAATGAATTTTACGGCACAAATTTGTTCAATGCGCCGAAACTCCAACGACAGTTTTTTGTGTAAATTTTTAGCACCTCAATGATGCGAGATCACACCCGTCAATGCTCTCCGAAGTCGAGCTAGCAATCAGAGATTGGGTTGCGTGCGAAAGGTTGAGTTCCAAGCTTTCGTGATGCCAGAGGGAGAGCCGCCAAGACAGATGGAGATAGAGGTTCATGCGAAGATCGCCCTGATTTGCAATGGAGATAGAGTTTGAGACTCACTAGGACGACGTCTAGAGTTCACAGATCAATGATGAAAGTGCCTCGAGTTCGTACATTTTACGTGAGGAATCAGATGACAAGTTCAATTGAACTCTGAAATGATCTCGGAATTGAGTGAGCCTCGAGGAAGACATAATTTCATGCGCTTGTGAGAACCTCTAGCATTCTATCTTCTACGTTTGTGGGGACTTCTGACACCCTTGCGTAAAGGCCACGGTAAGCGAGGTCGCCGCTTTGCGCTCGCCGCCCAGCGATGTGTTCGGGACAGTCGTCGCCACGCGCGACAAGGGAAGCCTGGACGTGTGCGTCGCCAAAGGGGGCCTGGCCATGAACGAGAGGGCGAGCGCTGCCTGCTGGGGGCCGTCAAGGAGCCAAAGGGGTCCGCCGGCCGGCCTCAATCAGCTGACAACCACCCTCACCGCTACCTGTGGCGTCGAGTGCTGCCGCCCAGAGGTTGCGGGGTGGCGCAGCTATTCAACGAAGCAGTAAGGACATAATCGGGGTCACTAGTTGGGGTTATCGTCCGCCCTTTCCCCCGCAAAGAACGTGGGTGGGACTAAATGGAGAGTGTAATGCCCACAGAGTGGCAAGTTATTTTTTGCAGGAATAGTGTCTGAAAAATGAAAACTATCTGTAACCAATGATTCATGTGCATGTTCATATTCATCCTCATAATCATGCCATTTTTTAATTAAACATGTTATAAGAGTATGTTGGGTTGACGTAGCAATCCCTCATCCAAATTATCGGCATATATATACATATATACCATATATATACACCATATATGCACCATATATATATATATATATATATATATATATATATATATATATATATATATATAGAGAGAGAGAGAGAGAGAGAGAGAGATAGATAGATATAGATATGGTGTCCAGAAGCCCCCGTTACAAAAATACCCTAGATTCGAAGTTGGCGTCTATGAACTATAGCAGATGCAATTGTTCCGAAAAATAAATTATCTTGAAGAAAATGTAGTTTAAATGCTACTTTCGGCAATAGCGAAATTCAAACCGGCTGCCTCGTCCCAGCAGCCACCGGCGTCAGTCAGCTAACGGAGCTGGGCGGAGCGTCGTTTCCTTCCTTTAACGGTGACATTCTCGAGTGAGGCGAGCATCGCTTGCCGCGCACTAGAGTACTTTGGTAGCATCGAGTGCGTTATGTGCACTGTTCATTTAACCTATTAAATCTACTAAAAACCTTTCCTTTATTATAAATAAAGGTACGAATTTTGTGTTGTTGTGAAACGTCATGACAAATTGCCAAGTTCGCGGGAATTGCAAAAGCAGTTGTTTTTGCGTTGAGATCATCGTGTTGTGTAATCGTTAAACGATTATTTGTGACTATCAATTGTAAGTATTCAGTGTATTTGCTTATGAATACTTGTGTTACCTATGGAAAACATAAAAAAGGCGATGGAGTTCTAATTATTATTTTGAAATTGTATTTGATACAATTTGTTAGATACATTTAGGTAATGTTGATTGCAGGATTTGCTGATACAGTCCAAAACAATATCCATGTAAAATAGGTTGGTAACTATAAAACAATGTAGATTCATGGATATGTAGTATTTTTTGTCGTAAGTTTTTCTACTGCAGTTCGTTCTGTGCGACATCATCGTACGGTTTCAGCTAGTCTGAGACTATTTCGATATTTATATAGTTAAAAATATTTATCTTTAGTTATTTATTAAAGCCCGACTTCCGCGTTCCATTATAATTAAATATTACTTACATGGAACGACGACCTATCCAGTACAGCCTCGGTGATTGCTGAAAATTTCTGTGCAAATAGCAAAATGATGTCAATTTTTCATGATATGAGGCACAAAATGACATAAATCACTCTTGTTTGTTAATATTTGGAAGTAGGCAAAAGGTGTATTTCTCTTGTAGTTTATGAAAAATCAATGGTGACAAATTGCAATAAGACAAAAGCCACAGAGTAATCTTTCGTGACATTTTGATGCTTAAAATTGCTGTCATGAATTTGTTTCTAAAAGTGAATTATAACATTTTGGTACCTTTGCAAAGATTCATTTTCTTAAGAAAAACATATCCCCTTACATGCGAAAAGTAAATTAAGGAAACGTTGATAGCAGGATTTGCTGTTTCAGGCCAAAACAATATCCACGTAAATATGTTGGTAAATAAATAACAATGTTGCTTCATGGATGTGTACAATTTTTTGTCTTAACTTTTCTACAGCATTTCCTTCTTTGATGAAATCGCACGGGTTCAGCTACTATGAAACTATTTTAATATCCATATACTTCAAAATATTTGTCTTTAGTTTTGTATTAAAGCCCGACTTCCACGTCCTTTTATAATTTACCTCTATAAATCTTGATCACATTTTCAAAGTATGTCCCAGATATAACAGTCTAAGAGAATTAAATGAATATAATAATGAAAGAGAGAAAGAATAATTAAATTCTATCTTTCGAGATGTTTTTCATGGCAGTTACAGTTTGTGAAGATGTCCTCGTAGACTGCGCTACCGAAGTGAAGAAACTTCCCCGAACCAATAATATTCTGGGTCTTTATCTTGTGCTTTGAAATTATGGCAAAGTTAATGCCCTAAATCTACTATTAAACAACTTGAAATATTTACATAAAAGAATTACTCGCGAATGCTTCGGGTGGACATCCTTACTCGCGACTGCTCCAGATCACAACAATTAAACATCCTGTGTACTCAAATCGTCGCGACAGCGATCAATATTTTCTGCTTAAATTACGGCTTCTAAGAAACATGTCCTACGTTTTCGTGTGTTTTCAAAATTTTTGAAATTTTGGTATTTGCGTAACTCGTTTCCCGAGAGTCACATATCTTGTCTCGACACCTACACCTTTACTGAAATCTGTTACCATTGGTAGTCTACCTTTCTTGCATTTCGTTAGATGACGCTTCCAAAATAAAAAAAAATATATTCTATAAATTTTCACACCTCAGATCACAACGATGATTATTTTGTTCTAAGATTCTGCAATGTCCATATTTATTGTTCATTTCGGACATTTCGAAGTCCTAATATTTACATCGCAATACTTTTTATGAGATATTATTTCATATTATTGTATTCAATATTTCCCTAGAGATATCTGTGTATATCTCAGTCCCAAAGAGTAAAATACTCTGTTTCACATGACTTTGGTACCTCACTTTGAGTATATTTTTTTGTATTTGAAACACAAAATAGGATAGCGATTAGGAAGAAGTCATAGTGACAGACAAAAGACTGGCAAAGACTGGCAAAAACGATATACATTTTTAAATCCTGTTGATATTGACTCCAAATTCTCAATGACGAATCTACTCTCCAAATGAATATCAAGGTTGTTAGTTAATCCGAAGAATAATTTTAAATAAATCTACACAAATATAAATAAATAAAGATGTTTTTTCGCAATTTTATGAATTTAATGGATATCTCTAAATTTTTCAGGTCAATTTTCTTCCCAAGAGAATGTGTCTCCTATCTCTGTTAATTCTAAGTCTCATTATAACAAATGCATACGCAGGACAAATATTGAGTTTCCTTACAACACCTACTTACTGGAGAGATATTAACACTTTAGAAGAGGTTGCTCTACAAGTAAGTGTAAACTCGGAAGCTCTATAAAAATTAAGATGTTTTTCAATCAATGTTTTCAAAAATATTTAAATTTTTAATTAATTAGTGGGAAATTTTAAAAATATATTAGTAGTTTTACGTAACTTTGAGTGAAATAAGGGCATTTTGGATATAACATTTTCTCAAAATCCTACTTTTTTCCACAATTTTTTTGAACAATTGGAGCTACATTCACTGAATAACATGGCATCAACGCCACTTTGTAGTAATCTTTTGATTTTACAAAAATTACACAATTTTATTCCGTACTATTCCGTACATTAGGTACATACATATTCATAATTTATTGCATATGTGAGTTCCAGTTTTTTAAATGATTTCTTTTTAACTCTCTCGAAAAGAAAACTTTTTTCTGAAATAAACTTAAAATTGCTCATTCGCAAAAATCCTTACTCGTCACTTTCTCAAAAATTACTCATTTTTTAAAATGGAAATGGGCCTGTATATACAGGTGTCACTTCTATGACGACTATACGTAGTACTTCTATACGTAGAGCCCGCAGACTTATTATGATCTGCTATATTCAATTCGCGCTCAATTTTGCAATTAACTGCTTTCTGCTCTCAACTTCGCCCTCAGTTATGAAAAAAAATTCAGAATAACTTTCTCTACAAAAACGTTGCAGACATAATGTTTGCAAAAGGTGTCAACTAACACAGTAGTTTAGTTTACATTCGTGTGATATTTAGACTCGTGCCACTCGATCGACGCATTGATGCGCCTTAAGTATCTACCACGTTGTAACTGTAACACTGATGAACGCTACACCAAAACATAATCATTAAATACCTGGAACAAATCGCTATGGCACTTAACAAAATTTTTTCTAAATAAACAAATAACCATCCCACAACTTGACACTAGCTAACATAAAATATGCTTATCAAAAAAGGCAGAAGCGCTAGCAGAACACTTCGCCCAAATATGTAAATCAAATGAGACACCCACATCACCAAGCAATAATTGGATGAAACGAAGCACTGATATACGATGCCACTCACAGAATAAAATTTATTACCCTGCCGAAGTCAGAATTGTATCAAACAATTCCCCCCTCAAAAAAAAGCATCTTGACATGACCTAAGTAGCAACAAAATATTAAAAACTCTACCAAAACCCACAATCGCATACATAAGTAACATTTTTCTAAAATGTATCACTTATAATAAGTTATTTCCCTATAACGTGGAAAATATCAGATACTATCTTGATCTCTAAACTAAATGCAAATTATAACCTTACATAGAATTATAGACTCCTCAACTATTTCAAATATATTCGAAAAAATATTAAATAACTCAACACTAATATAACAAAGTCAGAATCCATTCCAAATCATCAATTTGGTTTTAACAAGTATTCTAAACAGCTCATCAATTACTGCGGATAACTGAACATATTCATAGTGCCTTCCAATATAATTAACACAGTAGCAATACTTCTAGACGTATCTCAACTTTTTGATAGTCTGGCACCTCGCATTAATCCCAAAACAACAGGAAAGCCTAAATTCTCAGTAAACATCACTTAAGTAAACATCATTAAAATTTTTAAAAATATACAAAATATAGGCTAAAATAGCAGAAATGTGTCATAGATTTAACTAAATATTCATTTTCAGATTGACGGTTTACAAAGTCCAAGAAATCTCTTCAGTAATTTCGAAGAAGAAGCCTTACTTCAACCGTTAAAAACCCTTCATAGAAAAACTGAAATAATGCCTTCTAAAGATAGGTTCAATAGGTCCCATGTACAACAAATGTTGCACCTCTTGGAGGAGATGCGGCGAAGTGGCAAGGTTGCACTGGTGCTTTCCAAGAGCAACTCTCACTTCTTCACGCAGCTACGCGAGGTCAGCGATGGAACACACGTTGACTTCCACCTGGTAAGCATTTTCTAACAGATTTAGAGTTGTTTAAAATTCCAAAACACGAAAACTCTATCTGGCAAATTCATTGAAAAGGTCGTCTTTGAAAAAAATGTGCTTAGTCCCAATTCCTAACGCAATAACAGAAATGAGAAATGAACCAATATAGTCTTTTATTTAAGGAGTACAGAATTAAAATAGATTTTTTTATATAGTTCAGAAATGTTAATCTGAAGTAAAAGGAAATATAATACAATTCTGTGCTGTAAAATTAACTTTGTGAACAGGGTTTCGGTGCCTGTTCTCCTCTGGGACGAAAGCAAAAGCTGAACAGTATGAACACTTTGCGCTGCTTCGTAATGAAATATAAACAGAATCTGTGGAATAGAACCTACTTTGGGGCAGGTTCTTGAGAGCCAGATGAAACCTGGGTTTGAAGCACAAGCACAATGCCCCCGTCTGTCCGTCTCTCTGCTCGCCCATCTATGCCTCTGTCTGCCCGTCTATGCGCCTCTAATGCGCTAGTCTGTGTGCCCGTCTGTCTACGTCTGTCCGGCGGAAAGACAAGTGGTCAAACAGTCGGACACAGACGCATAGATGGGCGCCCAGGCGGGCGGACAGACAGTCGTATGGACGGATAGACAGGCAGTAGGACAGACGGGCGGACACACAAAGCGACAGACGAACGTGAAGAGTGGCGCCCAGACGAGTGCATAAACGGGCAGACAGAAATAAGATGAAAGAGAAAGGGAATGAGAATGAGACAGAGAATGAGAGAATGAAAGTGAAAAAGAGACAAAGACACAAAGAGAGACAGAGACAAAGAGGCAAAGAGAGAGAAAGAAGCAAAGAGAGAAAGAGACGAAGTGAGAAAGACACAAAGAGAGAAAGGGACAAAGAGACAAAAACACAAAGAGATAAAGAGAGAAAAAGAGAGACAAAGAGAGAGAAAGAGACAAAGGGAGAGAAAGAGTGAAAGAGAGTGAGAGAGAAAAATTTGACGACGTCCGTTCGTCCCATGGAAAACGAAATGTGACGACGGCGCCGTCAATTGAAGCAATAGTGTATTCAAAAGCGCGCGCGATTACTTCAAGATATGACATTTCATTCGATGCAGAACCTATGTCCAGTTCGGTCGTCACCAATGAGGAAGGTGTAGATAAGCGCTACGAATGTCATTGGCTGGCGCTAGTCAAGCAAGGTGGCCGCAACGGACATCCTCGCGGCCGGTCGGCGGGGCACAGGCTCCTAAAATGCGTCGAGGTGAACAGTCACTGTTCTAAGATCTGCCGAGGTGAACGGTACTAGCTTTTGGTTATGCAAATCTGCAAAGGAATTTCTTTACGTGGTTCTACGAAATCAATAGTGAACCGAGTGAACGCTTTTTTAATGGTGTAAGTAAGCGCTTTCTGGGAAATCAAACACAAGAATTTCCAGAATTATCTGTGTTTAGCTTAGCGCCTTTCCAATTGCCATAGGCATTTCTGAAATTTAAATCAGAATGAATCTTTGAAGTACCAATAGTTCACAATAAAAGCGAATAAGCAAGTTTCGCTGAACTACAATATTAAAAGTATAAAGTTGTTTGCCCGATATTTTTGAAATTTTGTACTATCTAAAACAATTTTGTAAATGTGTTTGTGTTCATGTTATGCAAATCCAAAGATTGTATTTACTAATTAAGGAACGCGGGCAACGGTGAAGGCAAAAGTTAGAATCGCACCAGCTGGTAAATCGCGTAAAATTATGATTCTAAGTTGTAATTTAAAGAGCTCATAATTTCTAATCTGATTAAGTTTTTACATTAAGAAAGGAAGTGAAAGACAGCTTGGGCCTAGGCTTTGTGCCAGATGCACAAGAGCATGAAAGTTTTGCACTGCGATGGATGCATGATTAAATGCATTGGAAAGGAACAATAATTGCTGCAGGTGCCCGAGTGCCTGGTGAGCCCTGGCTTCGAAGCGCCGACCATCGCCAAGGGAGACGCCTGGTACGAAGTGGCCAACGCCTTTTTCTCGCACTTGATGGAGGGCGGCTTCTACAACCAGTGGCGCGCCCTGCAGCGGCACCGCATGGCGGCCAATGGACTGACGCGCCCTCCGCTGCCGGGGGGCGGTGGGGCGGCGCCGGAGCCGCTGGTGCTGGCGCAGGTTGCTGGGCCCTTCCTGGTGCTGGCGCTGGGGCTGGCGGTGGCGGCGGCGACGCTGGCGGTGGAGCGACGCTGCGCGAGAAACAAGCGCTTCTTCCCGGTCCGGAGACATTCCCGCCGTTTCGCATGGAACTAATTCCTCTCAAGATATAAGCGATCCGCGGTGTGTGGGCGGGGTAATACTGATCTGAAAATATGTTCATTGTCATTCACTAGGATTAGATTGTATTTCTCATAAATGTACAAAATATCCCTTAATTCGTATTTGTAACAGTCATAACAATATTCCGTTTTCCTCATGTGGAATGTTCCTTTTCCAATGAGCAGTTCTCTTGGTATCATTACACAAATAACACAAATAGCACGAAAAAATCTTACTTGTAAAATACATGCATCAAACAAATTCTGAAAAATCCATTGCACTTTCTATAAACTACTTTTTCGTTGTTTTTAAACTGTTTCATTAACGATGCTATTTGCATCAACTCCATCGACGTAAAAAAAGGAACGTAAGATTGAATTTCTGCAAAGATGCACTAGAAAACCAAAATGACATCAGCACTCACTTAGACGTGATATAAAGACGTTATACTGATATAAACATCTGGTTATTGCAAATTAAACAAAACACTGTGAAGACATGAATTAACATTGTTGCCGTTTCGCATATTGTCAATGATCTCAAGAGTTTAAACTTGTAAGAGTCACTTAATTATTATTTAACAATAAAGTAATCAATTCGTGCAAAAAAACCTTTTTCTAAATATTGACTCCCGTCATCGTTAACTCGTCCGTCATCATTTCATTCCTACGCGATGTCTTATTTTCTGTACTGGTTACGTAATTAATTATTTGTTAGTCTAGGATAGTACTATGAAAAAATGTGAGACCGAATATCTAAAACGATTTTTTAGAAGTTTTCAAAGATTAACGAACTGCTGAGATAGAACAGCTCGAACTGTGGACGCGAACTGACGTGCTATGACGTGGTTGGCAGACAGAACAGTTAGAAGTTGGTTGCGAGCAAGCGTGTTATAGAAGTAGGATGTGCTGACTTCCGTATAAATTGTTAATAGTGGAATAATTTTTCAAAGGCGAATATGGAAGATTAAGAGACGAGCCAAACTTACTGAACGGGACCCGGCAACGCGTGGGAGGACGTCACAGATGGCAGGAGAAAATACCATCAGTCCACAACCATCCATCGAGAGGAACCGGCAAGGAAGGCAGAACTAAACAGTATTCATTATATTCACGAAGACCAAGTTTTTTAATTAATTACCAGTGCAGATAAATTTAACATTTGCAAAAGTAAACATGGTCATGTATGGATGTGGAAAGAGTGTATGTTGAAGTACGGTGTAAATGAGATGAACTAACTGGTAAATATTTTGTTTTTTTTGTTAAGTGTATTGTATTTTTCCTTGCAAGTCGGATAAAGAGAACAAATTTATAAATATTTATCAGAAAGTCGATTTGATTTTGATGTCTCCAAGCTTGTTGCAATTCAAACAATTCAAATTTATATTAAGCAGATTCTTTACGTAGCTTTTGGTCACCGTAATTCCGTATGGACAGTTCTGTCAGCCCACATTCCCAGCTGAACAAATGAGCCATTATTTATCAAATAAATTATGGAATACATGGCAAAGTAAAGAATAAAATAAAAAATAATCAATCCAGTATTCGCAGAGAAAACCATTACAGAAGATGAGACACGAATACGACACAAATTGCCAGGATATTTGGAGAGTAATTCTTGGAATAAATTGAAATGGCTGGTTAGTGACTACATAACACCTCACACCCATTTTTTGTTTTTCCTACTTAATATATTTCAATCTTTCCTCAAGAACTTGTTTGTGGAACCAAGTTTATGGACTTGGTTTACACTGACAGCAATTGTGTGTTGAAAGGTAGAAAATTTTATAATAAATGTAAAGATATGTTAATTTGTTGATTTTGTCGTGCATTTCATTCTATTTCCTACTTTGTAAATTAGGTGACTTGCTTGTTTAAGCTATATATACATATGCATTGCAACAATAGATTGATGAGAAAATATTTCATTACATTATGGTCTAATATGAATGAAAGGGTTGCTCAAACGATGTTCATGGGAAAAAGGTTACGGGAGGTGGTCATTTTAAAATACTTGACACACTACTTGGAGTGTTCCAAACAAAGTTTTTTCCACAGTTTAATCCACATGTATAGTCGTAATATAAATGATAAAACTTAGGGTGCTTTTCTATTTTCCAAACACAGTGTGTAAAGAATCGTGCCCATAGTGTGTGAAGTAAAGGGACTTGTAAACAGAATCCGCCGCAGAGTAGCGCTAGGCCCACTTCGATACCTACGAACTCGCAAAAACGAAATGTTTTGTTAATACATCAAGTAACCCAAACAAAATATGAAATATATTTTCTGAAATTGTGTGTAAAAATTACACAATTGTCAGCGACCATTTTATATGGATCATTCTGCAAAGTGTTCTAGTTTTGTGCCCCACGTCCCATCTGGAATTTTGATGAAATTATGTATGCCGAGTTCTGCATGACTTTTCAAGGTTTGTGAAGTTGTAGCTTCGTAGTTTCATAAAATTATTTTTGAAAAATTCTAGTATATATGAAAATAATTTTTAACTACAAGGGTATTTTAGGTGGACTGGTTTAGGTGACATCCCTGACCAGTTAAAATTATCCTACCTTGGTACAAAAAATAAGTGTAAAGAAGATGAGGTTTGCAAAGAGCCCGAAACATTGAATGTTTAACCCATGTATGCATAAAAATAATTTTATGAAAATGATTAAAACGCATCTCATTAGAAAAAGCACAGTTTTGAAGTCCCTAGAACAGTGGCTTTATTGATAACACGCCGTCTATAAATTACTTAACACTAAAAAGGGGGGATGAGGTTAGGGGACTGCGTTACACTGAGTTATGTAGGGGTGGTGGCGAGTGTAGCGGTCTGCAGTGCGCCTGCCTCGCGCTTGTACTTTGGGTGGGTACCTAGGCGCTAGCCTCTATCCTAGGGGCACAAGTACGCCCTGGGGCTGGTGTCTGAATCCCGCCGGAACGCGGTTTACCCTCACGGTAACCTCTCTATACAATGCCTGAGTCGGGCCGCTCCTAACTATCCAGGCTAGTGCCGGAGTCATATCAATGCGATACTCACATACACCGGGACATATCCCTTCTCTTTGCCCAAAGTATTGGACTACTGCCTCGTAGGTGGTAATAGTGGTGGTAGTAGTCGTGATAGTCGAAGAAGAAGATGAAATGTGCAAAGATGGAGATGTTTGGAAGAATGATAAAATTATTTTGAAGTTTCGAGTAGATTAATGAATGCAGTATAATTATATTGTGAATAGGAGTAAAGGCAGGCATATATTAATTCAATATTTTAGTTAAAAAATATAATTTTTTTCTGAACTTTATAATTTTTCTGCAGTATAATGTGTGGTTTCGTTGTTTTAATGCGTGAGATGCAGTAACGGTTATACATTCTTCACAATTTAAGTGATTAATTTTGGCCACAAAAATGTCTGTCGGAAACCATAGTGCAGTGGCACTGGCTCGTCAGCTAGGTCGAATTCAGACGGAATTAGAGGCCCGCTGCTTTGATCAGTAGTTTTAGTAGTTTCGCCGATCAACTCCAGGTGAATGCCGGAGCAGTACCCTTCCAAAAGGGCCATGGTCCGCACACGATCTTTCCTTCCTCTTCTTTGTCCTATACTCACACCTTACACACTTACACTAACATGAAATACACTACCACTCATGCCGGGAGATCCGGGAGCTTAAAGCTCGTCCCGGGTGGGGCGGTGTCCCGATGGTGGTAGACACTAGGTTGAGGGCAACCCCACTAGCCGACTTTAGGTCGGCGCCGGATCAATCAGCTTGCGATCAAGCGTGGAAAAGTCCGCCCCCTCCAGAGGAAAGAAACATGTACGGCACTTACGGTAACAATGATCTCAGTAGTTGATGTGCCCGAAATTACTAACAACCAACCAACCAAGAACAGGCCAGGATGTAAATGACAGCGGACGAAAGAAACAACCCATTAAACACATGAAGAAAATTTAAACACAGAGAAAATATAAACAATCATCATAAAGGCATTCAAGTTTCACCGCTCTCTTTAAATGGGAAGAATGGAAAATAATAATAATTATTATTATAACAACAATAATAATAATAATAATAATAATAATAATAATGTGGTGTCAGGTGTTTTAGTAGAATAGCACCGCGTGGCCAGATAAATGTAGGTAGAAGCCCGGGAACTCAAAATTGACCGATACAGACTGAGTCAGAATAATATTGATATACTACTTCTTAGCGAACCTAACTGTCGACAGGACCTGGCTGAAGGGTACTAGGATAGTACAGGTAGAGCGGCTACCGTCATATATATTCCGCGAATCAAGGTGAGTATGTACACGTCAACCAACCACAACTTTGTATGGGTGGAGACACAGCCCCTGAGAATATAGTACCGCTATTTCTCACCAAACGATGGACGACAATAATAATGCATGGATAAACTTGAGGTACTGGAAGAAAGCATAGGCGAATCCAAACGAGATGTACTGGTGGCAGAAGACTTCAATGGGAAATCTCCCTAGTGGGGCGAAGGAAGGATGGACAGAAGAGGGATCCTAATTAGCGAAAGGATAGCCCGAAACGACATGGTGGTAATAAATAGGGGAGTTACACCAACGTTCAATAAAGGAAACGCCAAGTCAATAATTGACCAGTCTATCGCAAACCAGCGGTTAGCAGGTCACATTGACGAATGGTAAGTCCCAGAGGAAAAGTCACCAAGTTACCATAAATATATATCCTTTAGGATTGTAGGAAGTCAGTACTCCAAACAATCGTCTTAAAAAGGCGAGAAAACTGACCTAAGCGAACACGGAATTCTCGGAAACCACGAAGAGAATGTAAAACGATCCCTCACAGAATTTAGGTACATTCAAGAGCTACGGTGGGCAGTTCAAACAGACCGTACAGACCCCCAAACAGACAGTATGGCAGACATGGCTCTATCGGTTATCCAGAGGATTGCAATCTATCGACACCCCGAAAGACAGTCAACAGTTATCGTAGAGGACCAAAATATTGGTTGACCCAGGAAATGACCTTCCTAAGGAGTGATTGTATAGCAGCAAGAACAAGATGTAAGGAGGGGAAGGGGGAGGAACATTTAATAAGGGTTTCCAAGCGGAAGAGGAAGGAACTCAACCGCGCAATAAGAAGCAAGGGGAATACTGATACGTGGCGGACACGTGTCAACGGACTTAATGTTTTAATCGAAGTATAACGTGACTAATTACTGTCTCCGTCAGTTGTAGCACCCAGAGACATTAACTCATCAACACTCCTTGGAATCGTCTATTTGGAATACTTAAAGCTTTTCCTAACTTCGAAATTTATAAATCCTCGTTTCCCTAACTTCGAACGCTTGTTTAAGTCGCCGTGCATGGGTAAACATAACCTTCCTAAGAGTTTATTAATAAGAATAGAAATACTTGCGTACCAGTATTTCCTAGACAACATATTTTAAATAAAAATATATAATTTAGTGCAATAAGCAATTGAAAAATTAGCAGGTGAACATGCAACCTGCAATACAAAGTTGACCTCACAACACATTGTATGTGAACGTCCATTGAATGTAACTCGGAAATTGTGCGCCTTGGATTTCTCTATCTCAGGTTCAGGCCGTGATGGGGGGCTCTCCTGTGAACCCCTGCACAGGGAAAGAATGGTGAGGAATCTGCAGAACCTCCGCATTTGTAAAATTAAGTTAGATGTTTCATATTCTGTAAAACTTCATAGCAAAAAACCTACGTTTTTGTCCCAGTTAATTTTTGCTTGGACCCGAACTCCATGCTTCGTTTTGACGAACGTTTTGGGAGTTTTAGCCAACACGCGCAGACGCAAAGCGGCGCTACCGCTCCAGGGGCCGTTGTGCGCATGCGTGCATTATGAAATGAACAATGTTTTCCCACTTGCAGTACCAAGACAGCTGAAGATTCAACGCACAGGTCAGTGCCTGGACTTTCGGAATTGAACACCAAAATAAGGTATTTTCATTTCTGTTGTGCGTGTAAGTGTAAGTGTGCTTATTTAAGCGTAAGGCTATGGTAGATGAGGCATAGACCGCGCGCTATCCGTGGTCTGATTGTTAGTGTACAGCTCCAGAATTCACCTGGAACATATAGGAGAAACCACGGCAAACTACCGATCAGAGCAGTCGGTCGCTATAACTCGTCTCCAGACAGCGGTTGAAGTCCTCCTAGCTATCTAGCTAGCGTCGAAAATCCTGTCGCTATCTAAACTCGATAACTTTCGACCCTCCCTGTCAGAGACACTGCAGTGACATCAGTTGAAGCCCTGGCACATTTAAGCCGTTTTATGGCTTAGAACGTACATACTCTGAGTTGAAGTGATGGTAACGTGCAGTGCAGCGTAACGTGCATTGTGCATTCAATTTATCCTTTATTAATCTCTTAGTATTAACTATAAAATCGCACATTTTCACTCATTCTGTTTGGTGCAAACCTATTAAGCTACAATATTCCCCAACAGTCATAGTTTTTGATGTTTTTTTAGTAATTTACTTACGAAACTTTCTTCTTTCATTTGCGCGTTATATATACATGCTATCTATTGCTTGACTTTAAAAATGTAATTAATGTGCGAGTGAAAACAGACCGCCACTTCCGCTAAAATAATGAATTTGACCAGCCCCCTCCTCGCTGCCCGCGATCTCACATTTTATTATTGCGAATCAACAGATAATCATCCACGACATTGTCATTTCAAACACCCACACTTCTAAAACGGGTTCTGTCGCGAATGTCACTGCCACGCTCAGCCGACCTGCCAAGCGAATGGTAAGTACAGATCGTCGCCTTGTGATAACGCTGTTCCACACACTTTGAACTGTTTAATTTTCTGAGACAAATAATATAAATATTTTGCTATCTGTGCCACTGTGTTCCTTTGTCATAGCATGAAAGAGTGATTAAATTGGTTAGATTTTGTTTCTGAGACAATAGACTAGGAGAGGTGGCTCGTGGTAACAACTGATGTCACGGCAGTGTCTTGACCGAGAGATTCTGGAATTCGAATACGGACGGTAATAGTTTTCATTGTCAAAACGTAGTTGAGTTCTTTCTCTGTCTGAGTTTAAGAAAACAAATAATAAACTTCTCTTCTTAGTACGTCATACACAGCTTTAACTATTCATTGAAACAAATGTTCAAACATGCATTATGCATGAATTTCTAAAAAAAAACACACAAACCAAGAAAAAAAATTACCAAACCACACAAAAATGACTTCAGAATCATACATTTTTAAAATGAGCTTGCGAAGAAAATTGAATTATTAAATTATTATATTATTATTAATAATAATAATAATAATAATAATAATAATAATAATAATAATAATAATAATAATAATAATAATAATAATAATAATAATAATAATAATAATAATAATAATAATAATAATAATAATATTTTTTACAAGGGAGACTGTGAGAATCCACCATGGAGACCATACGAGGATCCGCATTCATCGGGTAGTGTGAGATTTGCTCACTAAAATTACAAACCCTATTCAATCAACATAGTTCAACCCGGGACCGCGTTAGCATTACTTCAGGATGGTGCTGATTCTTTTTATCTTTTCTAGCTTCTTTCTGTTGGTCCGTGTTTGTAACTGGCGAACGAGTTAGCTGAGCCCTAACTCATCGCCATGTCGTTTCTTCCGTCTCAGGATTGTCTTAATATACTCTGTTATTGCGTCCCATGTGTTGTGACCACAACAACAAAGAACAACAAAATTTCTTAAAATTCTGTTTATTCCACAAGCCAAAAGAAAAATCCACTAACATAAGCCAAGTCAACCAATATTCCAGTAGATGTTCCGTATGCGTAGCGTTGTTTACAAGTTCTCCGTTGGGGCAGTCCAAGTTCGTATTCACTCGACGTCGCACGGTACACTTCACTGATAACTCACTGGCGCTCGCTTCTTGACTGCTTGCTGCCCGCCCGGGCAGCGCTCTTATACCCCGCTCGGGGTGAAAGTTCGCCGGCCAGCTTCGCGATAAGGGTGAACCCTTCTGCTCCGAGGCTTGGCCGAGCGTGACGGAGCTGTAGGGTTGCTGATCGGCGCTCTCTCTTGAGCGGCGCCGGTACTAACTTCTGGCGGCAACTTCAATGGCGCGTGTTCGACCACATCACCATGTGTGGCTGCTTTTTAGCATTAAGGGAACGATGTTCTCCGTAGTTATATTATCAGATCTGCATTTTATTTCCAGTCATAATCTGCCTTCTTCCCATCTTTCACAGAAAAAAGTGTGTTGGGCGTCATCCGGATTTTTGCAATAAAGGCATGTAAGACTATTAAAATTTCGCATTGTGTATAGGTATCTCCGGAAATATCCGTGACCACTGAGGAACTGCGTGAGGAAGTAGTTGACCTCGCCGTGCGCACGGTCAATCCAATGGTTCAATCGTGGGATCAATTTTGCGGTTCACTTAGCGGTGGTACCCTGGTCTCATCTTTCTTTCCACTTCTGTCTCAGTCGTTTCTTGCAGCTTTCTTGACCTCGTCGCGACCTTGTTCTCTTTGTGTGCCACATCTCTTGATGCTCTAAAGCAAGTGGCGGCGTATTTGCTACTATAAAAACGGCTGCCTCGGAGACTGCAATATGCAACACATAATTTTGAGTGCGCCGCGTCTCTGCACTGCTGCTATTTTCGTCCGGTTCGATTCCTTGTTCAGCGCTCCAGACCATATCATTGCTCTGTAGAGGAATATTGATAGAGTCACTGACATTAACAAACGCCGTTTGCTAATGTTGGTTTGGGGCCGTTGGCCAGTGGCCTTCTCAGGGCAGACGTTGTTTGTGTGGCTTTGTTCCTTGTTTTTTGTAGATGCGATCAAAAGTTGTTTCGTGTCCAAAGTCACTCCCAGGTATTTACTGACTGTTTCGACATCACAGACTCCCACTCTATTTGTTATTTTGGTGGAAATGGGTTTGCGGGTTAGCATGAGTATTTGTGTCATGTGTTCTGCAAGTTAAAGGTCGTGTTCCGTCATCCATGACGTGATACGTCTCATTGCCTGGTTCACCTTCCGTTGTGCTTTATCTGATAAGGGTGCTTTTATGAGCAGATCTACATAGTTACATATCTACATAGCCCACTAGTTTAGTATCTGTCGGCATTTCAGTTTCTAGTAGGCCGTCGTACAAGTCTGGTCCTAGGATTTATCCCTGAGCTGCTCCGCCGCTCAGTGTCGTTTTTCTCTGGCCTTGCTCCGTGTCGTAAATCAAGATGCAGTCCTTCAGGTAATTTCGCATGACTCTCACCAGATACTCCGGAACTACGAATTTCGTCTGCAATGCAGTCAACATTCTTTCGACGTGGCTGGTGTAAAGGCATTTTCACGGATGTGAAGTGTGATTCTTCTTGAGTGCTGGTTGCCTGTCTGCGCTGAGTTGGCTGCAGCAATTACAGTTTTACTGCATGAATGATGAAATGCCCTTTTCGGAAGCCATGCTGCCGTTGTGGCAGCCCTACTGCCGCTTCTATTGCAGAGTGTATTTGAGGTTGAAACAGCTTTTCGTACACTTTTTCTTCCGTGTCGAGCATACATAGAGACCGACATACACTTGCCATGTTATTACATTCCTTACCACTGCTGATAAGTACTAGGCGTGCGGTTTTCCATTGACTGCTCACAACAGCATGTCTTAGACACTCATTGTACATTTCGAGAATTAGTCTCGGGCACGGTTTAACCGCAGCCTTCATTGCCTGTGCAGGTACTCTGTAAGGACCAGGCGCGTTTTCGATTCTCAGTGATTGGGCTGCTTCGATTAGCCCCCTTCAGTGAAAGGAGAACCTCGTGCGGCGGTGGTCTCTCTTCTACTCGTTTCGGGTGATGAGGGGAAAGGATATCAACTATCTCCTGCATACGTACGGCGTCCATGATAGTGTTGGGGAGGTAGCCGAATATTTTCACTAGAATTCTGTATCCAAGACTCCAAGGATCGTTGTCGACTTCATCCTCAGTCACTCCCCATGTGCAAGTTTTGCTTTTTTTAACCTCCATAAAAATTTCGACGTTCAGCTTGCGGCGTTCCACCGCGCTGACTGACATGGGGTTAGGTACCTCTCTGGAGTTTGGTTGGGTACATGGAACTCAATGTATTGATGATCACTTCCAGAGTATTTCTCCAATACTTGCCAGTTTTCAATGCGCGCCGATGTACCTTCAATGGCAAATGTCACATCCGGTATCGTTTTCTTGTATCCAGGGCGTCCAAAGGTTGTTGGGTTGCAGGTATTGAGGACAAGTAGAGTTAGTCTCGCCACCATTTCCATTATTCGTCGTCCTCTCGAGTTGGGTTGCGGCATTCCCCGTTCTGCTGCTCTCGCGTTGAAATCATCCACAACAACAAACAAATTCATGCTTCTTAGCTTTTCCTCTAGAATTTTTAACTTCTGGAATTTTGCTATGTTTTTGTTCGGAGCGAAGTAGCAGCTCACCTGTGTGATTTCGGCTATTCGCACCAAAATAAAACCGTCTTCCCCACCGTGAGCGTGTATCCTATGAGTACTCATGCCCGATACCCAAATAGCTGCCGTGCCTGTTTCGTCACTAAGCCAGCCAGGAACGTCTCGATTAGTGTTCTGTTCACTGAGTATTTGGTCATCTGTAGCTAACTCGTTTCGGATTTGTGTTAGCAGGACGTTTGATATCCAGCTTCTGTTTATATTTCCTTGGAGTATACGGATCATGATCGTCTCTTCTCCGTTCTTCTGCAGCGCTTGTTGAGAAATAGGGCACTTAGCATATCTCATGTCGTGTCGTTCTTCTTTCTTGACGTTGTGCGCAGAGCACCGTGCAGCAACCCGGTTGCGAGCAGAGTGCTTATGTGTGTCCTTCGCTGCCACAATTGTAGCACAGCTTGCTTCTGTCAGGTCCTTTGTAGAATTGAGCCACGTGCATGGGCAGTCAGAGCATCGGAAGCATTGTGGCGATGTCATCTCAATTTCAATCCGACCGTCTTCGTCAGTATATTCGCATCCTTTTCTATCATTTCCTTTATGGCCAGACTCTGCCCTGTTTGGTTTTCGGTTCTGTCACGTGTATGGTGGAGTCACCGATGACGACACTACCTAGCTCCTTTGCAACCGCTATTTTAACCTCTTTTTTGTTGTTGTTGTCGTGGCATCCAGGTCTCTTATTAGAAGCGACATCTTTCGAATCGTGTTCCGAATTTCGACGCTGCCTCCATCTGCATTTTTCAGTGCTTCGCTGAAGGCTTTCTTATTTTCTTCCAGCTTTTTTTGTTAAACTCGAGAACTACCGTGCCATATTTCGTTCAGCGGGCGGTTCGAATCTCAACTCAGTTCTCCATAGGATTGACTTTGGTGCGAATGTCTTTCACGATTTCCGCTGTTGTCTTCTTTGTCGAGGTTTTAATAATTACTGCTTCCCGGGGGTTCCTTCTTGTTTTATTTCGGTTCGGTGCTTCTCTTGCTGAGGAAGTTGCATGTGTGTCTGCAGTTCCCACTTTTCTTCCATTTCTGGTCGATATTTTGCTCTGACGTTTGCCGACCTCGTGCCATTCAAACTCTTTCTCCGTTTCTCCAGCTGAGGGTCCAAGATCAGATTCAGAATCTCCCCCCGTCTGTATGACAGGTGCTTCGAAGTTCTAGGAGCTATTTCCTCGTTCATCGTGTCGCTGGTTATCTTTCGCACACTTGTTTGGTTCGCCGCCGGCTCGTGGGTCATGTTAATTGTTACATTTTGTATTATGTTTCCATTCTCTCCTGATGAACAGGCAGGTATCAAGTTCTTCCTTCTTTCGTGCAGACGTAATTTGATTTTCATCATAAAGTTTTTCGTTACGTTGGCGAAGGTTAAAATGTTCTTTTTGGGTCATTTTTCTTAAATGCCCATCTTCCTTGCATAGAAGCTTTTGTACGATCGGTTTGGTGTTGCTAGTTACCGATAGGTAGCAAGGGGGAGACACCTCTTCCATATCCGCGGGCTCCATCTCTACATCACTTTGTTCTTCCGCGTGGTTAACGGCGTCGGCCATGACTTCAATCCCCTTAGTTCTTCAAATTTCACGTGTCGCCTAACGTAGACCGCCGTGAGTCACAGGCACAAGCCGCCAGGCGTCGCTCGTGACAACGCTAGTTGAGAAGCCCTACGCTAGATCGTAGCTCCGTGTACACTCGTTGTAAACAATAACATTGCCAAGATGGCGTCCTCAAAGCGTCGTTATGACTAGGTTTAGATACATTTAAAAAATCGTTCATTAGCCTCCTTACGGTTATGTCACATGTTCTTATCTTTCTCACGTGCTCCGTGGGATATATATTTAAGGTTCCTACCTACCTTTTCCTGGCAGAGGAGGCAGCATTACAAAATCGCCAAAAATAGTAGGATTTCGATACACCCCGCACAGTACTTAATTACCACAACCAATCAATGATAATAATATTAATAATAATAATAATAATAATAATAATAATAATAATAATAATAATAATAATAATAATAGTACAGGAGCATATCTCTAGAAAAACCCTGGGCTTAGTTGGCTCCGGCTCTCAATACCTAGCAATGGCTCAAGCCTAGGGTTACAGGCGAAGAAGAAGAAAAAATGCTTGCTATTACTGAGTTAGAAGAAATCAAATATAGGAAATGAAGGAGATTTTAATTGCCATGTACTCTAGATGATTTTTGAGTATTTCTTTCTGGACATGGCTTGAAGTCTTTGTGACGGGCTTCCTGCGTGACTTCCGACAGTTGTTCTATTGGGACAATCTTTTCATAAAGGACATCATCGCCATGAATTAATATTTTGTGCACTGTTACAGGCGTGAAGTACACATCCATATAAACTAATATCAATTTTTACTGTTTCAAATGCGTTTTCTCTCTACGTTTTCATAGTCACATCTTATCCGCTCCTTAATGCTTGTAATACAACAGAGAATCTGCGAATGAGACTTCCATTTATCCCAGTGATGTTAGTATACTGTTGGAAAAATTGCCAAATAAGAGGGTTGCCATTTATATTTCAGGATTAGAGAACAAAAACAAATATTAATCATCAAAAATCACTTTATTGTTTTTCAAAATATTCCCCATGAAGATCTATACACTTTTGCATGCGTTTGAACCAATTGTCGAAGCACTTTTGCTATTATGATAGAGGTATCTCCAAAACATGCATTCTGAATGCAGCAACCGCTGCTTCAGGTGTGGAAAAACGTTGACCTCTCAGTTTGTTTTTTACGTGCGGGAATAAAAAGAAGTCATTCGGTGCCAAGTCAGGTCTATACGGCTGATTACTCATCAAATCGATGTTTTGGGTGCTCAAAAATGCAGTTGTTTGAGCCGATGTGTGAGAGCTCGCATTGTCGTGGTGAAGAGTGATCCGTCTTCGGTGGTTGGTTTTCCTGATTTCTTGGAAGACAGCTGGCAAACAAATCGTTGTGTACCACTCAGAATTGACTGTTCTGCGTTCTTCTAGTGGTCCAGTTTTTTCAGAAAAAACAGGCGACCATCTGTTTGGAAGTGCTTCGTGCGCGAACAACTTGTGTTGGATTTTGCTCATCTTGAAACACCCATACAGTCGACTTCTGTTTACTTTCGGGCTCATACGCGTGAATCCACGATTCATCACCTGTCACGATGTCATAGACATGCTTCGAAGCACCGCGATCGTATTTTTGAGCATTTCTTTCGACCAATAGATACGAGCCTTTTTTTGTGCGATTGACAAATTTTGTGGGATCCAACGCGAACAAATTTTTTTGACAGTCAAATGTTCATGCTATATTGAATGTATGCTGGTCTCACTAATGCCTAAGGTTGTCTCAATCTCACGATAGGTCACACGACGATCTTGCAAAATCAGTTCACGCACAGCATCAATGGTTTTCGGAACAACAACTGATTTTAGACGACCTTCGCGAAATTCGTCTTGGAGTCTACGACCACGATTAAATTCACCATACCATCGATAAACACTGGTCCTTGATGGAGATTCATCGCCAAAAATGAAATTAAGTTCATCCATGCACTGTTGCTGCGTTAATCCACGTCGAAAGTTGTAAAAAATAATCGCACGAAAATGTTCACGATTTAATTCCATTTTTGGGCCAAGATGAATCTTTTAAGTTACTGTAAACAACACAAATTGCGCTCGTATGTCAAAACGTTCTGAGTACGTATAACCTCAAAACATCCAACTTTACGATAGAGCTGTCAGTTGCCAGATTGCAACACCAGGGTTGCTAAATCCCGAAACATAAAAGGCAACCTTCGTAGTGTTCTCATCGTTCGATGTAACACTTCCTTGTTATAGGATGTCCATAAGGAGTTCCATTTTCTTTCGAAATTTGACAATTATTTGCGTTTTCCTGGGATTTACAGTATCTTTTCTTCATATCCACGAACCAGCTATTTTATAAAATATAGTCTGTAAGAAATGTGAAGAAGGGACTCAAGGAGACTCATTTGAGCGTGAAAGGCCAACATAAAAAGCTTCCTTACGGCAAGGTTATTTTAATAATTTGTTTCAGATGGTTCATTTGCTTTGAGATGCATCATAAATAACGAACTTCTGAGAGGAAGCTTTAACATAAGTGATTTACCCACTTTGCCACATATATTTCAATAATTTGTTATATACAGAGATATCTGCACCACCAATATTCAATTTTGTTGCTTGAAGCATCTAAATGTTTTTTTCTAAACGAGCCATATTTGCATTTGTCCCATGTGGTGTCACCGTCACAAATTCGAATTTAATGAGTCAGTAAAATCTTGCCATACTTTTCAAAATTCGTTCTCTTTGAAAATGAAGATATTTTTTTCATGTCTACCTTTCGTCGTTTTCTGCGCTTCTTCCTTGACACAACACATTTCGTCGCCCAGTCATGCTGGATTCCTTGCCGCGAATCTATCATTGTTACAAGCCTTCGTCAACAATTTAGCACGTTAATCTCCTTGTCTTCTTACTTAATACTGCCCCTGGAATTGTTCCAAGAACAATACGGGAAACATACTGCATTAACGTATTCCGAAGAGCTCGAGCGTCGAGTGACTGTACAAGCATTTTTTTCGGAATGGGGCAAATTAAGGCAAAAATGCTTTCTACCATTTGGTTTTAGAAGGTTTAGAGAATAGAATCGTGTAAAGACCATTCTTGGCAATTGCTGGCAACTCTAGATAACTCAAATTTTAATTTCCAATCACTCTGAATCATCAAGAAATCTGTCTCAAATACATGGCAATACTTTCGTATATAAAAAACAACCAAAAATGTAAAATTTTCTGTTAAACGTTAGTGCATTCTGAAGAACATACCTTCTGGATTCTCGTCCATATAGAACAATCAAGTTATCCTTAACAATTCAGTGGAAGTGGGCCATAACACCAACCGCGTCAAAGCAGGACTTGGGTAGGGCTGCATGCCTGGCGCGGAAGCGTTCGCTGAACATACCTCCCAGTCTTCTGAGAAATGAATGTTGCACTTATGGGGACTGGTACAGTTCTGGCAAGACTATTAGGAACCCGCCCACGTAGGATTTCTTTCGTTTCGAGCATATGCATTTTTGATTTAAATACCGCTAGATTCTGGAAATCAACCACTGTGCGGCCCTCGCAAGGCCGCATAGGTGTTTCTGGCGACGGGGCAGGTGGGAGAAATGTGTCACCTGCGCTGGTGGAAAGTGGTGAACCGCCGCCGCAACAACTGAGAGAGCGCGGCGCCACTCCGTCTAGGGCTACCGCAGATCTCGCTATCGCGTTACAAGATGAAGTACCTAGAAGAAGTTTGGGGAACGCAAGAGGATCCCCCACTGCTTCAGGGAATCCAAGCCAACGCATGCAATGGACAAGAGAATTAAATATGTCGATCATGCGTGCATACTATAGAAGCGCAACAAACGAGACGAAATGTGAGGGCTTCAGGAGAAGGCTCCTAACTGAGTGGAGAAAGATATATCCGGTTAGCGCTCTGAATGAGCAACATGTGAGCAGACAACTGAACTCCTTCAGGAGAAGAAAAGTTTTTTCAGATGCAGAGTTAAATCTTCTCAAGACGGAAGTGAGACTAGAACTAACAAGTGAGGTAGTCTTCGAGCAGCAAGTTAATGAACAAAAATGAACATGAACAAAGAGACATGAGAACGAACAACACGTGGATTTCTTCCCCCAACCTGGTAACGAAATGGTGGACAAATCTCTTAAAATATTTATAAGGTAACAAAGCTTCACTACCAAGGAATATCATTAGATTCAAGACCAAAAATACCAAAACTGAAATGCATGTCTTGTCTATGAGATTGTTGACAAAATGAACCAAATTATTGCCCCAAACATCTCAGAAGCTTCTTCTCTTGAAGTATCCGGATTGGTTCACTATGCTGCAATTGCTACCTGTCAATACCTAGGTTAGAAAGTACGGGTAAAAAATGGTACTTCTCTTTATAAGAAGCCTTATGAAAGACCAAATCCACCGGCTTGGTTACAAAAATAGAAAATCAAATTGTTTAAGCGAGACAACATATATCGCATGTTGCTGAGTATTTCAGAGACAAAGGAGGAATTTCAAAGAATATTCGCACTACTATTCGCTCAATTCTCAGGTGACTGAAAATACAAAGAACACAAAAAGACCTGGAAAATAGATTTCGGGTTGAAGATGAGAAATTAGTAGCTCTAGGGGCAAGAATGAGAAGGTATAGTGAATCCGAATGATGAAAGAATAACTACGAAAAAGGCTTTTATAGATATGTAGATACGGGAGGTACCAATGAAAAAGTCATAAACTTTCAAGTGCTTCTGCCATGACAACCTTTTGGTCTCAGATTTGGTCCATTCAAAAGCAACATTTTGATGAAGCGTACTGGATAAGACAGGAAGAAGAGGCTTGTCACAATATCCCGGAAATGTATAGAGTTGTGATTACAACAGAGGATGTCAAAGGATCTATAAAGAGAATCCACATTTGGAAAGCTCTAGGAGTAGATGTAATACATACTTTTTGGTGGAAATATCTGATATACACTCATGGTATATTGGCGAGTCAATTCTAAAACATTTTGCAAGGAATATCTACGCTGCCAGAATTTTGAACCTCAGTGACATTCATGTTACCGAAAGATGGCAATGCGTCTTGCCCCAAGAATTATAGAGCTATCACATGTCTACCTACAATTTATAAAGTTCTCACATAAATTATTGCCACCAAACGTGACGAGCATCTGAAACAAAAAAAAGCTACATTTGCCAGAACAGGTTGGTTGTAGGAAATGATCTCGATGATGCAAAGAATTATTGACAATAGATAATATTGAATCCAAACTTGTAAAAAAGAAAACACATAATTTGAGAGGGGACTCGATTGATTTCCGGAAGGTATTGATTCCATTTCGCATTCTTGGTTGCAGCAAACCCTTCTACAATGTTCAGCCCTCTATCATTAAATATCATCCCACGTGCATGAACAACTTTTGAACAACACTACATTTATGACAGGGAAATTGAGTTACCAGACAGATACTTTGCGAATTTGTAGAGGCATTTTCCAGGTCGATAGCTTAAGCCCGCTCTGGCTTTGCCTAGCATTGAACCCTTTGAATACGATGCTGAATGCCTCAGGCTGTGGATATGCTTTGAAGAACATCATTAAGTTCATTTCCCACAAATTATATATGTATGATCTCAAGCCCTAGGGCCAGAACAACTTCGCAACATGCTGACACTTGTAGAAAGCTTCAGGACCCTTATTTGTATGGAACTTGGTTTGGAGAAGTGTACTGTTGTTGACGTTAAGCGAGGTTTCGTCCAGAATACAGAGAATGAGCTTCATTTGATGAAAATTTGAAAATTCAGGAACTCTTCAATGGTTATGAGTATAAATATTTAGATCTCCAGCAGCTCCTAGGATCTGCAGATGAGAAAATAAGAAAACAGAAAAGGAAGGTTCTCTCTCGTGTTACGAAAATCTGCAAGTCCTGTATTAATTCGGGAAACAAATTTAAAGGAATTAACACCTGGGCTCTCTCAGCAGTATCACATACATTTGGAGTTGTCATGTGGTCTGAGACATCTTTGCATTCCATAGAACAAATAGAACACTTCTATCGAAATATCGGTTGAATTATTCTTGAAGTTAAACCGAAAGGCTATATCTTTCAAGACACTGCGGAGTACGTGGATTGTTAAGTCTTGTTAAGTAATGTGCCACCCGCAAGAAAAACAGCTGAGAAATTATTTCATCAACGACGAATCTATGACGGCCATCGGTGCACAAGATCACGGCTATACACATCTTTAGCTGCTCCAAGAAGATCACAATCCAAGTTTTCCGAAACCTGAGGACCGAATTTTTACAATTCGTAGACGAAGATTTTTCATTGAAACACAATTTGAGTTAAATAAGATATTATATGCTTTACATATCTGCACTCTACGCGACAGCCTGGTATTCGCCCCGAGTGACTAACTGGTTGAAAACCGCTAGGCTTTTTGGACGGAGGGATTTGTCCTGGCCATTCAAGATCAGGTAGTAATCACTAATAACTACAGGCGATATCATGAAAGAGAGTATGAGTGTGAGATATCATAAAAGACGTCGCCTGTGTAAGAAGTCTATTCAACACATCTACAGTGAATGTTCTCAATTGACACAGATTATTTACAACGTCATCATAATGTGGCCAAAATCATCCATCAAGCTCTTGCCAACAGATCGGACCTGATAAAGGAAATCTTGCCCTATTACAAATACCTACCATAACAAGTTCTGTCTAATGAGGGAACAAAAATCTTGTGTGATACTGCCATTATTACAGATAAACAATGGAAGCTAATGGGCCTGATATTGGTGTATTCGACACTATAATGCAATATATACAATAATAATAGATATTGCAGTCTCATTAGATCAGAATCTGATGTCAACAATTGCAGAAAAGAAAAGAAAAAGAAATACCAGCCACTCTCATAAACGTATACAAATTTATAGAGGTAGATACTTTAGTATTTCAAGTAATGGGCTTGTTACCGAAGATTGGAGAATTGTGAAAGAGAAACTCCATCTAAATGAATGACACTTCAGAACCATGCAGAAGACGGTGTTGCTGGCAACCACCAACATTGTGCGGTTCTCTCCCTTAGTCATTGAAGAGAAACCTGAGTACACTGGAGCAAGAACTTCTCACCATCTGTCTCACCATATGTGTTGACGTTCAGTCCTTTAGATATATTCGAAAACTCCGGACGAACGAGAAATTTTGAAAAACGATGTAATAATAATAATATAATTCTTTCATTCCGTGCTTTAACCTCTATTAAATTTTCACCCTTTTCTTTCATTATCATAATTCATCAGCAAAACAGTGATGGGGCTACCGCCACATTGAAACCTCCTGCCACGACGCGCCGGTGCGGGTTCCGGAGCGGGCCGGTAGATGGAGCGCGCGTCGTCGGCGGAGACGGGAGAAACCACTTGCTGCACAGACACCAGCGCTCAGAGATCAATTTCGCTACGCTGTCTTGACACAAACCAATCTCGTAAACTGAATAGCGATATTTGACTCAAGCACTTGAGAGCAACTGAAGGCCAATCTGACTGCTGTGCTGTAAGAATATTTAACGAAAAAGAATTCAGTATAATTATGTTTGTCCTGCAGTGTAAACAGTAGCCTTTTTTAGGAAACTAGGAAAGATTTGAGAAGAAAATACTTAATAGATATTTTTAATCCATAGTTAAAATCCCGGCAGACGTTTATTTACTATTACCACGTCCAGCCCTACATTGTACGCCTCCAAAATATATAATTTATATATTAACGATAGTTAATTATTTTACACTCCCCTATTTCATAATTATGTTTTACTTTCTAGCATACTACACTTGAAGTGTAAATAAAGTTGTGTATTGCTGCAGAAAAATACGGAAATATTTTTGGCCTAAAAAGTCGTATTGTAGATAGTGAACGCGAGAAACTGGATGATTCTTGTACTTGTAAATAGTTCATTGCTTGCTCTAAAATGCTGTGGACTCAGAATCTACGTTTTGTAGGTCCTTGATACCGCAACATTTGTTTACGGCAAAACAAATGTGAACAACGCTAGAACGGTAACCGTAAGCAGAATTTCCCCCAAAATAGTTATTCCCTAATCGATTTGAATGCTCCTTAAACATGGGCTGTTGACTTCCGAACTTTGCCGTATTGTAGTAATATAGATACACGTCGGAGTTATGGCCGTCTGCAAGGAAATTAATTTTTGTAATTTTTTCCAGTTGGCGACGCGAAATTGATCAGTGTTCGGCGCGAGGATGGGGAAGAAGGATCTTATGCTTAGATTGATTGGCTGGTTACTGTTGCCAGGGAGTCAACTGCTAATGTCATTCGCTGTTCGTTCTCTCGAGTGTGCTGTGATCTGTCCTTCTGGTGGTGAAAACAGGAGCCGGCATACACGTCGATTTCTGAAGTTTTCCCCAACCAGGTTGCCCTGATCAGCGTAGCTCCCAGCTCCCAGGGACAAGCTTCAAGGTCCTGACTGGTCCCCCGACCTGTGCGATAGAGCACTACGTGTAGGTGAATGTGCAAGTGAGGGGTGAGGATAAGACAAACCAGAGGAAGAAAAGATTCCCTGCGGTTTTTAGCTCGTTTGTCATGGAAGCTACAAAGATAGTGTGGAAAATCCTGCCACAGTTGAGACTCGAAACCTAGGGTCTCAGAGGCACTACAGCGACAGCAATTGAATCGTTTATTTCAGAGACCCGTTAAACGCCAAAAATATTACAATAATGGGTTAGTAACAGGGTATTGTTTTATGGGGATAAACACATCGTTTAGTGCAGAAATCATCTATTTGCAACTCTTGCAATGTAGTCGGAAAGACCTTAAAAAATTGGGTTTAGAACAGAAACCCGTCGAGCGACGTCGTTTGACGATTCTGTTTTAAACCAAAAGGAAATTTCCTTTTAACCCTGCAGTGGTCGCATGCGGACAACTACTAAAATCGATATGTGTCATATGTAATCCAAACCATGTTGAAGAGATATCAGCACGACCTCAGGGGTCGGTTAGGTTACACTTTCGGGAGGGGAGATTTTGTAAGAAAAAAGTCTCTATCTGATCTCTATCTGCTCTTCTAAATGTAGTGAGATTTTTGTTTTTAGTTTGTAAGTAGCATCTGTTCAGAGCAGCGTTTTGAAATTTATTTTGCAAGTAATTTGAATTTTGCTGAGATTAGGGAGTAAAAAAAAGGTATTTTTTGTAAGAACATGTCTAGTTCTGATAATGAACTTGTTCGTAAAAGGATACACGAAGTTCGTCATGGAAAAACTTGTCAGAGTAATATCATACGCAATGCCAAGGTGAAAGGCGAGGCATAAGATGCGTAAGAAAGTAGATACAAAAACAAAGCTGGAGGGCATTTCTTGTAACTAAAGTAGTACGAACATATTAAACATGAATTTGTTTTACCCAATGTAAGAGAGCACTTCCATAATATTTTGAATACATTTAAATATTACATTAGACACGTTTGTTCTACATTTTACAATTCTTGTTGTAGGTATGAGACCTTATGTAGTTGGCTATAAACAATTTTATGACAAAATTTTGCATTGGTGAACCAGAGATAGCAATAGTGTTGTTGCCCTTCAAGACGAATAACAAGTCCGATTTTCCAAGATTTTAATGTTTAAAATTTCTTATCTTTTAAAATTGTCTCGTCTAAGGTAATAAACAATAAATAATAACACAATTTCATTATAAGTGAGTAAAACTCGTAAAAATGATATTACAAATTAAAACACCTCATTTATTTAAGAAACCCGTCAAGTTCGCGGGCTTAAAACTTAAAAAATAAAATACATTGAGATCAGAAAAAGATAATTTGACATGAGAACTTTTCATTTATCAATTTCTTTAGTACTAAAAATATTTTGAAATTGGAAAAACGAAACCTACAACGCTAGGACACTTATTCTTCGTTATTCGAAAGGATGATTTTGGAGTTTGACGGGTTTCTGAGATAAGCAATTCATGTTGTTCTGGCTCCTTAAACCGGTACCTTACACGAGGGGATCGACAACAAAACTTCGAAGTATGAAAATATCGATATTCAAAATCCAAATATCGATATTAATATTACATCGCCTAAAAACTAACAATGTTTTCTAATATCAATGTTTTTAAAATCGGTTCAATAACATTGATGTCCGTGAATGGAAGGGCTTAATATGACAATATCTGAATATTATTTCAGTACTCTCCTATAATATTTCAAAAGTATACATAACTTTTGCGGCTCTCACACGCAACCAATCTCTATAAACGAGATCCTAAAAAAGACTATTTCACGGAGACGTGACGTATTGGACTTTGAATTTCAAATATAAAGGATTTGTTTAAAAACACATCTAAATATGTATGTCAAATGCAACTTGCAACGCAGGTCAGGAATATAATTCAATAACTCCAAAACGAAGCGTTTTAGGGCGTTAAAACGAAAATTTTGATGCCAAAACTTTTCTCACACCAAAATTCAGAAGAAGAGATATTCATAGACGTTCTATTATTTTTTTGCCTGTTCGGTGCATATCGATACTACCAATACTATTTATGGAGGAATACAGAATATACTCCTTCATGACTTACATTTCTGCCCCTGGTGCTGGAGACCTTTTTCTTGACGACACGCTTAGAAGACTTAGATTCCTCCATTTTATATTATTTACAACTTCTGTGTACTCCGTGGTTTGCGCAGACTGACGAGGTTTATTTGCATAATTATTAATTCAAGATTCGTTCTTGGAGCAATAATTAGAAGTTCTATTAATACTTGCTTGATACCGATGCAGATAGTTTCTTACGTGTGTAGTGCAACCATTCTCTGTAACGTACTATAAATATAAATATATATATATATATATATATATATATATATATATATATATATATATATATATATATATATATATATAAACGTTTTGCCATAGTCTACGTTTTCTGTACAACTAGTTGTGAAGGGAAGTACGATGAAAACGGACCAAATGTTTTAGTTCCACGATACCCTTATGAAAAAGAGTGGGATTTAACAGAGAGAAGGAGAGAGAGTGACAGTCAGTGATAGATGGATATAAGATACAGAGATAGAGACAAAGAGATCGACAGAAATGCAGAGAAATAGGCCGGAATATAAGGAAGATAAACTGATAGAGAGAGAGAGAGAGAGAGAGAGAGAGAGAGAGAGAGAGAGAGAGAGAGAGAGAGATAGACGGAGAGCGATAGGGGCGAGGAAGAGGGAAAGATAAAACGGGAGATAGAAAACGGTGAGGGAGAAGGGGGTGGAGATAGAGGGAGAGGGAGCAGGACATCTTCTGGCAGCTGCGTTCTTCTAGTAATTAATGAAACTGACGGAAAGTTTAAGCCTCAGCCCCAGGGTCATCTCACGGGAAGAAGAGCGAGCATACGCGGCACGCATTGACTGCTTCTCCGCGTGCGAAATACGAAAACACAGAAAATACCTCGCATGAGTCCTCCGTCAGGCGAGTCTCTACAAAGGAAGTACGAACTGCGGTCGCTTCTTTGCAACAAAGATGCAGACAAGAACAACGCATGAACTGAACTTTAATCAGGTTTTATTACGCATTTTCACTTATACAAAATGGGGATTATGGACCTCTTTCAATCACAAAGACGTAATAACATAAAAACAAAACAAAACACAGTGAACCAAAAATCAGTGTTAAAGATCGGTTTTAATAAATCGATGTTCCTAGCATCCCTTTTCGATGTTTCAAACCTCGATTTTATTTTCAACGATTCGATGTTTCTATCTGGGACGCTGAATGGCATGGCTCCGATTTTCGTTGAACTCCCTGATTTCCGAAACTTTCAAAAATAGAACTAATGAGAGAAGCTATGTGCTGTAGCAGCACTAATTTATAATTTATTAATCTTTCATAACGTTTTCTCTTGCTTTTCTAAGTATATTTAGCGTTAACGCTTTATCTTCTCCCGGTAGTTTTTCTCAAATATTGTGTTTTGCTATATGGTACTATAAAATTACTACCTTATTACATTAAAAAATTGTTTATTAAGATGTTTGAAAGTTATGAAAGTAAACAAATGAAAATTTATAAAGTAAATTTTAATAAATTTCGCAACTGTTGCGGCGGAAATTAGATTTTGCTTAAAATAATATTTTTCTAAAAAAAACACATAAATAATTTGACTATTTTCTGTATTCTAATCGCTGTATTTCTGAAGACAAGACAATACCATTCATGTACCTGTGTTGTCGTCTTAATAGGAAATGATGATTGTTGGTAACGCTTTTATTGGTAACTTAAGTACCCGTGCTAGAACGCTCGCATGTTAAATTACATATTAAAAGGGAAATTTGTTAACGAAACGTGTTTGTTTCAAAAATTTAAAAATGTAGCCTCCAATGTACATATAGAATTTAAAATTAAAATAAAGAACATTGAAATTGAGGTTTATAACACCTTTTTAATAAAGCTTTATTCAGTATTATAGACATGTCTAGAAGCAATTCATAACACTTCCTTAAAAACAGCAATTATACAATCTTCCTTGACAGTTAGCGATTCGCTTTCCTGATAATCACAAAAATATTACAAAAGCTATTTACTCTCGAGAAATCTATTATAAAGTAGTCCATGCGTAAATTGAGGATCGAGCAAGTAAATTGAAATCTTCTCACCTCACCTGAAGATATAGTTGAGGAATTGGCCCGTCACTACTAGCATCACCACTACATCTCCAGCTCCGTACACTACTCTCCTAGCTTTCTGAAGACCAAAAGAAAAATGGAGAACTGCAGACTACATTTCTCGAGTCTCGTGGAGAAAGATTACAATGCTTTACAATGAATTTTATTGTGCCCTCACTTGAGCAAAAGATTATGCTCTAGGACCATACCAGATACATAATCAAGTGCTTAAACACCTACAGTTAAACGCTCGTTATTTACTCCTATGCATTTTCAACCTCATTTGAGTTGAACATTCCATATCAAGGATTTGGAGTGAAGCCATTGTATTCCAATCACTAAGAAGGAAAGGACAGAACAATTCCTTCAAGTTACTGCACAATCACGTTCACTAGCTTTGTGTACAAGCTTTTAGAGCGAATGGTTAACAAACGTCTGGTGTGTCTCCTGGAGCAAAGGAATCTATTTACAAATTTTCAATGTGGTTTCAGGAAGCACAGCTCAACCATGGACCGCTTAGTCTTCCTTGCCACTCAGATCTCCACTTCTTCATGTAAATGGCTTTTACCCCAGACTAGAAAGTATACAATACCTATGTAACCTAACACACCACTACATCCTCTGTATCCAAGAGACCAACATTAAAGACTCCAAACATGGCAATATCAAAGGATATAATTGCTCCTTTAAAAACAGATCTAACACCAATCATGCCAGTGGTGGTGTGGCTACATTCATCAGAGACCATATTCCATATGAAGAAGTGATTATTCAATCAAACATTGACGTTAGTGCTATAAGGATCCTGTCACCTGTCCCAATTAATGTATGTAATATCTACCTTCCAAATAGCTACAAGTTTGCTGAACAAGAAGTAATTGATATTATTAACAAGATGCAAAAAACATTTCTCATTATGGGAAATTTCAACAGCCATAATCCAATTTGGGGATCCAATAAAATTGACAGCAGAGGTATAATGTTTGAGGAAATATTTGATAACTAGATACAATTGTCCTTAATACTGGAGAACCTACTCACATCAATATCAGTAACAACTACAGTGCCATTGATATTTCCATCTCTTCCACCCAAAATGCCTATAAATGTTCATGGAACGTTTTAGATTACCCCTATGACAGTGACCATTTTCCTATTTTTATAAACATAAACAACACTCCCAAAATTTATAACCATGATCAAGTAATCCCGAGATGGAATTACAATAAAGCAAACTGAAATCTTTACAATGACCGGATCAAAAGATTCCTACCTGAAATTAATGTGCTTCTAGAAACTGAAAACATTTACACTATCATTAATGCATTTAATGACATCATTATCAAAGCTGCAAATGGATCAACTGAAACAATAAAATCAACAAACAGACCAAAACTAGTGTATTGGTGGAATGACAAATGCAAATTGGCACTCAAAAAATCCAAACATGCCTTCAACAAATATAAAAAAACATAATACCGAAGAAAATAAAATACAATATAAAAATATGAGAGATGTTACAAGAAGAACCATAAAAGAAAGTAAAACAAACTCCTAGTACCACTATGTTTCAAGTCTATCAATACATAATAATATTAATGAGTATGGGCAAAAATAAAAGCCATTGAAGGAACAAAGAAAGACAAAAAAATAAATTTTTTAATGTCAAATAATCAAATTATCACAGACCCTTATGAAATAGCAAATTCTATTGCATGTAGCTTTGCCAAAAACTCTAGCTCAAAATATTACACAGAAGCCTTCGTGCAGCACAAAAAAGATCAAGAAAACCTTACAGACTATACATGTAACGAAGACTTTATTTTATCAATGATCCTATTCGAATTCAAGAACTTAATTCAGCTCTTAACAGGACTAGGAAATCTTTCTTAACAGGACTAGGAAATCTTCACCTGGACCAGACAATATTCCATACATCCTTTTAAAAAATCTACCCCTAGAAGGAAAAGAAACTCTACTAAAAATATATAACTTAATATGGGATAAAAATGTATTTCCTGAACTATGGAGATCAGCTATTGTTATACCTATACTAAAGCCTGGGAAAGACCCCACTAAAAATGAAAATTACAGATCCATCTCTTTAACATGCAATATGTGCAAATAATGGGGGAAAATATTAATATAAGACTCAGATGGTTTCTAGACTTTAAAAATATTATATCCAACAATCAATTTGGTTTTAGAACAGGACATTTAACTACCTCTCTCCTAGTAAGTATTGACACTTACAGCCAAGAAGCCCTTGCTAACGAACAACATGTTTTAGCAGTGAGCCTAGACATTGAAAAAGCTTATGACATGGTCTGGACCCATAGAATAATGACAAAATTACAGGAATGTGGACTTAAAGACAACATTTTTCAATTCATTAAATTTCACCAAAGATAGAACTTTTAATGTGAGAACTAATGGTAGTCTATCACCAGTACAACACCTGGAGAATGGACTACCACAAGGTGCAGTACTTAGTGTTACTCTCTTCCTGATGGACATTAACGACGCAGGCTCTGAAATCAGTCATCCGGTAATCATAAGGAAGTATGCACATGACATCATCATTCTCTGCAGAGGAACATTTATTACAACCAGTCAAGAAATTGTACAATCTGCCCTAAACAATCTACATGAATGGTCTCTCAAATCAGATTTCAAATTTTCAGCTTCAAAAACTCAATGTATAGTATTCTCCAGACAAAATATGGTGAGTCAGCCCACACTAAAAATGGACCTGTATAAGCTAAAATTTGACCAAAACATAAAAATATTAGGTGTGCATTTTGACTCAAAAATTAGCTGGAAAAGACATATTCAAATTTTATCTGAGGAGTGTAAAGACTAAAAATACTCAAGTGCATTTCTTACAATAATTGGGGAGCAGATAAACATATCCAGCTGATGACCTACAAAGCAATAGTACGATCCAAGATTCACTATGGATCCATATTATATGATTCAGCCAGTAAAAAAGATCTTAGAAAACTTGATGTTATACACAATAAAGCTCTACAAATAAGCACCGACTGCTTTCTTACCAGCCCCATTGGCAGCATCCTAATAGATGCCAAGGAACCAACCCTAGCTCATCGTAGACAAATGCTAATCCTAAAATATGCCATCAAAACAGCAGAATCAAATAATCCTATTATCTTCCATGATATATACCCAAAACTTCAAAATTACTACAAAGTACAAAAATGCTTTTCACTAGTCTGTACCAAAGTTAAAAACCTACTGAGACAGCTAAACCTTCAGGAACATATATCAATGGAAAAAAGAAATAATAGTATACCACCATGGACAATCCCTGATATAGTAGCAGATATATCACTAGAAACTCCCCAAATAAACAAAATGGCTAAAAAAGATAGAAAAATCATATTTGATGCAATAGAAAATAAATTCAAAGATTCCTATAAAATCTATACCGAAGTTATCAATAATAGACCTGGAAAATATGCAACAACAATTACCAAAGATATTCAAATTACAAACAGACTGCATCATACTCCAGCACTACTACAGCTGAAATATGTTCAATAATGACTGCCTTCAAAATGTCACAAAAAATCAGAAATAACAATTCTGTCATACTATCTACTTCTCTTGAAGCAATAAACAATATTCGCAATAATTACCCAGGTCTACCAATGACAAATAGTATTCATGAAATATATTATGACATAATACAATCTAAAAAGACGCTCACCTTGGATACCAGGTTATAAAACATTGCCTGAACACAACACAATGAGCCGTGAAAAGGAAAATGTAAGCCCTGAAACAGGTAGTATTTTAACAATATCACACACCTGCAAGGATTTATGGACACACATAAAAAAATAATGAATGAAAAGTGGAGCAACATCTGGAAAACCATGAAATCTAGCCCTCTACACAAACAAGTTAAACAGTTTTACTCTCTGATAACTAACAAAAAATTCTCAAGAAAAGATCAGGTAATAATAACAAGAATAAGAACTGGTCATTGTAAGTTCAGTCATCAGCACTTGTTAACTGGAAATCCTCCACCCACCTGCCAGCACTGTGATACTCTTCTTAACTTTCAACATATTTTAACTCAATGTCCTATGTTTCAGTGCAGCCGGCACACATACCTAGAAGGAGAGCAAATTCGTGACTTGGTGCTATCGTCCAACGAATGCCAAAACCAAATATTAAAATTCTATAAAGACTGCAATATTCTCAAAGAAATCTAATTGTAAAAGGTATACTAGTATGGATACTGGAAACTAATATTGTAACAAAAAAATAACAAATAATGTCTGTCTTCAAATATTAATATACATACTGTATTATATTGTAAAGTTAACATATTAATATTGTTAAGTTGTATTTAAAGTAGTCGCTAATGACCACAGCTGTTGATGAGACTATAATAAAATTTAAAAAAACGATATAGCTCAAGAGTTATATCGTTCTTCCACTTAATACAATAATAGGTAGCCTCGCAAATGTGAACACATTGTGTTAGTTGTAATGTTGTCAAACTCATAAGGAATGGCCACGATTAAATGGTATATTGGCTATCTTCATTTACAAAAGTCAATTTTGGAGTTGTACTGTTTTTCCACTCATCGATTCAATTAATTTTAATCACTTTGTACAACACGAAAAAATGAACATATTCACAGTATTATGGCAGCGTTGTACGGAAAATAATATGTCTTAAAGAAGTTGAAGATGTAAAATAAACTAATAGAAAACAATAGATTCATCACCCTGTCACCTTTTCGCATGCGCTTACGGTCGGAAATATGTTCCGTAGACGTAAAGAATACCAAGTTGTGACCATATCACTTTTTTAAATATAATTTATTCAACTTGTTCGACATACAAAAATGTCTTTCGAGAATGTGAACAATTACAATATTTTTGCAATTAAAAATAGCATTAATAACATTGATGTATATTTACTTAGTTTACCCAGTTCAAAGATGTGAACAATTACAATATTTTTACTATTAAAAATAGAACTAATAACATTGATATATAATTACTTACTTTACTCAGGAAGGGTCCTACGTATTTACAATTATTTTAATACTTTTATTTCAGTTTGACTTTAATAATGTTATTTAAGGATGTTGATAGAGATCTTTTGAATATCGAGACTTAATGCAGTAAAAATTATTACATGGATATACCTAATTTAAATTTGTTGTTTGCTGGACGAGATGGAAGAGAAGAATAAAAACGATTTGATAATTTCGAAATATACGTACTTAGTGAATATACAGCTAGTTCTTTTAAAATTTGGGCGTTACTCCTTGGTTTATACCAAGGAGCTTTAAATACTGACGTATAACCTTATTGTAAATAACTTCTAATTTGCGTTTATGTGTTTTTGCAGTGCCACTCCAAAAAAGACAGGCATATTTTATTGTGGAACGAATGATAGATTTATAAATTATAATACCTTAATCTGTTGAGAGTTTTGATTTTCTATTCATACATGGATATAATTTAAGAATTTTGATATGTGCATTATTAGATATTGATAAAATGTGTCCTTCCCATGTTAATTTTGCGTAAATTTGTAAACCTAAATATTTAACAGAAGGAAGAGTTCATCCCAGAAAATATAACCTTTCGAGACGTCATGAAGTAATGAATAATAAAGACGAGTAAACAGTTCCCTTTATTCCAGTAAGTTATTTATTGCCATTAAGATCCATTATAACTATTTGTTGCATTTACAATTATAGCAAAATTCAATAATTCACTTCTACGTTCGCCATTATTGAGAATCAGTTGTTTTATCTTCAATTTTATAATTTGTTTCTTTAGTTAAATGTGTATAAACAACCTCTGGAACTGAAGTCAGTTATTGAGAATAATCAATGGGATGCCTACTCTGCCCTCTGGTGTCGTTCTTGCAGAGACTCCCAGGGCAAGCGTACAATAACAATAACAGGAGCGTGTGCCTGAAGCCTCCAATTCCCCAACATCAACAGTAACAACAACACGCGCTAATAACTGCTCAAGGGATCGCCCCCACCCACACGGATCTATCTTCCAGAAAACAGGAATTGCGATTGCGATTTTCTTTTACTTGAGGAAGCAACCGAGGAAATTCTATGCCATAATCCTGCTTATAGTAGGAGAATAACATGTCTGTCTATCTATCTATCTATCTATCTATCTATCTATCTATCTATCTTTTTCCTTCTTTTTTTACGAGGAGAACTGTGGAAATCTTCAAAGACGAAGAGGAGCCCGCACTCCTCAACAGTGTAAGATTTTTACCCACTAAAACGACGAACCCTTTATGCTCCTGGCGTTATCCACCCTGGAACCACAATAATGCATTACTTCAGAATGGTGCCAGCTGTATTACTTCGAGGTGCCGTTCAGGTTCAGATATGACTGGTTTCTTTCGTCTTCTTCCTTCTTCTTGAGAATGGCAGTGATATCTCGCTATTGCTGTCCACTTCTCCTTGGTACAGATCATTAGTGTAACTATGTTTTCTGGTGAGACATTACACCCGACCTCCCATATCATGCGATGCCGTAGCGGGTCCCTTCTCAGTCAATGGAACAGCGTATGTTCGGCGTCGTCCACTTCATAGCTGTATAGGCATAGAAGTATACCGCGTCTTCTGTTTTTCTGAACCTTTTAAGGAATGCCTTAAAACATCCATGCTCATTCCTCGGTAGCGAAGGCTCTTGCGACATTCTATTTTTCCCTTGCCTTTTAGGAATGTTGGGTTGGAGTGGGATCGTCTGTCCGTGATAATCAATGCTTCCATTTTATGGGCTGCCACTTGCAGCACTTTGGACGTCAGCCATCTCATCACTCTTCTCAGGTTGTCGTTCACGATGACCTCTACTAGGGCCGATGTTTCCGCCGTTGCCACTATTATTCCATCGTCTGTGAAGCCAACTATTGAGACATTTTGCGGGAGTTTTATGCTCAGTAGACTGTCGTACATAATATTCCATAAGACAGAACCATGTTTCAAACCCTGTGGGACATCACAGGTCATCACGATTTCAATAGGTTTTCCTTCGCCTTCGTAAATTGTCTTTCGGTCGCTTAGGTAGCTCCTTATCATTATGGTGAGGTACTCGGTGTTCTTCTCTATCAGAGCCTTGATATCCTCCCATTTAGCCGACTTAAAGGCGTTCCTGATATCAAGTGATACGAGGGGACAGAATTCATTTTTTGCTCCCTCTTTGACTTCTCTGGCCTTTTCTACGACTGTTTTTATGGCGTCGACTGTCGATCTACCTTTTCGAAAGCCATATTGCATTTCCAACAGATCGTGTGTTTCCTCTAACCATGTCTGTAGTCTTTGCAGTACCAGGCCCTCGAATACCTTTCCCATCGTGTCCAGTAGGCAGATTAGTCGGTAAAATGTGGGCTCGTGTTGCGGTCTTTTAAGAAGAGTGCAAGTTTTTGCTTTTTCCATACACTCGGGAGAACGTTTTCTCTCAAGCATCTATTATATGCTTTCAGAAGAACGTGGACCTTTACCACTGCCTTCACGCTGAGCATATTTCTAGGCAAAGAGTGTATCGTTGCACATTCGCCACGCGCAGCTGCGTGCGCGCCGCGAACCGAGAATTCCAGAGCCAGCGTCCGTGCCCGAAAGGCACCATTCCACCCCTTTGTGTAGCAGTAGGTGATTGACAACCAAAACTGTTACATTAAGAGGCGAGAGCAGCCCACCATAAGTGCCTAATGGACTATAAATCACATGCCTTCAAAGAAGACTATCCCATGGAAAGCTTCGCGACGTGATAGGTCGGGCACTTTTCGAGAGGAGTGGGGACGGAAAATCGCAGGAGCACAAGGCGCAAGAAGGACGGACACTTAGAACAAGACTGTTGAAGCGAGCGGTTAGCTCAGGGAGCTCCCTTCGTGATTCAACGGCGATTACAGCTATACGGACACTGTCGATAGTCTTCAGCCATTATTTTCCCTCATCGGAATGCATTCCGGATGCCGGGCTAAAAAGGTTAGCGTAACACCCACAAAGTACACGAGAGGGTGTGCAGCCTAAATATTCGGTTGCCAAACATAGTACGCGGTCCAGGCGACGTATGACGACCTGTGACACGCGCATCGAAAGTTGCTGTTCCAATCCCGGATGCCCCAGATATCCATGGAACTTCAACGGGTCATCTGCTGCGACCGGCTTATATCTGACATGTAATCTTTCAGAGTGAAGTATCAGAAATTCATCATCCATTCCCGTAAGTGTTCACGTTCATCTAGTTAACAGTCAGAGTAAAGCCCTAAAAGGAATATTATGTAAAAGAGGACTTACTATAGCAATAAACGTGTTCCCGCCATTTTGGTCGGGTGGCCATACAAGAAAAATGTGCATTATTTAATAGCTAGAAAGCAAATGCAATCCATTCGACCCAGAGCGCTCATCCCTGCAGATATCGCATGGCCGGCACCCAGATCACAGGTAGTCTTCATAGGGTACGCTTGGCGCCCCCCTTAATAAATTTAGCGCGTGCTCCTGGTATCTGGAAACGACCGTTGCATCTTCAGTGTGACGACAGCCCCTCACCTATGACAGTGTGACTCACAGCGGCACGGCAAAAATTGTGTCGCGTGGTCCATATATATATAATATCTAACCGGCTTACCTATCGTACACCACTGGTACCTTCTCTGCTCACTCAGCATGCACTGTAAGCAAGTCGTTAAGATATTATGCTCGTGAAGCCAGCTTAGAATCTCAGGAAGCAGGATCTTTGGGGTACGAGAAAGGTCTGAACCCTTGACACAATAAAAGTCACACAAATCACACATAAACGGGCATATAATTCACTCAAAATTCTGTGGCATGAATTGATAACAACGAAAAACAAATCAAACATAGAATTACACTTCCAAAAATGATTAAATAAACACAAATAAGCAACTTTGACAGCCTATTCAACAAATGAACACTTAATTTTGTTCAGAACTGATTTTCTGAAGTAATTTCTTTGACCAGTACTGGGAATTCCCTTTGAAAATTCACTACGTCTAAATTTAAATTATTCTAATTACAATTGCATGTGAAACTAAACCTAATTTACAATCTCTTGCTTTTTCAAAATTTTACATACAATAATTAACCTGTGGGCAAGCGCACTACTCTCAATTTATCTTTAAATTATAAGTGCTGGTAACAATAATGGCTGCTACAATAGAATGGTTAAAGGCAAGCAATTACGCATGAAATCTCCCACTCCCAAGTTACAAATTATTAACATCCGTGTCCTCAATTTTTAACACTTCTGAAACTGTTCTTTCCCTGCCGACGTGAACTTGACCTAATTTCGTAGTTCTACAGGTTACCTCGAAACTGTCCGTCTTTCAACCTTGAAACAGCGTGCTGCGTTCCGCACCGCGTTGCTCGATTCCGAAGTTCTGCGTTGCTCTCGCCGTCCTCTTGCGTCCTTTTTCTCGGTCGTCTTCTCCCGGTCGACCCGCATATTCTTCCGTTTCCACTAACCGGTTTCTTCTCCTCCCACGGCTGCTACCGCCTTCGATTACGCCCAATTTGCAGAAAATGTCCCTTGCACTTCCCTAACTGCCAGTGCAAGTACTTCGCTCGTTCCTAACTTTATTCTGTTAATCAAGAACTTTCAGAGCTTTCCTGAAAACGGGCACACTTTTACTTCCCGCATTAGTTAATAGAAGAATATTTCTCTAATTCCTGACTACTGCGCGGATGACTAGCTAGACGTTTCTCAACGCCGTACACTCCTATTCTAAACAATCGTTGCGGCAATTTCTAACTAATCTAACGCTCTGATAAAATCTGCACACTTGCCAAGCGGTGCCTTACATGAAGAACTGCTGACCCGACGCGTGCTAGCAGAAGAGATGTTGACTCTAGGCGAGATGGCGACAAAAGAGAGCTCTCGCTTCCGCGTTTGCGTATTTATTGGCGTTCGCCTGGGGAAATTCGACGTGGTGGGGATTATTTCTCCTACTTGTGCCTTCCACCAGCAAAAACGTGGCTTGATAGTTCGCGGCGACTAGTGCGAGCAACGGATACCAGGCTGCGCGTTTTGCTACTATTGTTTTCAGCCGCTCTTCTCGCTGCTTGTAAACGTTTATGCCGGCGAAACTGTGGTGTTATGGGGTTGTATAATCCCATTTCGCCACAATATATATATGTATATATACATATATACGCACTTACATGTACCAAGCAAAGTGGCTCACTGCGTAGCGTGCTGGATTTGTAATCGGCATATCTGGATTCAATCCCCAGGACGGCCATTCTAATCGGCGTCATCTAATTCCCTACGTCACAAGACGAATGCTGGGATGGTTCTAAAAGCTCACGTATACCTCCCACTGCTCCGCCTAACACCTCCTACCATCATCCAAATCATTTCACTTCTCGATATCACATAATAATAATAATAATAATAATAATAATAATAATGATGATGATGATGATGATGATGATAACTAGTGTGGCGTCATATCTGTCGCCAGTACAAACGCACTATAGTAGCCATGTGGACAGCCCTGGCGGAAGTGACGCGGGGCTGCACATAGGAATGCGGGTCGTGGAGGCAGGTTTGGAAACCCCAAATCCGGCGGAGGAGCGCTGGCAGACACTGCGGGTGACGCGCTTCCGTCAAACGTGCCGGAGGGTATATAAGCAGAAACCGATTTGAAAGCAGTCTTCTATTCTTATGATTCTTCAGAGGTGAGCGCGTCGGTAGGGCGTCGTGAGGGTTGTGCGCGGCGTTGCATTGTAATGCATAGGCTACCGAGGCGGGGAATCGAAGCCGGCGTGCTACGTCGTGACAGCAGGTGCGGCATACTCGCATGTATGCTCGCGTAAGGTACTGGTGCATCACACCGGGGATGGTAATTAATTATCGGGCCAGCGGTGGTGGTAACCAGGGAAAGTTCCTTCTTGTAACGGTTAGCTTCAATTGTAAATATTGTATATAGTGTTTTGGTGTCGGAGTATCTTTCTTCTAATAAATACTAAATATTTACAAGCCGTTCACGTCTGTAATTATTTGCCCCGGCAAAGACGCCACAGACGTAGGAGGAATAGAATGGTGGCAGCGGTTAACGAACTACCACGCACGTGTAGTGTAGGCAGCGGTTAACGAACTACCACGCACGTGTAGTAGCGGTTTAGGAACTACCACGCAAGTGTAGTGTATGCAGCGGATCACGAACTACCACGTAGGTGTAAAATGGTGGCAGCAGTTCAAGAACTACCACGTAGTATAGTGTAGGCAGCGGTTCTGGAACTACCACGCAAGTGTAGTGTATGTAGCGGTTCAAGTACGCAGTTTATGGTTAGTAAACGACCACGCAGTTGTGTATGTGCGGTGTTTGTCTGTGGTAGGCAGCATCACACGGAAGCACGCCAGGAACGGCAGGTAGAATAATTACGCCAGTAAGGGGCTTCATCCGTCCATGGGTAATTAGTGAGCGTAGGAGGAATAGAATTCTGCGGTTCACGTTCAAGGTTCGGTCGGTAGTGTAGCAACAGCTATAGAAACGAACAAAACACCCAGCAGGTAGGGCGCTTAGTACCAGCGGGACAGTCATCCAGAACAGCGGATCGGGCACGCGGAAGTGAAAGTAAATTTGGCCGCAGGTATCCGCCGGAGAAAGATTAAATAGTGGGCGAGCGAGCAAAGCTGAGCCAGGGAACAGTTTCGACGTAAAATTATTCATAGTGCGCGAAATAAAGTAAAACGCGAACGAAAACGTGCGAGTACACCGGCGGGGCGAAACTTCAAGCAGAAGGACGGGAAGGAAGGACGAGTTGCAGCCAATCCATCCATCTCATCACGACATCCGTCAGCGCCGAACGTGCACGCATAAGCAGCAGGAAGCAGCCACGTGCAAGCAGTGGAAGCTGAGGGTAAGTGTGTTCTTTTGCAACGCGTAGGGCACTTTTTGAAAGCAATGGCGCATTTACTGAGATTTCGAAAGGAGGGAATGATCCGAATCGCCAGGGATTTAGGAATAGAATTAGATGGATCGGAAACAAATCCGACTTTAAAGAAACTAATAGTAGAGCATGAGGATTATTCCGTTGAATTAACGGAGGAATTGGGGCAACAGTACGAAAGAGATAAGAAAGTAGAAGAGGAGGATAGGAGAATATTACAAGAAAGAGATAGGGAGGATAGGGGAATATTAGAAGAAAGGCAATATCAGTTAGAACTTGCGAGAGTGCAAAATGCCCAGACGGGCGAAACAAATTCGGAGATTCGTTCGGAAGCGCGCTCGGAACACGCGAGAGAATACATTAGAATAGGCCAAATAATTGGTAGATTTAAAGGAGAGCAGGACGACATCACTTCTTATCTGAGCGCGTTTGAAAGCCAGTGCAGGCAATTGAAAATCTGCGAAGAAGATTGGGTTGTGAATTTAATCGGATTACTTCCGCATAATGTTAACACATGGCTTACATTAGATGAACAAGAAGAAGCGTTAGATTATGCGGAGTTGAAATTGAAATTATTAGAATTGTACCGGTTTGATGCCGAGAAATTCCGGCAACTATTTAGGAAACATAGCAAAAACGGAGCGACTTGGAGCATATTCGCGAGGGAATTGCTAAACTATGCCAGAGAGTGGGTAGCGGGACTTAAAATAAACACATTTGAGGGTTTATTGAATTTGATCGTGGCCGATCAAATGAAGCATAAAGTTCCAGGGGATATGCGGGAACACTTTGTGGATAAATGGGCCGAATTTGCGAATCCGCCCGAGTTCGCGAAAAGACTTGATGCGTACGAGAATGCGCGGCAAGGGTGGAAGAAGCCACAGTTACCATCTTTCCGGCCGGAAAGAACATTCCGGAAAGAACACGGAAACAACAGGGCACCTGTTGCTCCTCACGTGGCCCCCAAGCCGGCAGGGTTAGAGAAACATAGCGCGAAGAAAGAATTTGAGGCACCTTATGTCCGCAAGTGTTATGAATGTCAGTCGACAACGCACTTGATAAAGAACTGTCCGCGGAAACAGGGCAATCAAGTAAATCACGTGTGTGAACCCGAGGCAAGGGAATTCCTGAGGCAGTACATTGTGACAGGGACCGTGAATGAGCAGCCGACTGAGATCTTGAGAGACACGGGCGCGTCATTTGATCTTGTATCCGCGAATCTAGTCACAGATCGTGATTACACGGGCGAATCGGTCTGGATCAAACAGCCGCTTCATTCAACTGCCATTAATTTGCCGGTGGCGGAAATTCGCCTAAATTCAGAATTAGGTAGTGTAATCACTAGGGCCGCTATAGTGCCGAAGGAAAATCAACTTAGTTATTATCTATTAAGTAACAGAACGTATCAACTTCTGCAGGATATTAAACAGGGCTTAGTAGAAGAACAAACTGTGAACATGGTTATGACGCGCAGTAAGGCTGCGGCGGAAGGCAGAACAAAAGCAGAGGATTCGGGGAATTCGCAGGTAAAATCGCCGAAGGTGGAAGGCGACCTGACAGAAAAGCCGGGCGAAGACGAGCATGAGCCGTCGGAGGAATTCCCGGAAATCTGTCTGTTAGCAGACGGAGAAGAATTAGAATTGGCAGTGCCGATCGCTGAAATGTTGAAAGTAAATACGGAACAATTCAGCGCGGCGCAGAAGGGAGATGAGAGTGTAAATACTTTGTTTGAAAAGTATAAGGATGTAAGAGCAGAATCGGAAAGAGATACCTATTTTGTTAGGAATTCATTATTATTTAAGAAACGGAAGAGCAAAAAAGGCGACATTTATGAAATGTTAGTTGTGCCCGGTAAATTTCGTGGGCCTATATTAAGGATTTGTCATGAAGTTGTCAGTGCTCATCTAGGAATCGCTAAATCAAAGAACAATTTGTCTAAGCACTTCTTCTGGCCAAATTGTTTTAAAGAGATGGAGCAATTTGTGCGTTCATGCGACAGCTGCCAGCGCGTAGGTCATAGTGGTGATCGGAAGAAGGCACCTTTAGTGTTGGTCCCCACTATAAGAGAGGTCTTTTCTCGATTAAATTTAGATACGATAGGCCCGTTTCAGAGAAGCAGTACCGGAAATGTCCACGTACTTACTGCTATTTGTGTTGCGTCGAGGTACCCCGAAGCAATACCGATTCCAGATCTTCAAACTCCTACTGTAATTGATGCGCTTTTGCAGTTGTTCAGCAGAACCGGTTTCCCACGGGAAATTCAAACAGATCAAGGCCCGTGCTTCAGAAGCACGCTGATGGCAGAATTCGCAAATAAATTTGGAATTAAATTGATCCATAGTTCAGTTTATCATCCGCAGACCAATCCGGTTGAGCGTGTACATAGTACAATAAATAGGCTGTTCAAAGTTCTGTGTCTTGAAGCTGGAACTGACTGGGAAAAACAGATCCCGGCCATATTGTTCGCTTTAAGAACAAGTTTCCATGAAAGTTTTGGATTCTCGCCCGCAGAATTAGTATTTGGTAGGAATTTAAGGACTCCTATTACGTTGCTTTACGAGAATCTCTCTGGAATAGAGCCGGAAAGTAGCGAAGTAACGGAGTATATATTTCGTCTGGCGAATAGATTGAAAGCAATTAGAGATGCAGCTCATGAAAAACTATCGGCACTTCAGGTGAAAAGAAAAACCTGGTATGATAAGAAAGCAGTGATACGCACATTTAATGTAGGAGACAAAGTATTAGTGTTTGCTCCGAACAAGGTACGTAAATTATCTGTGCAATGGATAGGACCGGGAGAGATAGTAGAGAAGGTGTCTGACACGAATTACGTCATTCAAATGCCGAACAAAAGTACTGGCAAGGTATATCATGTCAATATGATCAAAGCATACGTACAAAGGACAGAGTATGTTAACTTTATTGTCGATCAAGAAATAGGTGAATTTATGGAGGACGGAATAGAGAAATACGCCTTAAAATTAGAACCGGAGGAATTTGATGTAGAGGCAATGCTCGCAGGCACAGAAATGGAGCCGGAAGGAAGTGAAAGGCTGAGAGAGCTTGTAATTGAGTTTAGGGACATCTTTTCTGATAGGCCAGGGCTCACAAAGAACGTTCAGATGGACATCGAATTGCTGGACGAAAATGCAAGGGTGAGGAGCGCTCCGTATCGTACGTCTCATCGCCAAACTAAAATCCTCCAGGAAGAAATCGCGAAAATGCTAAGGGATGGTATCATCGAGCCTTCAGATTCTGATTTCACATCCCCCATGATTTTGGTGGAAGCACCCGGAAAAAAACCCAGGCCATGTATTGACTACCGCAAGTTAAATCAGGTTATTCGTACGGAATATTTTCCGCTTCCGAGTTTAGCCGAGCGAATTGAAACAGTTGCGAGGGCCAAAATCATAACCACAACGGACTTATGTAAAGGATTTTGGCAGATCCAAATGAGCGAGCGCGCTCAACGGTATGCCACCTTTACGACAAAATTCGGGTCTTATAAACCCCTCAGGATGCCTTTCGGCATCAAAAATGCACCATATGTTTGCAGTAAGCTTATGGAGGCATTACTGAAAGATTGCGCGGAGTTCGCTGTCCCATATATGGACGACATTGCAATCTTTAGCGACAACTGGGATGATCACTGCAAACATCTCAGAATCGTATTTCAAAAGTTACGTGAGGCCAATTTACGCGTGCAACCGGCGAAATGTAAGTTCGCTAGGAAATCGGTTACGTTCTTAGGATACGAGATTGGTAGTGGTCTGATGAGACCAAATGAAGCCAAAGTTCAAGTAATAAAAGAATATCCACGGCCTACGACAAAAAAGGAAATCCGTAAATTTATAGGTCTGATATCGTATTATAAACGGTTCATCAGAAATTTCTCGGAGAAATCAGCTGCGCTCACTGATCTATTGAGGGGAACACATAGGCAAGGCAAAATCCGGTGGTCGGAAGAGTGCGAAAACTCGTTTATACAGCTTCGCGACGCACTGTGTCAGGGGGCAGTCACACATGCACCTGATTTTAGTAAGCCATTTTTACTGCAATGTGATGCGGCACTTAGGGGAGCAGCCATTGTGTTATCACAGTTAGATCAGGAAGGAAATGAAAATCCGATTCTTTTTCTCAGTAAAAAATTCTCAGACGGGGAATTAAAATGGAGCACCACGGAGAAAGAGTGTGCTGCTTTAATTTGGGGTTTAGGGAAGTTGCGTTACTATTTAGACGGTAATGTTTTGCTAAAGATAGAAACGGATCATAACCCGTTAGTCTGGTTACAACAGAATGCTGGGAATAATCCTAGATTGCTTAGGTGGTCTTTGGCGATTCAGCATTACAACATTATCATAAGCCATAGGAAAGGGATATTAAACGTAAATGCTGATATTCTCAGTAGGGTGTTTGAAAATGAGCGCCAGACAGTGTCCGAAGTTGCAGAGGGGCACACTGCACCCGGCAATGCCGATACGTGTGCGCCGAAAACACTGGAACACAGTGCAAAACAAATAGTGCAAGAAGAATGATGTATAGGTGAATGTGATGTTTGTTGTGTTGTGTCAAGATTGAGTAAACTTTTCCCAAGAAGCCTTCGGAAGAATAGTTTCCAGCAAATATCATGAACTTTTGTATTCATTTATATTCATTCTGGCAAGAAGAAAACCTTGTACAATCCTTCAAGAGAGAGATGTAAAAATTGTTTATTTGTTTCATTTTAAGTGTATCACTGTATGTGGTTTTAAATGTAAAACGGTAAATGTTAGTTTATTGTTTTTTTTTGTTTTTGTGCATTTATCACTGTATAGGGTTTTGTAATTCAGTGTGTCAGTTTGTGTGTATAGAACTGTATCTGATTTTGAATGTTTATTGATGTAATGTTTGTGGCTATATTGGTGATATTGTATGTGTCATTTTGGTAGTGGGTGTATTGTACAAAATTAATTTAATTCAAGAATTTGGTTGTAAAAGGAAAAGGAACATACTATGGATATTAGAGGTTACCACACCAGGCTGAAAATTCTTAACAATGCATAAGAGGGACCGACCGTACGGCAAGATCTTTAATATTTCAAGTACAAGTACAATGTAGAGTAAAAATAGGTCAATGGGGTAGGTTAGTAGGGCCTTCTCTGTTTGTTTTCTTTATCTGTGTAATTAGCCAAGTCAGGCGCAGTTGTATATAATGTGAGCCGATCGGCCTAGGACTTTCACACTTGTGGAATTTTCCTTCTGTGTTGATTGCAACTGCGACGAAAATTCCCGGGGGGGGGTATAGAGGAGTTTGTGGCGTCATATCTGTCGCCAGTACAAACGCACTATAGTAGCCATGTGGACAGCCCTGGCGGAAGTGACGCGGGGCTGCACATAGGAATGCGGGTCGTGGAGGCAGGTTTGGAAACCCCAAATCCGGCGGAGGAGCGCTGGCAGACACTGCGGGTGACGCGCTTCCGTCAAACGTGCCGGAGGGTATATAAGCAGAAACCGATTTGAAAGCAGTCTTCTATTCTTATGATTCTTCAGAGGTGAGCGCGTCGGTAGGGCGTCGTGAGGGTTGTGCGCGGCGTTGCATTGTAATGCATAGGCTACCGAGGCGGGGAATCGAAGCCGGCGTGCTACGTCGTGACAGCAGGTGCGGCATACTCGCATGTATGCTCGCGTAAGGTACTGGTGCATCACACCGGGGATGGTAATTAATTATCGGGCCAGCGGTGGTGGTAACCAGGGAAAGTTCCTTCTTGTAACGGTTAGCTTCAATTGTAAATATTGTATATAGTGTTTTGGTGTCGGAGTATCTTTCTTCTAATAAATACTAAATATTTACAAGCCGTTCACGTCTGTAATTATTTGCCCCGGCAAAGACGCCACACTAGCGTACCCGTGCGAGGACTCTCGCATGTTAATCTCACCATTTTCCTATCCATTTCATTATTCTATCTATTAAGAAGGAAAGTTTTTTTAAACGGGTTTATTTGTTAAAAATGTTGAAATGTAACGTTGTACTTACATGATATCAAACAAAAATAAAAACAATGCAATTGACGTTGGAAACATATTTTCAATAAAGTTTTATTCAGGGAGATGTTCTTCGAACAATTCAAAGTTCCTTAAAAACAACATTCAAAGTTCCTTGACAGTAAGCTTTTCCCTTTCCTTGATAGTCATTGACGTCATTAAACGTTCCTGGATATATGATGAATGGAGGGGGTTTTGAAGGCACAGGGCGCCAGATTATGGGGTGTAGAAATTGAAAAATTATTTGCATACTAAAAAGTATTGGGTTATTTCTGCGTTCTTATGTACCTCAAATAAGTAATTCCGAGCCAAAAAATAATACATAATATTTTCACCTTTGAGTAATAAATACTTTTATTGTTACCATTAGAAACAATTCTGTACGCTTAGACTCCAATTCGTTACATGAGAATGTTGCTCAAACGATGTTTGCGAATTGAAAATATTAGCGAACCGACACCTTAAGTTTAATACCAAACGGTGTATTATATACAATACGAACTTGCAGCTGGGTATTGATGTAGACTTCCAGATACCGCTAACATTTAAATCATGCGTCTGATCGTTGGCAGTTGTCAAATGAATTGCGCTATTCTTTCTACAATTTTAAATTTGGTTGCTTTTTTAAATTAACTCACGTAATATTGTAGGCTAGCGAGACCATTCTTCTCTAGTACCAGAAGATTGTTCGCCTTTAGATGTGTATTCAGCATACTGGCTAGCACAGATGAAAAAATCTATTATACTGTGTGTGGGGGGGGATGTGATAGGTCGATAGTTTCTCGGAGTCTTAGGATCGCTAGACTTGCTTATCATAAGTGTAACTCCTTCAGAAAAAGACGCCGGAATGATAGTTGGATCGTTGAATGCAGCTTGAAACTATAACCGCATCAGTACACGAGAAATACTTCAGTACCTTTGGCTTTCCATTTCTGCGTCTCCCTGTCTGAATTGATGATATCACTCTGTGTAATATTAGGCGAGCGCATCTGAAGTATATCACAACACTATTATTATTATTATTATTATTATTATTATTATTATTGTTATTATTATTATTATTATTTTATCCATTTATGAGAAACTATTCACTTCATTTCGTAAATTTCACTTGGTTCATATAATTAAATATTATTTATATGTAATAACTAATTTTTAAGTATTAAAATTAATAATTTGTTGCAATTGTTGGCTTCGTTATTGTATAAACAACCGCTCCTCTGTTGGCGCACTTTGAGCACCGCGCGAATCAACACGTGTCAGAGAGGAACGCGCGAAGAGTAAGGGGCAGGAAATTCAGGTTTTTGGGCCCCCTGTTGGTCTGTGAACAACCCTTGTACCTAAACCAGGGTGGTGCACCTGGCGGCCCGCGGTGCCATTAATTGTAGGCCGCGGAAGGTTATTACTGAAAAGACTCATCCCTTCATGTCGGACGAGTACATTGTGTGCCTAGCTCATGCACAGTGCTGAGGCACACACACAATTAATGTAAAAATTGGTTACGTTCAGATTTATAGATTTTTTCTAGTAAATTCAGAAATACAAAATCATGCCAATGTGTTTCTCAGCGCTATGCAGAGTAGGCCTGATATCACGCAATGGTTTCATCCCCTCCCCCATTTCAGAACTGCCGGGCCAACTGCCGAGATCAACAATACGCGTAAGTCAGATGTGGATTGCCCGAGTAATGAAAATCTTAGAGGTTTTGTATGTGGCCTTTAAGACCTTGAATGTTGGACATCCCTGACCTAAACCATCAATAGAATATTCCCCAACATATATATTCCTTGATCGATCTGGTTCACCTTGAGGCACAGTGAATTTGAAGCGAATCATATAATTTCCTAGGATGATCACACAAATTTTCTAGGATGTCTTCAAAATTATTTAAATAAAATAATTTTAAATTTTACTTTTTAGCTTACTTTGTACTTGCATAGTATTGTAATGTTGCCGTGGAGAGTGATCATGTATTGACAAAAAACTAGTATTGTGGGTTCGCGATATCCAAAAATTTATGTAGTAGTATGTATGTTATACGTAGTAAAACACTTCTTCTAAGACATTGGGTAGTCAGAATCCACGTTTTGTGGGTTCCTGATACCAAAAATATTGTTTACAGCAAAACGTCGGTCCGTCCGTTTTTGGTCACAACTAGCGGCTAAACCGTTTAGGCGATGTTTTCCAAAACTAACAGATCAATCTTACCGAATGTGGCCTTGCTAAATTGAAACGGATATTTTTATTTTGAGAGGTACTTTACATGAACCATTAACATTGCCTCAAAATTGTTCGAAATTTGTGTATTATTATGCTTTTTGCATAGAGCAATACACGATTAAAACTTTTGCAAGTGTCATTTTCTTTGAAGTTTTTAATATTTAAAAAAGTTTGAGTTATGAAACTATTCTCGAGATCCATGAATTCATCTGAACTAGCTAGCCGCATCGAAGACTCTACCATGGCGCACGAAGTGATGCGAGAAGACTCCGATGACGTACACGGGACAAGGTCGTCTGTGCGGCCCTGAGACCCGTCCTTTCACCGAAGGGGAGAGCCAGCGACCATCGACGCCTCCTGCGCCCCAGGCGGAGTCTGCCGACGCGCTTCCCTGCTTGTAGGTCGATGACCTCCACGTGCCAGCGGACGAAAGGAGCGGTGAATCTCCTTCGTTTTCAAAGGAAAACCCACGCTTTGGGGCCTAAAATAGCGTTCTTCAAGCAAACACCACAGACTCTTGTGGTAATAATATTTCTTTTTGAACTAGCGCGGCTGCGCATTGGCCTGGTTACCGATACTGAGAAAACTTTTGTCATCAGCATTAAGGGTAAAATTTAACACTGTTTTCAATTTTTCTTCATGAACTCACTTCATTTCAAAATAGGGAAGGGTTTTCTGTAATTTTCTCTTAAATCACAAATTAAATGGTATTTGTTGATCCGTTATTTTCTGTCTTATCTATAAACTGCAACAACGCCCATCCTTCCTCCAAACAGAACTAGTGGTGGCACAGACATTGCCGTATTAGTTTTCTATTTCCTATAGACTCATATAGCTATTCGGACTTGCCACATACTCTTGTCAGCTGCCATCTATCGCCGCCCAAAGTATATGTTTTGCCATTTTTCTTAATTTTTCGCTTTTCTTATAGTGGAACGAAATTATTATATTAAGAATATTAAAGAATAGTAAAACTTCGTCCTAAACGGCAATTTTGTTTGGAAAATTTGGTGTCGTTTTTAAGAAAATGGAGTTTAAGCGCTACTGTAAATTCGAAATTTGAAGCTCTTTTTCACAGAAAATTTTTGAGTTTTTGAAAACCTTCATTTGGAGTCATTTGGAGCACTTTAACTCACAAATACAATCTGGTTTACAAATTGCACGAAAAGTGCATATAAATAAAGTGAGAGATCTTTCAAAAAGTTACATTTGTGTAATTTTAAAAAAGAAGAAAAGTACCCAAAAATGAACTTTACGTCATACTAACGACCGCAATTAGCCTTATCCGAAAAGTTTGAAGAAAAAATTCAGAGTCATTTATAAGAACGTTTACTTACGTTCAGAACATTATAAGAACGTTTCTGAAAATGCGGAATTTTGAGACAGTTTTCACAGAAAACTGTTCCGTTTTCGAGGAACTGTATTTGACATTATTTAAAGAAATTGTACTTATAAATATAATGTGAGCAAATTGCCGTTAATGTAAATATGAACGATGTGAAAAGACAAGTTAAAAAACTACATTGTTGTAAATTTTGAAAAGATAAAAGAATAAAACAACATGGCATTTATGTCACATCATAGAGTACATTTAGCATTATCCATACATATAAGAAAAAAATTGAAGCTGTTTTCGAGAAAATCTTTTTTTTCGTAATTTTTTTAAAATTGTTTGTTTTTGCACGCAATTTACGCAAAAACTGCTAAAATTTTCAACTCTCAAGAAATTTTATCAGAAGGGAAAATCTCTATCTTCAATTTTGTAGTTGTACAAAAACACACAAAAAAAAATTCGAAATTTTACATTTTACGAAAGTTCAGAGTTAACCGTGAAAATATGATATATACCATCTTTATACGTGCATTTTACTTTATTCTTACAAGACACTTAAAGAAAAAAATTGGAGCCATTTTTGAGATAATTTTGAAGATGCGCAGGGGGCTTCTTGTAAAGTACAATCCAGTTTTGAAAAACGTTTTTTAAATTCGCAACACCTTGAGTGGAACCAGATCGATCGGGGAATATTCAGTTTGGAAAACATCGTACGTATGATTTCGGCGTTAGTGGTGTTCCGAGACGGACAGACTGACGGACGTTTTGCCGTCAATTGGTTTTTCGGTATCAAGGACTCACAAAATCGGGATTCTAGCTACACCACGTGTTAGAGGATTTTATTTCTTCATTACACAACTGGATTTATTCACTCTTTCGTTATCAGGGCCCGGCCATGAATTTTTTCTGCCGAAAATCCGCCGATTTTTCGCGCAGCATTACATAACTTTTCCTATACTACGTATGTTACTCCGTAGATATGTACTGAAACCCAGAATATGTGTTTCATTACACTAATTAAATCATTAGTGTAAGAATTCAATAGCTATTCTGGACTGCGCGGTGCGAGCGCCGGGCGCTGCGAGCAGCGGGCAGCCGGCAACGGTCGCCGCCGCCACCGGTGCCCGCCGGGAGGCGAGCGTGAGAACGGCGGGTACAAGCGTGGCAGCGCGCACGTGCAAAAAGTTCGTTAGTTGGATTGAGGCGGCCGCCGCCGAAGGATGTGCCGACGTGCGGCCGGCGAAGGAGAGACGTTAGCAGAGCGGCGACCAGTGCGGACGTGTAGCGAGGGCTCTCCGCTAGTGAATGGACGCATGTAATACGCGACATAGTTATGTGATTAGGAATCGCAAAGTAATGGACATGTAAACAGAACATTAGAAGTATCAGTATAGTAAAAGATTAGTGTTGGTAAAATAATTGACGTCGCTCTTATTAGTTGGTGCGGAGGGAACATTCTTGAAAGCGTGCGGTACAGAACTGTGACCAGTATACGGAGTAGGCGGGGGTCGTGTAATTAAACCCACTAATGGACAGTGATTCGAGGAAGGTGCGCAGCCGAGGTATCAAGATCCTGTTCGGGGAAGAATTGTTGGAGCATCAGCCGTGGATGATCACCACGCCATCTGCTGCCGACGGCCCGCAGCAGTAGCAGAGGTCGACAACCCTGTCGGCACGAGCGGCTCGACGAACCTCATAGGTATTCAAACGGGGCCCCGAAGGTATGAAAGTTGTATTTTACTCTTAATCTTGGTACCAAGGCGGAGTATAAAAACGGTGTCTGATTATGTAAATAGTAACTTTGATTTAAAATAAATCTTGTCATAATTGTATTTCTATGTATGAATAACTTCCCCAACGTTGCACCGACTTATCCTAGGACCCATTCACGTAAAAGACACCCTCTCTTAGTGTTATATTGCAGTGAAGATACCCGGCACCACCAGGTACGTCACAGCTGGCGCCCGAACAAGTGGATAACGTATAGTTAAGAAATGTGGCCTTAGGGAAGTTGGTGAAATGTTGGAAAATAATGTGCATGTAATTGATGTATAGTAGTGCAGGGTACAGATGAGAAGCAGGCAGTGAAGTGTATTATTGTAGACAACAAAAAGTAACAATACATGTGTTAGCAAAATATGCATAAGTCAAGTAAACATAATGAAATGTTGATAATTACAAAAATGTTGTTGCATAATTAATTACGGGCTGACATAGGCAATTATTTGTGAGCATCCAATATATAGTTAATATTGTAGTTACTGAGGTTATGAAGGCTATACATGTACATGTTACAAATAATATAATGTAATAGAATTCCAAATTTTGTAAGACATATTAATAATATTTGAATGGCTTGGCAATTTTTTTATAACATGGAAATCAAAGAAATGGGGAAGTAGTAATAATTCTTATGAGAATATAAAGGTGGTTAATAGTGTTGTACAAATTATGCACAAAATTGTTTTTTTTGCTGGGAACATTTACGCAGTAGTGCATTATTTATTGGTGATGGTAAAGTGTGGGGAATTTATTAGAAAAGATACCAGGTTGGGAAATATATACCAGCAGTGTGAATGTTTGTTGTGAATATCTATATGATATTATTGAGGAAAATTCAGGGAGGAGATATGACATGCAAATGTGAATGATGATTATGTACATAATATAGCAATAAGTGCGTTGAAAAGTAATTTCAATTAACAAGGGATTTATTATAATCTGAAAGCATTTTTGTGTAATAGTATTAACGAGTCTATTAGCAGTGTATATGTGTTTCAGTGGTAATAATATTATGTATTGTAAGGATTATGTTTATGCAGTGGTAGGTGAGTGGAAATTTATATGGCTATTGAATTAGTGTTATTGTGTTTATGGTGGTGAGTGAGGCTTGTTCGGTATTAAGTAGCAATTGAAATAGGAGTGAATTAAACCATTCACGAAGAATATACAGGGGTTGTGGTGGATATAGTGCATTCATAGGTTAACTGTGGTATCGTCGGTAGGTGAGGTAAGTGGAGAATTTGTGCGGTACTTTAGTGCAGTGAGAATCGATCGGACAGCTCAAAGCAACAGAATGGAGGCGCAAAATGTAGTGCTGGTCCGGGAAGAAAAGGCGGATGAAGTAGGGGAAATAGATGTAGGAATCGATAACAGTAGGTCATCGGAAAGTAGGGATAGTGGTATTGGAAGTCGGTTAGACGACACGTCAGGAGATAGCTTCAATAAAGAAATAGAAATCACGTCAACGCCGATGAACCAGGTAGCAGGAAATCCGAATCGGGGGGGTGGAGAAGATACCAATTTAGACATACTACAGATAATAATGATGATGCGGGAAGAACAGAAGAAAGCGGCAGAAGAACAGAAGAAAGCGGCAGAAGATCAGAAGAAAGCGGCAGAAGATCAGAAGAAAGCGGCAGAAGATCAGAAGAAAGCGGCAGAAGATCAGAAGAAAGCGGCAGAAGATCAGAAGAAAGCGGCAGAAGATCAGAAGAAATTGATTGAAGAACTGTATGAGAAAGTAGACGAACAGAAATTATTTACAGAGGAGCAGATTAGGAAGTTGGCAGAAGAACAGAGTAGGAAATTAGACGAACAGAAATTATTCACAGAGGAACAGATTAGGAAGCTGGCAGAAGACCTGAATAGGAAAGTAGATACAATAGGGGGGCGAATAGGACGCGCTGAAGAACAAATTGAGTTAACGAAGAATGAGATGATTAAAATCGCGGAGCGAGTAGAAAGTCACGAGCAACGGACCGCTGAAGAATTAGGGAAACAGAAAAAGGAGTTAGAATCCCAAGTAATCAATCTGGGGGGAGAATTAGAAAATAAGCTATATCAGCAATTAGATATTAAAACCGCTAAGCAGGACGAGAAAATTGAAAGGATACAATCGGTAGTTAAGGAAGAAATGCAGGAGAATAAGCGGGAATGCGAAGAGAAGGTTGTGTTACTACGAACAGAGATTGAACAAATAAAAGAATGCAAGGCATCCCCAATTGCAGCAAGCGGGACGGTACCATTTACCCCTCCAAGATCACTAAAATTTTCAGGTGACGGGAAAGAGAATCCATGCATATTTATGAAGGCAGCAGAACGACATTTAGATGTTATCAATACTTCGGAAAGGTGTAAAATACAATTATTATATTTAATGTTAGAAGGCAACGCAAGGATATGGGCCGATACATTTGATAAGTTTCCCGAATCAGTAAAGGCATTTAAAGATCGATTCCTTGAGCGGTACTGGAATGAGGAAATTCAAATTAATTTTAAAATTAGCCTGATGAATAATCATTACAACCAATCCATGGGAAGTTTGCGGGAATACGCAACAAGGCGCATCATGGAATACACAACGCTATCACCACCGATGAGCGATCAGGAAATAATATGTGTACTGACAAGACAATTCCCAGTTACAGTGCAGAATCTTTTACGTAGTGTGCAGCATACCGACCTGGAAAGATTCCAGAATGTGTTAGGAGGGTACGACTTGACATTCGCAGGCGCACCAAAGAACAGAAATGAAGGAAATGTTAATATGGTTAGATCGGAACGTAACCAGGGGCAAGGGAGTGACAGGAGCAATGATTACCAGAGAAATCAACGTGGAAGAGGGGGAGACGGATGGAGACCAGAGCCGGGGAACCAGAGACCGGACTGGAATAGATCTAATTCAAACCGTACGGAGACGCGAGGTGGGGGCGGGAATGCACCCGACCGATTAGCACAGCCTAGCACAAGTAGTGATCAAGGACACTATTTAAACTAATAGAGTCCGCGGTGATAGGTGGCCCCATTGCGGACGCGGAAATCGATGATGTAAACGCGGTCTCCATAAACGCTATGCAGCCGGTAACCTACGATACCCAACCGTGGCGGAGATGTAAGAACTCAGCGGTCAGAATCAGGAAATGTCCCACGATATCGATAGAATGTGAAGGTATAATTAAAGAAGCTTTAGTGGATACAGGGTGCACGACTACAGTAGTATCAGAAGAAATGTATGAGGAGTTAAAAGCAACGGGAAAAGAAGTAATGTGTTTGCCTATGAATAGGGCGTATGTGATTGGGGCAACTCAGAAGAAGTCAAGCCCCATCACAAAACAAATCATGTTTCAAGCCAGGATTGGCAACCAAGTATACGAGATAGTGGCCCTGGTAGTCAAAAAATTATTGTATTCGGTAATCATAGGGACGGATTTTCTGGTCGATCACAGAGCAAATATAGATCTAGAACGGCAGGTGGTAGAACTTGGGAGCCAGGCGGTAGGATTTGACTTGGGGATGGACGAAGAATACGAAGCGTGTACGGGCGTAATGGCAGAAGATTCATTAGAAGAACAGCTGAGGCAGCAAACGGAGAAGCAGATTGAGAAGTTTGCGGAAGAACAGAGCAAAGAATTAGGTAAACAGAAAAGATCCGAGGAGGTACAGAATAGGAAGGCGGAGGAACGGAATAGAAAACTAATAGAAGAACAGAACGGGAAGGTGGTTGACGAACAGATTAAGAAGCCGGCAGAAGAAATGGGAAGAATCACAGAAGAACGGAATAGGAAGCTCATCGAAATATGCGAAAAACCGTATGGGAAAGCGGAGGAACTGGATAGGAAAGATGAGGTGCTAAAATTTCAATCATGCCATCAAGTAGATGCTAGGGTAGCGATAACAGATAGAAACGAGGGGATGACGAACCAAATCCATGAGGAAGTCAAGACAGCGGAGGGCAAAACGGTGGAGGTCCAAATCGAGACCGAGGAGGATGTTTATAAAGTGAAAGTGAAAACGGAAGAATTGAAGTTAATAAGGGAAGAAGAAATGGAAATGAAAATAGAAGAAATGGAGCGTATAATAGAAGAAGAAATCGTGGAAAATATACAAGGGTGCGAAGAGAAAAGAGTACAAGAAGAGTTTAAACAGGAAGAAGACGGGAAAACGTCGCCAAGTGTCAAGTATGGGGTGACACCAATTAGGCCTCCAAAGTCGATGAAATCTCTGGGAGATGGGGCGGAAAACCCTAAGGTAGTTCTGCGAGCAGAAGAACGGCACCTAGCATCAAACAACATATTGGAAGGATACAAGATCCAGTTATTACACCCAATGTTAGAAGAGAACGCCAGGACATGGGCAGAGAATTTTGGTACATTTCCGAAATTTTTGAAGGAAGTTGAAGACAAGATTTCCGTACGAAAGCGGAGCGAAGAAACCCAAATAAACATCAAGAGCGACCAGAGGAATAGCCATCACAACTACATCACGGGAAGTCGTAGTGAATACAGAACGAAGAGCGTTATGGAGCCAAAAACATTATTTGCTCCTATAAAATATCAAGGAATTATTTGCATGTCAACGCGACAGTATCCTGTCACCGTGCAAAGCCTACTGAGCAGAGCAGATCATACCGATTTAGGAAAGGGTTTGAAGATATTGGAGGGGTACAACGTCATGTTTGCAGACGCCCCAACGAATGGGAGTGAAGGAGATGTAGGCAGGTCAAGAATGGAGCGAAGTCAGGGGCAAGGGAAGAGTGATGGTATGGTCAACCATTGGTACAAACGTAGAAGAGGTCGTAGCTGGAAATGGGATGATACCTATCAAGATGTGTTTAACACGCTGGAAGCTATGTCCTACAACTGTGAGTTAGGAAATCACGGTCAGCAAAATGGGGATGAACTGTCGCACAAGAGACAAGACATAGTAGGACATTACAAGCTTCAAATCGGAAACCTGGTTCAACATGGATGGAAAATAGTGAAGTGTAAATAAGTGTAATGTTAGGGTTAATAATACAAGTAATCACATGTTAATTCGATTCTAAGTTATAAGTGTATATAGGGCGTCGAGGAATATGCAAAAGAGTGCAACCATCGGCAGTGACGATGTTACTAGTGTGAATTTTGTCCAGAAGCGGGAAAAATTCAAAAAAAGAAAGGGGGGGGTGATGAAACCCAGAATATGTGTTTCATTACACTAATTAAATCATTAGTGTAAGAATTCAATAGCTATTCTGGACTGCGCGGTGCGAGCGCCGGGCGCTGCGAGCAGCGGGCAGCCGGCAACGGTCGCCGCCGCCACCGGTGCCCGCCGGGAGGCGAGCGTGAGAACGGCGGGTACAAGCGTGGCAGCGCGCACGTGCAAAAAGTTCGTTAGTTGGATTGAGGCGGCCGCCGCCGAAGGATGTGCCGACGTGCGGCCGGCGAAGGAGAGACGTTAGCAGAGCGGCGACCAGTGCGGACGTGTAGCGAGGGCTCTCCGCTAGTGAATGGACGCATGTAATACGCGACATAGTTATGTGATTAGGAATCGCAAAGTAATGGACATGTAAACAGAACATTAGAAGTATCAGTATAGTAAAAGATTAGTGTTGGTAAAATAATTGACGTCGCTCTTATTAGTTGGTGCGGAGGGAACATTCTTGAAAGCGTGCGGTACAGAACTGTGACCAGTATACGGAGTAGGCGGGGGTCGTGTAATTAAACCCACTAATGGACAGTGATTCGAGGAAGGTGCGCAGCCGAGGTATCAAGATCCTGTTCGGGGAAGAATTGTTGGAGCATCAGCCGTGGATGATCACCACGCCATCTGCTGCCGACGGCCCGCAGCAGTAGCAGAGGTCGACAACCCTGTCGGCACGAGCGGCTCGACGAACCTCATAGGTATTCAAACGGGGCCCCGAAGGTATGAAAGTTGTATTTTACTCTTAATCTTGGTACCAAGGCGGAGTATAAAAACGGTGTCTGATTATGTAAATAGTAACTTTGATTTAAAATAAATCTTGTCATAATTGTATTTCTATGTATGAATAACTTCCCCAACGTTGCACCGACTTATCCTAGGACCCATTCACGTAAAAGACACCCTCTCTTAGTGTTATATTGCAGTGAAGATACCCGGCACCACCAGGTACGTCACAGTACATATAAAGGAAAGTAAAAAGATATCCAGCGGAATTAACTGAGAGACCCAAGCGCGCTTTACAGTATATACTAGTTCTCTTTATTCTACTGTAATAAACGTGCCTTGCTCGTTCCATAATTCTGCAGCTAGTGTCGGAAATTCGCCACCGTCGATACTAAAACTGTGGGACCTCCCAGCCATCGATGTTTCCGGGCACGTCGACTACTACGGTCATTAGTCCCACAAGTGTAGTGCATGTTTTATCGCGGGATGATGAGATCCGGCGCCGACCTACTGTCAGCTAGCGGGGTTTTCCTCAACCAGGTATCTCCCACCACCGGGACACCGCCCTTGTCGAGACAAGCTCTAAGCTCCCAACCGGTCTGCTGGCTTGTGTGGTAGTGTTGTGCATGTTAGCGTGTGTGTGTGTAAGAAATGGGTGGTCCGTGGCCCGTTTGTTAGGATACTGCTTCGGCATTCGCCTGATGTTGATCGGAAAAAGCACGAAAAACTACCGATCAGAGCAGTCGGCCGCTTGAATTCTTTTCCAGGCAGCGGCTCTACTCGACTTAGCTACGTAGCTGTCGAAATTCCGCCACCGTCGAGATTCGAACCGTAGAACCTCCCTCTCAGAGACACTGCAGCGGCAAAGGGCGCAGCCAGCGAGCCCTCTCAGCCGGCGTCGCGTCGTGGAGCGGCGCTGGACCGGCGGCGGCGGCGGCGGCGGCGTCTGCGCGTAGCGTCGCGGCGGCGGCGGCGGCGGCGGCGGCGGCGGCGGCGTGGGCGGTGGCGGAGCGGGCGCCGGCGGCCGCCAGTCGGCGTGTGCCTGGCAGCGTGCGCGGGCGGCGGCGGCGGGGCGACTGTGTGGGGCGGCGGGGCGACGCGTGTGTGTGGGCGCCCGCGGCGGGCGTCGCGACGCCTCCGCTGAGCGCCATGGGGCGGCCGGCGCCGCGCCTCTACCTCCCGCACGGGCTTCCGCTCCTGCTGCTCGGTGAGTGGGCTGAAAAAAATATTATCATTGTTTTTGCTAGGGGGCACCACTGCAGTGAGTAACTGTCGGTCTACTCTACGTCGCAACCTGCTTCCTAAGGAACAGATCTAGTGTCTGGCGGTGCCTCTGCAGTACTTTGTGCAAAATATGGGCTGTACCTATCAACGATATTTTGCACTTCCTAATCTTTTGTATGACTGAAAAGTTAATATTCTTCTTCTTGTTCTTGTTCTTCTTCTTCTTCTTCTTCTTCTTCTTCTTCTTCTTCTTATTATTATTATTATTATTATTATTATTATTATTATTATTATTATATATTTTTATTATTATTATTTTCATATGGTATCACGCCTAGAGATGTTTGATGTCGGTTACAAATAATATCTACTCCAGCAAGAAACCACCTTTCTGAGAAGCAGACATAGTGACTTTCGGTGCAACTACAATGCTTTGTAAATATATGCATAAAACTTTTAAAAAACGTGACGCCCATTGTTTGACTCTTGTCGCTCAGTAAGTGAATCTAAAAAAGGTTGCTGTCCTTCCTCCGGTCACGCCTTAGTTCGTAACACAGGTGATCGCGTTCTTCTCAGCACAATACCGCATGGATGAAATGCTATAGCAATGTACAATGTTTATATTTAGCATTTTGGGTCGATAGTCCGAATTTGCTGGCCAGCGAACGGTGACTGGACCTATTTAAATTCCCATGCTTGAGGGCAAAAGTGACATGTGACGAACAGGACGTATTTCTTTCACACCAATGTATAAATCCAAGTGTACTTTATTCTTATTTCTGTACCATATTACATTGCATTATAATACTTGTGGCGCCCAATATTTAATTTTCAGTTCCTGATAATGTATCTCTTATTTTTATTTTGTTTTTTATCATCATGCAGACACATTTTTAAACTAGCCCCTCTCAGCTACTTCACAGTTATTGTAATCAATTTTTTTGTCTGAGATTACAAGATGATTACAAGGTTGACAAGTTTTGGACATCATTTTTATGTTCTTATTTTGTTTTCTACCGGATAAAAACATTCATGGCGCTTCTTTACCGGTAGGCCAGGTATGAATGAATTGGGTGCGCACCTCTGAAAATATACGCACTTGCATCGCGATCGCAGGAAATTTATCGTGTCAAGTGAAAAACTGCACTACTTGGAACTGGCCAATGTATCCCTTTATTAGATCTACGCCTAATATTTTCAAAAAATGTCGGCGAAATGGGCTTATAGCCGAATTTTTCGCGATGTAGAAAATGATCACGAGAACGGTCGCACGTCACACTCCGTTCAACAGATGTACTCAGCGTCAAGAACGCGCATTATCGGCAATAGCAAAGCAGTTTGGTCTTCAAAACTAAAGGAACAATTTCTAAATATATTAGACAAGCTAAACAGGAAAGAAAATCGCGAAAGAATGTCGAAAAGCAAAAATCGCAAAACGCCGCGACCGGAGCAGGTTAATATTGCTTTTACAAAGATTCACGTCTAGAAATGTTGGTCTACAAGCATCTTCCTAATAAATAGATCCTAGATAAATAGTTTAGATTTACTGCACAATCTCGTCTATTCCAAATAAGACGACGCCTCCTACTTCCTATGTCAAGTTTGCCTTTTTTCTACATATTTGGAATCACCTGGAAGGTTGAACACATTCTTTACACTATTATTATTATTATTATTATTATTATTATTATTATTATTATTATTATTATTATTATTATTTGGATTATTTGTTTAAAACAGTTTCACTCGTAATTGATTTAGTTTCAATCTCAATCTGTTATCGTAAACTGAGATGGTAGTGAGAATTTAAAAGTTGTTCAGTGTTCTTTGTTTGTTCCCTTTTAAAGAAGCTAATTTCTTGGCGACATATACAAGGTAACATATTAAACGTGCTTTACGTAATGCCGCATCAATGTAGATAATGTTAATTGAATACATTTTTCTAAATACTGTTCGAATTATTATAATGGTATAACATTCATAACTTCCTCATTGACCTTGCTTCTACAGTACTCTGCTTGTATTCTCCTCATTTCATCTTTCTTTGATGTTAGAAATTGGAACGAACCTGAGTTTATTGACCACCCTTCGATTCGCATCTTTTAATGCGCATCTTTTTTTTCGCATCTCTTTCGCATCTTTTAATGCGAATGACATACGCTCATCACAAAAAGCGAGCATCTCATTAGATAGGTGACGACGTTCATGCCAACACTTAGAAAATGTGATGCGGAAAATATCTTTGGGAGCATAAGGAAAAAAAGTGTTCTTGAAATTTTGTAATGCTCTCAAAATTTTTGTTTCATCAACAATGTTAGTAAAATAAAACACATAATTATAACATCGTGACTGAATTAAAAATTTCCGTTTACAGGGACAATCAAACACGAAATGCGCGTTTCGAACAAAGTGCTAATCTAGTGATACATGTAAAATTGCCAATACGATTCTCAATTTTTCATCATAAACGATTAATACGAATATATCACAATTGTGTAAAAATATTCAGATTAGCAATTTTTGTTAAATTGACTCAATAATTACACAGGTTAGCTCAGAATTTGCGGCAAAAAATATTTTGGTTTTTGTATCATCGAATGTCCTAATTTCGAAAATGAAACATATTCTGTTGTATCACGTACAAATTTTGCATCATATACGGTTGACACAATTTTGCCATTCTGTGTTGAAATCGTTTGAATGAATGTTTTTGGTATTGTACTCTTTTTTGTGACTGTACTTAAAACAATGTTGTATGGTTTTCGTAATGACGGCGATCTCCAACAAAACTAACCCCTGCCCTTACCCTCCATTGTTTATAAACAATTCTACCTTGCCCCTTCGCAGTGTCTGTCCCTTTGTCTCAGTGCGCATCAAGGGACAGACCAAGTGACAGGTTTTCTTGGGTCGGTGGTCTTGTTTAAATGTTTCATGTGGTCGCAATTTTTCTTTGTGAAAAATGTAAAGTGTGAGTGGTATTTCGAGAAGAGGCTGTGTGAATAATCCATATTGTCTTTGTTACATATGTGTGTATAATATGTATAAAGAGGCAGACAATTTTTCTTATAGCATCATGTCTCTTAAAAGAATGGATCTCCATAGATTGAGGAAGACACTGTGTAAGTAATATACACGTATTGCCCAGTCGTAAATGCAATATATTGATCACTAATTGACCTGTAAAAACTTTTTCTAACTCCTTTGAGTATCAAACTCGGAATAACGTACCAATGTGTAAATATCTTGGATAAAACTGCCTTCTTTTTACTTTTTTTTACATATTTGTTGCGTCATCATCGACGCAACTCTTCTGTAATTTTTTTTAGGTATTGAGCGCCTGGTGTAGAAATAATCTTCCATTAAGTTATGTGTCTCGTCACGTCGCAGTCGGTGTCTTTTATGCCTTCGGCTCTCGGCGTCTCAAATTGTTTAACGACCGAGACTTCACGGAGCGTAATTAAGTAATTTGACTAACGACGCTTTTCAATACATTATCCAAAATTGTTCATTGCTATAAAAAAAATTAAAAAGGATAATTTTCTTCGGTCAAAAGTACTGTGGCTTCAGAAATAAAATGACTGGTTTAGAAATTTAATATTGAGAGCATTCAGGGATGTAGTCAATATTAAATTAATTATTCGCGGTGCTAACCCGTAAGTGCCCGCGATGGCGCACGCAATGCTGTTGAGTCATCTCCTACAGATTTAAAAACAATCTTTAGAGTTTAATACACGAATCAGTTCATTAACTTTTCCTACTCATTGTATTGATTTATAATTATACTTATTCTAATTGAATATTGAACTACACTGCATACTGACATTAACACATAGAGCACCCACTATTAGCTATTGAATGAAGAAATATTGATGAATACTTCTAATAGGAAAATGTTTGTAAAACGGATTGGGAAATAGTTGATTGATTATAGATTGTAGTGGGTGGTTTGTGCTATTTACTTTATATTTGAACAGAAGTTTTTAGAGATGTAGGCAATTGATGGTTTATAAGTGATAGATTAATACTTTATGGAGTTGTCTGTTTGCTATGAATCAGGAAGCATGAATTGCTATTCGGAGGAATTTATTGTTCGTATTTTAAATCGAGACATAAGCAAATAGGAATTAGGTTCAAGGTCAATGGCGTTTCTTCATGATGATGTGTGGTGTTTAATAAAATATACTAAGAGGACCGTAAATGCCAGTAGACACAGTGTACATTTTAAACGAAATGAAGGGAGAAATAATTTTTTTGCGGAGTTTGTGTTTTTACTATACATAATTAACTGCTCTATCAGTGGAGTTAATGTTTTATTATACTTTACAGAGTTCTGCAAATAGCAAAATAAAGTTACTAATAAGAAATTACTAAAATACTGATTTTTCTGCATGACAAGAAAATCTACGCGATATCGACTCGCAATTGATCACATCAAAATTAGGTCTAGTGTCATGTTGAACCTGATGTCAGAAATAAACATTATTTTGCAAGTTTATGTAATCAACAAAAAGATGGATAAGAAGAAAAATGTTTCAACTTGGGTATGCTCCATCAATTTCAGCGCGACAAGTATGGAAATGTATTTATTTACTTTACATTCAAATTTAAAAGAAGAAGTAAGTGGTACTTAAACTCATTCGTCGTGTAATTCGGGAGGCATTATAATGGGCGCAGAAAACAAAAGTATGATAATGCAGAAAAAACGGGGCCAGATGTCAAAAAATTGAAGTTCTCAAAAACTCGAAGAACACTTTCTTACGGCCAGCGTAAATTAATGAATAAGCAACGATGATGACGGAAAGCGGAGGAGCAGAAAGCAAACTGTCCAAATGCAAACATAATCAGGAACCAGGCAATTGCTATAAGGAGAAAATAAACAAGTCATTCAAAAACTGCGTACCCGGTCTTTCTCGTGCGACTCAGAGGACGTGACGCGTTCCAGACACCCACTCCCTGCGCGTGGCGATTGATGCCAATTTATTTAGACCATTTCTCACCATCCGTTCGGAAAGTTTCAAGAAAACACTTGAAGCCGTTTTCGAGAAACTGGTATTTGAGAGTTTCTGAAAAGCCGCTATAAGCTCATTTCCACGTTTTCCATTTCCATAGTTTTAATTTTTTGAGAATCGTTGTAAGAATTCATTTGAAGCATAAATGCAATAATGTGTAGAAATCACCGGCAATATAAATGTGAGAGAGATGTCATTTCTGTAGTTTTTAAAAAAACAAAAGAGTGCACCAAAATGGATGTTTATGTCGTTTTTTACAATACATTTAGCGCTATAGCTACCAAAAATTTAAAAAAAGGAGCGGTTTTTGAGAAATTCTTGTTTTGATTACCTTTTACTGATTACTTTTTAAATATTGAGTATATTTAACTCAAAATTACCGAAAAACAACCAAAAGTTAAAAAAATGTAAAGACAAAAATTAAACAATCGTTTATAGCAAACAATTTTCATGTGAAGAAAACATCTTTATTTTGAATACTGTAATTGAAGGAAGACGCTGAAATATTTTCAACCTTTCACAATTTTCGAAAATTCAGGGTTAACAGTGAAAATCGAACTCAATCTTTATAAGTGCTTTTCCTTCTATCTCATAAGAAATTTAAAGAAAGAATTGAACAGTTTTGAGAAAATGTCAAAAATGTCCCAGGGGTTTCATGCAAAGTACACACAAGAATATTTTTAAATATCGCAGTTTTGAGATGAACCAGGTAGACTGGAGAATAATTATTTTGAAAAAAATCCTATGAATACTTTAAGAGCTGGTGTTATTCACAGATGGACAGACAGACCAACATGCGGATGAAGGTTTTGCGGTAAACCAATTTCACGGTATCAAGGACCCACAAATCGTTGATTTTTACTCCACATGTGTTAGATAAAGTAATTTAATATGTCCTGTAACAAGATGTCTAAAAATTGACGCTTTTTTGTCGCAGTAGTACATACTAACTTTCTCTATACTATGTACACAATTACTCCGTATATACGCACGTACAGAGCGTTCAGTCATGTGACCGGTTTTTTTGACAGCCACTGATGCCATACCACATGGATCATGCCTGGAGGCGTGGCCCAGTGATTAACATGCAGAAATGATTCGATTTCATTTCACGAACGTTGGCTAACGTGTCGTGATGCTGTGGCATAACCTAATGTATTGTCATTCCGACAAAGGAGAAAGTTCAATGAAAAATATTTTATTATAGTGATAAAACATCGTTGAAGAATTCTGAAACTATATTCAAGATTAGTATTTTTAAAAGTTAATAATTTACGCATACTGTGTTCAGTTAGAATTTGGAGTGTTCACTGCAGAAAAGAGAGGTGCAGCTAACATGGCTTCTCTTATGTTGGCGGGCCCCGGGCGGGCCGTTTGCCCGAGTTTCAAGGACAGTGGCGTGTTTATGACTGTTTTGCTGGCCGAGGCCGCCTTCTCAGCCTGTTGAACCTTTGTGAGATCGTCGACACAGGGGAGAATAGACGTGAACGATTTCACTCCACATATTTCGGAGAATTTCCATTATTTATTTATTATTTATTTATTTTTTTTCTCGCGAATAGGCCAACTAGGACCACGCGTTCATACATCCTGCATTTACCGTGGCTCAGTATCATATTGTAACACCCCCGGTGATCTCGTGAGAGAACGCCCGGTAAGCGGCCCTTGTAGCTCAGTCGGTGATGGAAGGAATCGTTAAACAGATACTGGTAACATGAAAGAAACACTTTGATCACTGGTAAAAATCACTTTTATTCCTGGGCAAAATAATTTAAAATGCCCCAGGGAAGTTACACTTGTAAATAGAATAAGAAATCTGAAAATTAGGTGGATAGAAAAGGAAGATGAAAAAGTTAGTATTTAGAATAAAGCTTAAAATTAGGAAGACTTATAATTACAATGGTAAAAAATATTACAGGTCAATGTGTCATAGCGTGACACCGCATTACAGAATTTACGCAGGGATGAATACCCTGAATTATATTGCCTTGGTAAAGTTTTTTCTGTGGGCCCTAGACGGGCGCGTTGCGGGCGAGGAAACGGCTGCCGTCCTTCAGAAGAATTCGGCGGAGGTCAATGGCCCCCCGGGCCACCAGCTGGCGGTCGGGTCGTGGCGTCACCACAAGGGAGGCGACGCGTGGCTGCGTTGAAACGGCGTCTGGCCGTACTGGCAGAGAACTGGTAGAGAACTGGTAGTGACTGGTAGACTGGTAGACTTGGTGCGGACGGGCGGTCTCAATCTCAGGAACGTAGTAATTAACTATGCGTACCTCTGGTTCTCATTATAATGATTGTCGATTACAAATTCGGACAGTTTAGCAATCCTTCGGAGAAACATTCGCCTCACGACGAATTCCCACCCCAGAGAATTTTCTCTGTCTACTGCAGCCGGCACAATGCTCAAAACTCGCAGCAAAATAATAAAATCCCACATAGGCACATTCGCCCGGATAATTCCCACCCCAGATAAGTTTTTCTCCTAACTGTCCTCAGCCTAATACTCAGGCTCCTTCCGACGAATAATTATAAGTTTTTCAGAGGCACACTGGTCTCTCTCCGACGAATAGTTACGCACCCCAGAGAAGATTCTCTCCCGACTGCCCCCCGTCTAAAATGATCTGGCCCCGTCTGATGCTCTGGCCCTTCTGGCTGCTCTCTCCCTTCTGATGCTCTGTCAGTCGAAATTGCATTAGGTTAACTTTTGCCCCCACCCAATTTTTTCGCATGTTCAAGCTCTTATGATAGTTGCGTCGCTATTGGCCAAAAGAAATGTCGCATTACGTTATTTCAACCAATCGTGACAGGAGTAGTGAATGAAGTTTCGACTCTTTGTGCCACTGTGAGCGTCCAGAATTTTCTGCAGCTGGTCATGCGAACACGTGCGTCTCGCAGTGAATCTGTCGACGACTGACCCTTGTAACGACTTTCTTAATGTGCCGGGGGCGGAAATGGGTGTCGCGATAAGCGAGGTTGCACGTGCAACGCTGTCTGTTCATTTCCCAATCGAACTCAGGGTGGCCGAGTCTGTTTGTTTAAATTTTTAGTCCGCTGAATTTCGTTTCAAAACGTATGACGAAATCTGTATCGCTACAATATATCGCGGTAGCAGGTGCATGTATCAATTGGGGGGGATCAGTATTTTTTACTGAATCCAATTTTTATCCCCCAGGGTTGTTAGCTCTGGGGGTATGAAAGATGAAAATGAGGGATGATGAGATGATGATGATAATGAGGGGTGAAAGGACGACACACTCATACAAACACACACAAATACACCCATGCCCGAGGCGGGACTCGAACACGCGATCTTCTGGTCCGAGACCACTCCGGCACTACTGCCTTAGCGATCTCGGCCATCTGATCGGCGTGTTTATTATTTATATTATATTTAATTCATTGAAATATTAGATGTAACATTAATATACTAATAAGTTAAATTAACAATTTAATAGAAATAATAGCTATTTATAAAATATTTAATTTGTAATTACTTGCATTTTAATTACTTTATTTCTTATAGTAGATATTTATTTTTGTAAATATTTAATGTAGTCAATAGCTTTTAAGCAACTTAAGCACTGAGTCCACCGCAGAAGGGAGAAGTGACATCAGTGCCAAGAAGACATCTTTTTTATTGCAAGATTTGTGGAAGAGCTGATGATGCGATGCAATCTAGAAACTTCTTCAGTTATTGACAAAACTGCCTATGAATTGAAGCTGAAAACTCACATTGTTCAAAGGTAAGAAAAATCATAATAAAGTGTCATATGAAAGTCAATAAAATGTCAATAAAGTGTCAGGTAAAATTGTTTTGGATAATGTTGAATTTAATTTTACAGATATTGGAAGCAAGACCCTGATACTGCTCAGACTCTAGAAAGGAGTGTCCAGGAATAGAAGGGAACAAAACATGTCTAGTGGATGATTTTGGAGCGGGCTTGATTAGGCGCATTATTTATTCAATGTACAAGAATGGTAAGTAATTTGAATTGAATATTTGCATGGAAAGAAAAGATAATAGTTATTGAAAGATCTGACTTTTTAATGGAATATATTAAACTGAAGGCTGAAGGTTATTAATTTGTGGTTTTGGATGAAACTTGGTTTTATTCAAAAGGCAAGCAAAAAATCTACTAAATTTTGTAGTGTTGAAAATTATGAAATTCTAGATATAAGGGAATGGAGAAGGCATGATTTGCATGTAATAAAATGCATCTTTTGAGAAATAGCAGTGTGTGTAATGACTTATGTGTATGATGAAGTAGATCTAAACTAATTGTTTTTAACAATCTATCCTTTAGCTTATGCCTCTCGGTCATGGCAAGATAAAAATGAAAGTTGCTCAAGCAAAAATGTAGATGAAGGTAAAAGATATACTCTTACATGCAGGAGGTGCAAATGGTTTCATCGAAGATGCAGAACTATTGTTTCCGTCAAAGACAAAAGAAGTAGATGAATATCATATAACTATGACAGCAGAGATGTTCCAAAAGTGGATGACAGAAGAATTATTACCTTGATTAGCAGAACCATCAGTTATTGAAATGGACAATGCACCTGTTCAATATGTGCTGGTGAGTGACATTTCATCAATTGTATTTTAGAAATGTGAAAATTATTCATTGAAATAATACATTTATTCATTTATAAAAATACCCGATTATAAAACGAGTATTAAAACTACACAGTGGTGAAAATTGATGTTTCACTTAAAAGCGTGGAATGGAAAATTTATTACATTCAATGGTGTTCAGTGATTTTAGTTATATCAGTAATACAATTTTTCTTAGAGAATATCAAGTTTGCCAGTAGAATGTTTTATATGTATTTGTAGGGAGAATAAAAATAAATGCATGTTGTCTTTGAATATAACTAAAATATTTAAACATCCTTTTGTCATTTCCAATTTGTTAGAAAGTGAAAAGGCCTTCATCAAAATGTAGGAAGGGTGACCTGCAGCATTTTCTATCTCGGCACTACATACCTTTTAGACCTGAGCATACCTTTAAGAGTCTTCTTTTGAAAACTTCTGAAGTAATTGTTCAGAAAAGGTACTCTTAAACATAAGTTTTGTTGAATTAATCATAGAATAAGGCAGTTTTATTTTTTGCATGATTTTGATACAATGTGATTGGCAATGTTTTCATGATTTGAAAAATCATATCAGTTGATGTGGGTGCAGATATGTTGTAGATGAAATGATTGAGGAAACAAAATATTGTCTAGCTTTTTTTTGCAGAAAATTTGTTAATATAAAGTACTTATTCATTCTGTACATTGCTTTAGTTCAAAGAATTATATGACACATGTAGAAAAAATTATAGAAGAAGATTGGAAAGTAGAAGTTAGGCAGGATGCTTCGGGGATTTCTGTCATAGTAAATATTCAGGATGACTCTGATGATAATGTTCCTCGTGCTGTTCCCATGCCTGGGCTCTGGTGTCTCTACTTAAGAGAGATATGGCCAGTATATTTACATGTTTAATGCAGTATATTTCATAGGTTTCAAAAAAGATTTGACATAACTCTTGTTCTTCTCAGGTGCAGAATTAAAAGTTTGTATTATTTCATCGAGGGCAAGTAAGTGGTTACATTCCAGGTGAAATAGTGAATCTTTATTGTTTTTAAGCTGATCTTGGCTTACTGAAATAAATATGCCTTTGAAATAAATGCTCCTTTGCTTGCTTCCCAGAAGTAATGTAGCTTTTTGCCCTCCGTATGGGTAGGTGTTTTTTTAAGGTGTACTTCTCAGAAGATATAACTAGACACTTCATTATGTCTGCATATGTTAACTTCCTTTGTACATTTTTTAGTAATTATTGTATAATTTTAATTGTTTTATTAGAAGAAAGAAGTTTTTCAGTTATATGAAGTTAATTTTTTATGTATATGAATCAGGTATATAAAATGATGTGTGAATGAAAGTATGTGAAGAAAAGGTTTGATTGTGAATGAATGGGTTGGAAATATATTTTAATAACATTTATTCACACTCATCAAAAATTAACTTCAAGTAATGGAAAAATTAGTTCTTTTAATAAAAAAGAATTAGAAATGCAGATTCAGTGAAAAGAAAAGTTTTATCTTTTGAGTAGTATGTTAGTTTCTCGAATTGTACATCTTAATGCAATGCATTATTAAAATTATCAAAATCGGCTGTTGGGACTGCTTTGATAACCAATAAAGTGTTGTCATATAAGAAGATACAATACATACATTGTTCATTGTTTTATCCTCTTGGCAAAAATTCAAATGTATAATTTTTATTTCAAAATTTTTACTCCTCACCCTGCCAAATGTGGTAGGCTGAGGCTGGAGATGTTAATAGTAGGTTGTGAATATTTTATAAAAGGACTTAGGAAACTCATTTTGATTTTGTATAGTTGGACTTTAAATTATCTAAGTGGATAAAATTTATTGAACTTCAAATGGATTCGATGGAAATGAATCCTTCAAATAAATAATCATGCAAATAAAGGGAATTATTTTTTCACTTATACATTTGCTTTTTTATGTTACCTTTCACCTAATTTCTAATTGACTTTTATATTATGTAATAAAGTTATTGAAGGTATGGAGCATTTCAATTTTCATTTCTAAGGCTAAAACTTGCACAGTGATCATGAAAAACCATTTATCTTTCATTAATTTGAATATACTATTTAATATCTTTTGAATGACAGGTGAGTACAATAATTTATAGCAGTTTTCAACCCATTTTTTATCTTTTAAGAACTGACCAATTCTAAAATGGCGCTAAGGTTATTGAAATAGCACACTTTTTGTATGACATACAGAAGGTTAATTTTACCTTCCACATTAGTCATGTAGGGCAGAGGCGGGCACGAACGCAAACGAAAGGCTGCGTTGGCTAGGGACAATCCCTCTGACTGGAAAGACCGCGGGTTCCAGTCCCGACGGTGGCAGGATTTTCGATATTAGCCACATAACCAAGTCGAATTAATCCGCTGTCAGAAGCAGAATTCTAGCGACTGGCTGATATGATCCGCAGTTTTCTGTGCTTACTCCGACCAATACGAGGCGAATGCTGGAGTAGTACCCTAACAAACGGGTCACGGACGGGTGATCTTTCTTTCCGTTTGCTTCTAACCTAACGCCTTATTTACGAACACCACCGTGCACTGCGCTACTACACGTGCCCGGAGAGCAATCGCGTGCTTAGAGGTTGTTGTGCCCCGGTGGTGGGAGAAAGTGAACGAGAGGGGCTCTGCGCCGCGTCTTTCCATCCAGCGAGGGAACAACACTGCACCGAAACCTAAAAAAAAAAACTTAAAAAAATGTAGATATATCTCTCAGACGCACTTTTCACGTTGAATCAAATCATCTGCAAATACACTTTGTGCAGGACCACTTAGATTTGGTACCAACATTTCGTCTCCTGTTAGGAGAGTACAATTAAGCCAAAGTAGTAGTCTCTGATTACAATTTGAAACTCTCTCGTCAGTACTCCCTGTTCTTCTTCTCCTCGCTGTTGTGTAAGTAGATGAAATTATAAGCATGGTACATCATAATTTATTTTTATGTATAATTTTATTGATGATAATTTTTATTACGGAGTCATCTCAATCTATTAAATTTTAATAATCAGTTTTGTAACTTTTATGTATGTATTTGATTATGCTGTACTTAATTTATATTATGAATCAATTAAATATGTTTAGAAAAAAAGTTCCGTCTCTTGTTCATACATCGAGCTGGCAGCCACGTTTCTGCTCTCATATGGCTTCGCATGCCCGCCACAGCTGAGACTTGAGTAGTCCACCGGGGCAAAGCCAGTAATACGAATGCTCGAGAGGGAAAGGCGATCCCGTTCTTGTTGTGGAGAGTAAACAAAACAATGGAAACAACTAAACGATTCTGTAGCCGTCAACAGGTGTTTCGGAATAAAGGTTACAGATGTCTAGGACATTACGAGGGATCCTTTGGGATAATTTTTGTTAATAAACATATAATGCGAAATTACAAGTAAAGGAGGTAATTTATATTAAATATTTGTTTTGTTTTCATATTTCTTCTATGTAACAAGAGAATACAAACAAAATAAATATATTTATATCTTATTTATTTTAGGTGTGGTCGTACGATAAATGTACTATTAAAAAAATATTCCTGAAAACAAAAAATATAAACAAGGATTGAAATATTTAAAATAAAATAATCAAAGCAGAGAAGTGTTCAAAATCATACAAATCCACTTTGGTACCACAGTCTCAACAGCAAAGTAGGTTTTCTTGCAGAGAAAACAAGATGCCTGGAACAGTAGAATCGTTTCAAACAAAAGTGATGACCTATCCTCAATACATAAATATAATTCATTTTTTCGTACAACAGAAATAACGTACAGCTAATTTGAAACGGAAACACCTTTTTACGAGTTTTGAAAGAAACAAAATGTTCGGGGCCCGAACTAAGTTGGAGCCAGAGGCAAGCTGCCCCATCCTCTGGACCTCTTGCCCTGGCTCGTTGTTTCCCGGTATTTCGTGGCGCAAGACTTTCCGTGGGAACAGCGCGTTTGATAGATCGCTGTTTACGGTTTATTGGCGTGGCGTGTGGCGGCGATGATTGATTTAGGTGCGGCCTCCCGTCATTCTCACCGGCGGAGTGTTTACGGGGAGCGCCGCTGCGTAGCGCACGTGACGAGTGTGCCCTTTGTGCTGCGGGAAATAATTGGTTCGCGGTCGGAGGCCACCCGTGGGCGGGTCGCTCGCCTTCATTGGTATGTTGATTTATTCGCAGTGAAGATGGGGGAATTTTGTATTTTATTGGTGGAATAGGGTCGATTACGAGCTTACTGACCTAGAGAGCGTTGTGGATTTTTTGTCCAAGGCCACACTTAAATGGCCAAGGAGCCCGTGCGCCAAACCCCCAATAGTCCAGGCAAAAGGTATCTGATCCTGGAAATAGTTCTGGAAGTTTGTTCTCAACAGATGTAAGTTTTTGATGATGCTGAATTTGAATTTGATGCTTGCTATCTCAAAAACGATCGGCTTCAGAGAGAAAATTACAAAAAATGGCTAAATTTTTGCCCTGTTTCTCGCTCATATCTTCAATATTGCGCGCTTTATGGAAACAACTGTTATTTCAAAACTTAAAGTAGATACAGTTTCCTACAAAATGCATATATTAACTTTAAATTTCTGAAAACGATTTAGGTGCTAGAGCGCGCTGAAAATGGTTACTTTTTGGGCCTCTGGCCAAAGTCTGAGAATAGCACTTTCCAGTTAACCTATCTCGCGGTTAGTTTTACTGTTTCATAATAGAAAACAGCTACTCTGAACAAATAAATGGCATTGTTAAATGATTTTTGCGATCGCAAACATCAATTTCGAATTCAGCATCATCAAGAACATATAGAACCGTTGAAAATAAAACTTCCGGAATTTTTTCCTGGATCGGGCCTTTTTGCGCACCACTTGACTGGACTTCAAAGCCTTTTGCTCCCTGAAGCGCGAGTCGGTTCGTCTTTGTTTCGGTGTGCGGGCGAAGGGGTGCAGGTACGATGGGGCGAATTCCGGTGGTAATTTCCGTGGAGCTACGGCTATTCAAAGATTCAAGTGACGCAGTAGGCGAAAACTCAGGGGGCAACACTCCGGCCTAAGCTGTGTCGTTGACACAGGTTCTACACTTCGAGACCCGACGACAACGTCAAGGTCAGCTACATACCTGGGTCGGTTCAGCCACTGTCTGGAGGAGAATTCTCGCGACCGGCTGCTCCAATCGCTAGTGTTCCGTGTTCGTTTTCGATCATTACTAAGATGCTGAACCAGCAGCTTAAACGGAATGAAAATAAATCCAGATGAAGTCAAACCAAACTATTTTATGAAGAATCAAAAGTAGAAAACACTCATATATACAATGGCTAGAAATAAAATTCCTGAAGTACGTAGTTGTAAATATTTGGGCATAATAATTCGAAGCTACTTTTGGTGGACTCATCAGATTAGATACACTACTCAAATGGCTTGGAAAGCTCTTCATTTTGTAATGCACATTTTACGGAAAGATAACGGTTTATACACAGGCTTACACATCTTTGGATCGTCCCTTAATGGAATAGTGGAATCAGTGAAAAGCGCGAACACAATGTGATGAATGTCATTTATAATCATGTTATACTTAGAAAGCCAGTAAGACTCTTCAAGGCGTACGTAAAGCAATCGGCTTTGAAAGCTATCAGCGAAAGACTTGTAATGCCATGTTATTTAAGTAGGTGGAAATAAAATACAGAAAGCAAAGAATAGATATAGGAGAATTCATATTTGCAAAAATGACCATTGTTGACTGCAAAAATTTCCCTGCAGAGGTGTTGCATACGCTTCCCAGGAGCACGCAAGATATGCGTTCGTGAGTTATCAAGAGCGCTAGAGTCCAGTGCAGTTATGTGCAGTGAATTTCAGTGACATTTTTCAGGTTAAGGAAATGCCAACAAAAGTACGTACAAAAAGCAATGCATATCCTCACCGTTGATGTCTAAATTAGTGGCTATCGAAGTAAAGTAAAGAGAAGGGTACGGAGTATACACGGAGGGCATATTTTATCTACTCTTTATGTATTTGCCTATTTGTGTTTTTATATTAATTTTTATTTGTTTAGTTGTGTTACACTTTTAACTTCCTCGTATACATACGTATATACGGAGTAACATACGTGGTAGAGATAAAGTTATGTAATGCTGCGAAAATCGATTTCGAGATTTCATCGAAAATACACGTTATGGAGTCCCGATACCGATAAAGTGTTTTTTCTTCAAAACTTCCGTCCGTCTGTCTGCCTGTCCGTCCGTCTGTGCACACCACTAGCACCTAAACGTCAAGTAGGATATATTCCAGAATGAAGAAACCCCTTTCAAAAACATGTACGAGTACTTTGTGCGGCGATAGACGGCAGATGGCAAGAGTATGTGGCAAATTCAAATAGTTAGCCAAATAGTTGACCAAAGGAAGCAGAAAACTTATATGGGAAAGTATGTGCCATTCTGTAGCACCACTAGTTTATTTGTGCTTATTAATATTTGCTTAACCGCCACCGAGCGTAGGTTCATTTTCAGTAATAAAATGGTATTATTATTATTATTATTATTATTATTATTATTATTATTATTATTATACAACAGTCCCCTAAACGCGTGCGATATTTCTTTCTTCATCCTGGTTTCGTGCTCACTTACATGCACTACACTACCATACATACAGAAGGATTATTCGGAAGATCAGGGCTTGTCCGGGTTGAGTCGGTTGCTCGTATTGGCGAGATACCTGGAGTTGGAAACCTCCGCAAGGTGACGTGTAGATCGGCACCGGATCCCACCATCCAGCGGGGGAAGAACCAGTGCTTCCTTATGGGCACTTATCATCACTGCAGTTGACAGCTAGCAACGCCCGGAAACACTAAATTATCAATCTGTTGATAGCATTGGAGAGAGACAAAAATTTTACAGAGAGAACCGTTTGAGCTTGAAACGCGCTCCATCGATCAGTCATTGCGTGGCGCCGCAAATGCTAACTCGCTTTGGATTGTTACGTTGCATTAAGAAGCTACTTCGTCTGTGGCGGAGGGTTCTTCACTAACGGGATACAACTTCCCTGCCTTGCTACCGGTTTCAACTGTTTGTTCCGGAGATATTGACTACATCCTGTGTCAGAAGGGATCCAGGAGTGCGGTTGATTGCTTGTTTTGTGCCGGAACATCAGGCAATGATGAAGTACATAATCCCTCAGATTCACAATAATTCAATTTTCAATAGGCGTTATTTGACTTGGCTTCATTTTGAACAGCTCGCATGTTTTAACTCAGCGAGCGAACAAGATCTTGTTATTAACAAGAACACACACTGTAATGCCCATACAAACTTTACACGTATGTTGCTTTTTCTGCGTATCTGGAGTATAAATTCAACCGAGAGTAGTAAATTTTTAATATCGGCACAAAATATCATAAAAAGTCAAGCGAAAATATTTACAAAAGCTTAAAACGTACGCACTAAAAAAAGCTGGCAGTTTTCGTATTCCTATAGTCTTGTTTAACTCGAAAGCCGTAGCTGAATATAATTTCGAATGAATAATGAGGTCGTGGGACGTTTTAAGTTCAGAGATCTGAAAGCGAATATTTCTTAGATATTTTGAATAAGAATACAATACACTAGGTTTAGAATATATTTGATTCATTGATTACTTAGTATTTCCGGACGCGTGAATTGCTATGGTAATTAGCGGACTTTGATGACCTAAAAATATGCCAAAAATGATCAATAAAATGCTCTTAAAATGTTTTAATAATGCCCTCAAAATAAAGAAATACGACGTAAAAAATTTGATCAAAAACACTTCATATGAAAAACTTAAGATATGTGACTGATGAACTTGAAGCTTCTTCCTTTTGTTAAAGTGAATTTAACTGGCAAACTTTCGGTTTCGACTGTTCTTTACAAGAAAATCTCTTCCTTTATCGCGAAATCGACCGAACTGACAAAGACGGAACCTTAGATTACATTGTACTCACAATGACTGATATTAAAATACATGAGCTAAGAAATCAAATAGGCTACTCAGGTGGTAAACATTAGTTGCATCTCGTATATATTGTTTACCAGCAAGTACCATTAAAATGATATTAAATCAATTAAATCACCAAAAAGGCTTTAAAATGACGTAAAATGGTAAAAAATGTCTTGTTAGTCGAAATTGACCAAAAATGCAAAAAATCACCTATAAAAAGTGGTCATTTCGTTTCGTCATAACATAAAATGAATATCTATACTAAACGGAATTGTTCTAAAGTGAAAGGGAAAAAATAACATTTTATTAAAATCTGCCCCCAGTTATTGTCATTGTAAATGGTCGCTTCCTTCCCCCACTACATGGTGAGATCTGGTGCCGAGATACACATCAGCTTCCGGAGGTTTCCCCAGCCAAGAATCTCCCACTAGCCACTGCTAGCCACCACCCAGCAAGGACAAGCTAACAATATTTACTTGTGACCGTCTACTGGTTATCCAATGGGGAGCTTCGATACGTAAAATTAAAGTAATGTTGAAGCTCCTCATTTGCTAACTGCGTCCAACTGATGCTCTGTCACAAGTCCCTATATTTAAATCGGACACTAAGCTCCCAACTGGTCTCCCGACATGTGTGGTAGTGAAGTACACGTAAGTGTGTATGTAAATATGGATGAGGATAGGACAAGGAGGAGGAAAGGACAACCCGTGCGATCCATGTTTGTTTGTTAGAGTACTTCTCCGGCATTTGTCTGGTGTTAATAAAAAACATGCAAAACAAAAGAATAGAACAGCCGACCGCCAGAATTCTCCTGCAAACGGCGACTGAACTCAGGCTAGTGATGTTGCAAAACTTGTTATAATCGGGATTCGAACCATAGGATCTCCCGGTCTGAGGAATTGCGGTGTCTCCAGTCATGCCCTAATCCACCTCAGCCTTTGAATATAATATGAGTATGTAATGAATCAATATGAACTCTAGAATTATTAGAGAGGATTCATTCCAGTAATGTCAATTCTTATATAATTAGTCGCGTATGAGTAGTGAAATCAATACCCCTAGAGTTAGCAGTGTCTCTTTCCTGTTGAATCTTGATATCAGGTGCCGACCTACACTGTGGATTGCGGGAGTTTTCCTCCTCTAGGTGTCTCTGTCGTGTGTAGTGTCGTGAACGTGATGCCCCTAGAGTTGGCGGTGTCCCTCTCCTGCCGAAACTTGAGATCAAGTGTTGACCTACTCTGTATTGCGGTAGTTTTCCCCCTCTATTATCTCCGTCGTGTGTAATGTGGTGAACGTGATACCCCTAGGGGGGGGGGCGGTGTTCCTCTTATGCTGGAACTTGAGATCTACCGACATACACTGTGGATTGCGGGAGTTTCCTCTCTACGTACCCCCGTCATTGAAGCAACGTCCAACCCGGTACAAGCTCTACTGGTCCCGTATGTGCTAATACAGTGAGAGTAAATGCATTTGGGGAGGGAAAGATTCTTCCCTGATAGCGTCGATCGTCGATCGGCCTTTCCGGAACCCGTACTAGTTATGAGCCAAGATTCTCTGGCCTCTCATGTGCTTCTCCATGCGCTGAAGAGTCAAGCCTTCGATCATTTTCCCCATGGTATCCAGACGGCGGATGGATGTGTACGATGATGCACTATACACCGGCTAATGTCCCTTTAAGGAGGATTAGGGAGGAGAGATCGCGCGTTGTTTGTGGCTCGGCATTCTCCTGGTATTGGTCAGCGAAACTACGGAAAACTACCGATTTGAAATGCCGATCTCTATAATTCTTCTCCAAACAGCGACTGAATTCCACCCAGAATTACAGTTACTGTAAGAAATCTGCGACCGTCAGGACTATAACACTAGATCCTTGGTCTCAACGATGTGGCTGAAGTCAATGTGTTGATTTATTCGGAATTGTTCAAGAGTAGCTGAAGTAGTCCGCGATGCCCATGTATTTATCATAAATATCTATTAGACAGGCAAAATGATGTACCCCATTCTCCCATGCCTCGTCCACACGAAACCCCAACGTCAACACAACGTATTATGTATTTTAGCCTTCACAATAAAATAAGATATAGCAGAGGTTTAAAATTTGTTTGAAAATTACGTTCCCTGGTGCACTGCGGGAATAGTTGGAAGGTTGTTTGGTAGATCAAAACTATTATTAGGATTTTAAACGACAAACTTCATCCCCTAGCAGTCTTAGAGCTATTTTACTGACTTGAAATTGAAGTAATAAAAGAAGCAAATTAGTTGAAAATACAACTTTACAAAATTGGTCGGCGACAAATGTATGCCAAATACACACTCAATGGAAAATTACAGAAACTTTTTATTACAATAATAGTTAGTATATAACACTTCAATGAATATGCAACGAAATAGTTTTCATTTTTAAAAATATTTCGGGGAAATTTTCAAGTGGCCTTTTCAGAATATTATAAAAATCAAATTTCTCAAATTTAACATTAAGTGATAGTAAATAATATAAATATTAATCACTAGAAATCTGCGTTTATATTTTGTTTGAAACCTTAACATACTCAAAGGAATCTTGAATGGAATCTCAAATTAATCTCTTGAATCATTGTTTAATTCAGCAGCAATTTGAGAGATTTGCTCTAGCAAATTTGCTTTCATTATTTTGATTTAAACATGAACATGTACAACTGAAGAATTTTTACCAGGGTATTATGGTGGACCGGATTTCCTTTGGCCCTAAGAATGATGAAAAATTTCCCTAAAACACAATAATTCATTCAATTTAATTTATAATAGGAAGAAAGGTATGTGAATAAAAACATGTAACACAGCCACGACATTTGAATTTTATTAAAATTACAAAAATTTTGGCCGTAAATGATCATTACTCAAATTAACCCACAAAAATCTCAAAGAACATTTCTCTAATGCAGTACCATTGCTGGATTTTATTTCTGTAATAACTAGTATGACAATTTTTCTCTTTCCTTATTTTATCTTAAAATGTACTTCTATGATATGATACTAATCTTTTATTCCTCATTTTAGAAGATTTCGATTTTTTTTCTTTCAATATGTATCACAAAAAGTACCATTCCAGCCAGGTAATGTGGAAAATGGTTCATAAGATATCTTTAACATTACCTTTTTAACGTAATACAACACACGTCAATATTTCAACATAACAGAAAATACCACACATCACAAATACATCATACACTCTTTTTATCAAAAACATTCGTAATTGACTTCACACATAACAAAGTGATCTCTAGCTATATTTGTCGTATTTCAAAGCAGTCAATGATAAAAAGTAGTTCTTTGTGGCATGGATAATGCGAATTCAATTGGAGAGTGACGCCTAAGTGGAGAAGACGGTCACTATAGAGCGGTGATTTCGAGCCTGCAGATTAGTGGGTCGGGGCAGGGCTACCAATTGCGGTGAAGGTCGCGCGGTATATCGCTGTTGAGGACGGCGCCCGCAGCTGACTTGATTGGAGGAAGCCAATGCAACAGTGCTACCTCCAGCGTAACAAGGTATAACTAATTTTAATGATAAATGAGGATTGTTGTGCACCCGCATAGGAACTGGTTGCGGACACCGCGACTTCGCTGGATGAAAACGGAAAATGCTAGACGGATCACCGAGAACGAAGGCATTCCGTTCCTTCAACGTGCGTGGTTGAAACCTTCAGTGTGCACGGGAGCTCTTTCCGCCTGTCAGTCTGTCCATGCGAGTCAATTTTGGGTGGACTACGCCGAATGGGCATCATTCACTAGAAATTGATGCATACTCCTGATATTCTGACATACTGTACCAAGGTTTTAAACGACTTCAGCTACAATTGCGTTTTACCTTTGATAAACGCCTAAGTTTTACTCAGTCAGCTTGCTTTGAAATACTCGTACCACCATTTCCACTGTCTCCGCAGCGACTCTGACAGGGAGGTTCGAGCCCCGATAGTAGCGGATTTTCGACACTGGTTGTGTTGTTGCTTCGAATTCAGTCGCGTTTGGGGAAAAATTCTAGCGACCGGTTTCCTTGATCAGTGGTTTTTCATAGTTCTTCTATCAACACCAGGAGAATAGTGACCAGTACCCAAATACGAGTAAACGTGTCGCGAATCGCGAATGATTTTTCCTTCCTCTTTCTTCTTCTGTCCTCTCATTTGCTTACATAAACAACACTACCATACACATCGTAAGTCTAGTCTGGAGTTTAAAACTTGTCTCGGATGGGACAGCACCTCTCTGGGGGAGACACCTGGAGGAGAACCCTAGGCTGGCACAGGATCTCACTATCCAGCGATAGAGATACAATACCACCTTTCGGGATAAAACTGTCGATATAATAACACAACAATGTCCATAGCATTTAACGGATCCGTTAATATAAATTAATCAATAAACATCCATCTTAGATCCTTGATCGATTAGCGTTTGCGGACATAAATTAATTACTCCCGTAAGTGTAGTTTGTTTTATCGCGAGAGGTGGAGGTTATCTTTCCCCGCTGGGTGATGAGATCCAGCGCCGACCTACCCATCAGCTTGCAGGGTTTGCCAAACCAGAATCATCCGCCAGCGGGGCTACACTTCGGCCGGGCGAAGCACTAATCTTCCGATTGGTCTCCATATGTTACAATGTAGTGCATGTAAGTGTGTGTAAGTAAGGGATTGCGAAAGGACAAGGATAAGGAAGGAAAGATCGGGACCAGTCCGTGGTCCATTTGTTAGGGTACTGCTTCAGCGTTGGCCTGTTGTTGATTGAAAAAAAACCACGGAAAACTACCGATCAGAGCACCCGGCCACTGAAGATCTCTTCCAGATAGCTACTGAATTAGTCCTAGATATGTAACTAGTGCCAAAAATCCTGCCACCGTCGATACTCGAACCCTAAGACCGCCCGGTCGGAGTACTGCAGTGACATCATTTGTTGTTCTTAGATGAGCATTTTTGAACGTTATTCAGTTGTATTGTTGAATCATGTGAATTCTCGGGGTATTTGTATTTTCCGCAATGAAATATTTTTCAACAATTCACAGTTGATTAACTGATGAACCATGAATTATATATCTGTAATAAATATTTGTAGGAGGTTTTAAGCTTATTGTGGAAAATACAAACACCCCGAGAATTTACATGATTCAACAAGACATATGAATAATGTTCAAAAATGCTCATCTAAAAACAACAAATAATGTTACTGCAGTACTCCGACCGGGCGGTATGATATTTAAATTCTTTTGGATTAATTATTGAAATATTCAATATGTATAATGAAGGGCGTTGCCAAGTAGTTTCCACGGCGTTCCAAGAATTTCTAAGGTTTTATTGTCATGTGCATGATGGTGATAATTTGATATTTTTCATCTTAATTGCCATTTTATTGAATGGTTGTAACAAAATGAAGCTACAGGCTATCTACAGTTTCGCAAACGTTTTCCAGAAGTCCCTAGCAATTGTCTCACTCTTTATTTTTGTAGAACAACCATTCAACTGGTAGGAGTTCCTGAAAGTATTCGGCCATAATTTTGATGGTTTGGAATGTTACGTTATGTCTATATACAATTAAAATTTGTATAAACGAGTAATTCACATGTATTTTGAAAAGTTTAGTAGCATCTTTCGATCACTATTAACATTTGTGTTTTCTACAGCAAATGTAAATTACCTGCTAACAACGTTTTCAATATGAACATGTTTCACTGTGTTATAATTTCTCTGTAATTTAATGTCACTGAAAGCCGTAATCTGCTTCGTAAATTAAAGTATTGTAAATTAGATTGACACGATGTGAACTTGCACCTCATACAATTTGCTATGCATAGAATATATCTCAGTTCATAAATTGATAACCAGTTAATTCAGGGCATTGGTATACATTTTGATTATTGTTGTTTTATCATTTGCGTGCATTTTTAACGATAAATGCGGTATTTACATTGATCTAGTTAAAATCAACACTTTGACTTATAATTATTTACTACACGAGGAGTAATTATAAAAGCAAAAAAGGCACACTGGCATTTCTCCTGGTATCAAATTCCTAAATGTGTGTACAAAAATAAAGTCCCACCCAAAACAGTAGATAGATAGATTTATTAAAGTTTGCTTTGATAATGCTCCGTCGCAAAAGTGATTACAATTAGAATTAGAACCATTACAAAACTACCACAAACATTTACAATTAGAATTAGATGTTGATATCCTAGTTATAATTAAATTCTAGTTATCTCTAAATTGACTTCTAGTTTACTAACATTTCACTACCCTGCACTCCCCTTCACCACTACTGTACACTACATTTTACTTCATTGTATAAGGGATATGATCATCATCATCATCATCATCATAAAATATAATAATAATAATAATAATAATAGTAATAATAATAATAATAATAATAATAATAATAATAATAATAATAATAATAATAATAAAGATAAAAGTCTCAGTATTATTAGTGATGATTTGGATGGAATTAAGCATATTTTTAAATTTGACTACATTAGAAAGAAGAGCCTCTAGTGATTTGGAAGGTAGTTTGTTTCAATCCCTTACTGAGAAAAGTTTGAAAATGTCCCAGAGGTTCATGCAAAATACCCGAAAAAACTAATGAATAATTTTCAAAATAACAGATCTTCGACTCAGGGAAAATGGACAGGGGCTTCTTCAATTTAGACATAATCCTACGCATAGATTATGCGCTAGTGTTGTTAACACACATCAGTCAGACACAGACATACAAACGAACGGGCGGACGGAAGGACTTTTTTTACTTTTTCGGTATTAGAGGACTCCAAAACTGGTATTTCTGTTGAAATCTCGAAATCGATTTTCCGCAGCATTATATAACGTTCCCTATATTACGTAACAGAAAATTTACTTGCAACAAAAAGAACCGCGGAATTGATTTGTTAGTATTGTTAACAAAGTTGCACGCCCCAGGCTTGTCTCTGCTTGGCGCCCCGCTGCTGGGAGGATTCTGGAGGGGAAATCTTTGCAAGCAGACGTGTAGAGCGGCCACTGATCTCACCAGTGAAGGATGAACGCCGCCATCCTGCTGTATGAAAGATTCACAAAAGAAATGGGGCTAATAGTCACAGCAGTTAACGTGCGCGAAAGCATCAATGATTTAATCATCCCACAGCCCGGGCCCTACTCCAACCTCCTTACTACTCCAACCTCGAGGAACAAAAGGACCGGCTTAGGTGGCTCAGACATCAACTGATATGGCTGCAGGCCTCTGACTGGGAGGCCCCAGGGTACGAGACTTGACTACGGCACAATTTTCGACAGTGGCAACATATCGATACAATTCGACACAGCTACGTCGAATTCAGTCTGTGCATGGAGGAAAATTCTATCACCGGGCTGCTCTGATTGGTAGTTGTTCATGGTTTCTGTGAAGTAATGTCCGAACGGTACCCTGACTGTCGGGCCACGGATCACGTGCAATCTTTCCTGTTCTATGTTCATTCCTTACACACACACACACACACACACACACACACACACACACACACACACACACTAAAATCCACTACTATATCATACAGGACGGGACGTTACAGACCATTTCAAGCGGGAGTGGTGCCTAACTGACGGGGCTACCTGGAGATACTTGAGTAGGGAAAACCCCGCAGGCCGACACCGCCTCACTCCCCCACTCGACACAAACCCTCCAAAGCAACTCTAAACATCTAGCAGAGATCACTACTGCCTCCCGTGAAAAACCGTGCACTCAAGTAGCCGGTGCATTGACCATAACAGCTGTCGCGCCCGGAAATACGAAATAATCAATCACTAAAAAGCGAGATCTCAACACAAGGTGCGTATAGTGAAGCTACTTTCGTTGGCAGGTGGGTGGTTGTGGGGTGCCTCGCCCTTTGGGGGGGGAAGGGTGCTGTGCAGTGCTTGCAAGAAACAAACCATAACCAACTCGAACAGCTCCCTCGAACTCGAACCACTCGAATCCGCGGCCCTCCGGACCGAAGCACGGAGTCGGTATACGCTCTTAGCCAACTCGCCCATCTAGGACGAGTTTTGGACGAAATTTGGGTTTGAAATTACAACTCAAAGAGATTCGACTTAAAAATTAGTCCATGACTCTTAAATGCGGAAAAATACGGGACAATACATATTTATAAAATATCACCCCACCGATATCAACCTACCGATCTACCTGTCTTATATATATTCCCGTTCTCTTCCTATTTCTCCTCGCTCTTGCTCTACTTCTCTCTCTTTTTCCCTCTCTCTAGTAGTAGACCCTGCTTTTTCTCATCCCCTATACTCGTTTCTAATACTCTTATTATTTATTTCTCTTTTCTGTTCGTTTTTTAAATTTTTTGATTCTATTTCTCTGGCACTTCTTTCTTATTCCTTCCTCTGCGTCTCTTTCTATTTTCTTCTTCAATATGTTGTTTTTAGTTTCGTGCCAACTGATTTCTCTCTTCTTATCTCAATCACATAATTCTTTTCTCCCTCTTTTTGTTTTAATTGTCACTTCTTTTCTTTCGCTCTTCTACTTCCACTTTTCTGCCCACCTCGTACTTCCTATATTCATTCTTGTTTGCTTCATCAGCATTGATCGTTTTTAATCGTTATTAATTTTGACGTCTTTGCCAGACCGGCGTCCGAGGTTCCTAAAGTACGAGAGCAGTGGCAGGTTCGGTTCAGCGGTTCACAGATTCAGGCCGCGTAGGCATGGTTGTACCTTCTGTGTAGTGGCATTTCCAAACCGCCGTATTTCACCTAATACAAGAACTTTGACATTCCATTTCTTTCCCCATCAAGATTAGAAGCACATAGGGCGATGGCAGGGGTTGGTGACCTACCTGCGCACAGGGGAAGGAGTGCGTTTTCAATGGGCCTGCAGACCAGGACGTGAACGCCACCCTTCCTCCCCAACTCTAATCACCTCCGAGTGGCGCTGAGGGCGCACGGGTCTCAGGCTATGCGTGTACGTGCAGAGACCCAATGGACCTACAGTCCTCAGCGGTGTGAAGGGACGGGATGTTAATGCATCAGCGTGTCAAAGATCAGTGAAAGAACTCAGGGCGGGAGACGTTGCTTACGGGAGACATCGGTAAACCCAGTGATGATGATAATGATATATTATTGATATATCATATGAAATTTCTTGTCATATTATTTTTTAATTATAATTGTTTGCTTCAAGAACAACAATGACATTACTATTATTACTCCTCTGCTTTTGCTCCATGCACATTGGTAATGTGTATCCAGTATATCAATGTTGTTTCCTTCCTCCTCGTATTATTTTACTACAACTCATTATTTCGTCATTATAATTAACTATTTCATCTCCTTTTCATTCCGTGCATATTTTGTTCTCTATTTTTTCTGGTATCTTTAATGTTTACCCTTCAGTGATTTATCATTTATTCATTGTTACTTTGACTAAACGACTTTATTTCAAGATTCCCGCCAGTTAAACATCAATCTTCCCATTGATTCTAATGTCTTGTTTATACCATTTTTTATTTATTTCATTCATTTTTTCACGTTAATTTTATCGACTTTTCATTCAGTTTAATCCTGACAAGCTCATCAGTTTGACGTTAAAATGTCTTTTTAATCCGCAAATTACAAACAATTGAATCGTACTTCAATCTTTCAGAAGGCGATTGTATTGTTTGTGAATTCCGAGTAATGTAATGAGCACTCGGGCACAATGTAAGTGGGATTTTATCACGATTCATTGGTTGTCTGAATGCTCACATTAGCTACTCCGAATCGCTTTTAAGGAGTAATCTACTGCTATAAAAGCAGACCGCTGAGAGAGAAAGTTTGAATGTTAAATGAATAAAAGTTTGCCGAACTCCCGCTTCTGAAACCACCAAACTTCCTCTCGGCTGCAACGGAAAGAGCGTCGCTAAAATGAGAGCGCAAGCGAGGACAGAGAGGCTGCGGCTCCTCGTTGGAGCAATCAGGTAGGTGTATTGCTATGTGAGGAATCCAAAAATTGCTTCCAAAAGAAACCCAAGAAAATCGTACGTTCTAAAAGAAGAAAGAGAAGCCTTTAAACTTTTATTCTTGTTGTTCTCTTTATTCAAAACACGATGTGCATTACCGTAAGCAAATTATCTATTTCTGTTCCCTTAAATTCAAAAAGATAATTCAACCGAAGGAGCATCTTTTGGAGGAGGGGACTCAGAGGTTTCAGCTCCCCAAACGGCATGCCACCATATTCACAAATCTTGTTATTACTATGTTCTACAGTAATGAAAAAAAATCGATGTTTCCTTCGAATACATTGATAACATAATATCATAAGTGAATAATACTTTATTAGAAAACATTACGTCGACTAGATAATGCATCAACAGCCCAACTATTAAAATTTTGATTGAGCTATAACGCTCAGTTATAAAATAAATAAAACATTTAAATTACACTTAAATTAATGTTTTTCTCAATCGTTCTTCTTCTTCTTCTTCTTCTTCTTCTTCTTCTTCTTCTTCTTCTTCATTTTGTCCTTTGTCCCATTGAGAACGTTTATGTACGGGATATATATTTCTTCAATAAGCAATAAAATTCGATAATAGTGTGATTTTAAGAAACCAAATGTATTTTATATTTAGAAAAAGGATAGTAAATAAAATGTTACACAAAATATGTACAAAACAGTCATTTTTCGACAGAAAACCTCGTATTGTGCGGCCCTAATACAGATAATGTGGATAAGATGTTCTAATATGTAGTAAATTGCTCCGATAAAATCTTATGTAGTTAGATTTCGCGAATAGTCGGTATGCAATTTAAAAAATTACAAAAACAAGATTTTGTCAAAAATGGCTCCAAATGTTTTCTTTAAACTGTTGGTAAGGATTGCGCTAAATGCAGTCTATAAAATGACATGAACGCCACATTGCTTTATTCTTTTGTTTTTTTAATATTTACAAAAATGTATTTTTTTTGACTTGTCTCTCACGTCGCTAATATTTACATTAGCGGCAATTTGTTCACATTATTATATTTATGAGTACATGTGTTTAAAATAATGTTGTAAAACGTTTCTTGAAAACGCTACCGTTTTTTGTGAGAACTAACTCAAAATTCCGCACTTTGGAAACGCTCAAACGCCGTTTTCTCAGAAATGGCACCAAATTTTTTCTTCAAACTTTTCGGACGGAAAGTGCTAATTTTACTCTTTAATATGAGGTACTGTTATTTTGAAGTATTTTTATGTTTTTTGAAAAATCACACAAATATACGTTTTCTAAAAAAATATCTCTCACGCCAGTAATATGCACATTTACAGCAATTTGTAAACACCATTTTATTTGTTACTTAATATGCTTCAAATGACTTTAAATAAAGTTTTTCTAAAACTCAAAACTTTTCTGTGAAAAAGTCCTTCAAATTTCGAATTTACTGTAGCGCTTAAGCGCCATTTTCTTAAAAACAGCTCCAATTTTTTCAAAGAAAATTGCCATTTAGGACGCGTTTTACTGTTCTTTAATATTCTTAAAATAATATTTCCGTTTTATTATTAGAAAACCGAAAAATTGAAGAAAATTTTAAAAAAAAAGTATTTTGGACGGCGATAGATTGCAGCTGGCAAGGTGGGGCAAGGTCGTATAGCTAACCGAGGCCAATGAAAATAGAAAACTAATACGGGATGGTCAGTGCCATTCTGTAGCACCACTAGTTTCTATTCTTTTTTTTCTCAAAAACTCCAAAAATGTATTTTTTACTAGTCTCTCACATTGTTAATTTTGCATTAGCTATGATTTATACTTTATATCATTGAATTTATGAGTACAGGTACTTGAAAGGACGTCTTATAAATGTTTCTCGAAAACATGTCTCTCAAAATTCCGCATTTTTAGAGAAGCTCAAAAAGCGATTTTCTCGAAAACGGTTTAAATTTTTTAAAACATTTTTGAATGAATAGTGGTATATGACCTAAATTAATTGTTTTAATCAGAGAAATTATTTTTAAAATATTGATTGTGCTGTTAACATAACATTACGAGCTACTTGTATACATTATTGCATTTTTTAGTATAATTGCTTCAAATGATTACCAATGAAGTGTCTCGAAAAAGAAAAAGTTTGAAGAAAACGAGCTTTAAATGCGCATTTTCAGAAACACTCAAGCAACATTTCATGAAGAAGAAAAAAAAGGTTCCTGATTTTTCAGTGAAAATTTGTACTGCCCAGATTTTACTCTCCCTATAATATTTTTAAAGCCCTGTTTCATTTTGACCATAAGAGAGCAGAAAATCGAGAAAATGTTTAAAAAATGTATTTTGGGCAGCGATAGATGGCAGATGGAATGAGGATGGGGCAAAACACAACAACCAGCCCATACTAAAGAAATTAGGAATCCAACTAGTACAAAAAAGTCTGTACTGTTCTGTAGCTCCATTAGATTATTTTACAAATTTGGTAATAACGTCTCAAAATTAATTTAAACAATTTGTATTATTTTAATGTTGTTTTTTATAAGTTGTTAATGTCAGAACTTTTTTAGAAGTTTATAAAGAGAACTTTCTTCAGTTAAACCTACAGGAAATTAATTTTTGCCCTATTGACAAAATCTTTTTGCAGTACATTTATTTACTGGTTTATTTTACTACAATTCCTTAAAGTTTCATTGCAAAACAGTACTTTTCACTGAAAATGCTTTTTAAGTACAAAATAATGCACTGAATCTCATCTCGGAAACATTATTTAAACATTTACTCTTATTTGAAATGCATGCTCACTTATGGAATATGGTGAAAAGGAGACAGCGGTGAGACAACCTAATGTTTTGGATGCAGTGTGAGTCACGAACTCGGTTTGCCCTGTGGAATGGAGGGAACGAGTCACACGGGCAGGCAAGGGAAAGACTTTGGTACGGATCATTTTTATGTCAAAATACGAACGGAAATACGAAAACTGGAACAAAATCAAATATCACTTTAAACAGATTCTTACTGAAACTAGACTATTTGGAAAAAGAGATTTGACTGCAGTTTTCCAGATTTAACGCTTTACTTCCACAGAAATAGTAAGCAAGTGCAAACTCAATGTATTCCACGCTGTGCGAGCATGTGCGTTGGATCGGAGTGTATAAAATCTCTTTCCGAGGTTCATTCTCTTTTCTCTTCCTTTTGCTTCGCATTTCCCTCTGCCGAGGCCACGCGCGCGGTTTACGAGCTGCAGCATAGTACCCAGCGGCGCCGCGGGAGGCGCTCGTAGCTCAGCGGCAACGACCGAAGCAGGCGGAGCGAGCGGTAGGGTCGGGCAGACTGACTCCCTTCGCAATGTAGGAAGGATCCTTGGACGCCAAGGTCATTTTTGAGCACCACTTCCTCGTCCTCACTGCTCACAGCTCGCTGCTCACTCGCGTGTCGCTTGCTCTCCGCTTAACTAGTTACAATATTTCAACTTTCGCGTCGGGGAATTGCGTGATCCGGGACACGCCCTTAGCTTCAGACTGACCTTTCGATATGTGTGGTAGAGCAACAAATGTACGTGTACATGTGTGTGTAATGGATGGGGATAGATCAAGGAAGGGAATTGTTGCTGTCCGTGAACAGTTCGTTAAGGCACTACCCCTGCAATCGCCTATTGTTTACCGAAGAAACTACGGAAAACTACCGATCAGAGCAGCATATTTAAATGGCTCCTAAGTGTTCCTCAGAGTACTTATTTGGTTTATATCGGCAGCGTTAGATGGTCTCACATTTTCATCCATTCTGTAGGAAGGGGCAATAAAAGTGTACTTAATAGATCTCTCCATAATAACAATTACTTGAGAATAAGATTTTCGTTCGACTACATTCGAAACCTAGAAAATTGAATTCTTGGCTTACCTTTTCTACTTACTAGCTGTCGAGTTCCTGCTGTTTATCACTGCCACATATGAGCATGTGAAAAGAATGTGCAAAGTTAAATCGGTAAGTAAATACTGAACATATCGTACTCAAATAATTAAAAATGTTTCCTTTTCATCCTCGTCCTCTTTAATATTTTTCTTTCTTCTTCTCCTTTTTTCTTTATATTATTCTTCTTGCTCATTTACCTTTTATTATTTACTTTATACTTACCCTTTCTTCTTTGCATCCTGCTCCTCATCTTTATTATTCCCCCCCCCCCCTCCTCGCTGGCTCGCTCCCAGCTAATACAAATGTATGACCATTGCAGGGGCTGTTGCAATTGTACAACGCATAAATGCAAAGCGCAGAAAGTTGCCTCTGGAATTCGCTACATGGTGTGATGTCACCGCCTATTAAACAGAAAAAGTAAATAAGGAAAAATATAGAGGAGTGTATACATTTAAAAACAGCTTTTCAATTGGGGAGGCGGAAAATAATGAGACCCCGCCATCTGCTTGCCGCAAATTGTACTATTTGCCTTGTCGTGAGAGTGGTGCGCTGTCACTTCAGAGGTGCGCCATTGACGGAGCCAATCATTCGGCAGTGGGGGTGGCGTTCTAATCCGCGATAGGTGACAAAACGTTCGTAGCCCCACGAGCACCAGTGATTTAAGAAAATGCCGAAAGATGCCGATGCAAAAACGTTATAATTTAGTAGCTGCAGAAGCCATTTTTGGTGCTATCGGACGATAAAGACAAAGAACTTGGAAAGACCCACACCATATTTGAACATGCCGCCCCCATTAAGCAGGTTCTTAGGTCGGATGAGAAAATGTAATGGTGATGGATATTTAGAAACTAAGACTGCGTAGTTGCAAAGTAAAATAACATTGTTTCTCATTTGCATGTAAATTCTTTGGGGATCAGTCAAAACAATATTTTCAAAAACGTTTTCTGAATATACTAAGATAAATGATTGTAATGATAAATGACAAAGACATTATTATTAAAATATCACTATCATCATTATTAATATTATTATTATTGTTATTATTATTGTTATTATTGTTGTTGTTATTGTTGTTCTGCTTTTTGTTTTCTACTCCAACCTTTTATTTACAGCAGTAAAGATTTATTAAAAACAGTAAAGATTTATTCAAATCAATTTAATATGTAATTCTTGGTGGGTTTTGAAAACATTCGTGATCAACAGAAAATCCAGTTACGTTCAATACTTTCATTTAAAATACACCATAGTTCAGAACGTGGTTTACAAATTTATGTGTTTGAATTAACGTATCATTTCATTGCATTTTGATAATGAGAAACAATTGATGGACATTTAAATATCTATTTGCTACATTTTTTGAGTTTTCAATTTTATTTCATTTTTAAATATTAAAAAAATATTTTCGTGAAAAATCAACGTCTAAAAATCTGCCCCCTTAGGCATATGCTTGTCATGCCCAAGCATCTGCCATGCCTCACTACAACTGCATCTGATTCTAATGCATGAAGAAACTTGTTTTATACGCTCTGCCGTATCTGCCGTTCTTTGCCGCTTCTCTGTACACGAAGCGTCGTACAACAATAAAATATACTCTAACGTTCCTTAGTGGTGAATTAAAACATATACGTAAATATTTTAACAAAGATGTTTATTCTGTTTCTTAATGATACACTAAAATACTTGATCTATTTACAGATAGGTTTCATAGTCCTTGTGTTCTTCACTTGGTTATTTCCTTACACACGACTCTGTTTTCTTCTCTTGATTATTTATTTGCACTGTTCACTTCTCCTGATTATTTATTTACACTATTCACTTCTTCTACACTATCGCACAGCCCGATGCTTTGTCCACGTTCCACTGCGCTGATCACAATTCACTGCGCAGAACACAATTCACGGCGCTGATCAGGGTCCACTGCACTGCTGTTCATCGCATTCACAGTTCAGCTTTCGACTTCACACTGCTGTTCACCTACTGCACCACTGTTCACCAAAATGCACACTTAACAGCTCATCTTCCACATCAGACTGACTTAGACTACATGCTGACTGACTACATACTCACAGTGACTGACTGACTGCTACTGCCAGCGGCCGCCGGCAGCGGTGAATTTATAACTGGTCGGCGCCTGCCTCGAGCCATACGGAACTTGCGTCGTACTTCTACGCGACTCGCGACTAACCCGGAACCGTCCACTTCGGGGGGCGCTGGCAGATGACGCAATCCGCGCCACGAATCCCGGCAGATGATGCACTATTCGTTACAAAACATTGTAAATAGTTTCCTCTTCTACTTGAGTTGAATTATTGACTTCCGATGCCCAAGCATATCCTGAGAAATGAGCCACACAAGATCTCTCGCTTCTCTTCCTAATCGATCCCTCACCCCTTACTCACACATTCTTACATGCACTATTCTACCACACTTGTTGGGGAGCCAGTCGGGAGCTTTCAGCTTGTTTGAGCTGCGCCGGTGTGTCACTGGTGAGAGATTCCTGGTTGGGGATATTCCCGCAGGCCGGCGTACAAGCCAACTTCGGACCTCACCATCCCGTGGGGAAAAGATATCGCCTCATTCCATGTTAAAACACTTACAAGGCTAATGTTCATAGTAGATGACGCGCGTGGAAAAATCAATCAACGAATCAATCTTCCTAAGTCCCGGAGCTGCATTGTGTGTTACCTCAGATGCCTTTGTCATTCGGTGAACATATACATAATAGTAATATTGTTAAGCTTTTATTAAATAAGGGACATGTTCAGATTCGTGATTATACATTTGACATAGTATGAAATGGAAATAGCCATATTATTTTACATTGATTATAAAATGTTGCATAATTTGTAATACTTTAATGCTGCTTAACAGCTTTCAAAATTTCCACCAAATGACATTTTTGCATATGCTTACGCATATTTTGCATATTTCCTTAAAATAAAGACATATCTCTACAACATTTCATCTTTTCATAGAATATTTTTATTTGTGAGCGTAACTTATTTCGAAAGAGCTTGTCAGAGTTTGCGTTTGTTTTTCTTCTTTTCTATAGATGATAAAATACTTGTGTAAATATAGGTTTTTGATATCATATTTCTAAACCAGGCAGAATAAAAGCAACAAGACATACTAGGTGAATATTTACTTCAATTTTATCTCCCACGAAGTAAGATTATATTGTTTGTACAAATGTTCTGTTCACTTCAAACATGCATCTGAATTTTACCAACAACGTTTATCCAGGAAATGAACTATTGTTTATTTTAATTGCGTATTCAAGTGCATAATTAAGAATATTTATATTCTTATATTATAAATGCATATTTCAAGATTTTTTTAGGGCGTAAAAATCTCTCCCTACTAATTATTATTGAATCGTATCCTTTACTATGGTTTTTGTAGTGTTTCAGGATTGCATTCTCCAATAAGAAAATTGTTTTTTTTAAATTATGCACATTAAATGAAACCTTTTTACGGCTTTCTAAGCCAACAGAAGGAATGAAGGGTGGTGAAATGCTTAGGAAACGTTATTACTTCCACGTTCACTACGTACTTGCGAAGGAAAATGAAAATCTAATGATTTTTTTCCAAAATTACGTATTTTGCTTGGTCGGTGTTACTGCTTTCTTAGGAAGTGACTTACAATGGACAAATAATAACTTTTCTCTGAGATCTGAACTGCATAGTTTGACTAACGATATTAATTTATTTTGTGATTTCGATTATTTGAATTTGGAGATAGCAAATATAGAATCGAAGTTTATTAGTTATTGAGAACAAATTAATCTGTTGGAGGTTTCAATATATTTTTAGGAAAACGAGATGATGTAATGATGCGGACGAAAGTGATGATTTTTCGTAGGAGACTATTGTGAAGCCCTTTTATCGAAAATGTGGATAGTCGTATTCCTCTGCGTAGTAAATTATTTCTTAATTCACATTTTGCAGTCAAAATCCATGTTTTATGGGTTCTTGATGCAAGAAGTTAGAAATTGGCGTTTTAATAATAATTGAGACGTCGGTTACTTTTTCCTCTGACTTGGAGCTTATAATACAGTTTCTAGTTAGCTTCCCCGTCTTTCCTGAGATACCAAAAAAGAGTTTTCTTTTTGCCTCGATGAGCATCAAGTGATTTAATGGTTGATTTCAAATGTATTAGGTTGTTATGGAACATTTATGTAGAAATTCCGTTGTGTGCCATCTGAAATATGAACTTGCCTTAAGAACAGTCAATTTATTTAGAAAGGCATAACTGTTCATGAAATAAATATTTACTGTCGTGGAAAACACACCTCTTGAATTTTGTACTATCAAGATTCTTACAAAATCTCCGATATTTCAAGATCTCTTCTCAAAGTTTCTTCCTTCATGTCGACTTAACGGATTTCCTTCCTCCCGAATCTTTTCAAACTCGCTTCCAAACTGGACTCGACCTGTCGAAACCATCGTTAAACACATTTCTGTAGAAATTCACATGTAAAACGGGTTGCAAAGCCATAAATTTTTTGTAGCGTGACATAATCCCAGACGTACTTTATGAAATTTTGAAACTTCCACAGTAGCCAGAGGTAGCGAGCCAGACGTGATGGCAAGGTTATTTACGACTTCGTATCCTGTCTGGTGGCAAAATCACAAGAAGGCTAGCCTATTTTCGTGTATCGCCAATCGTTTTGCGTTTCTCTCTCCTACCAATCGTAACCAACGAGGTGACAAAAGAAAGAACACCGCGGTAAAGTGACGAAATGTTCTGTCATTTCATAAATACCAAGGACATGTCGAAAATAACCCTTGCCCAAATATATGTCTCACTTCATCAAAGGAAACGAAAGGAAAACCAGCATTATTACAAGCAATTTTGGTCCGCGCACGCGCGAAATTAAATGTGGCGCGTCTGCGACGTCACCGCGTGACGTCGGTAGTGACTCCGCCAAGCGGACAGAACGCTCATCAATGGCAAAATTAGAGGGAAAAGATAAGAAACTGTAAATCGCCATTGGCTACCGCATCAAAATTGAGGGAACCAATTGGCAAAATCATGTTTCCGTTAAGAAAATGAACAGTCTTTTGAAAATTGTTGAAGCGAGTATTCGGAAATACAGTCCGATATAATTCGTTGAATAGCTTAGTCGTGCAGTTGAAGTGTTTTATGGTGTGCAATCGTATTACAAACTACTTACTTTAGCCATTATGCCCTTTAGTTAAACGAAATAATCCTTGCGAAAATTCTGGTGTTTGGACGTAGTGGACAGATGCCATCGTTTTATGAACGTGCATAAACTACGCCGCTTTCTAATGGCCGACTAAAATAGAACTGTGTTGCGAGCGGACAGAGATTTGGTTAGAGTGAGTAACTTTGCTACTAATCGTGCAACGTGAATCATCGCCAGCAGTTCTAAAATCTTACATTGGTGACCATTTTAAACATATTCGTGCCGTGAATTAAAACGTGATCAATTACGACTCACAACTAGCATTTCCTCAATTCTTCAACGGCTGACACGAAAACTCGAGCACACAGTGTTTCCAATCCATGCGTTTTGAAGAAAAAGGCGAGGTTGAAAGGAACGACAGACGAGAAGTGAACTCACCGCTGGGTCCAGCCTAACCTCTATGGTGGCGGTGTTGGTCCAGCCGACCGGTATCGTGTTTGTCGTTTGGAAGAAAGGTGAACACCGAGGCTGCCAGCCAGCGAGTCGAGGCAGCGACAACGGCGTACAATGCGCACCGTGCCAAGCGCGCGCCGCCTGACCGTGAGGCAGGTCACCGAAAGGGAGGGTTGGCCGCCAGCGTCGGACTCTTGCGGTAACTGCGCCGAGTAAGCAGAACCTGCAAAGTCCATTCATCCCTTTCATGTTGCAGAAGCGTGAGTTCCCATGCAAACGAAGGTAGGAACGCGTTGAAAGTAACACCCACGCCATCACTTAAGATTAACGACGCCGGGTCACTAGAGTTGCATGGTGCCGGAGAATTACTGTCCAACTAAACTACTGTTTTTTAGCACTTTACCCATTGTCAAGCCGCATAAGCACTTCCCGTTTTTGTAATGTACAGGAAATATGTTTTCATTTGCATGGCATTGCATCTGATTTGTATTAACATAAAAATTATGAACAAAAACGCATGACGTTCGCACAGTGTAAGTCAATCCAATACGTACTGTACGTAGAATACCCGTTAACAGGGGTGACACAAACTGTGCTTCAACTCTTCTAAACAATAAAGCAACAACTACTGCATGCGATCGGTCATGTATGTACTGTATTCCGTTGTTTGCTACATATCCACTTCCTCATGTCACTACGCTACGATGCCATTTTTTATATCGCACGTCACGTTGCATTGTGTCTGTACATGTATTCGTATATTTATGGTATATCATTTTCGGATAATCTGAACAATTCCGAATCCGATAAGGCCAAAGCCCATCTGGACCGAGCTTCGAGTTAGGCGGTAATTTTGATTTTAAAAAATGTCGTCGCAAATTTTAATAATAAATAAGTTACAGAACTGAATAATAATTAACAGTTACGTGAACAGTTACAAAACATATTTTTGCGGGAAGTTTAAAAGCTAGAAACGGAATTTTAAAATAGTAATTCCGAACTTTTGTATGTAAAACTAATGAAACCGGGACTTCGACGCTGGGAAAGAGAAAATGGTCGCTGGTAAGAAACATCATAATTCTTTGTAACAGTTCGCTGCTCAAGATATGAACGTCTTGAAAACCGCCCAAATCCTTTTGCCATTAACCTATGAGATAATAGTGAAGAAATTTCCCGATTACACAGACTTCAAAACTTACAACTCCGTTATAGACTTTCAAATTAGATACAGTGTATACAGTTACACATATTCCTCATACTTTCACTCACAAATTGTCTTTGGCATTGTCATATTAACATATTTGCTAATTATTTTAATGTAAAATAGATAGTAAAATTTAATTTGTTCAGAATAAAATGTTTACTGGTTATCATCGAAAATGGGAGTAAACTTGTCACTGAAATTCTATTGTGTTATTTTGACGACTGCTTCAACATATTCTGTTATAACATTTTAAGTAAATAAAACAAAAATAAATGAACAATACATTATCAATCATAATTTATTTGTAACTAACCGTCTCATACAAGAATCATGTATGCAGAATTTATGTCTTCCGTCACGGAGTCATCTTTCGGCAAAATTAGTTTCGAAGAAAGTAGTTGATACTGTGCTCAAGTAAATGAGAGCATTTGTCGGAAGTTTCCCATTTACTGAGAAGGAAAGGTCAAATGGATAATCGCCGCTTACATGGAAAAATTCGTTACAAAAACACGTCAATTTCTAAAAAAAATTCACTTAAATACAAAGATGTACACATATTTACAATTGCCTTTTTAAGCCCATTAGGATGCGCTAATTGAGTATAGGGTTCCATTAAAAAAATAAAATTGCTTTTTGGTTTGAAAACCATCAGCAATATCTTCAGTTAAACTTAAAAGCTAATGAGTACATGAGTGGTTTAATCTAAATCCAAATTGTTCATCAGAAATTGCATTTCTGATTGTAAGGAATTTATTGAATCTATTCGTAGTCGCTCACAGGCAGTCGGACTCCTTTCTCCTAGCGCCGAGAAGTGAAGGCCATGAGCGTGGACCTCTCTTGGTTCCTGTCGGGGGGTTTGGACTCAAACGGAATATTCTTGCTCGATAGGCGGTGGTGTTACGCTACTTTGTGCTGCTGTTTTGGCCGCCCTCCTTGTGATAGGAAGAGTGGAGCAAAACCCTGGCCCCGCTGTGCAGGTTGCTGCGGAGACATGTTCCAAGTGCGATAGGAGTGACTGGAAAATAGGCAGATTGGAAACAGATATGGCTCAGGTTCGTACATATATTGGAGAACTGACGCTAAAAATCAACGAGTTGGAAGAAGTTGTTAAAGGTAAGGAAGAGCGAGATGCCGCACGCGAGGAAGAGGCGAGGAATGTACGACCGATTGCCAGTGAGTCTACTCAGTCAGATGCTCCGTATACCAGAAAAGTTTAGGTGATAGGCCACTCGATGCTGCGGCACAGCTCCCGTGTGTTGAAGAAAAAAGGAGCAATTTTTTCCCCCTGGAACTGACATCGAGAAAATGACCTTTGTAGTGAAAAAAGCCGAGCAAATCGACGAAATACAAGCGGTACTTGTTCATGAAGGTACAAACGAGCAGAAACGGCAACTCGTGTTCGACACTACTAACCAGTGTATTAAACTTGGACAGGCCATCAAGGCTAAGTACAAAAATGCTAGGGTGGTCGTTTCAGAGATTGTGCCGCAAATATGTGCCCATTAGAAGAACATGGGAACTAAATCGCGGATTACTGTGACATGCGGCGTTTTCTATGGCCTTTCGTGGACCCTAATCATAGGCTAGGGCCAGAAGACTTAGGGCGGGACGGGCTTCATTTGAACTACAGAGGTGCATGAAAGTTAGGGTGCTTGCTTGACTAGGTATTGGACACATACCTACATGAAAAGTGACGACCAGGGGAAGATGTGATGACGGCGGAGACGACGGCGTACTAGAAAACAAATTCAGGTGCAGAAAAAATTTCTTAGGTTGTTAGAGGTGAACTGTCATAGTATAATCAATGAAGAGTTTTGGAATCTAGTTGATACCTGCGTTCCCGAAATCGTGATAGGGACTGAGTCGTGGCTAACTGAGGAAATCGGATCCTCTGAAATGTATTTGCGGGGTCTTTATTTGTGTCGAACCAGATATTAGATTAGATTGGGACAGTACAGTTTGAAATGATGAGAATAGAAATTACTAATACAGGAACCATATTAGAAATTATTGCATGCTGTAGATCTCCGAGCGAGGGATATGACATTTTAGATGACATCATTCAGAGAATGGGAAACGTGAATGGCCAGCTTATTATTATTGAAGGCGACTTAAATATTCCTAGCGAGGGGAAAGACCAAATACTTGTGAACAGTCTAGTTTGGGACAGCGTATGTACTCAGGTAGTTCGGAGCGGCAGGATGCGCTTTTGGATGTCTACTTAATTAGGCCGAAAAACTTTTCATATCTTGTGAAGTTGTGGGCATTAGCCTTCTCAAAGAGGTTTTTCTTCATTTAGATTATTATATTATTATTATTATTATTATTATTATTATTATTATTATTATTATTATCATCTTACATTATTCACAGTATCTACTGGTCGGTATGTTAACCACAGACAGGAATGATGACCAGGTGTGAGGTTGCTTTACTGAAGGTTCAGATGGCTTCTGACAATACGGCATGTATTCAAAATTACTTACTTTTGCATATTATATACATTCCTGGCATCCAAGTGAAGACACTCCAGTGCCCGAAGTGTCATTTTCGGAATCACTCCTATAGATGATATTATTAAAGGCACAGTTGTCACTTTACTGAAGTTCCACTGAGTTGCGACTTCATGGGCGAAATCGGTATACTTCTGAATCTTCTATTGATATTTTCTAGATATGTTGTGGGTATTGGGTATTGATATATCGATAAGGAAAATCTGATGATGGTTTCTATCAATGTACGTTATATCGGGTCTATTGCCGCCGACATGTCTATCAGTGATAATGGAGCGATCCCAGTAGAGTGTGTGCTCACTACTTTCAAGCACATTCTGAGGCACATACGTATTTATAATACGGCACGGAAGTGGCGAGTAAGCCCGTTCTCGGTGCCATTATTATTATTATTATTATTATTATTATTATTATTATTAAAATAAGTAAACTACAAAGTAATGGATTGAATTGAAATGCGGTGTACTAGATGCGTGACAGATAAATGGTATAAATTTGAAAATTATGTAATAAACATAAAGCTTTTTAATAAAAAAATATCCTCATATGGGCAGTGCCTTAACGCTGTGCCCCACGCTGTTGCATTCGGCTGAGGCCACTGAGGCCCGAGGATGACTCGCGACGGAAAGCGAATGAAGACAGAGAGAGGAGGGAAGACCCCGGGCTGCCTCGTGGGTTCATTTCGTTCCCCGACGCCTGCCTCCCCGGCGTGTCTGGGATGGGACTTGGGTTCCCGGATCCTTGCACGCCATCCGCCACACAGAAAGGGCAGGAGAGGTTTTTCACAAGCTACTAAAGTAGATATTCCCTCGTTCAAAAACGCGATTCTATCGCATCTGAGTAATGGATTCGACATATTCAGAGAAGAAAATAGCTATTACGAAAGAGAAGAATTCAGAAATGCAGAGCTCTTGGATTGTTAAAGACACTATGTAATCTTTGAAGACTTGAAACGTATTATTATAATAGGAGCGGTTGGCCAAGGATTACTCTTGCTATGTATACCGGTATATTCAATGCATCTCAGAAGCGTAATAAAATGAGTGCGGGTCCGCCCGCGAAATTTGTACCCGGACTCCCCTTACAAGAGTACAGCAAACACAAGTAGTGTTAGTTCGTTCAATAATAGAAATATCCTTTAACAAATTCGAATTCATCAGTTTATGATTAAGAATCAATAGTGGTAAAATCATAAAATAATTTTGAGATTAAGGCTAATAAAACCTAAATGAATTGGTTACATTTATTGATTTAGAAACACAGTTACATAATCTACCGAAGCCGAATAAATCGTATTTCTGGAAGATGCTGTTTTTTTAATATTTTATTGTATCAACTATCGCACAGTATAAGAGAAAGTATCAAGTTAGTTAATGTTTCTTACATTCGCAAAACCTTCAGATTAAAAGTCGCCGCTGTTTCACCAAGCCCATCCCTTTGCGGGCCTTGCAAGCCCGCACATGACGCCACTGATACACGTTGCTTCGAAACTGATCACAGGAATTAAATACGTCCTGTAGCAAAGGTCCCCGGAAGTGGATATGTTAACCAAAATTATAAATATACATCCATCCATCCATCCAGGAAGGCGCACAAACTATGAGCCACACTATGGGAAGGTTGCCTTCGCCAGCGCCGACACGTTGGCGGGGAGAGGGAAAGGATGGCGAAGGCCGCAGTTGCGACAGCTGCTACAGGAACAATAGCACCTTTAATTAAATAACATGACAGAAAGTACAATTGTATACAGAAAATACTATCAAAATATTATTATTTGTTACATCACTGCATTCCTCTTTGTATGATCTAGTGTTAGTGAGATAAAATATATAGTTCCAGTTAAAAATCAAAGGTGATTAATTATCTCAGAAACTAAAAAGATTTCAATCATTATCTCTTCACTATATCACTGGCCCCAAGATAACGCATTGTTGAGCGAAAACTATTTCGATATGGGGAACCATTTAGTTGTTACGGGAGTTGTCCATAGTTAGGCTCTCCCACTCTCTCTCTCTCTCTCTCTCTCTCTCTCTCTCTCTCTCTCTCTCTCTCTCTCATATATATATATATATATATATATATATATATATATATATATATATATATAGTGTAATAGGTTTGTGTTATCGTTTAAAGTATTTATGTTATTATAAAGTATACATTGACGCTGTGACGGTTTTAATAAAAAAAAATGCTTTATCCAACTAGACATTTACCAATGTGGTCACTCTGGTCACCAGTATCACCAGGACTCAGTGACCACCACAAGGCACTCAGTGATCACCAGGACTTTATCTGCTAAACTGAAAATCTGCTAAATTGAAACCGGGAGGTCCTGGTGTTTGAGGTAGAAGACGGTAGAAGATTTGCGAAAGTAGCTAAATCAAATTTTAGCAACTTTCTGTAGAAGACTTCTAGTGAACAGCTACTCTGGTCGGTAGTTTTCGTAGTTTCTCCCGATAATAGCAGGCGAATAGCGAAACAGTACCCTAAGAAACGAACCACTGACAGTGCGAGATCTTTCCGTCCTCATTCTTATCCTTTCTCACACGCACTACATTCCCACATATGTCGGGAGATAAGTCGGACGCTTAGGGCTGGTCCCGAATGGGGGGGGGGCGGCTCTGGGGGCGCGCACTCCACCGACTTACGGGACGGCGCCGGATATCTCGGTTCAGCGGGAAAGAAACACTCTCGGGATACAACACGCACTCCACTTACGGGACTCGATTCCATAGAGGTTGGCTCTAAATCAATGATCCTATCATACGTGAATAGACGTCTTCAAATTCTAAATTATTTTATAAGTAACTATTAAGCCGAATAGAATGTTTTCTGTGGGGGACCCACTTTCGCAGTGTGTCCATGAAAGCGCGCAAAATGGTGAAACACACCTCAATAGCCCTTGCAACGGGTTCAAGAGGCGTTCACAGCGCACGTGTTGCTTTGGAGTGTGGCGGTCAGTGCGTGAAGCGTATATCAAAGCTATCGCGATCAGCTCTCTTCGGGGCTCTAAATATCATCTTGCTTTGATGTCATCACGCTCTGCACAGCACGTCGATAAAAGCGCTGTTAATCCGATCAAATCGGCCACGTGAGCAAGGCGCGCAGCAGTACAGGAGCTTCTCGAATGTGAAGGGGTGGGAGTTGTGTTGAAAAGTGTTTCCACGAACCGATGGTCAAGATAGTGAGAGGAATAAAAGGGAACCAGTGCAGAATTCCGCATTCTGTAAATGGTCGATTTAAAATTGAAAATAGCTTCGTTCTTTAAGCGATCAGGCTCTGATCTGCTTTATATTATATTGGACCGGATCCGTAACTGATTAAACATTCTAGTATTACTGAAGGTATATAAAGATTTAAGACGAGTGAAATTTAAAATGCAATGAAATTGTAGATTTAATTTTACTTATTTTAGGATTCCAATAAAATGGTTGTTAACGATTTCGGTTACAATTAACATTTTCATTTACAAATATTTAAAATAATGTTAGGTTGTCGTGTTTTTTTAAACTTTTACTTCGATTTTGAGATTAGGTGTTAAATCGTCCATACAACGAAGTGAAGACACTTGGAATAGGTAAAGCTAATATTGAAATCTCAAAAGAGGATTTATTATACAGACTAGAAACTGGCACTGGCGAGTTTAGTTCAGAACCGATGATTATGCCGCGACTCCGGTCGGGCAGTCTTAGGGTTCGAGTCCCGTCCCAATGTCGGCAAATTTTTAACACTAGCTATTGTAGATAGTTGGGTTAATTTCAGCCGCTGTCTGAAGGAGTATTCTAGCGGACATCGGCTCTGATCAGTAGTTTTCCGTGATTTCTCCGATCACTGACAAGCAAATGCCGAAGCGGTTTCGTTGCAAACGCGCCAAGGACCACGCACGATCTATCCTTCCTATGTGTTAACGTATCCTTTTCCGTTACGTATACACACACTTACAAACATTACACTACATATGAAGAGACCAGACTTAAGCTTAAAGCAGAGAAAGCTTAAAGCTTGTCCAGGCAGGGACTATTATTATTATTATTATTATTATTATTATTATTATTATTATTATTATTATTATTATTATTATTAGTATTATTATTATTATTATTATTATTATTATTATTATTATTATTATTATTATTATTATTATTATTATTATTATTATTATTATTATTCCTCTACATCACGACTAGAATGTCATAAGTCAGTTGAATATAAAATCTACTCTAGGTTGCAACCAGCTAAGTAAGGAGCAGATCTAGTGATTGTTGGTTCCTCTATAATAATTTGCGCAAAGTGAGGACTCTCCCAAATAAAGCAATTTCTGGCACTTCCTAGTCTTTTGAATGATCTGGGAGTTGAGCAAAGTTCTTACACAAATCCCAGAGCTCCTAAGATTATCAGTACGACCTGTGCTTTTACGCGCCAGATTCGGCTGATTTCGATTTAGATTTTCATAATTGCTTGAATAGGTCCTCTTTCGAGAATTCACGTTCATGTTCCACTGTTTCCACAAGTTCATCGGCTGTATCAACTTCAGATTGAAAGCAAGATGCGTCTTTTTGTAGGATTTGCTTTCCTCCCAGATTTCTACCCAAAATTCTTCGACGTCATCTTTTGAAGGTGTGACAGCATTGTCAATTGGTTTTTGGGTCAGATTACGATAGAATCTCTTCGCATCTGTTTCAAACAACCGATTCTGTACACGTAATAATTCGTTGAGCCCGTGCTTGGATTTTCTCTTGTAGCTTCTCAGCTTCCATTAGCCTGCATGTGCCATTTTCAATTTTGTATTTTTGTTCAACACTGAATATTTTTTGTTTACCTTTAGAGGTGTGCGTTGACATTATTATTATTATTATTATTATTATTATTATTATTATTATTATTATTATTATTATTATTATATTGTTGTTGATGCTAATAATAATAACAATAATAATAATAATAATAATAATAATAATAATAATAATAATAAACTTTCTCACGCCGTTCTGCATCCAATTAAACACTAAATCAATACAATCCCCTTAATTTTCTTTCTGTTTCTTTAATGATTGAACTTCTATTTTCAACTAAAAATTTTATTAAAAATATAAGTACTACTTAGCACATATGTCCTCGCATTATTGGAAATAGTTGCGTAGTATTGAAATACTGTATTTTTCTGCTATTACTAAAAACTAATATCTTGAAAACTAACTTGTAACTTGAAAACGTCCAATTGATACGCGTCTGTGCAGGAATAGTAGCAATTTCTAACTTTTACAAATGAAACAAACATTAATAAATTTAACTTAAAGAAAAAAATTGTTTGTTTTACGTTAAATATATTACCTTCCTTAAATCTATTTTATTTCATAAGAATGTTTTCTAAATCGTACATGACGGGCAACAATTACAAAAATTCTAAGAACTCCCAGCGGTGTTGTGATATTCTCCGTGTTGCAATTTAGCGAATGCGTCGTATTGACCAGTGTTGCCATATCGGCGGAATTCCCGCCGTTTTCAGCGGATTTTGAACTCCTACGGCAGAAAAATAATTAGTTTCGCGGACAGCGGAATAAACGGCGGAAATTAATAGTTAGTAAAGCAGTAAAATTAGTAAATCATCAGTTTTCGTTAACCTTTATTAATAATGTTTTGAACAGATGTTGCGTATTTTTATAATTTCCAAATTCATGTTAATAGCAAGAATATTTAATATAAAACTTATATAATAAATTATATAAGACCTTAAATCAATTGTTATTATTTTTCAAATTTCCACCCAATGAATGCATTCTATATTATCTAAACATTGAATTGCAGGTTCAATAAAGCCACTATATTTCACAATCATATTTTTGTTTTAATAGAATAAATTAATACATTTAAATATAGAAAAATAATTTATTTTACGTTTAGCGGATTTAGGCGGGAAATTTAAAACCAGTTCAGCGGATTTTCAGCGGAAACTGAAACGAACATGGCGGAATCCTTCTAAACACATCTGGCAACACTAGTTTAGACAATGCGCCAAACGCGCAAGAAATTCGACGTAACAATTTCCAATTTTTTTCTTCAATTTTCGAAAAGACAAAGACAGAGCCGCAAATGGGACCAGAGCTCCTTTCTAAACTGTTATTTCCTTACGTGAATAAATATTAGAGCCATTTATGAGTTTGTATTTTTTTAGCAGCTTTTGTGAACTGCAGGCCACAGTAAGTGAACAACACACACGCAATGCTATTTCAAAATGTATTCAATTTCGAGTACCATTGAAAACACTGAATAGTTTATATTTATCGCACAAGCTGGTCATGTACCCCACGTATTTGCAGTGGTGAAATAAATCGGCTGCTTACGAGCCCTGTTACCTAAATGAAGTCAGACGAAAAAAGAATCATTTCAGCCGCAAAAGCCCTAACTGTTTGCGAAACCAAATGATACAAATTGCCACATCATTCCCTTGCTTTATTAGAGTGAATTTCTAAAAAATTGGAAATGGGAGCTTTACTTTGTGGTAAACGTTTCTTCATATGTTGATGAATAAGCTACAGCAATTTGAGGAGTATGTAACGAGAAGGGATACATTTCCAATAAACCCTTCGAATTAAACACTATCAATCGGTAATCAATCAACAAACTTGTGGTGCTGCTGAAAGGTACTCGTTCTAGTTTTCTACTTTTCGCTTTCTAGTTTTTGCGATTTACGGCACCCTATTCCCAGCTGCCATATTGTCACTTAAAGGACTTTTTCTCATTACTTCAAATTTTCTATCCATTAATGATTGAAATATTACTTCAAGAATGAAATGTTACTTCAAGAATAGTATAAAAAACGGTCCGGCTTAGTCAAACCTGGTCCCATATTCAATTTTTCGTTGAAAAAACTAAAGCCATTCTTGAGAAAGATTTTTGGCAAAAGTCGAGCATTAGATAGCGAGATTAACGATGACAGTAAAAACACCGAACGCTTTTTCTCTGAATAATTCCATTAAGATGACGGAGATGACTTCAGTTATATAATTTAGATCCATAAAATTTACATTCTTGTAAGACGAAGCATGCGACAAAAGTACTAATGGAAAAACAAATTAAAGCTGCGGCTTACTCATTTCAATCTGTTCTTCTCACTCCATCCTGAAACTAGATTATCCCTTCCCTTCAGGAATTAAACGAGCATACCGCACTAGTTTAAATTTTAATTTGACCTAGCGTCATCGGCTGATGAGGTTCCTAGATACCTCGTGTGACGTCGTGGGTTGGACAAATCAAGGACAAGAATGCTTTGGTATATGGTTTATTTACATATACACATAAGTGCCGTACCTGTTACTACAGGCACATTTGCTCCCGCTCACTATCGAATGCACTGTCAACATGGGCCTGACGCTCATACCCGCAAGCTTGCGACCTCCCACGCACTGTGGCGTGCTCGCCACTGTTTCGCGATAAAAGTTGAAAAAATGTGTCTCCCCATTTCAGGACCCACCCCACTTTATAGCCTCGCTGTGACCGCGTCGACACCCCCCGGGTGCGACTCCCTGGTACGCACCCTCTGAAACTGCACCCATTGGGCTCGGCCTCGGCCGCTTCCTGCCCTCTGTCGTGCATTCCTCACGTGTCCAAGTGGCCCCGCCACCCGCTGTACGCCTCGCTACTGCGAGCTGTTGTGTATTACTCGCGCAACTTCTCTTGAACCTTGCACCCCCCTCTCTGAGACAATAAAAAGCTGAAGACAAAAGCGTGCACTGATGACAACATTCCAAACACATCTTCACTGCTGCGAACTAGAAAGTATTTTCCGTTGATCACGAGAACTTCTGTGATTTTCTCCAAAAAATTTAAAGAAATGACCGAAGCAGGTGAAGATGCATCACAGGAGATACCTAGAACTCCTATGAAAGTTACAACGCAAATTATTGAGAACGTGGCGAAGGCATGACTGATTCTCCAGAGATTAGCATTGCTTCATAAAATCTAGTGACTGATTCCGTAACTAATACTCCCACTCTACCCGCATTTCTACAATCCATCGTTCAAAAAAAGTTGCGCGAGTAATAACGGACGCTACACTCGCCACTGTTATGTCCAAATCACGTAACCTTTGACAATAACATAATGCATCGTGTCAGTTGGGTGCGGATTTATTTGTTACATATATCTCCAGTTTTCAATAGTTCCTTTGTTATAATTGTTCAGAAGGCCTACAGTTTACCAGATACTACATGGACAACGCCTTACATAAGTGTTTCAACTACCCATTGGGCAACACAGCTATTTATCATATTAAGAGCCTGTTTCACCGGTGCCTGATAAAGTGTCTGATATTCTATCCAGAAGTTATCTTACTGATATGTTGAAAATTTGTGTTTTACGAGAGCCAGGTAAGTGTATCCAGTGGTTAAATGGTCCGGTAAATTATCTGGAGGTTCGAGAGATTGTTAAATGTTTATCTGGTAGATAACTACAAAATAACAATTTATGTGTGAACTTGCTGTGATTTTCAAGGAATATCTGTGGTATTTCCGTGATGGACAAAATAATAGAGATAACAGACGACGAATTCTTTGATGGTTTAGAGCGTCCGACCAGACGACATGTCAGTCAGAATATTTTGAGATCCTTGATGAACAAGATCGCATATCCCGTTTTAGGTTAAGGAAGCCTACGGTTAGCAAAGCTGTCTTTGATAGAACAGAAAATAAAAGATTTGTGAATACCAACTTATATTTCTGTAATGGTCCTGTTAAATTCACTTTATGTCAAATTAATAAAATGTATACTTTGTGTTTTATTAGCAATTCTGAGGTATCACCAATGAACAGACTTCTCACTCTGCGTTATTTTGCAAAGGGATCATTTTTTATTGTAATTAGTCTTCATTGAGGTGAGCAATCAACTGCTGCAAGTATAGTGAGTTCGTGAAGTTTCCAAGGAATGTAGAAATCACTCAAGAATATTTTTATAAAATTGCTAGATTTGCTAGAGTTCTCGCAGCAATATGTTGCACATATGTTCTTGTTATGGCATAAACAGATAGGGCCGCGGCATCGGCCCAGCGGCGCGCCGGATTGGCTGTGGCACACTGGCACCGGCCGACTGAGCGGCAGGCCCAGCAATGGAAGGTGCTGGGAGGCGCCGCTAGGAGGCGCCGCTAGGAGGCGCCGCTAGGAGGCGCCGCTAGGGCGGCAGCGACAGGCCGCCCATTGAGCCGGAACGGCGGGAAGCTTTCCCTCCCTCTGGCCAAGTTAGGCGGGAAAAAGGGAGACTCGCTCCGAAGGTTCGTGGGCTATAAAGCGGCCGGCTGGCGGGGCCGGAGTCAGTGACAGTCCGAGCTACAGTGCGGCGAACAAGTTCAGTGAGCGACAGACTGTCAAAGGTTATTTGAAGTGCGGCGTTAGTAACGGTGATTCTCCTGGTGTGTAGTTGATTAGTGCTTGTAAAAGGGACCTCTTCTGGAAAACGGCAAACTGGCTTGTACAAGGTTTATGCTTTTGGCTCTGAATAATAAACTTGCATTGATGATAAGAACTGTTGTCTTCTTAATTGTTACTGGATATACAACAGTTCCCATACAATCACCCGACTTTATAGTGTTCTACTCTACATAGTGAGTGCCTTGTGAACTACCTTCATGAAATGTTTCATAATAAATTAATTAAACTCAAGTATCCTTTTCTTTTATAACAATTAATTATGTTTTTCTTCAAAAGTAATCTTTATTGTCCAATACACCGATTTGATGTGTCAATTACACTTATCAACATATGTTAGCAAGACCTAATTGACATGATCCGTTTAAAAAAGTCAACAAATTTTAAAGATGGTGAATATAATAAAAAAATCAAAAATAAAAGTTAAGTTGAAATAAGAAATGAAATTCATTAAAAATTAAGTATAAGTGAAAAATATATAAGTAGGAAGTAGGAACTATAAAAGTAGTCGGGAGAAAACTTGCCTTGTACCATGTTCAAATTAAGTAGATATTTTTACAAAAAATAGAACTATATTAAAAAATTATCAAAAAGAAAAAATCCAATCACAAAAAAATTCCGACGTGAGAAAATACTTATAAATCTTCACTTTAAGAAGATTATTCTAGAATATTTTCTAGGTCCGTTATCCAAAATTGATTTTTATTTTAGCGAGAACATTGTCATAAATGTTAATGGAAAAAAATTGATTCTAACACGGTATTAATGGCATGTTAGAATGGATTAATACCATGTTAGTCAAATCTTTTCACGAACACAATATTCTTTCTAAAATACTCGACACGACACGATTTCACGACAATATTCTTTCTAAAATAAAATACCATTAAAATATATTTTTTTGAAGAAAAACATTTTCATGATTGTTACAAAGCAAAAATCAATTTTTTTCTATCATATTTTCTCACATTTTCATCTGTTTAAACTTTCCTAATCTTTCAAGTTTTTGTACAATTTGTTTGCTGTTGTTATTATTTAAAATATACCACTCTCGTTTCATGGGGCTTCCCACACTCCTCTCAGTAGAATGTTAATTTCGATGTGTTGGACTTTATTATGTTGAGATGTTTACGTCAATTTACTCTGAATTTTATTTTCTTAATTTAATTGGAAATTATACACTCTACAATTCTTTTCAGGGAGTGAATAGTATTTAGAAATTTATTTTGAAAATATATAATAGGCTGGTCATCGGAGAAGTCTCTCAATTGAGTAATTTATGAGAAATAGGTAATAGAAATTAAAGAATCCATTTTCAATGATATCCTCCATAATCATATCAAAAATTGTAATTGATTTCCTTGCCTTACCCCAGTTATGATTTCAGAATCGCTCATTTTTAGTAAACATTCTTTCCACTATAAGTTTGTTAAAAAAAAGCAAAAAAATAAAAACTTTGAACTGTTATAATAAGATTTTCTTTATCTCTCTTCAGAGCTACTTATTTTTATGAAAGATGTTTCCCTTCGCAAAAAGCATCCCCCAACCTTTTCAATGGCTATCCATGCCAATTCCTATCCTACTACATGGTAGCACCATTTACTTAACATTTAATAATATTTTTCCTCTCCGCGACGAGTGACATAAGTTTGTTTTCTCACGTGTAAAATTAACTCCTCTTTCTCGCTTCTTTCCCCTTTCCATTTTGAAACTCCTACACACACAAAGTACGACGCAATAAAATAAACTTTTACACCGAACTCCCACACAGCTCACGCTGAAGTATACTGCAACACAAAATAACAAGGATTGAAGCGAAAAACGCCTCACACTTCTATTACCAAAACACATTCGAATTCGTGCGCCCAGAGCACGTTTGACACGAAAATGCGGCGTTGCCGCTGGTAAAGGAGCAATCAGCCAGATTATTTATTATAAACATATCTGTCAGGTGTTTTTTACTTTGTGAAACGTAAAATAAATGTCAGGTACTTTTATAATCGACAAAATAAATGTCGGGTTAGTATACGGAACTTTATCAGACACCGGTGAAACAGGCCCTAAGAATGGTACACCGCTAACGCTCGTATCATTCGGACTGCGATGAACTACTTTGAAGGGGTAATCCTTATAAGGTGCCGCTAGCATTAATTTTTTTCAACGTTGTATATTTTTAATTCTGATTGAATTATACATTGTGTATATTCAAATATTTCGGGTATGAAAGCTGCCTTTATTCTCTTCCAATACTAACTGGTTGCTCGTCATTGAAAATCACGATTTCAATAACGGAGCGAGAAGCTCCGCCGTGTTCAATTTTATTTCCACGCTTTGAGTAAAGTCTTTGTGGAGTAGGGTTCTCTACCACATCTGCATCTTAATGATGCGTTTTTAAAGTCATGTTAGATACAATGTAATACTACATTTACTATTGGAATATGGTTTCAAATTGAATTTCAAACAAGGAGGTCATGCGTACTATTCGCAGTACAGTTTTCTTTTGAATCAATATACAGTATTCTAGTTGCATGGACACTTGGTAAGAATGTTATAAATTATATATTTACATGTAATTATTTAAACTGCAAAGCAGATTGCACTTATCGCAATTTTATAATTTAAAAAGTTGCGTAAAATACACGCAACGCCTCTCCTAGCTCTTAGGAGCGTTGCGCGTTCCGTGGGGTAATCCTTCGTTAATTCATGTAGGTGTAATTCTCCTTTATTTTGCACCCAGCACCCTCTAGGGGCTGCTGGGTCACGTCAGTCAAGTCACGTCAGTCGCAGTAAAGTCAGGGAATCGCCGATAGGTAGCATCTTGTCTCCGCGCTCGCTCTTCGCACGCGCCCTACGTCATCTACCTATCGGCCAGAATTGGGAATTAATAAGGATAGGGGTAAGGTTTAGGACACTTCACAGGCGGTTGGACTAGCCCCTGTGAAGTATGCTAACTCGTTTTGTCGAAACAAATGAGGTTCTATGGGGATTCTAAGGGAATCGAATCCGGCACCTGAGTGGTGAAAGGCGACTTCGCCACTGAGCCAGGAGAGCATGTTGCATGAGAATGTGGATTCATTTCTATTACAACGAGATCCATCCTAACTTAAAAGGTTTCATTTTCAATCAAATAATATTACAATTGTTACGAAAGGACGTACACGTTTGATGTTATGTTTCTTACCTAACAATAATTCTTATGGTCCATTAGTGTTCTTATTTTGTTTTGTACTCTTGTAAAATAATGTTAATTTAATATAAAACTTGAAGAAATGTGTCTGTTCTTTAATTTGTAAAATTAATTACATTCACATCAATACAGTTTCAATGTTTGTGTTCATCTGTTAATTGAAATGTTTGTAAATTAACTAAATATTTTCTTTAAAATAATTATATTGATTTTATGTAAATAGTGTATGTATTGCAACCTTTTATGTTCCATTTAATTTTCCTAAAATTAGCAATTTCACAAATGAGCTATTAGTCAGGAAGAGTCTTTAGCTAGCACTATTCAGTCCAACAATAAACTAATGTTTTATTTTTGTTTCTCGTGCTTAAGAAGGAACTTCATAAGAAGAGAAAGTTATGCAATGATTTGCGAAAAAACGGCGAATTTTTGGCAGAAGTACTCTTATTACAGAGCCCTGATAACGGAAATATGGATCAATACAGTTTTTAAAATTAGAAAACAAAACCTCTAACACGTGGTGAAGCCAGAATCCATGTTTTGTGGGTTCTTGATACTAAATAGTAGATTGACAGCAAACGTCTGTCCGTCCGTCTGTGAATAACACTAGCGGCTAAACCGTTCAGCCGATTTTCTCCAAAATTGATATTTCCCAATCGATTTGGCTGTTGTCGCGACCGCTTGAATTTGAAATCGATATTTTAATTTTTTTGGGGAAAGGGGGGAGCTCTTGGACATTTTCAAATTTTAAAAAAGGCGCCATTGAATTCATTACATTTTGTTGCTGGATAGCCTGAAGGACGATTAAGAGAATAGCGCAAGTATTTTGTTGGTTAAAAATCTGTTTTTTTCGAAAATTGCAAAAATTCAAAATTTTTTGGTGTTTTCCTACAACTTCAATTATGAACATACATTTTTTTATGAAATGTGTTTATCAAAAACAGATTTTGAAATAAGGTAATGTTGAATTTTTCGAAAATATGAGTATTTTTGGTGTAATTGGACGTCAAAGTTAGTCGTGCATTCTTGGCTGTTCGGGATGAGCCGCGTCTCGGTCAATTGTACTGTCGTTTCGGCCATCTCTCTGTGGCCTTCTTCAGAGCTATACTGCGGCTATACATCAGCAGTCTGAAGAAGGCCATAGCAAGATGGCCGAAACGTCAATTGACCGAGACGCGGCTCATCCCGGATAGCCAAGAACGCATTGACTCCGGCCGCGGAAGCCTACAAACGTCAAAGTTAGTCGTCCGCAGAAAATCATGTGCTTCGTGGTCGTAATTTTGGTGGTGTTTTGAAGCAGCTGTTAGGTAAGTTAGAATGAGTTATTATTTCATATTTTATATTTCTTAGTTCGTTTCTTACATTGGAGATTTTGTTAATTAACCTTTTAGACATTATTTAAAACCTATTTGAAATAAATACGAAATAAAAATTGCTAGCTTCAGTCGCGCGCTCCCAATTTACGCAGATGGGTGATACGTAAGTTAAAATTTATATTATTTCATATTTAATTTTAATATTATTTATATTGTATTTACGTCACTTAATTTTAAATTTCGTTAATCTTTAATTGTGTTAAATGTGAAAACGAATAGATGAGCGGCCATTGTTGTTACCCATTCTTGTAACGCTGAACACATAACAAAAGGCGATAATGACGGCTACTTTTCATTCGAGGTAATAAAAACGAATCCTTTTATATATTTGTGAAATATTACAATACCTTAGCGCTTAATAATTACTATTAAATATTTGGCGACCAATTTCTTTATCAACACTATCAGTATCGTATTATTTATTAACTTTTAATTGTTTTACTTTCAATTTTGCTTATTTTTGGCACCAAACGTTCTGCGATCTTAAATGAGTTTTACAAAAAATAATTCGGATAAAAATTGTGGTAATTGTGATAACCTAATGGGGAGAAAGTACGTGTTCTGTTAGCACAAAAGACAGCACGAAGACACGCTCTATGCACGTTGTGGGGGAAACTCATTGAAATATTGAAAACCAAAATACTTTGTATTACGGATTTTTTCTTGTTGATATATCGAACTTAGTGTTTATTATAGCATTTATTTCCTAAGTATGACGTACGTGCTTCCCTCATCATGGCGGACGCAGCAACGTTTAATTATAGTTTCGCGTTGGGCCTCCCTGACTCTTGCGTTTAAAGCCTTTGGAGCCTCCCAGTCGGAGTCGCTGCCGGCACCAATACTGGTTTTGTTCTAAACGCAGCCGTTTTTATGTTTATTTTTCATGCAAAAAATATAAAATTTAAATATACTGCACATTTTGCGCACGAGAGTTTGCAAAGACACTGAACTGCATTAATATAAAAAATATACCGTGTTATCGGAATATATTTGAGTTACAAATCACTGAAGGATGTCGCATTTCAGATGCGGACCGCAAAAGAGTTGCCATAGGTCTTTCAGCACCCATTGGGCCGACTGAAATGGCCCAGAAGGTGCATTACTGCTGCCTCTGTAGCATCTATAAACGTGTGTATTAGAGTTCAAGATTCTAGGGCTCTAATATACACGGTGGCAGATTTTCGACACTAGTTACACAGCTTAGCAACTGTTTGGGGCAGATTTTTAGGGAACGGCTACTCCGACGTAGTCCGAAGTTTCTCCGTGGAATACTAGGCGAATGCCGAAGACACACATAACAAATGGGCCACTAATCTTACGCGATCTTCCTCTTCCTCATTCTTGTTCTATACTATCTTACAAACGCACGCACACACTTACACTACCCACATGACAGGTCCTCGGAGGCTATCTCGGCTAGGGCGATGGTCAATGGTAGAGAGATACTCGTATGTGGCGGAGGATACTCCTGCAAACCAGTGTGTACGACGAATCTTACGTTTCTAACAGAAGAAATATTTCCATCTACCAATATGTAACTTATGCAACTCATTGTCGAAGCAGTTGATGGCACCGGCAAAAATTAAATAAACAATCAGCGAATCAAACATTTGAATGTAGTGGTACTTGATATGATCCTTGCAGACAACACATGTCGATATTATCGATTTATAAGAATCGATTATATATTGGCAAATGAAAATTAATTAGTTGAAAACATGTTATATTTTATATATGAGGAAATGTTAATCAAATACACATATGTCCATCTTAAACGTTTTATTAGAATTTGCGGAAAACGTGTTTCTTTATAACCTGTTATTTCGTTCTGAATATTAATATGGGTTCATTTTGCTACAGTAATCTATTTAATATGATTTCAAATTTAATAAGATAAACTCGTAAATATACCTTCCGCTCATAGTTGCCATTCTTTTAAGATAGTACTGCCGCAGTCATCTTGAGGTAATCGGAGAAACTACGGAAAACTACCGATTAGATTTCAGATGGCCGTCAGAATTCTTCTCCTAGCTGGCTGAATACCTAAGTAGGGGTTCTTCAATCTTAGAACTTTTCGATCAGTGGCCCTGCAAAATGCAACGACAATGCTGCCAGTGAACTATCGCAGTCCGTGAGGTAAGGGGGAACGCGATGAGGAGTTGTGGTTGGTCAGAGGACGGGGAGGGACAGTCATGGTGCCCCGGAGGGCCCTGGAGTAATGGCAGGGGGAGCGGGTTACTCTGCCCGATTGCTGATCGCCTAAGGGAAGGCAAGGTAGCTTCCTGGGGAATTCAAACTGCCAGGGAAGGCAATCCTGGGAACCGTTGCATCTGATGTCATCCGATCATTAATTGTGAGTGAACGTCTTACGTATTATCAGCTCAGCATCGGCTTTCCGGCAAAATCACATATCAGTATTTCGTTTATTTATTTTCTCTCCGGACACCTTACGTAGAATATAAGAATGCTCGTTTAAGAAACTCTGGTCCATTTTACCGACGAGTTCACTGCCTTTCTTTTTTCATGTATACTTTCAGTGCCTTGAATATTCTACTTAAATATTTTTGTTCCATATTCTTAATGGTAAAAAACTTAGTGAATGACAGTAGTTTATAAATAGACACCTTTCTCTCAATCAAACGGCCGCGTTCTTTGTGCACCCACAAAGTATTCACAGTACGAACGCACACAATTTCCAATTAGTATACTAGGGTTTCTGCGGCAGCGCAGATTTGTGCCAAAATTCGTACGCTTGGCTCCATTACTACACTCATTTGTCGGGATTAAGGGTCTCAAAAAGCATCCCTTACATTTGTGACTCTGCTCTCTTTGTTTATCATTGAGTTATCACTCGACACGTACCTCTGTAATATGTCGTAAAATCCAGTGTTGTTTGAACATCATAATTAAGAGGGATTGCTATAGAATCCATTATTTAATGAAGATATTTCCAAAGATCAGTTCTTTGTATAATATGGAGGATGAACGCGGTAGAATCTCGATATAAAACGATGTTTACTCGTATTGTCTGGAACTAAATCATTGGATTAATATTAAATTTTAGTGGATGATGACCGTGGTGTGGTGTTCAGACTGCTTGGTTTCCACCATTGCGGTCACAGTTCAGAACCCGGCCGATCTATGTAAAATTTGTAGCAGAGAAATTGGTTGGTGGACGTTGGTTTTGGGTGATCTCCCGGTTCCTCTGCCTTTTTTTACTTTCCCGTATATACAGAGTACAACAACTAAGTGAAAACCACCCCTTGCATCTCCTCAGCCGTGCAAGATACGAATGTAATGTATCTCCAAAAATTAATTAATGGTTTTAAAAAGGTAGAACTTCGACTCACGTTAGATTAACACATGTATATTAAGATCTGAAAAAACCGTACGCATAGTTTAGACGCTAGTGTTGTTCATATACAACAGACGTACAGACAGACAGGCGGACGGACGGACGGACGGACGGACGTTTTGCTGTCATGCATATGCAATTGTCCATATATGCATATACAGGTGGAACAGATAACTGATAAACCCCTTGTATCGTCTCAACCGTGAAAGATAAGAAGATGCCGTTTGAGCAGTCGATTTCATAAACAGAAGCTCCTTGATTACAGCGTACTTTGTCTTTGCACTATTTCACTAAGAGGGTTAGGTTCGATTTTCACGGTTAACTCGAAATTTTCAAAAGTATGAATTTTTTCGGTGTCTTCCTACAAATACAAAATTAAAGATGGAGATTTTCCCTTCAAATTAAATTTGTTGTCCACAATTATTTCTTTTATTAAGGTCATGTACATTTCTTAAAACAAAATTAGACATTTTCGCGCAATATTTGCAATTTGAATAAATAACAAAAACACGCTTTTCTCAAAATGAGCTCCAAGGTTTTTCCTTAAATGTTTGGTAGGAATACTGCTAAATACTGCAATGACATAAACATTAGTTAGGTATATTCTTTTGATTTTTCAGAAATTACCAAAATGTAATTTTAAATATGAAGTTTCTCGAAAACTCAACAGTTTTCTGCAAAAAGTAGCTCAAAATTCCGCGTTTTCTGAAACGCTCAAACATGTTCTAAAAAAACGGGTCAATTTTTTTCCTTCAGATTTTTAAAACGGAGAGTGGTAATTGCACTCGTTAATATGACGTAAAGTTCGTTTCCTTTTTCTCCAAGAAATTATACAGATGTAATTTTCTTGATAGATTTCATACTCTGTTAATGTACACATTTCCAACACTTTGTAAACACTACTACATTTGATGGGTTAATGTGCTTCAAATGACTTCTAATGAATTTTTTCAATAACTTAAAAATTGTACTTGAAAAAAAGGTCCAAATTTCGAATTTATAAAAAGTAACGTATAAATGCCTCCAAGGTTTTCAAAAAAAACTTGCCATTTAGTAGTAGGTTTTACTGTTCTTTATTATTATTAAAATAATATTTCCCTTCTACTATTAGGAAACCTAAAAATTAAGAAAATTAAAAAAAAAGTACTTGGACGGCGATAGAAGGCAGCTGGGAAGAGTATGTGGCAAGTCCGAATAGCTAGCTGAGACCAAAGGAAATAGAAAACAAATACGAGAAAGTCTGTGCTATTTTGTAGACCCACTAGTTTTGAATGGAACCCTGTGCTAAAGTTTAGTATATCGTAATGGGTTAAAAAAAACGATTTCAAATATGTGGAAATCTTCGTATTTAAGCGAATCGTTGTTTATACAGGGTGCGGCAGCATAACTTCCTTTTTTCAAAACTCAATAAAAACTATTGTGTGCATCGGAAAATATTTATATATTTTTTATAATGTAGGTACATGTCTAAAGTTTTTATTTACATTGTTTTGAAGATCAAATCTGTTAGGTGACGTCTCTCATTCTCCATACATTGCGTAAACCGATATCTGGCGTTTGTCATGACTCTTGTTAGAATAACTGGTGTTATGTTGGCAATTTCTTCTTCGATGTTGGTCTTCAAATCTTGTAGGGTTCTTGGACGGTTCACATAAACAAGGGATTTCAAAAAACCCCATAGATAAAAATCACAAGGGGACAGATCGGGAGAGCGTGCCGGCCATTCCAAATCGCCTCTAATTGAGATAAGGCGCTCTGGAAAGTGTTCCCTCAAAACAGCCATCGATGCTCTTGAAGTGTGTGCTGTTGCACCGTCTTGTTGGAACCAAGTGTCCCCCAAATCCAACTCTTCTAGCCGTGGGAAAAAAAAATTCTGTAGCATGTTTACATACCGGTCCGAAGTCACTGTCACTGTAACCTCATTTTCCTCAAAAAACCAGGGACCAATAATTCCAGCTGAGGAAATTGCACACCACACTGTGACTTTAGGTGAATGCAAAGGCCTTTGATGCAATTCTCGAGGGTTGGTGTCAGCCCAGTAGCGCATGTTTTGTTTGTTAACCGACCCACACAAATGAAAATGGGCTTCATCGCTAAAAAAAACAATAGCACCCTCGGGAACGACATCAAGAAGAAGCTCACACGCGTTCATCCGAGAATTGAAGTCACGTTCTGTAAGTTCCTGCACTATCGCCATCTTATAGGGATGAAAATGAAGATCATCACGAAGAATTCTTCTCACAGAACGATCGGATAGTCCAAGGGCAGATGCGTGTTTGCGCGCAGAACGCCGTGGTGATCGCAACATTGACGCTCTCACTGCTTCAATGTTCTCAGGTGATCTAACGGGCCGAGGGACTCCAGTTCTTCGTTTTGTCGCACTTGCAGTTTGTCTGAATGTAGTGACCCCTGTAACAATTGATTTGCCTTCTGGGACGGGAGCCAACGGGGCTAAATTAAAGCGATTCCGAAATGCACGCTGTGTTGCAATAACCGAACATCCGCTTAAAAAGTAGGCCTCAACGGCAAAGGCACGCTCCTCACTATTCCAACGCATGATGGCGACTGAACCGTGTCGGGACAAAACTTTACAGTACCCCCTCTTGAACGAGACCACTAGCGCTTCGCTATGACATCAACTAACTGAATGGCGCGCATTTTAAAAAAGGAAGTTATGCTGCCGCACCCTGTATATCGATGTGTTATTGGGACATATTTTCCATTGAAACGGCGATTTTCCAGTTGACCTTTCCTGCTAACTAAATGGGGAATTTCGCATGTCCGTCCTTCAGATAAACGCACATATTTATTTGAGCACAGTAACAACTATTTTCTTCGATTCTTATTTGGCCGAAAGATGACTTCATCCAAGGTGGGCTCAAATGCTGGATACAGGATTCCGGAAAGTTCTTGTTACTATTGTTAATACTATTGTTTTATAGTGACTCTCAAAATTGACCATACACTATGTAAGAAAATAAAAAGTGGCATAGGAAAATATTTATTGCAGAATTGTGAAGTACAAAATAAATATAGATATTAATGCAAACCTTCTTCATTCATCCATTACAAAAATATCTTGTAATAACTGAATAAATAATAAATACAAAATAAAACTTCTCCTAATGCATATGCAATTCACCACAAAAATGAACGTACACTGGTAATTTTTTTCGAGAATAATGAAAATAATAAGTCAAAATTTTGTCAAACGATTTTTAGCACAAATAACAACCTTCAGTCTTGCTGGCATTGATCTTCCTTGCCATGAAGCTTCCTTTTAAAATCAGGCGTGATTTTCTTCCATTCTTCAGAGAGGACCCTTTTCAGCTCTTTTAATTCGAAAATGTTATGCATCTGCCATGTTTTTCCAATTCCCACCAAAAGTTCCCAATAGGATTAAGATCGGGTGATTGTGGCAGCGTTTCAAGGCGCTTTGGTACATAACAACCATTACTTCACAATACGCGCTGTATGAATGATGTCCTGCTGAAAGTAATATATCGACAAGATTAGCAACTCTTTGTTTTAAATAACTTTCTAAAATTAATAAATATTCAAATTTGTCAACTGTAGAATCAATAAAATAGTTTCCCGACACCTGACGCGGACATACAGCCCATACCATTACGGATCCCCTACGGGTCTCTCAGTTGCACGCAAATTTTTATCTTCTAAGGCTGCTTAACTTCCTCCACACGTACTGTTGCCTCTCTGAATCAAATATCTTGAATTTACTTTCCTTGATGAAAATCACTGTTTGCCAATACTCCGAAGGATGGTTTCTGTAATATTTCGATAACTGCAGTACATTGTGCCGAGTTGCCTTACAAATCCCAGGTTTCTTCTTTGTTACTCTCCCGCTGTAATGTGCATCTCGTAGTGCCTTTCGGACAGTTTCTGGGGATACAGTTCTCCCTATTGTTGAACCCACCCACAGAACCATTTTAACAACACTGTGGCGAGGATTCCTGCTGATGTTATTGACAACATTTCTTTTATCTCGATCGTCGAGTATCGGATTTCGGCCTCGACCTATTTTATGGATTAATATCCCATCGTAATTGAATTGGTCTACCATACCTTGAATAGTTGAATTAGATCTCCCCATTGCCATCGCAATAGCTCTAAGTGATCTTCCCCCCATTGCTAAATTCACAATAAGTCTTCTTTCTTCCATCGCCGTTTCCCTTCTCGGTGCCATTTTCAACTCGATGTTGTTCTCCGTTAATTCGAGCATTAACTAATCTTTGTCACAACTTTGTATCCAAGAGATCATTTCAACGGGTACGTTTCAAAGCACGCTTGTGATGATGTACGTTTTCTGTGCAACGCTTATTTGTAGGTACCATACAAAATATTTAATTTTACACCTAATAAAGCAATTTTCTACGTTCAAATTGCACTAGTTCTTCCAGGAAACTTCAAATATCAAAATTACATATTTTATTTCCAGAAATATTCATATGAGAAGAAGTATGGTATCATTTATAGTGTACGTTCGATTTTGAGAGCCACCTTATTTTGACAACATATGCTATGATAAAGTCTTATGTAAACAATACAAAAATTAATGGACTATACATTGTCGTAATTTATTTGTAACTAACTGTCACATACAAGAATCCTATAAGCAGCATTTGAGTCTTTTTGGACGGAGTCATCTTTCAGCATATCGAATATCGAAGAAAGTAGTTGAATTGTGGTCTAATAAATGAGCTGAAGCACGGACCCGCGAAGTTCCCTAATTAGTTAGCAGCTAAGATCGAACGGAATATCGCCGCTTCATACTTTACAAAAACACATTAATTTGTAAAAAAACGATTGGCTTAAATACAAACATGTACACATATTTGAAATTTTCTTTCTGTTTCCATTGCTATACGCTAAAATTTAGCATAGGGTTCTATTAAAAACAACAAAATTGACCTTATGTCTTCGTTGTAAATGTTGTGCAAAGACGAAGTATGCTGTACTCGAGGAGCCCCTGTTTATGCAATCGACTGTCCAAATCACATCGTATCTTTCAGGATGACTTTGAGGATGACGGTTGTTACAACTTAGTTGTTTCACCTGTATATGTATATACGGACAACTGCATATGTATGACGGCAAAACGTCCGTCCGCCTGCCTGTCTGTCCGTATGTTCTATGTTATCAAAACTAAACCTGAACTAAGTGTACGATTTTTTCAAAAGTGAATACACCTTTGTTGATCTAGCGTGAGTCCGTACGTTTTGCGATTAAAAAAAAAATCATTAGTTTTTGGGGATACTTTACATGAACATCCAGGGACATTTTCAAGGTTTTCTCAAAAACGTTTCCATTTTTTAAAATTTCTTGTAAGAATACAGTAAAACACACTGATACAGATGGAATAGGTTAGATTTTCACTGTTAACTCTGAATTTTTAATTGCTCCAAAAGTTTGAATTTTTTTCGGCACCTTCCTACACTTTAGAATACTAAAGATAGAGATTTGAAATGACGTCTTATACGACGTTTCTCGGTCATCTGGTAGAAAACCTAACTTTTTTCAATTCTATCGAGATTTTAAAAGATCTCGTCAAAACGTGTTTTTCTGTTTTTTAGCGCTGCGATTTTAGCGATTTTAGCGCGAGAACCACATGGTTCCACTCATGCGATGAATGGCGCAGGTCTCTAGGGATGGTATCGCAGGGACGCCGCTGTTTACAGAGTGCGGCACAGGATCGCTTCCAGTGTTGCCACGCCAAGATAATTATCGTTTCATAGCAAAATTTTGTTATGTGCATATTATACGAGAGTGCTTGTAGGATAATCTGCTTTTGTAGGATATTTTCAACTACAAAAGTATAATCTAATATTAATAATTAAGAATGGAAAGATATGTTCTAGAAGCGGAGCTTACAAATGTACAAATTTTCATTAATAAGCCGCCTCATTCGGAGTACACCAAAAGAAAGTGTCTTCAGAACAAATCGTCTGGGATTATTCAGGTTGAGTTCTCTAGGAGGGTAGCCGCTGCACCCTGAAAGAACATCTGACAACATGAGTTGTTTGTATTTTTGTATTTTTTTATTAATTTTATTACACAGTGTCAAGATTTCCTGCCACAAATGTTTCTCTTCAGAATTAGTTTCATGTTTTAATATTACGGTGAATTTTATTTCTTCGATAGGAGACTGTGTTTAAAGTATCTTTTTCTTTACGTCTTTCAAAGTAGAAGTGTTCAATATATGAATATATTTTTAAAACCAAGCCTCGCTGAAGCCAAATTCAGCTAGAATCTCACCTTCAGAATATTCATTCATCTAGATGTGCCCATAATGACCAGGCTCTTGCATCACATCAAAGAAGTTCTTATGAAAAATATCGAGCATCCGTGCCAGACTTTTGCAATTCATCATTAAATCATGGAATCACAGTAAATTATTATAACATTTCGCAACGGTTAATAGTTTCAATTCTCTCGTTCTTAGTAGCATTAAACATTTTACTTCGTACACGTTTAGCAACGAATAAGTTTTGTAAAGGCAAAATGTTAAAATTGAATGCAAAATAACCAATACTTTGCTAAACACGTTGAATTATGAAGAACCTCCCTTTGATATAATCACACTGAAATATACATTTGAAAAATGGACATACACGGGGCATTCACGAAAAAGTCTAAGTTTTAATACATTCAGCCAAGAATAATTTCAACTTTATGACTGTCATGACTACATTACCGGAATCTTTGCGAGGTTTTATCCGGAAGTGGTGGAACGAAATATTCATTATGTTTGAAGGCATTTTTGAAAACCTTTGGAACTTGAGCGGCGCCTCTTAGCGAATCCGACAGGATTGCCCTTTGGAAGGAGAGATTTAAAATGTAATTTATATGTAAATAAACATCATAACCAATATGTGACATCATGAGCTGGAGTCTACCGACCGCCAACATTTTTTTAATTCTTCACTTCTTAAAGCCCTTCCAATATTATACCCTATTACTGCATTTCTTGTGTTTTATAATTACCTTCCTTTATATACAAAGGAAAACTATTTGATATGAAATTGATACATCCAAAAACTGTACAATTATAATTATTGAAATGCAACCACACAGGTTGGGATTTTGAGTACTTAAGGCTTTGTCTAGGCACGTCATGAAGGCGGAACCTGAATTTCGAAGGCCAAAAGGGGTACGTTGGAAAACGTAGGTGCAACCGTTGTAAATAAAGCCAGTGTATCTGCTGGATGAATTACAAGCTGCCAATAGGATGATTTAAAATCGATTACACTCAACCAATTACAACCAGGGAAACGCCGTAGCGCTTCATCAACTTTAGGAGGCGCGTCATTTTCAGGAATTGTAACTGAATTAATGCGGCGTGCATTGAGGCAGATGCATACGTCGCCAGTTTTGTTTCGGACAATGACTATTAAGTTTACATAAGGAGTGGGAGCCTTATGAATGATGCCATCCCGAGTCATTTGGGAAATTACTTCGTCTACTTTTCTTTTGCAAGCTTGTGGAATAAGATACGGCTTACATCGAAAAGGTGTATCGTCGTAAAAGTGAGTTTTTGATTGGTTTCATTGAATTTTGGAAAAGTCATGGAAGTCAAATAATAAATTTGGAAGGTGGTTTGATGAGGCGATGACAATATATTGCAAGATTAAACTTTGTCGGTAATGTCGGTTTGTATTTGCTCCACAGTTAGTGTTTGAATACAGTGGTTGTTAAAATTGAAGTCGGTAGTTTCCTGAACGATTCTCCTTTCTATACCATTATTTAGTCTTACAACATTTTGAGCAAAATCAATAGTAATTCCGTTGTTACGAAAGACGTCCATGCCTAGAATTACTCTTCTACTTGGGTTTTTAACAACCAAACAAGTAACATCAATGGGTTGATTGAAGAGGGAGAATGATAACATAATCTGTTTAGTAATAGGCGCTGAAATACGCATTTGTGCACCTATAACGTAAGACGTAGTGATAGGTGAAGTCGGGATGACATAATTGGTTTGTCATAATCGATGATAGAAAGATTCTGAGACAGAAGAAATCCTGTATCTAGTAAGGCATCTACGTGCACGTCAAAGCAGATAAAGTAAATTACGGGACAATTGCGTTTACGTGTAGTGGAGTTTGTGGGTGCGTCGGTTATGTCGAGAAAGTTGTCCATTACGCATAGAATAAAGATGGGAACCGTGATATTCAGCTTACAATTGTGGTTCAGAATTTTGTTCCCAATTATTCTGAACCGGGACGGTTTAACGGCCTTTGTGGGTGAAGAGTGCGGGTGGGGAGGGGCTGGAGGGTGCGCGTGAATGGGCGCGTTTTGACTGTGACCGCCATTGTAAAATGTCGCCGGCGAAGGGTCGGTGGGGGGGGGGGTGCATTGTGCTGTGCGGGCTCAAAGTTAAGCGGGCGTTCTTGACCTTGTGACTGGCGTGGAGAAAATCCAGGAGACTGATTGTTATTACCAATACGTGGGCGTGATTAGTTGTGGCTTTGATAAGATGCAAATTGCAATTTAGTTTGGTCAAAATCGTTCAGTAAAATCTGAAATTTATCCAGATCTCTCACATAACAAGTTTTAAGGAGATTTTGTACAAAGTACAGAAAATGGCGTGATAAAAGGCACAAAATTTCGTCGTCAGGAGGTGTAGATTCGCATTGTTTAAGTTGTGAAATGAGCGAAGCGGATTAGTCTCGCATAGACAGATTATTATTCTGGTCTCATCGTCCCTTTACCAAATCCATTTTAAAATTACATTGGGTGTTCCTATCCCAAAAACGATTGATGAAATTAGAGCGAAAATCCTGGTAATCTGAAGGAATAGGTATGAGTTTGAAACCATTCTTGAGCGTGGTCAATCAACATTTGTGATATAACTTTTGGTTTAGAAGACTCAGGAATATGCCTCGCTAAAGCGAAATAATATTCTACGTTACGTAAGAACGTAATGGGCGGTTCACTCCGATTACCAGAAAATTTCAAATTAGGGGGGATTGGCACAGGTATCGCGTTGACCGAGAAAGCCGAAATAGCCTTTTCCCCTACTTTAACTTCTAGTTCTTCTATTTTAAAATCAATTTCTTATCGTTCCACTACTGCTTGTTGATGCAATACTAATTTTACTTTTTCAATTTTATTGTTCACTGTCTCGTGAAATCCCTCAATCTTATTATCGACACCCTTTGGTTTCTTCGTAACTTCTTCTTTAATGTTTGAAAGTACGATTTCCTTGTCTTTAAATTTATCGCGAGCCCAATGTTTTTAATTAGTTTGTTTTTCTGACACAGTTTCGATTTCTTTGCTTAGGTTCTCTTTAAATTCTGTCATTTGTTTAAATGTGTCAGCCTGCAAATTTTCGCATTTCTTTATCTGGCATGTTAATTGTTCTTTGACATTAAATATCTGAATCGAATTATTTTCAACACCAGAAGAGAGAGAAGCGATTTTAGTGCTTTGTTCTTCGACTTTTGAATTAACAGAATCGAGCTGGTGAGAAACTTGACTTTAAAAGTGGGTGAAATTAGTGAGTTGTTCCTCTAATCCACTATAAAGAGAATTAAATTTTGAATCAAATTTCGAATTTAACTCATGAAATTGGGAACCAATATTTTTATATTAAGAGTTGAAGTCCTGGGTCTGTTCATCAAATTTGGAATTCGTCTTCACGTTGTTAATCAAATTTCGAATCGAATTTGGAATTGAAGTCTTTACGTTGTTGATCGAATTTGTAATTCATATTGTCACATTTTGCGAATAGTGCTGAATAATTGAGAGATTTGGTCTGTAGGTACTGTCGGAGCGATGGTGGCTTGGAGAGGAATGACCGCAGTGGTAGTTTGGTTTCTACCTGCTCTGGGGGCTGGGTCTACAATGAGGGTCTGAGCAGCTGGGATCGTATGCTCGGCATCCGACCGGTCGACTGAAGAAGCGGTTTGAAGTGCGGGGTCGGAGATCTCAGTGTTTTGAACGGGCTGATTTTCAGCCATATTGGAACATGTAATCCTCGAAGTGACGTAACTATGATAATTACGCCTACAGCGCGTTACACAGGAGTATACGATTAATCACAACAATATCATAATTACGATACACACACAATGAAAAGTTTTAGCATAACACTGAGAGATAAACATGAAAAATTGAGAAAACACTCTGAACAAAACATATATTCTTAATGTACCATAAACAGTACGTAAAAATGTAAATAAACAAATGTATATATCAGTTAAGCAATATTAAGCAAGTGATGACATATCAAATAAAGAAAAACGTCAAAATGCAATACTTAGAAATTATTGAAACTGACTTGATGCAACAAATATAAGTTTAAAGTTGGTTTAAAACGCGTTGGGCGTAAATTTATGTAGTGCACCAACACACTTTGGGCGTTAAATTGAGTAACGCACGTTATAATTAACAAAATTATATGAGAGAAAAAAATATTCCTCACACACAAACTGAATAATTATTAAAATGTAAATACAAAACTAAACAATGATGGAAACACATTAAAGAAATCAAATGCAACATTCAGTTGGGCAATATTTCCGCAAGTGTTGACACCTTATAAGATAAAGTAATATGAACAATGCAAATAATTAAAATGAATATATGCGCACAACACAAGCAAAAGTATTCGATAGAAAAAAACACGTGGGCGTCAATTTCTGTAACGCAACCTGTGAGTTACACTATCATAAGGGGGGGGGGATTGCCGTCACACTTAAGGTGCGACGGTCACTTTCAGACAGCAGGGCGCACGCGCTGAATTTATTTAAAGGGCGCCAAGCGCGTGCCTTACCTCCTACCCGGTCACCGGCGTTGAGCATCCCAGGGGTGAGCCCCCTGGGTCGAAGGATTGCATTTGGCTGACTGGGTACACATAATACACATTTCTTTGTGTTATTACCCGGCAAAATGGCGAGGACACGTTTATTATCGGTAAACTGTCTGGGAAATAAAATTATTTGTTGTGAGACTTCCTCTGGCTGGTAATAAGTATGGGGGTGAATTCACTTACAGGATGGTGATGATTGTGATGTCGCTACTTCACCCCGAAAGGATTACACGTACAATACCGGTCGTCTGCAGCGGAGGACCCGTTGAAATGCCATAAAAGTCTCCTGTAGTCGGCAGGAACACGCGCGGATGCCCGACGTCAGGCTGGGTGGGAGATCATCCGTGGTCGTCCGCGAAATGATGAGTCGGTTTTTTGATGCGTGGGTCGCAGGTCGTCACACGTCGCCTGGACCGCGTTTTGTCATTTGCAGCTGAATGATCGTGCTGCACACCCTCACGAGTAATTTAGGGTGTTGATCCTATTATCCCAGCCCGGCATCCGGAATAAATTCCGATGCTGAAATGAGGGCTGGTAGGATCGTGTGGAAAACAGCGATCGTTCGTTGGGTGGCTGTTGTCGCCGTTAAACCAAGAACTGTCTCTCTAAGAGCCGACCGATCGCTGTCAAGCTTCTTTCTCCAATAATCTGTTCTTTCTAGCGCCCTCAGCTCACCCGATTCCCGTCCCCACCCCTTTCACAAGATGCGAGAGCTCTGTCACGTGCGTAGCACAAAGTTTCTCATAGGCTTGTTAAAAAGTTTCCAGAACATTCTATCACCCGAGCTCTGTGATTGGGTTAAGGGAACTATCATCCCTGTGACTTCCTAACAGTAATAGGTTCTTTATTGTTCTGCATCTAGTGCCTTCGCGACACGACACATGTCTGCGACCCTTCTATGAAGCTTCGTGGTTTATTGCCACTTAGGGATTTGCTAGCGAGCTGCCCTCGAGTATCTTAATACGACTGTTCCGGGAGTCAATCACCCACTGCCACACAAAAGATCGAAGGTGTGCTTTTCGGAGGCGGGCGGGCGCCGGGGACTCCTTGGGTGGCGGCGCGCAGCTGCGCATGGCGAATTGCCAAAAGCGCCCTTCGCGCGGAGATTTTTTATTAGAGCGTGGCACAGCGGTCGCGCTGTGCAATGGGTCTTTGCGACTCATTGCATTAGAGATAAAGATAAATCTCTGAAACATATCATAGAAGTGTGCGAGTTGTATATTCCAATAGGTGCTCATCATACAAAAATATAAGAGAATTTCTATTTTCATACACTGCTAAACTAATTTAAAATGATTACTTTCATCAAGAATGTTGAAAAATGCGATTAGATATTTGAAATGATTAATGCATATCCCATCTAATATGCAAATATAATGACATTATTAATATAAGGATAGATTTTGTCATTACTATCCACAAGATTGTTCGTAAAATGAGAGATTAGTTCTCTTCAATTGTCTAAAAGAACCTGTTGCCAAGGTATCACATTAAACTAATAAAAAATCTTGTAACTCCTATCAAGCTGGTCTAAGCCTCAAAATTATGATAGTAAGGAAAATGCGATATTACTTATACCATTAATATTGACATAAGTAAAAAATTGAAATATGTATTTACCAGAATTACAATAATCATACAATACAAAACAAAACAAATGTTTATTTTATAACCTCTTCTATGTAAATGGTGAAATATTTTTGTGTGAAGTTCACACCAAATTAATTTGCAAAACGTCACAGGAAAATTTTCGAACAAAACTGTCTCTAATACGATTAGAAAGTCACTTCTGATGTTAGTTTTATACTTGTTCTTATCTTCTTACTTACCCGTATACATACGTATATAAGAAAAGTTATGAAATGCTGCGAAAAGGCGATTTCGATATTTCAACTGATATACACGTATTGGTTCTAAATGGATTCCGTGATTCCAAAAAAGTGTTTTTTTTATTTCAAAACATCTGTCCGTCTCTCTGTCTGTCTGTCCATCCATCCGTCTAGTGTATGTGAAAAAAATTGCGCCTAAACCGTATGCGGAATTTTTACCAAATTGAAGAAACCCCTGTCCAATTGGCCTGAGTTGAAGATCTGAGATTTTGAAAATCATTCATTAGATTTTGGGGGTACTTTACATCACGTTCCTGAGACATATTCAAAATTTTCTCAAAAATTCCTTCAATTTTTTTATTTAAATTTCTCGTAAGAATAGAGGAAAGTACACTTGTAAAGATGGCATAGGTCTGCTTTTTATGGTTAACTCAAAATTTTCGAATATTTCAGAAGTTTGAATATTTTCAGGTTCTACACAACCAACAACTACAAATATTATGAGAGATTTTTCCTTAAAATAAAATTTGTTTTTCATAATTTGCTCATTTGTTAAGGTCATGTACAGATTTTTTAATTTTAGTAGTTTTCGCGCAATATTACGTGCAATATTTTCAATTTTAAAAAATTACAAAAACATTTTCTTAAAAACGCCCCCATTTTTTAGTTAAAGGTTTTGGTAGGAATTGCGCAGAATGCACTCTATGAGATGTCATACTACTCTATTCTTTTGTTTTTTCAAAATTTGCAAAAATGTAATTTATTTGACTCGTTTCTCATGCCCTTAATATATGCTAATGTAATACATTAGTGTCAATTTGTTCACAATATTATATTTATGAGCTCATGTGCTTTAAATGTCAGAGAAAGCTTCTCGAAAACTCAACCGTTGTCTGTCAAAACAAGCTCAAAATTTCGCATTTTGAGACCGCTCAAACGCCATTTTCTCAAAAAGGCTCCAATTTTTTTCTTCAAACTTTTCGAAAGGATAGTGCTAATTGCACTCTTTAATATTACGAAAAGTTCATTTTGGGGTATTGTTTTGTTTTTCACAAATTACACAAATGTACTTTTTTTGAAAGACGTCTTACGCCGGTAATATGCACATTTCCAGAAATTTGTAAGTACTATTATATTTGTCAGTTAAAGTTCTTCAAATGACTTCCAGTGAAGTTTTTCGAAAACTCAAAAATGTTCTGTGAAAAAGTGCTTCAAATTTCAAATTTACTGTAGCGCTTAAGCGCCATTTTCCTAAAAACTGCTCCCAATGTTTCAAAGAAATTACCATTTAGTACAAATTTTTACTGTTCTTCTCTGTAATATTCTTGAAATAATATTTCCGTTCTACTATTAGGAACCCGAATGTTGAAGAAAATTTCAAAAGAATGTACTTTGAGCGGCGATAGATGGCAGCAGGCAATAATATGTGGCAAGTTCGAATTGCTAGCCGAGTCCAAAGGAAATAGTAAACTAATACGGAAAAGTATGTGCCATTCTGTAGTACCACTAGATTACATTTGCAATGCAGCCTCACGTTGACAGAGAAAAATACAAAAATTACCAAGTATTTATATTATTTTTCGTTTTCGTCAATGTTTCTGTCAAGTGTTACAATCCTACATTATAAAACGCGTTTGCATTTTCTAAAAGTTTATGTATTCAATTAAATGTTTGCATTTTGTACTATAGAACATTACATATGACTAGTTCAAATGACATGTTACTTTCAACTATTTTCATGGTACACCTTACATTACATAACGCTATCACATACAAATATCCCATAACAGATGAAAGGGAAGGAGAAGGCGAGGAAAAGAAGACGAGCCAAATAATCCAAAGAAGAGGGGACATAAAGGACGAAGAAAGGCCGAGGATAAAGGGGAAACCTAACGCAGGGAAATGAAGAGGGACTAAGGGGAGGAGGGATATGAGGGAGAGAGAATCGTTTCTCAAATATTTGCTCGCCATTCGTCACAAAGGGTCAGGGAAACGGGACAAAAATTGAATTCCCCTCTGTGCAGAGTTTGCTGGGGGCTTGAGGGATGGTGACGCGCTGGTCGGAGGATTCCGACTCTGACGGGAGAATTAATTGGGCTCTGCGAGTCCTTTGATATGTAGGAGGCCGTCGCCCTCGGACCCTTTGACCCGAACAGATTCCCAGATCCCTAATTCATTAATCATGAGAATCGACTGCAGTGCTGTCGATCCGAAATTCAGTTCCTGCTACCACACTACAGAATATGATGGATCGTTGACAGAAACTGAGAGAGAACTAACACCAGCTCAATAATTCAATAGAGTGATTTACTAAGTTTATGGTAGGACAAAGAGATTTCTTTAAACTCTAAATGTGCCGCAATGGCCTCCGACTTTTCATCTTGATGTACCACGCGTGCACCAATTTTACTATATACACAATGTCCGGGATAGAAATTTAGAAACTTCGAAAATCATCTAAGACAAATTTAAGCATGTTATGTTAAAGAAACTACTTGTATAGTCCAAATGAATAAGCTGCTATAAGCACTGAAAAATTGGTTTGAAAAGATGCTTTCTAGGCACAAATTTGTAATGCAGAAGCACAGAAACACTCCAGAAACATGAAAATTGTTTATTATTTACAAAAGAAATGAAGATATTGGTTTCGAAAGAAAAATTAACACAGAAATAAACTAGCGGTACTACAGAATGGCACAAACTTTCCCGTACTAGATTTTTATATCCTTTGGTCTCGGTTAGCTATTCGACCTTGTCACATACTCTTCACTTCTGCCATATATCGCCGCCCAAAGTACATATTTTTGACATTTTCTTAATTTTTCGGTTTCCTTATAGTACAGCGGAAATATTACTTTAAGATTATTAAAGAACAGTAAAAAGTCGTCCTAAATGGCAATTTTCTTTGAAACATTTTTAGCCGTTTTTAAAAAACTGGCGTTTAATTGCTACTGTAAATTCGAAATTTGAACCTCTTTTTCACAGAAAAGTTTTGAGTTTTCAAAAAAATGTATTTGAAGTTATTTTAAGAATTTTAACTCACAAATAGTGTTTACAAATTGCTGGAATATGTATATCAACGACGTGAGAGACCTTTTACAAAATTTACATTTGTGCAATTTTTGAAAAAAACAAACAAACATAAACCGAAATTAACTTTACGTCATATATAAGAATGCAATTAGCACTATCCGTTCGAAACGTTTGAAGAAAAACTTTGGAGTCTTTTTAAAAAAATGGCATTTGAGCTAGTTTTCACAAAAAACTAGTAGAGTTTTCGAGAAACATTATATGACGTTATTTAAGAAAATGTACTCATAAATACAGTAATGTGAACAAATTGCCGCTATTACAAAATGTCACTGAACGACAAGAGAGGCAAGTCAAAAAAAAAATTGAAAAAAAAACAAAAAACAAAAGATTAGAGCAATATGACGTTTATGTCATCTTGTAGAGTACATTTAGCACTATCTTTACCAAAAGTTTAAAGAAAAAATTTGGTGCCATTTTTGATAAAATCTTGTTTTTGTAATTTTTTTTAACATTGCACATAAAGCTCGCAATATTGCGCGAAGACTACTAAAATTGACAAAAAATGTACATGATCTTAATGAAAGAAGAACAAATTTTATGTGAAGAAAAGATATGTCTTCAATTTTACTTTTCCGTGTACGTACTACCTACCTTTAACGGTACTTCAGGAGGGCCGGTATCTCCTGCAAAGCGTCGCCCCAGCGGAGCTCACAACACACGAGTTAGTAAAATACTCACAAAACACCAAGTATATTGCCAGGTTCTTCATTTACGTTCACATACGCGTACCATCCGGCACACACTTGCTGTGTTACGCACTCCCAAACACTAACAATTACCGCGAAAGACAGAATGATCAACACACGACTCACCACGCGGCAGCCATTACGGACAGACGGACGTTTTTTAAAAAGAACACTTTTCCGGTATCAGGGGACCCCAAAACGTGTATTTCCGATGTTCTCTTGATATCGATTTTCCGCAGCATTGCATAGCTTTGCAGCATAGCTTTCTCTATACTACGTACTATATTACTCCGTATGTAGAGCCCGCTGCCTTTCGGCTGTGCCCTTGTGGCTGCTCCACCCTCCACTCTGCTGTGGCACTTTGTTGTGTCTCGCACCGCCTCTCTCGGTGCGGGCTGACAGTGCTCGACAGCGCTGAATACTTTCACGCAGTTCCTTGAGTTCATGAAACAGAAAATTGAAGCGGAAATGGCGGAAAATAACTCAGTCCCGGAAGATAACGCTTCCCTGACGAAATGCCGGAAACTAATGAGAAACATACGGATACTATCCGGAGCGTGAACGTTTTAAGGAAGCGATTAAACTAATCGATCCCAAATTAGATTTTAGTAAAGTAAAAAGAGATCATTCTCTTCTGGAGGAAATGCTTGAACTGTATATCCAGGTCCAATTACGAAACAAGCGCTTTCTGGGCGAGGTCAAGGCGTACGAAAGAATGGACAGAAAGAACACAATAGCAAACAATAAAAAAATATTTACTTACCTATCCGGGAGACGCTGCGTCCAGGGCACAGGTGCCAACGTTTCGGTCGCCATTCTGTGAACTTTATCAGGGCGTAGTTATTGCGCAATAACTACGCCATAATGAAGGTCGCAGAATGGCGACCGAAACGTTGGCACCTGCGTCCTGGACGTGGCTTCTCCCGGATAACCAAGTAAATTCAAATATGGCATTGGAACCTATATCCATCTTAACACACTGCAGTCCATTTACTGTCTGTCTAAAATTATCAATTAATTGTAGGCGGTGACAAGAATGCTAGATCTGAACTACGGGGCGATCGCATAACAGTCAGAAAAGCCCAACAGGCTTTAGAATTTCTAATTTCAAATAACTGGTACATTGGTAATAATAAAGAGGAATCACATCCAACACTTTCTCACGGGCAATCAAACATCGATTTTACGATATGAGCCCAAAATATGATTAAATTCGTAGATCTGTGGAGCATTCGCTCAGAAGCGTGCACAAGCGCTCATAATGCAATAAAATTTACTAATTATTCGGATTATATGCCCGAGGACATTCCCAGAAGTACAGAAACCATCGGCGGTATATTTTAAAACGAGCTACGTGGGATTCCTTCAAAACACAATTTCAACAAGCACTTAATGAATCACCATCAATATCCGACTACCAATATCCAGATACCAATGTCAATAAAATGACATATCTTAAAAATTGCAGCAATCGCATCAATACCTCCTAGCGTAAGGAAGAATAAACGCACTCCCCAACAGACCTCATCCCGCCAAACAATGCGTAATCAGCGCAATGAAAACATTACAATGGCGGAAGAAACGAAATTTACACACACGTGACGATCAAAGACTCTGCAATAGACTAAGAAATAATTACCATCAACTCATTAGAAAAATCACAAAGAATCCTAGGAAAATCTGGTAGAACAAGCCAAACGCGATCCGTGGGAAATTCCCTATCAACTTGCTAGCCGGCGCCTCCGTACCCCGAAAGTAGTTGCTTCACTTCAAACAAAGAACGGCGCAACCACATCCTGAAGGAAGGCACAGCAACGGAGCTTCTTCAAGAGATTTTACTTGACGACCCTCCGGAGGATGACACGCCCAGTCAGGCAGCAGAACGCCGCGAAGCCGAAGCAGATTACGTGACCAGCGTGACTTCAACGAACTTGAAGCTATCAACAATCTCCGACTAAAGAAAGCTCCATGATCCGACAACATTAAGGCAAATATTATTTAACAGGCCTTCCCCCTGGCGAGACAGATTTAAAAAATGTACAATACGTGTCTTGAGACAGAGGCTTGAAAAACTAACACCGTAACTTTGATCAGAAAAGCAGATAAGCCAGAAAATAATCCTTGTACTGCCGCCCAATATGTCTCCTTCCTGTCATGGGAAAAATTCTCGAAAAACTTCTGATAAACAGACTCAATAAAATGTCTAACCAACATTGGGAACAAAGCCAGTTTGGTTTCTGGCAAGGTTCTAGTACAGAAAATACTGTAATTGCCCTTCCAAAAGCAACAGAATCACGACAAAAATATTGTTCTCTGATCCCTGCCTACATTCACGGGGCCTTTGATCACTGTTGGTGTCCAGCTTTATTACACCGATTGTAGGCCGAAAATTAGGTTGTCCAAGAAATCTTTATGCAATGTTTCACAGAAAGAAATTAGACCCGTTTTTGAGAAAATGACGTTTAAGCATTTCTGAAAATGCGTATAATTGAGATAGTTTTCTCAGAAAACGGTAGACGTTTTTAGAGTAACTTTATATGACATTATTTACAGCACATGTACCCATAAATACAATAATGTGAACGAATTGCTGCTAATATAAATATTAACATGAGAGACAAGTAAAATAAATTACTTTTGTAATTTTTGAAAAAACAAAAGAATAGAGCAATATGGCGTCCTATAGAGTTAATTGACCACTATCCCTGCAAAAATTTTGGAGCCGTTTTTGAGAAAATCTTGTTTTTGAATTTTTTTTTATATTGCACATAATGATCCTAATATTGCACGAAGACTACTAAAATTTTCAAAAGATTGTACGTGACCTTAATGAAAGAATTCACTATGGAGAACAACTTTTATTTGAAGGAAAAATCTCAATCTTTAATTTTGTAGGTGTAGGAAGACACAGGAAAAAAATCATACTTTTGAAATTTTCAAAAATTCAGTTATATGTGACAATCGACCCGATGCCAGGTTTCTAAGTGTATGTTACTGTAATATTAAATGAAATTTAAGGAACAAAAATTGGAGCAGTTTTTGAGAATATTTTGAATATGTACAGAGGGCATAAGGCTTACATAAAGTAAAGTACACTCAAATTTTGAAGAATGTTTTTCAAAATTTCTAAGTTTGAAAAAAATAAAATGGTGCTACTCTAATTGTGAAATTTGAAGCTCTTTTCACAGAAGATATTGTGGCGTCTTTACAGGGGCAAGAATTCACCACCGAGAACGGTTTGTAATCTATTGAGTATTTATATGATACGTGTATGCTCCGACACCTGAATAACTATTTACAATAATTATAATAAACAATACTGACCCGTTACCAGAAGGAATGTTATCGGTCACCACAGCCGCACCGCAACCGCGCATTGTGCCATGGCACATTGAAAATAATCCTAATAAAAACCAGACAAAAATATTTACCCTTTACCAGACGCCCCCCCCCCAAATCTCACTTACCAATCACACAAAACATCACCTGGCTCCCTCCCTAGAAAACTGTCAAATATCTTTGAGTTCTGTTCGATAAAAGGGTTCCATGGTGGCAAAATATAAAACACGACGCGACTAGTACGACTAGCGACTAGTAGAGTCCGTCAATTATATCCGATTCTCAAAAAATCATCCCCCATACAACTACATGTTGGTATTCACCTCTATAAAGCAATGATATGACCCATACTTTCCTATGTTTACCCTGTCTGGGCTGCCGCAGACAAAACCAACATCAACAAAATCCAATTTTTTTTAAATAGATTCCGACGCACCATCACAAAAGCTCCCTGGTACATTCCGAATGCGCAGTTACATAATGATCTTGACATTACACCCATCCCCGTCCACTTATCCCTTTTTTCCAGAAAATTCTATTCCGAGAAATTAAATATCCCTTCAGCTATTCACTTTCACGTAGGTAAGCAAAATTCTCATCTCAAAGGATTGAAAAGAAAGTTACCAAGGGAATTTTTCGATCCTCCATAGACATAAACCGATGAGTCTTTTCCCATTATAAACTACTGTATATAACCACTGTATTGTATTACATAAGAACCTAAATTTCTGTTAATAATATCTCAAATGATTCTTGAATATAAATCATATTAATGTATTTATCTTATGCAGCTGCAGAAGCTGGCCAATGGCCAAGCTGGAATAAATAAAAAAAAGAATACACATTTTCGCCTGTTTTTCTTTGAATTCAAATTTCACATCCCGGGGCTAGGACGTATCATGTAAGATAACCCGCATCGACTTTGACCTTCAGAGTTCACTGTCCTTCTGAATTTATTTCGTCCAACGCGAGATGAAGAGCAACGAAACATTAATTATATCTTTACAATTTTAAAATATTAATATTGTGATTTCAAACTGAATGGCAGCGGCGTCTCTAACACACCCATGGACGCTATGCCTTTGATGTTGGAGAAGGAAAAAAGCTTTAAAATTAGAGCACATCTTCCCAATTTCAACTAATGCGCAACTAACACATGTGTTTAAAAGTTTATGATGGATGGAAGGAAATATTTCAGGATGTTTTGGTATGATTATCTACCATGAATGGATAAAAACCAATACAAATTTGTGAAAACCGACTTAACACATAAGCACCAATCCCCCACCCTCAATTTCAACTCTGATCGTAATAGTCATAAAGTGAATGAGCTTTGGGTACATCAAGTCGCCAATTACATAGTCGCCAAATAGCTACTGAAGTATTCGGTGGGTAAATAATAAGAAATTGTTAATTTATTTTTATTCATGTTTCAATGAATCAAGGAAAGTGGATAATAAATTACCCGTTTCGATGATTTGCATTTGTATGAAAACAGTTGAGTAAATTCTTAATCCTTGGAAATATGATTAGCTGGTGATCACGACTTTGTGAAATTCATGGTACATGTTTTAAATTTTAGTATAAAATATTCTGAAGACTGCGTCACACAACTATTGAAAAAGAAAAGTCGGCTCTTTTGGCAGTATGCATTTCATTTCAATGATATTTTGTGTAGTTTGAATATTCTGTAATATGAATCGTTTAACAAATACTTTTAATCTTACGCATTTATTCCAAACGGAATTTTCAGTTAACAATGAGTTATTTCCAGTCTCTGGGGTTTAAGAGTAAATATTTCACTCAGAAGAGTTAAATTATTTCTGGGACACTTTTATCTCATATTCAACAATTTAACGTAGTAATGAGTGGTAAATATCCTTGTATTAAGCTTTGCACTCTAGAGAATCTTCATTTTTCACATAATCATAAACATCATTAATTACGTACGTATTCTCATGGGGGAACCCTTATTTTGCATTTTCGCAACAAGCAGCAGTGAATCTGACTTCTGTTATTAATGACTAGCGTTAGTGAACGTTGGCGATACTGAAACAAGCTCGCGTCGCGTATAGCTGAGCGTTACGACAGTTGTTGTTTCTTCTTGTTTCTGCTGTGGTGAATTATGAAAGTTTTGATAGCTGTTCCTTCATTAGCTAAGCTGGATTGGGACGAGTCAAGTGATAAATATATATCTTCCAACTGCAAAAGAACCGCCTCAGGGATTCGTTCTCGGTTTGTTAGGTTTCGTTGTGCTAGCGCGTGGTCGCGATGCTCTTTTGTTCGTTGATTGTTACGAGAGGAGGAAATGAATAGGCCGGAGAGCAGATATTGCTTCCGTCTAAAATGAGGAATCCCATCTCGAAAGTTTTTGCGCTTCAAACTTGGAGGAAATATGAAGTTTCACGAGTGGGACGTGGGAGCACTGCAGAGCTACAATTTGAAGAGACGCTGATTTCTTCAAATATTGTTGAAACATCCTTATACCTTATACAGAAAAAAACGAGTTATTAAAAAGTAAAAAATCTTGCTTACTGTGAAATTGTTACCGTGATATTCCTGACTCCCTTATTTGTCCCTTGTCCCTTATTTGTTACAACAATCGTTTACAACACCTTGATAATACGCATTCATATTTTTTAAATAAAATATACATTTGATGTGGTTTGCTACCAGTTGATATGGTAAAGGACAAGTATTATACGCACATGTTTCCTTAAGTCACGGAATACCTACCCCCACTCCTTTACTAACATTAGTTAAAGAATAAATTATAATAATGGGCGTTGTTGGCAAACTTAGATAATCAGAAATGTTCGCACCGAATATTGATAACAATTTTGTATCGAAAACGAGCTACAGTTGATATAAGATCTGTCATTGCAATAACCAACTCCTCTCACATCAAGTAAAATGAAGGCACACAAATTAAATAAATACATAATAAAATAAATAAATAAATAATAAAATAAATAAGATACACAGATAATATCCTGTGAAAACGTCTCATTACATTATTTTTTTCCTTTGTAAAATTTAGCATTAGAAAATATTACAGTATGTTTATTGTTGTCAGGTAAAATATAAAAATAATACAATCCTGTGAAGAAGCATACTCACAGGCGAATTCATTGTGTTCAAATCCCCGCAGAATCCGCTCCCAAGATGCCTTGACTTTACGTAACTTAGTAACGCCTTAGGTAACGTTTGTCAAATTTTGTACGTGCATGAATTTGCACAATGTGAAACATTATTTTTTGTGTTCGATAAAACTAAATAGTAATCTTCTTACAACTTCGTATTCCTAAATTAAAATGAAGTAGTGGGAGTTAAAAATTATGAGGAGTTACGTAATGCTTCTTGTCATTGTGCTTCCTACTTTGGGAGTGGCTGGTGTGTGCTCAATGGAGTGAGGATCCTGAAAACTTAAGCTGCGGCCACGCCAGCAGAAACTGCGCTTTCTGCCGCAAAATGAAAGAAGTGGAGTACATCCTGATTCGCCCCAGAAATGAAGAATTGCGCAGATGTGTTAATGAATGTAATATGTGTCTTTCAGATAACTGTCAAACAGAAAAAGAAAATTATTTAGAGGACTCATTTTAAACTCCTCATTTACTTTTCATAAATAAATCAATTTTAAATGTGTTGTCGGTTAGTTGGGTCTGTCTTGGAAAACTTGTAGACATCAATTACCAGACAAGCACACCAATTAGATCTATCAGATAATTACCTATTGTTGACGAAATTCAATTTTTTCTATGATCCATTTACTAAAAACACATGAGACAGTATTACGTAAGGGGTCATTTCACGTCAATTCATACAAAAAGAATGAAAATGTCACCCTATGAAAACCTGTCAGAATGTAAAATAATCGTGTGTATGAATGTTGGAAAAAAATTTAATCGATTACGATACTAAGTTGTAGAGGAATTTCTGATTGAAAGTACAGGTTCGGGTATCAAATCTGTGGCACGCATACTCTCAAAATAATCCACAACTTCGAAATTTTTTAAGATAGACATTAGATCATTTTGAATTGCATATAGTGTAATGTTATTCTTCTGTGATGTGCTTATAATAATCTAGTTTAACTAATACACTTTATTATTGAGCCACATTACATAATTTTAAAGACCAAAATTCAATATATTGTATGAAGAATATATCAATATATTCTTCTTACTGCCACTCCTTGAAATTCCCGGAAACGTTCAGGGAATTTTCTAATGATTTTTCTGATGTAATAGAAATTTGTTTGTGAAATAATAAGCAGTGTTGGAAAGTTTTTTTTAAAATTAGAAGGCAAAATGTCAATTCCTAATATCAATTTTTTAGAGTAGTTTTGTTATTTGTAGGTAACTTAAAGCAGTTGGTAGTATTATAATTTAATTAGAATTTGTTTACAAGCCAACATGCCGGTGAGAAGCAGTCCTATAGTGAGTGAGAAAGGTTTATCATCAATGTAAGCATTACTCTCTAAGAATCTACATTTCAACACATTTTTGGTTGTGTCCATAAATGCACAACAAAAATTAAAATATATTTGTATTTATTTGTTTATAGCCTACTAGGTACAAATGGAAGGTGGTAGCTCCTTATGCAGTGTAGGAAGCTTGCGTGTGAAAGAGTGTTCTCTTGGTTTTGAAGCTTGGAGTATATTAATAGAAGAGAAAAAGGAACTCATTCTCTGGCGCAGTAACCTTCCTCTAAAGTCTCTACCTTTAGACAAACCAATTAGTAACATGTACACAGATATTACACTGAATCTTACTCCACAATAGGCGTTGCTGTGATATATTAAAATTCATAACCGACCAATTAAATCAGCCGGGCATGATATAACATTGAAAGAAGCAAAGCAAAATCAGCAGAAATACAGACCCCGCAGAACAAATCATCATCCCCCCTCTTCCTTCTGGGGAAGAAATGAGTGCGTCTGCTGACACCACAATCACCAGACAACTTTATACCAGCTTAGCTAATTAAGGCATGCAAAATTCCATTCCATTCTTAGGCTCACTCTATCGGTTATGGCTAAGCAAAAAATTTGATCAGAAGATGGAGTACTTCAAACCAAAATTGCCAAAGTTTAGAAGACCAGTTCTGAAAAACAAAATTTATACGGACATAACGAAATAGAACATAGAGAAAAACATTTTGATGAGTTAAAGGAAAATATTAAAGACAAAATTTAACTTGCGATCTTCTGCAAAAAAGTTAAATTGCTTCCACTGGTCTCAACATCCTGACGTAGAGAAAAAAATAGTATAATGATTAAAGTTTCAGAATACATGGTTCGTGAGACACATGTCCTATGTAATTTAGCATTGTCTGAACAACAAAAAGGGAAAATGTCAGATGAAACAACAAAGAAAGTGTTTTTACTTAGATGATGAAAATTCAAAAATAATCACTGGGAAAGAGAGAATAAATATTAATAAAATGTCTATAAACATCAGTGACGTCACAGATGTGAACGCTCTGTGACATCTGCTCTCCTGCTCTGAACTGAGTCGTGGAGCGAAGGAAGTGCCCGTCGCGGCGGCGGACGCACAGCCTTCCAATGATGGTTCGGAAATGGGGCAAACGTTTCTCTTGGATTTAGATCGATAACTACCGAAAGGTACCGTTGGGTTCAGACAATTACCGTTGGGTCTAGATTTGGGGCATTTTTTAATATTATCTGCTATATAAAGTATGATTTTTTACAAAACGTTTCACCATTAGAAAAAATAAGATTTGGTTATATCTTAATGCAAGATAATTTGTTACATATAATACTAGAGAAAAATAAAACCAAAGTCGTTCCCAAATCATTCCTTGAGGTGGGATAACTTAGATACACAGGTCTTTTACCTTTATATTTAGCCTTCTCACCCCACCAAAATAATTAAAGGACAAATAAATAAGGAATAAATAAATGCTGTTTCTATTACAATTATAGAGAATTATTATTTCAGTCTACAGTGTAAATCTGAAGAAATGGGTTAACCATTCTGAACTGTCTCTTTATGTGCTTTTTTTTTTTTCGTTAATCGGCCAACTAGGACCACGCATGCAAGCATCCTGCATTTACCGTGGCTCAGTTTTTATTTATTATCACGGTGGCAGGTGCTTGCGACAATTTTTGGGGAGGACCAGCATTTTTAGCTGGATCCGATTTTTATCCCCCACGGTTGTTAGCCCTGAGGGTATGGAAGATGAAATGATGATATGATAATAATGGGGGTGAAAGGACAACACATACAGACATACACAAATACATCCATGCCCGAGGCGGGACTCGAACCCGCGATCTTCTGGTCCGAAACCACTCCGGCACTACTGCCTTAGCGATCTCGGCCATCTGATCGGCTTTATGTGCTTTTATTTTTATTTTTCGTGTATGTTCGTGGAATCTGTCAACTGTCTGTGTCTAGTAATGAATATAAATCACTGTCCTTAAGTCACCCAGCGAATGTTCACCATTAATAAGCGAACACTAATAAACAACTACTAAATACAAAGTTTTAATTGCACAAATTATCACTCACAGTTCCCACTATATATGTACTTACCACAGCATAATAACTTCAAAACTAGAAGATGTAACTAGTAAGTACTGCGTACAAAGTTCTGCAATGCTTTCATGAAACCTTGAAACACAGGTTGTGGTAAAACTAGGTGGGAATGGGCGGGATATTTATGGAATGTCTGAGAATCACTTTTATTCATAGACTCATTCCATCGGTTTGTTTAGAAACTGTGGCATCTTTGCCGGGGCAATAAATCACAGACGTAAACGGTTTGTAAATTATTAAGTATTTATTTGAAAAAATGCTCCAACACCTGACTACTATGTACAATAATTACAATACACATCATTGACCCGTTACTAGAAGGAATGTTCCCTGGTTACCACCACCGCTGGCCTGATAATTAGATATCATATTCGGTGTGATGCACCAGTAGCCTACGCGAGCATACAAGCGAGTATGCCGTACCTCCCGTCCCGACATAGCACGTCGGCTTCAGTTCCCTGCCTCAGAAGCCTATGCATTAAAATGCAGCGCCGCGCACAACCTCCTTCCTACCGACTACCTACCTACACGACTTCCTACCGACGCGCCCAAGAATCAGAAGAAGGAGTTTAGGTCCGGGGTCCGTTTATATACCTTCTGGGCCGGCTGACGGAACTGCGTCATCTCGCTGTTTCCGCCGACGCGTTTCCGCCGCCGGCCTGCCTACGAGGTTCCCAAGTTTGCCACCCACGACACGGCACCCTTTCCCTTCCGCTCTCTAGGTTTGCCTTTGTTCAGCCCAGCGTCTCTTCCGCCAGCGCTGTCCATGAGCATGAAATGCACGTGGCTGATATTGGGTACGTTTGTACAAGGTGACTGATATGACGCCACAAAACCACCTATTTCATTCACAGTATATCGTCACTTGAAAAAATATATTAGGGAATGTCACCAGTCACTAAGTCACTCCAGTTCATGGTACGTTTTTTAAATAATTTTATTATTAGATCTTATATGGTATTATTGTTTAGAACTAAAGGAACCGGCAAGCGTTGTTCTCCCTTCATCTCCCTCTTTCTCTTCCCTCTCCCGCTCTTTCTCAGTCTCTCAACTTTCTACGACTCTCCCTCTCTCTCCCTCTCTTGCCGTCTCCCCTTCCCTCTCCCTCTTTCTTCGTCTCTCGCTCTCTCTTCGTCTCTCACCCTCTCTCGCTCTCTCACCGTCTCACTATCTCTCCATCTCCATCCGTCTCATACACATTTAGCTGCAGATTCTGCATGTCTCTGAGCAAGTGGGGTATTATCGAGAAGCGCCGGATGAGCAAAAATGTAATAGAATGTTCAAGAAGATATCATCTGTAGATTACGGCGTAAAAAACGTTTCTTTGAGTCTTGCTGCCTCAAAATTTAAGTTTTTAAAGCCCCAGAACGCTTTGTTGAGTTATTTAACGATAGAGTCAAAAATCCTGTAGCGTTGCGGGTTGCATTTGACATGAATATGAATCCAAAAAAATTAGAGATAATCAAAATCGGTACAGCCGTTCTTGAGTTATTAAATGGTGTAACGAAGTCGACTTTGTTTTATACACTATATAGATGTTTATGATTAAATAACAATATTAAGAATTATATAATAGAACATATATTATTACATAACTAAAAGCAATATCCGAAACTTTATCATAATCAGTACTGTAATTCAACTTCCATTTTTCAATTAGATAACATTTTTAAAAAAGACAGTTTTAACAGTTTAGGACAATGTTTTTACAAAGGTATATAATAAAACAAATTAGTTCGTTCTGAAACAATAATTAATGTTACCAAATATGAAGCAAATACTTACCCGATAGGGGTCACGTGAGATAATTTGGGCCCCAAGTTTGGATATTTTTTATGTACAGTTTTGAAAATGTTGTAAATCTTCGTGATTTTCAGAATCTTTTCCGTAATTTTCTATCTGCAAATTCCTTTACTCAGCCCATGATTGACGGGATGTCAATTCTCTGAATTTATTTTTATCTCGCAGGTTTGATTTGGGTCGCAATGCTTCGTAATTCATCTGTAGGTTGGACTTTTTAATATAATGCAGTTCTTTCGAACACACTAAACACTTCGCCGCTTTACCAGTATCTACAAAAAGAAACCTGGTACCGGGTCGCGTAGGTGGAATGGAATTTAATCCTGGGCCAGGAGATAAGGCAAGTACATCCAAACGGGTATCGATAATTCATGCTGCAGAAGAAACTTAAAATTCGGTACGAGATGTGAACAGTGCAATTTGTGGTGCCACTATAAGTGTGAGACACTGAAATCGGTGAATGCAAATTTGGAGAAGTAAATTTGCGAAAAGTGTTCGGATATGAATGTTCAGTTGTAAAAAAAAGAATGAAGGGGCGAGAGGAACAGTTGAAACAATGAAGACGTGAAATAGAACATTTAAAGTTGCATTGAGTTTCAGACAGAAAATGGAATTATTGAGAAGAAAGTGGACCAGAAAAAGTTCCTAATCATTGGTGATTCGATTGTAAAGTATGTTGGAAGGAAAGAAGAACAAGCTACTGTTTAGTGTTTTCCGGGAATGAAACAGATGAAATGTTACGTCGAGCGGAAGAATGTGAAGACGCCAAATTTGAATTAATGGTGGCACACTAGAAAACAACTTACGGCGACGTTCAGCAAACTATATAATGGGAGATATGTAGAACCTAGTGAAGAAAGCGAAAGAGAAGTTTCCAATGGCCAAAATAGTTGTTAGCGGTGTATTAAGATAGAAAAGAGTCGAGTGGCATGGAATTCGTACACTAAATGCATGTTTTGTGTGAGTAGCAGGATGTTTGAATGTAGTCTTTGCAGATCCGAACAACTGGATTGCAGACCGAGACTTGGGGCGTGATGGAGTCCACTTCAATAGGCGAGGAGCAACTCGACTCGGTTAGCTGCACTCTAGAGGTTGTTGTTTCCTTGCTCCCACTCCTGTTGAAGAATGACACGAGGTGCCGGAAAAAGGATATGTTAACAATGTTGCAGATAAATTGTCGAAGTGTAGTAAATAAAAATATATAATTTAATAACACTTGCCTGTGTTTTCAAAAAAGTTTGTTTAATTTTTTTTAACGGTTTCATTGGAATTGACTACACTGAACTCGAAAATAATATTAGTTTTCCTCAATCACGTCTAGTTTTTGTGCTATGGATCCTATGATTTCTAAGCACACTGTTTTCAATATTAGGGTATTTTATGTTTATAGAAGGTCAATAACTTGATAAAAGACGTAGAAAACAACAGCAGATTATATGAGGGTAACTATTAAATGAATTAAATACAAGATGGTTTCAGCGCAACCTTTGTTAATAGAAAATTGTATTTAAAAGAACACAAATATTGTGGAAAAATTGGTACCCTCTTATATCGTTCCTAAAGCGCCCCGCGTGAACTATAGAATGACACAGAATTTCTAATACTAGTTAGTTTTCTAATTTGTTTGCTCCCCTCAAGCTTAATAGTCTTGCCTCATCCTCTTGACAGCTGCCATCTAGTGCCATCTGTCATCGATATACTATCATTACTCAATGTTTAGCTGAAATAAATAATTATAATTTATTTGTTCCTGTCTGCTGATTCTTATGGACACCAGATGGTGCCAGAATCAGCAACCATGATGTAACTTCTGACTAGTGATTTGCTTCGCTTGAAATATGTGAAATACCAAAGGAATGTTAGAGACATTGAATGCAAACAAGCCAAAGTTGTCTGCAAAATTGAAATCATCCTGAGTTTAGTACAGAGCCATAATTGATACTGACCGGGAAGTCCTAGCGATCAAGTCCTGATTGGGGCGGGCTTTCGCCTGACAGTGCTATAAAGCTAGGTCGAATTCAGCCGCTGTCGGGAGGAGAATTCTAGCGGACATCTGCTCCGATCAATAGCTTTACGTATATTAAACGACCACTACACCACGATCACTACTTTTGAAAAAAACATTATTTTTTTAATTGCAAATATTTCGCATCAAATTACACGAACTCCTTACTTTTGATTAATGAACAAAAGTGAACTTATTTAAAGATCATTCTTTAAGGAACCGATTTCATTAAGAAAAAAGTATCGATATTCAATATACTAGTAGGAAAACGTCCCCAAAAATTGCACTTATGCAATTTTCAAAAAATCTGAGATTTAAATGAAGATGAAACCTGCACCATTCTTTTAAGCGTTCTTTAAGCTATTCGAAGACAAAGTTTGATCAATAAATTTGGTAAATTTGCTTTTTGAGAAAATTTGAAAATGTTTTTGAGTATTAATGCCCTCATACCCTCAAACAATAAAATATCAGTTTGAAACTCCCAAAGCTTTAAGATCATTTAGTTCGATTGGGGAATATCGATTTTCAAGAAAATTGACTGAACGGTTTTGGCGCTAGCGTTGACCACAGACGTATAACAGACTTACGTTTTGCCGTCAATCGATTTTTCGGTATCAAAGACATGGATTCTAGCTGCACAACGTGATAGATAATTTTCTTTCTATAGCAACATAATTTATCCACTTTCTCGTTACCAGTGCCCGGCAATAAGTTTGTCTGTCAAAAATTTACCGTAACAACTTTCTATTCAAAAAAACTTTTGTAAAGGCCATACCTTCGTAAGGGCGAGAAAATAAAAACATAATTATGTAATTTTTATAATTTTTAAGTACATCACAAAGAAGTAAGCAACCATTATGTTAACTGACATGCACTGTAAATATAGTGTACTTCAATATTTTCTGTAGAGTTAATTAATTTTGAGACCATTTTTCATTACTATTCCGATACTGAGTGATTTTGATGTTATTGTACCTGTTTGCATTTTTACTGTTGAAAGTAAGTGTCACTGGAATTGAAATTCATTGATTTAATTCTGCATTTGCAATAAGTTCATTTTTAGTAAAACGAATGCTTTTTAATGAATTGGGGTAGGTGAGCACAAGAATGTATACACTAAGGTTGTCTATTCGAAATCTGCATAAGGCGAGAGTGGTTCGATACTGTTTATGGAATCGAAGACATTCCAGGTCACTCCCGCATTACATGGACGCGATGCCTTGTTCCTTTCGCAATCTCTTGAGAGATTATGAAAGGTTAATCTGAGATCTACCTGTGCGTTTTTCGGCGAGCGCGAAGCTGCTCTTTCCTGGGAGTGTCCTGAGGGGGGGGCGGAGTGGCAGGCTCCGCGAAAGTCCTCTTAAGCCTTGGAGGCGCCGAGAGATAGGTGCTGGGAAGAGGGTTGTGTACTAATCAATTTTTGGATACAAAGTGTGAAACAACTATTTTATTTTTTATTCAATGTACCATAGAATGGAGCCTTGTCGCTACGCCAGAAGTCACAATTGCCAGTAGATACAAAATCAAGCTTGATCGTCGTACAAAATACAATATCCGAGTCCAAAACAAAGTCCGAGTTCAAGCACGTCTTACCATATGAATTTCTACTACAAGTTTACTACTTCAGAATCGAAATCCAAGTAAGAGGCCGTCGACGCTGTGGCTCCTCGCACGGCGGCCCTCTCCGTCGGGGCCACCTCCCCCCTCTCCTGCTGGAGGGGAAAAGTCGCCCGGTCGCTCAGGCGTGGCGGCGCTTCAGATAACCTGTGGCGCATATTCTGGAGTGCCCGCACTGGTGGACACTAAAAGATGATGGGGGTAAAACTGAAAAACTTCCCCAGACTCAAAGGAATAGAAAATTAACAAGTACAAGCTAATCTGTACCACTCTGTAACACCAGTAATCATCTCCTACATTATTTCAGTAATATAGATGGGGTTTGGGACTCTCACACGCAACCAAACTCATAAACAAAGTCTTTAAAGAAATATAATTTCATAGACTTGATGAATTGCACGTTGACTTTAAAAATATGAAGGATTTGTTTTAAAAAACGTTCTAAATATTCATGTCAATTGCAACCCGCAACACTCGGACAGCGAAGTTGAAATCTAGAGAGTTATGTAACTCCAAAAGCAAGCGTTCCATTGCCTTAAAACCTGGAATATTGACGGCAAAAGCTTCAAAGAAAAGTTGATCACGCCGTAATTTTTAGGATTATGATCTACTTGGGCATTCTATTACATTGCTGGTTCAGTGCTTTTTCCAGACTATTCCGCTTGTTCGAATGTGTGCAGAATCTACAAGTGTAAGTGAAATTAAAATGATTAATTAATTATTTGCACGAGTATTTGCAGTTTATTTGCACGGGTGCACGTCTTTGTCCGGTAATAAAGTTATATAAGAAACGTTTGTATTGACAAGGGTGAATTGTACTGTTAAAACACGTTCAGTTAGTACAATTACAAGAAGACTTATAGAACAAGTGTCGGTGGATGAGGATCTTGAAGAAAAAAGATATATTATGGCCATAATATGGAAATGGAACAATAGGAAAGAGGGTGGGGTTTAACATGTGAGAATTCTCGATTGGGTACGCTAGTTACATAATATTGTTTCTAATGGAAAATAGTGCCGTTATTTTTGAAAATTGTAGAATTGTATCATTGCAAAACTACAATATTTATGTTAGAGATTTTTATCCATAATATAAAGGTCTGGAATACTACGTAGATATTTAAATAAGATAATGTGTCATATTTTAAAAATTTGGATTGTTTTACAATAATTTTTGCTGATGTACAAGAATTTCAAAAAATATTTACCCCAAAACTACTACATATTAAAAATCGTCGTAAGATACACACATTAACATTACAACCGTTGAAACCAATGACCACGTGAAAATATACTCAGCTTGATGAATTAACCAAAATGATCTAAGAGGATATACCATTGTTGTTAAAAATAATTGAAAACGAGGGTAAGTGTTTCTGAATTAATTTCGTGCGGTTATAATTAAGAATACTGACATTTCTGAACATCAAGGCTTCAGACGGCTAATTCTTGACGATGACGGAAAAGGCAAGTTTATATCGTTCACAAACCAAAACCGAAAGTAATATACGAAGTGCGGGATTTATCTTAATAGTGTGTGCAATGATGTGTCATGTATTCATTTGTATGTTTTGTGTATCGTCCCAAGAAACTGCATTCTGTATCCGGAAGTGTTCAGACTGTAGAAAATGTAATAACGGTCAAGGAGTCGGGGCTATGATCTTAAACGAAGTAGATTCCGAATGTAGTCGAACTTGTGAGGAGTGCATCTGTGAAAAGTGTTCCTTCTTATGGGAAGACTTTGTGGGGAGTTACGCAAATTACTATTTCTACGTTAATCAAAACGATTGATTCACACAAATTTTTTGAAGAAAGATTATAGCCATTCAGGTTTAACAGTTAAAACTTCTACATTAATTAGATACTTCTTGTTTTATTGCGAAGAAGTAACCACCCGAATGTGCGAAAAATATCTCGAAGGAATAAAGTTTGTGCAGTTAGACTTGATATTTGGTTTTAATAAATGTTCCTAACTGATTTCTATTAGCACTTATATAAGTTAGTAGTAATTTTGAAGGGAGTCAAGGCGTTATAAAAGTTATTAATCAAGATTATTACAAAAATGGCCTCAATGTTTTCTTCATTTTCGAATAGTGCAATTACTTCTTAACATAAAAGCACAGAAAATAGTATTTTCTCTTTTCCGCTATTAAGGATGTAGGTTTTGCATTTTGTATTAAACGATAAATGCTATATTTTGTTTATTCATTTTTGCTGTAGAGAATGTAAAATTGCCTAATTTATAACAATTTACCGAACAATATTTTGCCATTATTCGTCGGTTAATTAATTCAGTTTCTGGAAGGAAAATTTCATTTCTACAATGATCAAAGTACTACGTGTATCTAGCAGCAATTACTTTCCTTATTTGCGAAACTTTTCGTACTGTTTCAAGTTCAACTGAATCGCAGGTAAAAAAGACTGCGACAAAGTGTAAGTTTTACTATAATCTCCTGTACATTCTACGTCCAGAAGGACCCTTTTTGCCGAAATGTATTCATGGCTGTGAAATGTGTGACCAAAGATTTTGCGTAAAAAGTAAATCAACAGTGAAGAGCACATTAAGAATTTTGTAAGCTACTTAAAAAACGTTCACTATTGTCTTCCAAATATTGATTCCAAATATATTCTGAGCCTTAGAGATGCTCCGGTACTGCCATTATTTTGTGGAATTTTGTTTGAGTTTCTTTTCTTGTTTTATTTTTGAGGTGGTTTTCATACATCCACAAATTCTTTAAAATGTATGTAATTTATGTTCTATATGTTCATCCCACTCATAAGAAATATTACAACCTAAGTAATTAAATGTTTTTACTTGTTCCAAAACGTGTCTATCCACAACCATCTTAGTTCTGACACGATATTTCCTATGGAATGCCGTAGTGTTAGTTTTTGGAACGGATATTTTCATGTTATATTCAAATCCGATTCTTTGGAGGGAGTGTACTGATTTCTGCTAGTTGGGAATTTAATAAGCTTTTCTACATTTCAAACAACTGGTACACATTTATTTTCTCCTATCCTAACATTAATCGTCGGATAAAGTGTAGAATGCTTAAACGGAATGTCACAGGCTTCATTTTCGTTGAAATTCATGATTTCTTTAACATTGCAAATGCTGAATATTTTTTGGCGTCTTCCTACAACTACAATTCTGAAGATAAGAGTTTTTTTTTCCTGAACACGAACTTTTGTTTGAAGGCAGATCTCGAAATAGGGTCGGATACAATTTTTCGAAAATATGAGTACCAGTTGTTGCGTAATTTTAGGTGAAATACAAGATGTACTCAAAAATGGACTGGAATATTCAAATAACAAGTTTCTATTGAAATAGAGTACATCTCAATCGTATTTGTCACCTTCAAAGTATATCATTGGCTAGCCATACACCGCTCCCAAGCGTGTCATCTAGCTATCAATTGTCCTCTGAAACGTTCTTTTCGGAATCACCTTGAGGTCCGCTGTACAACTTCTCTGGATGTCCTGGAATGAGTACAATAGGCTGAGTACAATAGGCGACCTTCCAATGTGGATTTCAATCTCGGAAACAGGAAAAGGTCGACTGAAGCCACCGGCAACAATTACCCTTAAACATTTTTCTGTCTTTAAAATAAAAGACCAAATATAGTCTACGTTAAAACTTCTATAGACAGAATATAAAATAATAATCTATAAATAAATAAAAGGGAATGTGCGTATGTGTGTCGCACATAGACGCAGAAACTAGTCGACCGAATTCGCTGAAATTTTCACACTTTGTTCATATTAGTAATGGAAGTGTTTAAAGAGTGCTTTCAATTAAATCGGACATGGGGGCGTTATTGATGATGATTTATTCATTTATGACGACTCAAGTGCCCCTAAACTCTAAGCAACCCCCCCCCCCCAGTTAAGTATTAAGCGCGAATTCCCTTCACACACTTATTCTACCACTACGATTTTGAAATATCTGTTGGAATTATTACTTGAATCTCGGAGAAGTAAATCGACTTTTTCCAAGATGTATCATAGCGAACGCATGTCCAAATTTGAGAGAGAACGTTTCAACAATAGGACACTTGACAAATATGTTCAAACCAAGACACAGAACAATCCATACTCGAGAGAAAGTCTTTCATCTGTTAGAATGTTTGCACAGCGTAACGTAAAACGTGAATAACAATCGCATTACACGTATTATGTGATGTATAATACACTGCAATAGCGAAGTATTGCCGAGTCCACTAGTTTTAAATATTGAAGTATACCCAGATATCCCAAGGGAAATTCTGATTCAAATTTAAAGGAAATAATAACTTATTTTAGGTCATTGAAAACCGGAAATGACAATACGGAAGTGGCATAGCATATTTACAAATAGGAACTAGGGTAGCCATAGTGGACATGGCGAGGATTAGATACAAATACGACATAAATTTTAGGACTCGATAATGTTTAAGGTTGGAATAGACTGAATATTCGACATAGGATATTTATAATATAAAGTAAGCACAGTCATGATTTGGAACGTGGACGATTTCATTGCCGGTGTAGGCGTCAGTACAAATAAGCGACTACCGGCAGACCGGTTAATGCCAATGGTAAACATTGTTATAGAAAGTTATAAGACAAGTAAAAATGGAAAGTGACATGTTTCTTCTTTCAGCAACGAGTGTTGGCAGAAGTTATTTAGATTAGGTAGGGACTTCGTGTGAATATTTTAAATACGGACGGTAGAATTATTTATCAGGAGTTCGTATAATTCATGTTGCAAGAACGTTCAGTCAGCGCGATTGTGAAGGTAAATCGAAATACACCTCTCCTCGAGTTTCTCAGATAGACGTAGTGTAAATAGTTTGCGTTAATTATTTTTAGATTTACGGAAATGAACTTGGTTTAATTTTAATTTTTAATTAATAAAGGGAAACATTTATTAATCTTGGTATCTAGACACAAGAACAGAAGATTATCGGTGTAATTCAAGACTCTTCGAGGGAAAACTTCACTTCAACGTCATCACGAATCGTTGCTAAGTCTCAGCAAATAAATTTAATAAGTCTTTGCAAAGAGGAGATCAGATAAACGTTGAAACGGCCTTGACAGATCACGAAAATTAATACTTCAATTTAATGGCCTGGCAATAAAAATTATTGATGAAGTAAAATTTAAATTAAAAAATTAATTTAAAAAAATTGTAATAAAGAAAATAATAAAATTCGATTAAATTAAAGTTGAATCAATAAACGGTGTAAATATGTTATTGGGAAAAAATCTGATTCATTTAATTGTTAGAATCCATTTTATTTTTAACAAAATAAGTTTTAAGAGAATACCCAGTTTGTACAGGATGGTACGTCGCCTTAAGTATTACTCACCCATTTAAGACTTTTGAAGTGGCCTCTCCGTGTTTTTCTCCATTTGATTCTCCCTCCCGTCTCCCGGTCCGTCTTTCAGTCAGTGTCTATTCGTTCGTCTGTATGTGTACGTTAGATGAAGAAAGGACATGGACGAGGAAGGAAAGATCACTCGCGGTCCGAAGCCCGTTTGGTAGAGTACTGCTCCGACATTCCCGTGGTATTGATGGGCGAAAACAACCGATAAGAGCAGTCGGTTGCTGGAATTCTCCTCCAGACTGCGACTGCATTCGACCTAGCTAACAAGCTAGGGTAGAAAATCCTGCCGCCGGGGGCACTAGAACGCCAAGACCGCCAGGTCGGAGGAACTGCAGTGTATCAGTTGATACACTTCGCCACCTTTGGTGATCGTTTCTTTCGGCCTCAACGTTTCCGTCCCAGGTTCCAGAGACTTGGCAAATGTAAATCGTCCGTACTTATTGTCTTCCTATCACTTTAGTTAAGAGCTCTAGTTCTTTCTAGAAACTTTGAAGCAGCCCAAGCCTATTACCTGGAGAACAGTACATCCCTACCATCCTCAAAATCGCGCTTCGTCTTTCCTCGCATAGAATATTGTACATCAATCAAAGATAAACCAGCATTGATGGTATTTCTACGAGATAAAACCCTTTCTCAATTTGTCCCTGTCTGTCCGCCCCGAAATATTTCTGAGATATTAATACCCTCTAGAAGCCATTATTATTCGTTCGATTTGTGAAAGAAAATTTCCCGGCATCCGCTTTTTGCGGTCTTAAATTTATTTTGTGCCTGTGATCCCCTCTACTGATGTATGTAGAAATACATAGCCGCTGATTAATTTCTTGTCGATTTCTTTCCTAATATGAAATAATACCTGCATTGCAGATAGAACAAAAATATCTCCCTTGCTAAAAGAATCGGAAGTGTATTTTTAAGGAATGAATTCAAATAATTATTGTCAGTTCAATGGTGTAGTAAGTAAATCTAAAAGGTTCATAACCAACTTATTTATTTCAATTTTTGCACTTATCAAATTCATACTAGAAACAGAAACATATATCCAAATATCCCGAGATGTGCCAAAACTTGCTACGTTACCGTATGCCAAAGAGGTATCCAAACATTAGCCAGGTTACCGTATACCACAAAAAGTCCAGAGAGCCCTGTCCAAACGTTCCCGCAAGAAAACTTATCACTGCCCGCGCATGAGCCCCGGTCTTCGCCAGGCGAACTCACAATGGCCTCCCTCTGCGCGATACGCTCTTACACCCCCAGCTTGCTCAGGGTCTGTTGGTAGGCTTAGTGCGGCTGTCGTCGCCGCTGCTGCTTTTTTATTACATTCTATTTTACATTGACAGGCAGTACAACGTTCAGCTGTGAGACTCTTCAATTGATTGATGGAGTAGCTTTGTATCAGCGAAGTGTGAAGGGGGTAACTTCTTGACACCTCTCTGATAGTGATTTCATTAGGTTATAACTTCAACCTGGGTTATAGTGAGAAAAATTCTTTAAACATTTGTTAAAGGGCGATGACAGGGTTTAGAAAGGAATTCGATAGAAGAGACAGGTAAATGGAAGAAATGAGGTTACCTTACCTGATGTCGGAGAGATATTGAAGGAAAATGTGAAATGGGAGACAGTTTCTAAGTCGGCAGAGTTCGGGGTTGATCAGTTTCTATTTCGTAAATGACTGCTCCGTGCATCTAATGTATTTGTATTTAATGTGGTTGGAGCAGCTGAAATCCGAACAGGGCACGCGTAAGTTAATAACGGAAGAATATATTTGTAAATAGTTTAAGAGGAATGGATTTCTAAAGAAGAGTTTCTATTAAGAATTGGAGTGTCGAGGAATGATAAGAGTCCAGAGATAAGGGGCGAGGAAAGAGAGGGTACCTTAAAGTAAATACTTAGTATTTTGTTTTATTTGAGTTAATTTAGATTTTACATACTTGTGAGCAATTTTCTGTTTTCTAGGTGACATTGAATTACACGACATGCTGTGTTTCGGATTGCATAAAAGAGTAAAGTAGCATCTGCAGAGAGAGCTGTGTTAACTGTGTTAACTGGGCTACTGGTAGTAATATCATGTCCACGGTAGGCGCCTGCTAGAGCGTAACGAATGCCTCCGCTCCGCCTCTGGCGAACGCCCAACTCCACCTTCACTCACCCGAGCGGCGGCACGACCAGCCCTTCGCCCCCTCGCGGGACTTTCAAATGGCCGCACGGCAATCCTACGAAATAACCACAGAAACTACATTTATGTACCCTCGTTAAATGGTGAATAATCTGCCAAAATTGTATTCCTTGAAATCATACTGTGAATTTTATATTATCATATCAGCTTCATTTTCAAAGTTACCATCTCTTTAAATTTAATTAAATGGGTTTTCTTGCAAATTTCTATGCATTGTTCTTGGAAACACATCCCTCCCGCCCCGAGAAGGGGCAGTAATAGGCCAGAAAAACATCCGAACACCTTCGTTACAGTGCGGCTAGCCAGAAGGAAGATCAAACAGTTATAAAATACAAAGGAGATATTTCTTATACTATATAGTACTGTGGTAGATGTTTGTTGCAAACAAAGTGATGAATATGATGAGATTCCACTTGACTTTGTTTGAGGAATGTAATGATTTCATCAAAATTTTTAACACATTCACTGAGCTAATTATCCATTCATCAAAGATTCGTCAGTGCTATAATAATTTTTGCAAAGCAGCAATTTGCGTGTTTTTAAAAATCCAAAAACGCTGAATGAAAATTCAGTAAATAAAATGTGTATGAATTTAAAATAGTTATTATTTTAAGAATATAAGTAATTACTTTAAGAATATTATAGAAGAGTAAAATCATAACATTTAAGGAAATTTCGTTGAAAAATTTGGTTTTTAAGAAAATGTTTAAGCGTTACTTTAATAGGAAATTTGAAGCTCTTTTGAACAAAAAGCTTTTGAGTGTTTTGTTCAGGCTTGCCTCGCAGGGCGGAAGTTTGTTACAAAGTGCACCGCCGCTTAAAATTGCTTATATATTAAAACATTATATTATGAACAATTATATTTATTCAAAGAACCATACGAGAGAATATATTATAGCACCCAACCACAAAAAGATGTAGTGTTCATACACAACCAGTGAGAATCAAACAATGTTTATCAGATTCTTTCAAGATAAGGGAAAGTACAGTATTCTGACATATATAAGAAAAAATAACTATTTTAAATATATAATCACACTGAATAATGTACCATAAAGCAGAATATTTTTGTAGATTTATTTACATCGATCTTCTTTTGTTGATGCAAAACAACATGCTTGAATCCACGAATAATAACACTTAGTCCACTGCGTACGACTATTTTAGTTTTCTAAGAGCCTTCTAAATTCTCTTTTCACACTTGCTTTACTTCCCATGCAAAACGGTTGGTGGCACAATTCACAAAGGTCTACACACTTTTCTACAAATTTTTTTTCCATAGGTAGTCGGAGTTTCGCAAAGTCCCTGCAAAATTCACATCTTACACATGCAACAAGACAGCTTTTCTCGAACTCTGGTGCAGTTGAATTTGAAACGCTACAGAAAGCTCCACAAATCAGAATAGTAAGAGCTGACACAAACAAACAGTACTTCATCATTGTGTTAAATTAAAGTTTCCTTTTACCAATAGCATTGAATTTAGTATCTCGTCAAAATATTGTTATTAAAATGATAATATGAATCAATATTTCATGTCTAAAACTCCGGTCAGTCATAAAATTCTGTAACAAAAGGTAGTATTTTTCAGTGCCCCCATGTACTCACTAGGTGATATAGATGTGTCACTAAAACAAAATTCAATGCCTCCTACATATACATATAAGCAGAAAAGAGAACTTAATATTCCCTGTGCTATATTGAGGAAAAGTTACTCTATTCGAGATTTTATAAATGCCTTTTTTTCACGAAAAAGTCGTGGATTTCAATAATAAATTTGAAAAATCCTTTTGTTGATAAGTGTTACCAGTGCCTGGGATTCGTATTTCGAATAGAAACGAAAGAAACAATTTGTAGCATTTTGGTAAACAATTCACAATACTGTATTCTACAGGATAGAGCTTGAAAGTGAATAAACACTGGTCTAGTTCAATAAACTCCATTTTTCAAAAAACTTGTCACATATCACAACACTCACATTTAAATATACTTTGCTTCTCAACGAAACCTTGTCTAAATAAATCTATTGTATTAATCTTAAGAAAAAACTAGTAGTAAATAAAAATCATTGTCTTGTTATGTTATAAATTCTAAAAATGTTCAGTGAATTTATTGACTCATTTAATATTAAGGCTTTGATTTTATTTTTTTATCATTTTGAAATTGAAATTACAAATATATCTGTAAATGTTCACGTTTTCTCTCAAACAAATTATCAGTCACCTACACCCAATTCATGAATTACAATCATTTGTATTTAAGATAATGATCTATACTACAGTTTTCAATATTTTAATTTCCTTTCAGTAATAAACGTTAGATGCCACACGATGTTAAATTTGAGTACCGAACTGACATTACCTCAAGGTGATTGGATATTTCTCCCCTTTACGCCCGAAAACTGAGCTTAAGCGTATGATCCCTTACTCTACTGTATCGTAGGGAAATCAGAACAAACTTTTGCTTCATTTTATGTAATTAACTATTCTAGTTCATTGGAGACATGGTAAATGCTGCAAAATTGAATTTAGTTTGTTTTCACTCACGATACATTACTCAGCTTTCTTGCAACAACATTTTGGGGCGCATGGTTGCTCAATTTTTTTCTCTGAAGATTGTTGCCCGGAAGTGACATCGCAACTGCTGTGGCTTCCCATTATAAGTCTAGCCAAGAGCAACTCGACCCCAACAAATCTCCTTGTTCTTGGGAATGGATTATGTGGACTGTGTAGATCACATGATATGGTGATGAGAGGGGGTGAAATGACGAACACAACACACCCCAGCCAGAGCCGGGACTCGAACACGTGATCCTTCGATACGACATTGCTACAGCACTACTGCCTTAACGATCTCGGCCAACGGGTCCGGCTCGCTTTATATTTTATTTTAGTAGTTTATTGGTGGAAGTTGAAGTGTAAGTTCACACGCAATTCGCAGCGTGATGTGGCGGACGATCTGTGCGACTACATATTCATTCCCAGATTGAAGATTTTCTTCGGCTACATAATGTCAATCCGAAAAAAATCTTGATTCTTCTTTGTCATTTGTGACTTGTGTTTAATCAGTATATTTTTAAGTTATAAAAAGTATCCTTCCTAAATATATGATTATCTTCATTGGATAATTCCGCTATATTTAGTTGCTGAGCATTTCTGATGCGGTATGGACCTTTAAAAATTAGAAAAAAATACATAGTGGTTGTAAAACAGCACATACTTCCTCGCCTTTAGTAATAGTTATGCAATACTTTTTTATACTAGTTATGTAATTAATTTTTTTATAAATTATATCTGTTTAATCATTTGAAATATTAACTATTCCGTTTCCTTAAGATGACCCTGGGACATTTTCGAAACCAAAAAATATCTCTAACGGTTTTGATGAAATTTTATCGTTCGAGAGTAAGACGGACATTTATGCGAATGAAATCTTGATTTTTCAAAAGTTGCAAAAATTCAAAACTTTTGTACAGTGTCTTGCAAAATTGACCATACACTATGTAAGAAAATGCAAACTTAAATTGAAAAAATATGTATTGAAGAATTGTGAGGTTAAAAATAAATAAATGTATTGCAACGTTTCTTGGTGGTGAATTAAAACAGACAGGTAAGATTTTTACAAACACGTTTATTTTGTTTCTTAATGATACACTAAAATACTTTATTTATTTACAGATAGGATACACAGTCCTTTTTTTTACTTGGTTATTTTCTTACACACGTCTCAGTTCACTTGATTATTTATTTACACTGTTCACTTCTTCTACACTATCGCACAGTCCGATGCACCTACCACTGTCCGATGCACTGTCCACAGTCCTCTGCGCCACCGTTCTTCTACTGCACCACTGTTCACTGAAATGCACACTTCTCAGATCAGCTTCTACTTGAGACTTCAGACTGACTGCATACTCACTGACTGACTCGCGGCCGTCGGCAGCGACGAATTTATACCTGGCTGGCGCCCGTCTCTACCCATCCGGAACTTGCGCGACAATTCTACGCGACTCGCGACTAACCCGGAACCATCTAGTTCGGGGGACGCCGGCAGATAACGCAACCCGCGCTGCGAATTCCGGCAGATGATGCAATATTCGTTACAGTATTAATGCAAACCTTCTTCACTCATACATTACAAAAATTTCGTGAAATAACTGATAAATAATAAATAACTAATAAATAATAAATAAAATTAAAACTTCTCCTAATGCATATGCAATTCACCACAAAAATTAACATAAACTGGCGAACGTAATGAACGTAAATCTTCGAGAGAAACGAAAAATTACAAGTCAAAATTTTGTTAAACCATATTTAGCACAAGTAACAACCTCCAGCTTTGCTGGTATTGACAAGGTTTCTTGTAAATTCAGGCTCGATTCTCTTCCATTCTTTAGAGACGACTCTCTTGACCTCTTTTTTATTCGAAACCTTATGCTTCTGCACATGTTTTTCCAATTTCCACCAAACCTTCTTAATTCGATTGAGAACGGGTGGTTGTGGCAGAGTTTCAAGGCCCTTCGGTATATTATATAACAACCGTAACTTCACAATATGCGCTGTATGGATGAACGCTTTGTCCTGCTGAAAGAAATATATCATCCCCAGATCAAGATTAGCTGCATTTTCTTTGACATTACTTTATAAAAATAATTAAATATCCAAATTTGTGAACTGTGGAATCAATAAAATGGAGTTTCTGGACACCTGATGCAGAGGTACAGACCCAAATCATTACGGAGCCCCTGTTATGCTTTACAATTGCACACAAAATTGTTGCCTATCTGATCCAAATATCTTGAATTACTTTCATTATTAAAAATCACTGTTTTCCAGTACTACGGAGGGTGGTTTCTGTAATATTTCGCAAACTGCAGTATATTGTGCAGGTTTGCCTTACTAATCGAAGGATTCAGCTTGGCTATTCTCCCGTTGTAAGCAACGTTTCGTAGTGCCTTTCGGAGAGTTGAGGAAAATACAGTTCTCCTTGTTGTTGAAAACACCCATGGAATCTTTTTACGTCTCTTTGGGAAGTACCCCTGACGATGTTATTAACAATATTTCTTTTATCTCGTTCCTTGAGTATCGGATTTTTGCCTCAGCCTATTTCATTAATTATTCTGCCAACTTAATTGAATTGGTCTACCATTCCTCGAATAGTTAAATGAAGTCTCCCCATTGTCATCTCAATACTTCTTAGTGATTTTCCCCTTCATGGCTAAATTCACAATGAGTCATTGTAGTTCCATCGTCGTTTCCCTTCTCGGGGCCATTTTCAATACGATGATGCTCTCAGCAAATCTGACCATCGACTAATATTTGTCAGATGAACTAACAACAAAGCTTGTGATGGTATACGTTCATTTGTGTGGAACGCGTATTTATAGGTATCACACAAAATATTTTATTTTACACATAATAAAGCAATTTTCTCCTTTCAAATTGCACTAGTCACTCCAAGAAACCTCAAAAATTAAAATTACATATTTTATTTCCAGAAATATACATATGAAAGAGTTACAGTATCATTAAATGTGTACAGTAAATATGTACGTTCAATGATAAAAGAGCCACTGTACATTCTAATTTCTATCCAGCAGAATTTATGTATTATATCCATCAAATTTCAGTTGAATATCTGGTTAATGTCAAAGGTAAGATTTTCTAGGTGAAAATATTAATTTCATTTTTATGGCTCGGAATTGCTGTTCTTGAGGAACGTACGAACGCAGAAAATAATCCAATACTGTTTAGTAAACAAATAATTTTTCAATTTTTGTACTCCAAGCTGGCGCCCTGCCCCTACAAAACCCCGTTTACTCCTCATAACAAATCCAGAACGTTAAATAATATTACAAAGAGTAGAGTGGTATATGCTCGATCCTGTATTTTCGCATGGAAAATTTTACTTGGCCTTCTCAAGAGTAAAAACCTTTTCTAATATTTTTGTGACTATTAAGGAAGGCGAAAAGAAACTTCAAATGTTTTTAAGGCTAAATGTCCCGACACAAGTACAATTTGTGGCTACCATGTGGCAGCACAAAAATAAGTAAAATTTACTTTACCGATAACATCTGAACCAATTGTCCGATTTTCGATCTGTAAACGGCATTTCACGCCTTTTTAAAATAGAATTTACGCAACGAAGCCCTTTTTCCAAAAATTTAGCAAAAACTCGAATTTGAAATTAGTTCTCAAACTTCAAGAAAATATTAAAAAATGTGGGCTTATAACGCGATGGCGACATGATTCCTGAATCCAACGCCGTGACAATCATGCAAATCGGACGAATAGAAGCGTCGTAAAGTGAAATTTAGAAAAACACCTCGCCCCCTTCCCCTTCTGCGCCGGTGCGTCACCCACCCATTTGTTGTGGGCCCTACGTCGGCGCGGGGGCACGAACAGGCCAGGCCAGGCGGCGTGCGGCCAGCCCCGGCGGAGGAGGCGGGACGTGCGGGATACGCAAGCCAGACAGTCGGTTTCGGCTTTCGTGTCTTTGCATCTCAGTCTATTTTTGCACAGATACCTAATTAGAGATGCTATACTACTATTACAGACCGAGGTAAACGGTCAACATAACTATCTTTTTCACATATTTCCGTCTTCCTTCGAATACGACCTTAAAATTCTTTGAGGCATTATTCAAAATATCGCTTCCAATTTGGAACTGGTTTTTAAATAATCAACTAATTTTGTAAATATCACCATTATTCCATCTCCTCACATTTTATTTTAGATATATTTACTTCTATGGTCTCCCGTTATCATTCCACCTTACTCTAAACTCTTCCGTTGTCACATACCGGAAAGAATGAGCGGAGTATACGCACGAGCTCTTTTATCCTACAACTCGATTTTTGATCTCAAAACGACGTTTACCTGCTTTAAAGGGTTCATCTGGCGAATCTCTAAATAATATACAATATAATAACAATTACATTTATTATTTACAATATATATAATATAATATATTCTAACAACCCACCTAACACACAACTGGTACCTTCACAACAGCCGCATGAACAGTAAGCGGGTTAATAAGATATTTGCTCGTGAAGCGAGCTTAAAATCTCGGCAGCAGGATCTTCAGGATACGAGAAAGGTTTGAACCCTTGACACAATAAAATCACACAAAATGCACATAAACGAGCGTATAATTTACCCAAAAACTTTGTGGCTTACGTTAATGACAAAAAATTAAGAACAGAATCACACTTTCACAAAAAAATGATCAAAAACACAAATAGAAACCTTTACAGCACATTAAATGAATGAACACATAATTTACTCCAAACTGGTTCTCTGAACTAATTACTCTAATCTACACTGGGAATTCCCTTGGAAAATTAATTATATCTAAATTTAAGCTATCCTAGTTACATTTGCACATGAAACCAAATTCAGTTTACAATCTCTTGCTTTTTTTAAAAAAATATTACATGCAAAGAACAAAATGTGGGCAAGTGCACTACTCTCATTTATAATTTAACTGTAACTGCTAACAGCAGAATAATAAATGTTCCAAATAGAATGTTTAAGGCAGGCAATAGTGCATCAAAAGTCTCCTCCTACAATGCTACAATTTGTTGCCACCCGTGTCTTCAATTTCCTGCACTTTCCTATACTAGTCTTTTTCCCTGCCAACGTGAACTTGACCTACTTTCCGATGGATTTGAGTGTTACCTCGAAAACTCCCGCTTTCTAGCCTTGAAGGTCACGCGCTGCCTCGACGTCGCTCAGGTCCAAGCTTCTGCGCTGTACGCTGCCTTCTTGCGCCCTCTTCCGTTCTTCGTAGTCGGCCTCTTCTTCTCCCTCGGCTTCTTGCGTCCTCTTCCGTTCTTCCTAATCGGCCTCTTCTTCTCCCTCGGCTGCTACCGGCGCCTCTGACTACGCCCACGTTGTGAAAAAATGTCCCTTGCACTTCCGTGAATACTAGTGCAAGTTCCTCGCTCGTTGCTACTTTTACTTCGTTAAATAAGAACTTTCAATGTTTTTCGCACAACGGTTAACTTTACTTCCCGTGATGTTAATTGAGGAAACACTTTACTAAATATTCAAATCTCGCGGACGACTAACTAGCACGTCTGTTCGACGCCGAAAACTCCTACCTAGCAGTCGTTGCGGCGGCAAACAATATCTAAGCTGACGTTGATGAGCGGTGATGAAGATGCTGCTTACCCGACGAACGGCGACAATCAGAAGAAAGCTGCTTACTCGACGCGTGGTGGCAAGAAAAGAGAGCTTCCGCTTTGGGTTTCGCCTATTTATGGTGAGATGCCTGGGGGAATTCCCAGTGGCGGGGGTATTTCTCCTCTTTCAACCTTTCACCAGGAAAAACGTTGCTTGCTAGTTCGTCTTTGATTAGTACGGGCAACGGATACCAGGCTGCGCGTTTAGGTACTCTGATTTACGCCTGCTCTCCTCGCTGCCTGTGGGTGTTCATACAGACGAAACGGTGGTGTTATGGGGTCGCACAATCCCATAACGCCACAATATATATATATATATATATATATATATATATATATATATATATATATATATATATATACAAAACATACCCCCACCTCCCGAAGAATAATCGGCTGGATCCGCTCCTGCTGTGACACCTCTCCTAACTCCGTAAGCGGAAGGCAATAACATAGAACCTCGTATGTCATCGGAAGCGACCGCAGATCCTGCACAGCTCTGGCGTCTCCCACGGCAACGCTTCAGGGAGAGAGGCGAAACGATGAGAGGGAGACTTGAATTTTCATGACACGAGCTACAATTACTGATAACATTGGGGAAAGTTTTATCTCGTTTACTAAAACTAAATTATAATTTTGAATTTCTTGGTACTTTTTATGCATGTAGCCTCAGTTATCTACAGTGTAATTATTATTATAATTATTATTGTTTCTATTTACATTTATTCAAAAGTACCGAAATGAAGGGTAGACCTATGAGATCGGAGTCGGTAGGACAGACATGCAATACTTTCACAATCTCTGTTGTACAGACTAACTGGCATATACAAGAGAGAGAACGCAAAGCTTTTGTGACTGACCAACGAAATTCTAAAAGTTTGTATATCTTATGTTTGTAACATGAAAAAAGTAAATTATGAAAAATTAGTGGTCTCTGCGACTTATTGCACTGACGAGTTCTGCAGTTTTCGAATTTTGTTTTGATGGATCACTCACCGTCTCTTGTTCCAAGTCATGAGATTAGAAGACAATCTCCTTTTTGTCTTTCGACATGACGGCAAAGATTTTTTTGTTGGTGATGTTGTAAGCGATTCTGATGCAAAAGCAACATTGGTATTCTGATTTTCGTAGTGATTATTGGAGGATCTAAAATATTATTGAAAGAAATGTTTACAAACACTCAATTCATTGGTCATTTTGTACTTGAATTATAGTGCAGTATACACCTCTATAAATCGAAGTTTTTAGTACCTGAGATAGTACAATCTAAAAGCCACTTTCACACTTTGCGGTCTCAACAAATTACTTTTGACGTTGAAAACCTGATAAGTGTTCCCACTAGTGTAACGATTTTGACGCCTCATCTTTCGCAAGGTGGCAATTTGACAATAATCTCTCTTGAATAGCTGCTGCAGAGGTCGGCAACCCTGTCGATACGAGCTGTTCTACGAGCATCGAAGGTATTTGGTCGGGGCCCCGAAGGTATGATAAATGCATATTACACCTAATCTTGGTACCAAGGCAGAGTGTATAAATGTTATCAGATCATGTAATTAACAAATTTGATTTGCAAATAAATCTTGTTCATGATTGTATTTCTATTTCTGATTAACTTTCCCAATATTATACCAACTTATCCAGGGACCCATTCACGGAAAAGATACCCTCCTTTAGTGTTATATTGCAGTGAAATACCCGGCATCACCAGATACGTCACAATATATATATATATATATATATATATATATATATATATATATATATATATATATATAATTTCTAAAAGATAAATTTGACAACGTATAATAAAAGCTGAAATGTTAAACGAACTAAGAAATATAGAAATATGAAATGATATACAAATTCTAACTTAAGTAGCGAGCGTTTATGTTTGATGCCAAATTCTACAAACTTACTCAAGTTGTCGGAAAACTCAACATGACCTTATTTGAAAATCTGTTTTTATGAACATATTTTTTTAAAAAATGTTTATTTTCATAATTGTAGCTGTAGGAAGACGCCGAAAATGTTTCAATTTTTGCTGTTTTCATAGGGTTACCTTACTACCATTATAATAAAAGAGGGCATTTCTTTAAAAATGTGGACTCTTGATATAAAAGGTTCTATTATAATATTGTTTTAAATGCAAAATACTACTGGCAAAATAAATTCTTCAATCTTTGTCATCACTTTCACAATCACACAATAGACCTACTTCATAATCATTAGTCCTTTCCACTTTACACCACAAGAATTTGGTGGATGATGAGATACCCCACAAAAAATATTTCATAGAGATTTGATGCATAAAGTTGTATTGAACACACATTACACTTTAAATATGTTAACCCTGCTTCTATCTTTAGACCACTGTGCATTTATGGGAGATAAGATGCGGTCTGTGTTTGCTGGAGTTCTTTCCTGCTGTTTCTCATATTTGCGATGTCAGCATTTGCGGGTTCCTCATTCGGCTGATTTCAGAACGTCCGGTGCGCTCCATGGGGCACAGAGCCAAAGGCGGTTTTAGGTCGAGGGATGTTATAACTATATCGCGCTTGCCCAACTTCGCCCGATCTATCTGACCCTGCAGGGCGCAATTATGCTTCAGTAGTCCATCAAACGATCGGAATCCCTTCTGCCCTGGAGAGAGAGAGAGAGAGAGAGAGAGAGAGAGAGAGAGAGAGAGAGAGAGAGCATCTCATTCTGCTTCAGCCAGGCGCCGAATGGTCTCGCCCAGAGCACGGTGTAAATATTGCATGTTGTGGGCGCAAGGGCGATTGGCCGCCAGTTAGCTAAATCTATTATGTCTCCTCCTTTGAATATCAGGATTGCGCGTGAGCGTCACGCATCAGGGATTTTGCCAGCCCGTTTTATCAAATTAAATATTGCAGTTAGGATTTTTCTTTCCGAATCGACCGGTCGTAATCGGTTGTAGGTGATCTGGTCCTCTCCGGGTGCATGTTTTCCGCCTTTGGCTGTCTTAGAAGCACTTCCTTTTGGAAAAAGTTGCTGCACTCGATAGACTCCGTCCCTGTGAACTCCTCATAAATATTACGGTCATAGCTGGGTGGTAGGTTGTCTGCATCGTTCATATCATATAAGTGCTTTTCGATATCAGTAATAGCTAAAATTCATTGCTTTCCATCACTACCAGCAATCCACCGCATTGCCTTACACCTTTGGGCTGCATACTTTTTTCTAATTTTGTGCTTGTCGTCGACCTGTGGTTGGCGGTTGCTTGCCGCGTTGGTTGGTTGCTTGCCGCGTGAGGTTGGTTGTCGCGTCTATTCAGGTCGACTCCGCCTTCTGCTGCTGGGCCAGCAGGGGGATTGGAGTGGATAGCGAACGCTGAGGGTGTCAGGGAGCTCAGGGTTCCTTGTGTTGACCCCTCTTGCGTCTCTTCTTTCCTTCTTATTACTTCCATCCCGCCTTTTTCTATATGTATCGGGGCCTCCTTGCCTCTGTGGTGATTTGTTCCACTCTTCTGCTGCTCAGTGGGGGCGGTGGCCTTTTGGGATCTTCTTTCCTCTTTGCTGCCCAGTTGCGCGCGCCCTTGTCTGTCATTATTCGTTGGGGGGCGTTGGTGGTCAGTTGACCCCGTATCCGATCCATTTCTTCAGGTGATAGGGCCGAGTTAAAAAAGGTTTACTCGTCGGTAGGCGTACGCCTGCTTCCGGTCACCGTCCTCTTTGGATATTTGCATCTGCGAAGCCGAGATGTAGTGTGTAGCCTTGTCCGTCTGCTGATGTGCTGCCTTGAGTAGGACTCTACTGTGGCCGCAAGGTGCTCTCTTGATCGGTCTTCTGTGTGTCACCCAGTGGAGGGACAGCGGGTTCCTCTCTTATTGCTCTGCTGCAGTCGCTTCTATCGTCACCCTCAGTTCTTTCGTTCTCACCATTTGTCGGGCGTATCTTCTTGGGTTCGATTATTGCTTGGAGTACTTCTTGTCCTGGCAGTGTTCGGTCTGATCTTATTAGCATCCACCTTTTGTCGCCTCCGCTCCGCCTCGAACGTGGAGGGCTGCTTGTTAGGCTGTTGCAAAGAGGAGCTAACAGTCGTGGTGCGCGCAGCGGGCCAGCATCATTGGCCACGGCCGGGGTAGGGGAGCATTTTTTCTACCCCTTTCACACTCCTTACTGTCCTCGGCGCAGGCTTCCTTAGGATAGTGTGTCTGAGTATCTACGCTGAGGAAGCCTGCGACATGACAGGTGAAACGTAGGCCTTTTTGGGGGGGTTGGTCGTCCGGTCGCCCGGGGTAGGGGCGGCTTGTCTCATCATCCTCCTTATCTAGCTCCGGGTGCGTGGGCACTTTTCCCGAACTGATCTTGCTCTGGGCCGTTCTCGCTCGTGTTTGTTCAATATTTCCGAGAATGTAAGTCGAATACAGCTTCCGGCTCTTGAGTCACTCGAGACTGGCATTGTCGTAGCAGGGCGGTATTGGCGGGGTGTCGTTGTCTGGTACAGCTGGTCGGATGCGTCAAGCCAGTCAAGCAAGTCGGATGCGTCTGCCATTGGCGAGTGGTTATTTTGGTATTGGTCGGGATGTGGGAAGGCGTACTTCGGCCTGTTAGGTATATCTATGGTGTATTCGGACTATCCTCTCGGTCTTCAATTGTTACCCATTCAATACTAGGGCTGCTGTCCTCTGCTGGCAGGGGTTTTTCTAGACGGGCATGCTGTGTGTGGACCTTCGTTTGGACTGAGGTTTACAAAGTTAGATTCCCAAAATTTTATTCACGAGACATTTTATTGGTGATATTGATTTTCGTATGGTGTGAGGGTGGAGGCGGGGGAACCTCTTTGGCTCGGCGCAAGCGCTTCCTGGCTACTCTTGTGGTCCCGCCCGTGCTGCTGCGTGCTTTTGGCGTGGTTTTGCGAGTCTTTGTGATCACATACCTCGTCCTGATACTTCAGGATACTCGTCCTGGCTATCAGGTGGCGGATTTTTGCACGGGCTAGCTCTTTTGTTGCTCGAACTGTCAACCCCCGTCGAGATGGCCATTTCCTTCGACAGGCTTCTCCTGACTATGCGGAGCTCCTCGTCACTGGAGACGTATCGCATGGATTCGTGTTTTGTTTTATATACTCACGGTCGTGGTCTTTTTCTTGTTTGTGGAACCGCTCATGTTTGCCTCAAGACTTTCTCTTATGAGGCTGGCCTTGGTTTCAGCAGAGTCCGTGGAGTCGTTTCTGGGGGCGGTCTTTCTCTCAGTGGCCACCCTTCGCGGCAGGCAGGCGGGTGTTTCGGTGTTGTCCATTGGCTGAAGTGAGATGCCACCCGAACTTGTGGAGTAGGTCTTGCTTGTGTGTGGAAACGGGACGAGTGATATCAAGTTTATGATAATACGTTGCGTGCGTGCGCCACGATATTTATGCGCTTTGATGCGTCAGTTGCTTCATTGAGAGGATTAAGCCGACGCGGGGTCGGCATAGCACTTGCAGGCTCAGCAGACGGCAGAGCGTGGAGGCGGCGGCGGCGCGAGGGAGGTCGCGAGAGCTTCAATGTGCAGACTTCCCTCGTAAGCGCGGCCGAGGCAGGCAAAGAGCACTTCCCGCGCGGCTCTGGTGTTTGCGGGCAGGGGGTGTTAGGCTAGTGTTGCCTAGCTTCGCGCTAGTTAGTTACATACTGCGCTCATAGGTGGCGCTGTAATCTCCGGCCGGGGATGGGAGGCGCTGTGGGTGGGTTCCACAGTTACATCGGTTCGTGTGGTGCTCAAGCTATTCGGTCTACTATGCATTTCTTTCCTTCCTGGATCTGAGGACACTCCAAATAGCGATGTTCCAGCTGCCGGACTCGTGCTCAGTCGCATACACTACGGTTTCAGTTCTGGGCTCTATGTCAAATACCCTTCCATGTGCGAACGGTGCTAGAATCGTAATTGGACAGTGCTTGTAGCAATGACAGAACGCGCATGTAAGTCACTTTCTAGAAATACCAGTAAGAGGCATAGCATTTTGTGAATGATTCAGTCAGCGGCATCTGGGCGAAGCCCTCGCTCTCACTCGCTTGGCGTCGGCGCGGGGGAGGGAAGTCTGAGCGACACTCCAGTATGGCGGCGTTTGGGAAAGACGCTACCGAATGACCGTAATGGCGTCTGTGGCTGGCGTGAATTTACATATTTGCATTTAAAACTCCTTGTAGTCGTTATTAGGTTGATTTTCCAGGGGAATGTCTAAAAATGTTTGCGAGAATGCCCGCTATATAAATTAAATAACGTCATTTCGCTTGTTCGGCCTTGTACCTAAGGTATACTCCCCCTTTGATTCCCTACTTGAACATGCTACACAACCAGGTCCTCAACTCGTACTAGTGCGCCTACGATTACCCACATTTACGTTTGTGTACTTTATATTAACTAAAAGACCCATTTTATTATATCAAAATGTTATCCTAATCTACTATTTACACTTAGCCAAATAAGGAGTTTCGGGGTCACGCATGTAGTGCGATAGTAGGTCCTCAACTTGGACACGCTGTGGCGGGCCAAACGCTGCCACATCCGCAAATTTCGCTCATCTCCACACGAGCAAATATGATCAGGCAACCGAGGGCGTGCATACACTCGCCCCCGCCCCGTCGAGCGGCGAAGCTGCTCTTACTTACAATAAGAAGCTCCCATCCAATCCGCGCCCGCCATCACCGTCGCCGCCAACGGCCCCAACGGCTGCTTGTGAAGTTTATCTCCTCATTAAAGCACCAATATTAACACAAATAGATATAACACACACAAATTTACTTAACCTAGCACAGTTATTAATGAGCACTTAGTACACTATAAATGGAACCACTTTCCAAAAATTCAAATTAAAGTACACTATAAACGGTAAAGGTTTTTCCTTTCTCCTGAAAAGTTATGAAGTAGTAGTGCTATAAGAGCATATATTTTCTCGCCATATTGTAATGTTATAGTTATGTAATGTTCTGGTTTCATTTCTGTTTTTTTTTATTCTTCAAATATCACTTTATCTCGTAAATTTAAATGAAAATATATTTCTGGCATTGAATATAGTGATAAGGTATTAATATTCACGAATTTATCCGATGTGTATTTTAGTTTTTATAAATTGTGCGTCAGCATTATGCGAGAAAGTAAAATGATGAAAAGTTAATACTATCCAACGGTGGGGAAGGCAGCAGTGACGGTGGCGGAGGCAGCAGTGACGGCGGCTGCTTTCGCTACAGCTTATTGCCAGCGCTTGAGGTAACTATTAGTCTTACAACAGCACATACTTTCTCGCGTTATTGGAAACAACAAAATAATATTTAAATATTGCTTTTTCTGCGCTACCTCAGCTATTAAACATCAGAAATTCCCTATCAGACATCACCAAAGAACTCAAGTGCTACAAATACCCCATTCTCTACATTGCAGAGATGAAAAGAGAAACCAGGACAGGACTAGGGAACTACCTGATAGGAGTTAACAAAGAAGACCTGACTGACGTCAAAACTAACATCAAACGCTTGCTACACCCCAAAAGTGACCAAGTGACCATACATGACTAGAATCAAAACAACAGGATCCCAAGGTGCGACAAATGCCAGATGTATTTCTATACAAAGCCACACTGCCACAGAACGACCATTTGCTCCACATGCGGAGAAAATTACATCACCGACTGCACCAACAACTTTTTCAAATGCGCCAACTGTCATCGTGGCCACCCAGCTTACTCACAAGACTGCCCCACTCTCTTAAAAGCAAAACAAGACAGACTGACCATTCTGTGATCATGGACAGACAACAGACATAGACAACAACTGAACGTACCCAATCAATCTGAATTCCCCCCTCTTCGTGAACTGTCAAACGCAACAGTACTACCACAGACCTACGCAGAAAAAACTCAAACCTCCTCACCTCCTAGCTCTACTTCCAACGCATCATTCATCTTCTCTGATCCTTTTCTCATATCCTTCAATTTTCCAAATTCATCTCAACAGCAAAATACATTATTAACATCCTCAAAATCACAGATGACTCCATGACTAAAATTATCACGACTCTGAACAAACTTTGCGGCCTAATTTAAATTCTCTCCCAGGCATAAATTGACAAACATCACAACTTGGAACCCAAACGGCGGACTGTCCCGGAAGCTACAAGACTTTCGACAGTACTTAAAAGACTACTCCGTCGGGATACTACTACAAGGGACACATCTTAAACCTCACCACCCTTCTACATCCCAGATTAGATCACATATCTTACAGATAGACCGACAAACGAAGGAGGAACCCCACACCCAACTACCCCCCATTGCCCCAACCCACATAGGAAATACCCGACTCGAAATAGCTACACCTCATGGTCCAATCACCATTACCTTCTCATATACAAACCACCACAAAGCCCTCTACTAGACCAAGTCCTCAACATGAAGACACCTGTCTATTAGCAAGCGACCTAAATACCAAATCGACCTCCTGGGGCTGAAAACACACTAATGCCAATGGACACAAATTCGACGACTACCTCAACAAGCGACTAACTTTCATTCTAACAGCACCGGCGGAACCAACGCACCTCGTACGAGACCTACCCCACGACATTTTAGACTTCACTATTCATTCATCAAGCATCACCACACCCAACACACCCAAACTCTCAACTCAGCTGCGATCTTCTTCCCATCAATTTCACAATAGATATATAATCCCTAATTTGAACCTTAACCGGAATAATATCACAACTGACTGGAAAAAGTTTAAGCATCTAATTTCCAGAAAGATTAAATCACCCAATTCTCTTCAAACCCCCCAACAAATTGACAACGCCATCTCACATTTCAACCTTCAGATCAATCGTTCACCATCTAAATCATCAACATACATCAAAGACTCCCAGCCCAGACTCTTCGACAACATCCTACAACTCATACGAAACAAACAGAAAGTACAAAAGACTTTTAACAGAACTAGAAGGCCAGACAATAGATGTACGCAAGAACATTATAGAAAGACCCTTCACGACACACGCATAAAATACGAAAAAGAAAAATGGACAAACACAATCGACGAAGTGACCAGACACGCCATCAAAGAACTGAAGACAAAAACAAATTCGATCTCCTCACTAACCTTACCGACCGGAATAATAACTTACAAGCCCCAAACCATGACAGAACTCTTCGCAGACAGACTGCAAAACCGATTTATATTCTCAAACACCCCTCTTCCACCTTCGGCAATTCTATACTTCCTTAAAAAACAGCACCTCAATAAAAACCCTGACCCATCACAGACGACGAAATAAAAGACCAACTTCACTCACTCGACGAAAGTAAAGCGACAGGACCCGATGGATTAAAAGCAGTAGCGCTGAAAGGACTGACTAAAAACGCCACGGACTTCTTGACCAAACTCTTCAACGCCTGTGTAAAGACTAACTACTTCCCTGACACCTTGAAACACGCCAAAATTATGTTCCCCAAACCAAACAAATCACACAGAGACCCTAACAACTACAGACTAATAAGTTTATTATCAATTCTAGACAAAATCTTCAAAAGAATAATACTAAAAAGACTGAAACCATTCAACGACTACGACCAACACAATTTGACTTCAGGGCGGATACATCAACAGCACATCAGACTTTACCCTTCTCATGTGACATAACCACCTGACTCCTACAACGAAGCAAAAAAAAACCGCAACCTCAGTTCCATCCATCTTTCTCGACTTTTCTTTCGCTTGTGATTCAATCAACCACAACACCTACAATCTACAAAAACACACTTCATATTCCCAAAATTCATCTTCCTCTTCTGAAAAACTCTCTCTCCAAAAGAACATTTCACATCAACCATCTCAACTCACCTCCTCCATAAGACCCATTTCAGTCGGCGTTCCCCAAGCCGGTTCTCTCACCGACACTTTTTTCTCTATATATAACGACCTACCAACTTCCGCCAACACAAATGACTACATCTACGCGGACGAACCACCGCCTTGACAGAGACTAAACAACGACTACCAAACGCAATCCTCACCCTATTACTCGCGTAAGTTTTCTTGATACACGAGCTCCCTAGACCTCGCCCAGCTCTGAATAGCACGGCACGATGAGATACTTAGGTTCGTTTCGGAACGGCAGGTACCAATCTTCAATGCTTGCAACAACCATCTCGTAATTTTAAAACAATCATAGCATTTCACGTAGCACACTTTGGCCAGTTAAGTTGATGCTCACAATTGGTTTGCCCTTTTATGTCGTCACAAAGCTAGAGCCCTCCTCTCCCCACACCCCCGCTGTGGAATGTCAAGAAAACTTGCGCGTATAGTACAGGAGAATCTAAACCGCATTATCCAATGGAAAAAGAAAACTGCTCTGCAATAGTATTTCACCGAAACAGAAACGACCCTAACCCACTCCCATTTACTCTTGACAACACCCGTATCAACTGGACTGACAGCGCAACGTACGAGGAAATTACTTCAGACCGAAAACTACTCTGGACGAGGCCCATTAACAAAATAACACAAAAATTCCACAGACAACTGAGGTCTCTCTCTCCACTATTCACTCACCCGAATACAACGACAAAGGTTAAACTTCACATCCAACCGTATATCAAATACAACTGTGTGACTTGGGCCACTACCTGCCCCTACAACTTCAAAAATTACACAAACGTGGAAACAGATTTCTATGGACAGACATTTTGGACACAACCAGACACAACACTCAAAATGCCCAACAAAATTCAAGCTTCATTCCATTCATGTCCACACATCAAGTAATCCTGTCGAAAATACAGAACTATTAAACAATTTTTACCCCATCCTCTAGCCATTCTGCAACAATCACAGCCCTTACTACCACAAATCACCCATCCGCCAACACAGGCTTAGTATCCCTCCCTGCAACTTGCCAAAATTTAATCCCATCACCCAACACCAACATCTCAACCGCTTTTCTTCCCTCTCTCCTCGCCTCAGCCTCTCCATCCTTCCTCATCCAAACAACAGCTAGTCTGCGGTAGAGAGAGGCTCCTTCCCGCTTCCGTTTGCTGCACTCGCCAACGCTGCCCACTCACCCACAACGGTATGCAGGCATGTAAAAAGCGTACCATCTTCTACAGCTATTTTTGGAAAACGTCCCAATTTAACCAGGAAGCAACGCAATATTGCCAGCGCAGCGTTGTCAAAATTTGTGCATCCGCTTGGCTAATATATATATATATATATATATATATATATATATATATATATATATATATGCAATTTTCATCAAAATAATTACGAAATATCTGACTGCTCCCTTGTGAGTAAGTTCCGATAGCGTTTCATCGTTTTTCTTTTATTCAAATCAGTTGATATTATATGATATATAACATATCTCACCGGGCTTTCTGAGGAATAATTTATAAAAAACTGTTGCGAAATTCATTGCAGACAAAAGTATTAGCTCTCGGTATAACAATTACACCACCATCAGACTTCATAAACTATATCTGATCACCGCACACATCGACGTTCGACAACAATTACGTTCTAAATTATCTATGCCACATTGTTGCGATATTTCTATGAAGCTTTGAAGCTTGCTTAAAAGGAAATACATCCATACGTTGAGAACACAAATTGAGTAAAAAGTAAATGACCGAGAGGGTAAAATCAAAAATAATATGGGCATTTTAAAAAGTAATGAAAGTAAAAAGTAATTGAAATTAATTGTTTTTCATATCATTCATACATTTTTTCTCGTGCCCGGTAGTTGTTGTGATATATGTATATATAGTATATTTCATATTATATATACATTTCAAGTAGAAATTACACAAAAACCACTCGTTTTTTAAAAAAAATTGCATATGTCCTTTTTTCAAGAGCTAATTTTGTTTAACAGAAATTGTCGAAGCCAAAAATCTCTATCTTCAATTTTATAGTTTAAAAATATATTTTAGAAATTTTTAATAAACCGAGCAATATTACCCGTCATGGAGGGAGGCGGTCCACATCCTGACGGGGAGGATGCAGAGAGGGCTCTCAAGTATTCCTTCCTTTCACCAGTCAATCTTAATTCCCAACGTTCATTGTCATTCTTTGATAACTTGCTGCCTTTCTTCTTCTACACCTTCTATTGCACTGCCTCCCTGAATGCAGAATCCCACCTGTGTATTTGCCCTGAATGGCGATCCGTGTCGGAGGGAACGTGTGTCCTGGCAGTTGATGGATCTGTTTGTTTCCCAACTTCTTCTTGTGCTACTTTCTGCTTTGCATCTAGGGATACGTTGTTAAAGTATTTTGGGGAACATTCCTTGTAGGTTTCTAACACACTTGCTTTGGCTTCGGACTCTTCTAGACGGGCAGTCGGGTGCTAACCCACTCCCGACCAATCGGCTCGGACTAGGTTTGTACTGAACTCAGAGTGAGCGTGGGATCACGGAGGGGTTATCCCCCCACCATCTCTCCGTGACAACCTGGCACTCCGATGGAGTGTGCCCTTGTTGGGCTCCTTAGTGGGTGAGAACCACGGGGATGAATCTTATATCCATCTCCATGAATACTTAACTTCCCTCGCCCTCTGGAAGTTCCTGCCCGCGAACCTTCTGCGCCGCGCAAGGAAGAGAAGATATCCGTAACAAACTATTGATTTAAATAGATCTTTGCAAAAGATGACCGTCCGAAAAGACTCGTTTCCTCCTCATGGCATGCCTCGAGGAAGAACAAACGTTTAAGAACGTAAGTGCTGCTCCTCTGGCACGAGCTGTAGAGGAAGCATATGGGAAGGTTGAAGCGGTAGTGCGGCAGAGGAATGGAACCGTTCTATCTGAATCACGTATCGACGAGCAAATAGAGAAATTACGAAAAACCAAACAAATCGAAAGCCTCCAAATGGTTGAACCGGCGCACCCAACCTTTAACCTGTTCAAAGATGCCGTAAACCTCGACGACTTTCCTTCAGAAAATCAGTTTTCACGAGTCAGGGTGTGACTGAAGTTTATAGGATTAAAAGGAAGAAGCAAGAGAAAGTGATCCCTACTTCAACCCTGATATTTACCTTTCACTGCCCGTCCCTCCCGGAAGGATCAGTTGTGGTTTCTACAACCTCCATGTGTGACAGTATGTACCAAATCCTTTGCGCTGTGTCAAAGGTTTGGACATACCCAGCAACGATGTATGTCGGTAAGCCCAGTGTGCGGGAAGTGCGGTTCATCAGTGGACGATTCACATTCCTGCCTTACACCACCGCACTGTGTCAAATGTGAAGGCGACCACCCAGCCAACTACATCCAATTCCCTACCTTTCTCCGGGAAACAGATTTAGAAGATAAGTGTCAACGAAAAGGTTTTCTTCCCTCATGCTCCGTGCCGGCACTAGTCTAGAAATTCAGTATACCTGTCACAATCCATCTCAAGTACTTGAAAGATAAAGTCCTCAGGGGTAACAGTATGTTGTCAAACACGTGTTCCTGTTCTAATAACGCACCTCAGTTGTCAAATGTCGCCTATAGACTTCCCTGATGGCACGGCGTACATTCAAGGTGGAAAGACAGTTATATCAACAAAGTCTAAAAAACCTAGCCAAAAACTCCACCAGACAGATCACTTCCACTGAGCCCAATATATTACCTAAGAAGGCAATAAATTCAAGTCAGATATCGCTTCTGAACAAAAAGTCTTTACCGAAGTTGCGTCCACCTACTATATCTGGGACTCGCATTTAGCGATCCTCCGGCCCATGATCTCAGTCGCCTGTGGAAAAAAAATCCCCCCAACACAGGTGTCCATCTCCAGCAGCAGTCAGAATGACTCGGCTGTTGACAAGGAGCACCACCAAAGTTCTTCTAAAAAGTTTCAGGTGAGAAAGAAAACAAAGCCTAAGACGTAATTCCCTTCAATGGACCTCTCTAAACAGTTTTCGTGCCCATTCATAAGAATAAAGATTGATAATTTTTCTCCATTAACCATCTATAGTCTGCCTACAGGAAACTGATCTTCTTCCCCATCACCCCTCTGTGTTCGTGGGTTTAACATCTATCGGTGTGATCAACATGACGGACTCCGTGCTCACGGTGGTGTCGCGGTACATATCCATGACTCCCTGTTCTCTGCGGAACAAAACGATCGAACCTACTTTCAAACTGTATGCGTTCGGCTACACCTACCGTTCTTTTCTCCAACGGTGTGCAACATATACATTCTTCCTGGCCAAGTCGGGTCACAACAAGAATTTGAAGATATGTTTTTCCAGTTTCCCGCCCCGTTTCTTATTAATGCCCACAATCACGCGTGGGGTGACACAAGGACCTGCTCGAGAGGCAAACTATTTGAAAAGTTATTAACAAGTAGAACATAATTCTTCTAAATACTGGCAAAAGCACACATTTTCCCGTGGCTTTAAACACTTTCTCGTTCGTCGATCTGGCTCTCTGTAGTCTCTTTCTCTCTACCATCGTTGAATGGACTGTCCTTGGCGTCCTGCATGGCAGCGTACACTTCCCATTCTGATCAATTTCGGTATACCCGACACAAACGTTGCTCGTCCTCCTCACTAGTTAATCCACCGAACTGAGTGGGAAACATTCGAGAAAGAAATATGAATACTGGATTTATTTATTTATTTATTTATTTATTTATTTATTTATTTATTTATTTATTTATTTATTTATTTATTTATTTATTTATTTATTTATTTATTTATTTATTTATTTATTTATTTATTTATTTATTTATTTATTTATTTATTTATTTATTTATTTATTTATTTATTTATTTATTTATTTATTTATTTATTTATTTATTTATTTATTTATTTATTTATTTATAGTGTATGTAACAAGCCATTAACATTAGGTCAGAGTAATGAGTGAAAACGGCTGCCCCGGTACGGGGCATCATATAAAAATGGCAATGGACGCAACAAACGGTGAAGTCGCAACCTTTGGAGAGACTTCTCATACGAGCTCAATGAAAAATAACATTATATTCGCATATTAAAATGGTCAAGTGTTGCCATAATATCAGGCTGGGTACATTCCATTCCAGTCACAACTGAGTGTTAACTTGCCACAGCAGGGTATAATGCAAAACATGGTGCAAACTCAAGAGCAAGGTTTAACAGAACCAGAAACTGTTCAACCGCCGCAAATACATCGTGGCACTGCCGAGGATCTGCTACCTCCTTCGAAACTTTGACGAGGACTAAACGCCACTAATAACTTGGAGCAGCTCGGACAGGGCGCAATTCAACGTACTTCACCGTACAACGCCTCAACCAAAAAAGGTAGATATATCTTGAAGAGAAACAGTGACTCTAGTGAATTATTAAGTGATAAAAGACAAAAAAGTTCGCAAACAGAGGGAAATCAATAGTCATTTTCAGCTAAAAGCTGATAAGAAGTTATCAAGAGGTACTGCTATTATTCTGAAGTTGATTTTGAATAAGTTCAATTACTGTCCGGTAGAAGGTGAATATTTGGTTCAATCTTTAACAAGTAACAAGTACAGAACCACGAAACGTAAAATTGAAATTTCTGAAAAATCAGAAATTTGCATTTGTGTTACTTTTCTATTGGAGGTGCGAAATGCTTTATAACGTACCTGTAGGAAACAGATTGGAATCTTTAGATGACGTAGAGGAAAATGATGATAGTGAATTCAAAGCAGTAAAAATCCCCCAATTATCATTTAAAATTACAATAAAAGAGAAGATGAATTGTTAAATTATAAACTGCTTAATATTGTGAATTATGTGATATGTGATATTATGTCATGTTGTGAAATATGAAATTGAAAATTTTGAAGTCAAATACAGTAACAATAAATTTAAAATGCAATTTAGTAACATTGAAGACTTTCCAATAAACAAACCAAATAAATGTCCACAACTTCTAGACAACTACAGGCCAATTAGCCTATTACCTTCACTAGCTAAAGTGTTTGATAGACTGATTTTAGCTCGGTTAAATAAATTCTTATACGCCACGATTGCCATACCGGATGCCCAGTTCGACTTTAGAGCAAATCACTCGACTGAATACAAAATTTTAAGTTACAAATTTGATTGAAAGGGGTTTTCATGAGAAAAAGTACACGGCAGCTCTGTTTTTAGATGTTACCGTTCGACCGTGTCTGGCACACAGGACTGAAATACAAATTTCGGCATCTAGGCATTCCTAAATGTCTTCAAGACATAATTGGAAGTTTCTTGATAAATAGATCATTTAATATTAAAATACATGACACCACGTTGGATAAAAAAATAATCTCAGCTGGAGTTTCACAAGGATCCCCACTCTCACCGACTTTATTCAAAATTTACCTTGCCAATTTTCCGGAATTAATGGATACCGAAATAGCTTTGTTCGCAGATGACACTGCCATCCTCTCACAACATGTAGAACTGATTATTACTCTGGAAAACCTACAAAATTATTTAAATACATTAATTAAATGGACTGATAAATGGAGAATCCAGAAAAACCCAAACAAATCACAAGCAAAAATTTTCTCGCTTAAAAGATTCATAACCCTCCAATGTTAACAATTAGAAACAATCGTGTTCTCTGACTAAACAATAACCAACCCGTGAAATATTTAGGAGTTAAATAGTAGGAGATTAACATGGAAGAACCACATAATTGATATTGCTAACAAAACCTATGCAAAAATGGAAGAACTTTACCCATTAATAAATAAAAACTCTGCATTAAGAATAGAAAACGGAGTAACAATTTTTAAATCTATAATTCGCCCGTCGCTCACCTATGCGTGCTCAGTGTGAGGAGACGCTGCAAACACGCATATTAATAAATTGGAAATAAACCAAAACAAATTTCTAATACTGGTCATCAAAGCCCCCTGGTTTATTCCTAATGCACAAATCCAAAGAGAATTAAACATTAGCTGCATTAGAATGTTCATAAAGAAACTATCGAAAAAATTTTATTTAAGGGTTGAAGCTTGTCCTAGCAAAATAACTTTCAACCTTGGCCATACAGCTTATGCACCATCCAGAATATTGTCACGCTTTCCAAAAGATCGCTTAAAGCCGCTATAAATTGCTGGTACTAAGATATAACATTATATGGGATTGTAATAACGGTGTATATGTGTTATTCACAAGCATGATATTTACTCAATGCATATTTTTGTATATTTTGTATACTTTTGGTATAATTTTGGTATACTTTTGGTATATTTTTGGTGTATTTTTGTTATATTTTTTTATATTTTTGAAAAGGTAAATAGAAACTATATGGATTGAAATATAAGCTCAAATAAGTATACTTGTGCTCTGATGAAACTGAAAGAGACTGTTAAGTTCCTCATGTAGTGTATGTATTATAATTAAAAACTCTCGAAAGGCCGAGGGGCCGGACGGGTAAGAAATAAAAAAAAAAAATTGAAGGAAAAATCTCTATCTTCAGTGTTGTAGTTATAAGTAGACGCCCGAAAATTTTCAAAAATTCAGAGTTAACCGTGAAAATCGGATCTATAAACCTTATAAACCTAAGAGTATTTATTCGATTTTTACAAGAAATGTAAAGAAAAATTTGTACCCTTGAAGTTTGAAAAACGTTCTCCAAAAACGGGCGCCTTGAGTGGACACAGACCGACGGGGGGAATATCCATTTTGGAAAGAATCGCACGTATGTTTTGGGCTCTAGTGGTGTCTGTCTACGTGGCTGACAGTCAGAATGACGTTTAGAAAAAAACACATTTTTGGAACCAGGGACCCCAAGACGGTATTTCCGTTGAAATCTCGAAATCGATTTTCCGTAGCATTACATTACTTTTCCTGCACTAATATTATGACGTATATACGCGCGTATACTGGAAAATAAAAAAATACATAACTGGTAAATAAAAGTACCAACAAAGCGAGGTTAGCATCATTTGAAATTTAGAAATGTACATTCTTGAGTTATTTAATTGTAACGGTAAGTGAACTGCAGAATTAAATTTTACTTTCTAGGTACCACTTACGCAGTATAGGGAAAGTTATGTAATGCTTATTGCCGGGCCCTGGTAGGGAAAAATAGATAATATATTTGCAAAATTTAGAAAAAATTCTCTAACTCGTTGCCAAAAATTAAAATTTTTCCGGCACCATCATACTACTACAAATATGTAGAGAATTTATACCTCATTGTAAACTGTTGCTAAAAGATTTTAAAATAAGGTCATGTACTATTTTCGAAACTTTGAGTACTTTTCGCGTAAATTTGCATGAAATATAGGCAATTTTTATTTTGTTTAAACAATTATATTCTTAAAAACTGGTCTAACAATTTTGAATAAATTTTGACATTGGATAGCGTATATATAACACTCCAGGAAATGGTGTATCATGTTCGTTGAAAATTCTAATTTTTGAAGACTAGGGTTAACATACGTCTATTTTCATATATCCTCTTTTTGAATTAAGAAAAATTGTCAGTGTGAATTTTATAAGAAATGATGAAATGTGCTCTTTTTTTTACTGGAAAGAGGAAACTACTTTTCAATGCAACCTAGACGAATGATATACAAACTACATTGCACTTTTTAAAACATTTTCTAGTCCCCAACATTTCGTTGTTTATTAAATTTAAATGACATTAAACTTCAACTATCTCGTCTAACAATCACCAAATTCAATAGAAAACTATACTATATTTAAATTCTTTACTTCATGAAATACGATAGTGCTTTTGGGTTTTAATTTTTTGCTGCTGGTCCTATGAATAGCCATACCATCAATATTTTAGTGTCCTAGTCTTGTTGTGACACTCTGAACTTCTAAAAATTGTTGAATTTTATTTTGCAACCCCTAGTCACAAATCCAACACAACAATATATTCTCTCCTACAAATGCACAGTGGTCCAAAGTCAGGTGCAGTTTTAACATATTTAAATGTTATATTAATATGTTTAACATATTTAAATTAAACATGTAAAATATGTTCAGTTCAATTTAAAGCATCTAATCTGTATGAGTCTCTATGGATACTTATTGGGAAATTAAAACTTGAGGGAGATTTTGTCACCCACCAAATTTTTGTGGTATAAAAGTGGAAACGACTAATGATAATGAAGTCTATTGTGTGATTGTGAAAGTGATGACAAAGATTGAAGCACTTATGTTGTTAGTAGTATTTTGCATTGAAAAAAATATTATATTACAACCTTTTATATCAAGAGTCCTCTTTATGTAAGAAATGTCCTCTTTCTCATAATGAAAGTATGGTAACTCTATAGGGTAAACTGCAAAAATTGGAAATTTTTTCGGCGTCTTCCTACAACTACAATTATGAAGATGAACTTTTTTCTTAATGAAATGTGTTCATCAAAAACAGATCTTTAAATAAAGTCACATTATATGTTTCAAAAATTTGAGTATTATTTACAAAATATTGTTTCAGATATAGGAAATTTTTATTTTCTTTAAACCAAATTTTCTTTAAAAAACAAATATTTTTATTTTATTTTGAGTTTTGAAAGCGTAAAGGACTCTTAAGAGAATAGTGAAGGTTTTATGTTCGTTGAAATGCCTAATTTTTTGGCGTTGAAATTAAAAATTTTCGGCGTGTTCCTACAACTAAAACTTTTTTCTTACAAAAAAATGTGTTCATCAAAAAGAATTCTTCAAATAAGGCCAGGTTGAATTTTTTGAAAATATGAGTAATTTTTCTGTAAATTGGCATCAAACAAAATCGCTCGCTAGGAATTTCATGGGCATCCTGAACGTAACATTAGAAGTGATTCCAGGTAGTTGGATTAAGTAAGAATTTATATATTATTTCATATTTCATAGTTCGTTTCTTATATTTGAGCTTTTGTTATATGTTCATTAATTTATCTTTTAGACATCATATAAAACCCATTTAAAATATAAGAAAGGAATATTGCTTGCTGTCATGGAGTATCAGAGTGGAATGCAAAGTAATTCTGCGCGGAGAGACAGCAACTGATTTTTCTGTGAAATACGTTTCATTGTTGGGACATGATTTAGCTGTATGAAAAGCAATTACAATTGTCATATGCGTTTTTATTTGGACAAATCTTACAATGTCGTTTAATATTCTGGATAAAACGTTACATCTAGATGTTTAAAAGACTAATAAAATTGCACGGATGTCAACAACGTATCTCAATGGATTTTGTCTTTTACCTCTTCCAAACACCTATACGCATTGCAATATTACAAGAATTACATTTTATTAAAAATGAATATAATAACCACCTTTATACCTGTGGAATACATGAAATGTAAGTGGGTCCTTTCTTCATTTCTCCAGCATTGTTGGAATTAAATGGCAGAGTCAACATGGTCAACGGTCAACGGTCTTGCTCAGTTGATTTGAAAATACATCGTGGAGTCCATTCATTGGTCTTCATTATTTTTCCATCGTCTAACTCGGGGACCCTTCGCATTTCTTAATCTCGGATGGACGCCAAATATTTCTTGATTTCCTTTCTGCAGGCTGGTCGTTGACACTTTCTGCAAGCGATATTACAGTCTTTGTCAGACATACTCGAATGAAGTCTTCGATATTCTTTGTCTGCACAATATTTGCAATTTAAACAAGCTCCACCACAGGGGAAAATGTCATCAGGCGCATGGGATAAAACACATCCAATTAAAAGCACTAGTACAAAAACTGCAGTGCTCTTCATTACTAGGAGGATGGTAGGAACAACGAGAAGCACATGTAGTTGAAATTGCAGAAAGAAATAAAACGGAGAATTTGGGTACTGTTACCTAGATTCCTAGTACATAGTATACAATTTGATGATCTCTTAGCAACGTGTTTATTTTGAGCTCGCGAGTGTTTAGCGAGTGTTGGAATCTTAGAATGTAGCTATTTTGGGGTGCAACATTTTCTCAACTCGGTTCTTTAATAAAAAAATATTTACAAAAACGAAAAATATAAGAAATGAAATATAACTGAAGACTGTTGCAAATACCACTGAAGTGATTTTTGCTTTCTCACACTTATTGCAGTACCGGCAGAGAAGAAGCGACTCAGAAATGTCTGTCGGCATGCTGTGATCAGTGGCGGCCCGTGCTTAGGTTGCGCGGTTTCACAGCTCCCAGATAATCGGAAAAGATCTCATAATATCTTAGGAATATACATTTTCCTTTTAATGACTTTCAATACTCAAGAGATTGCAGCAATATCGATGTATATGAAATCATTTTGAAACCAAAGAGCGTCCTATTGGCGCTCTCTCCGGTATCTAGTGCTTTGCCACGAATTGCGCCACGCTCTTGGCTGTATTGGTGGGTTTACTGCATTTACTCTTTGGCCTTTCGAATTATCACGCCCAGAGGAGCCAGAGGAGTGGCGCTGTTTAGTGCTGCACGGTGACGGAGAGAGAGTCAGGGGAATTCCAATATTCTGTCTTCGTCTGACTCGCTGCAACGGAATTTCATGAATTTCGCTTTTTATTGAAAGTACAGAAGTGCCGTCAATTATTGGCGATGTTCAGGTCATTGATTATATTTGGACATTTTTTTTTCATTTGATACAACTTTCTCGCCTTTCGAATTCTTCGTAAGAAGAGAAAGTTATGTAATCGTGCACCAGAAAACGCGACAATTTCACCTGAAAAAACCTTATTGCCGGTTCTAGTATCGAAAAAGTGGATAAATCCTCTTTCTAAATTTAGGGGGAAAATCCTCTAACTAGTGGAGTATCCAGAACCCATGTTTTGCTGGTTCTTGTTACTCAACAATCAATTGAAGGCAAAACGTTCGTTTGTCCGTCCGTCTGTGGTCAACGCTAGTGGCTATACCGTTCAGCCGATTTTCTCCAAACTTAATATTCCGTAATCGATCTGAATAAATACATAAACTAGTGAAGCTATGGAATGGCACAGACTTTCTCGTCCTAGTTTGTTTTCTATTATTTCAACTGTTGACAAGTTTTTTCCGATAGGCATCATTGTCTTCTCGCTTGTTTTTTTCGGCAAGTTTTTTTTTACATTTTCTTATTTACTTGGCTCGTAATGTTAGAACGGAAACGACCATACACTTATTTTTATTGTAGAAGTATTCATTGACCTTCGTAACTGGATAGCAGAGGTAGCTATTTGGTGATGTAAGGCCTGAGTTTTTCGGAGAATTTCGAAAGAAAATAATTTTATTTGTGTGAAACTCGTCGATGCAATAGTGCTTGTTGCAATGTACTTAAGTGGCTTGAGGAAATCAAAGCCAGAACCACGTGCGCTCTAGAGGTACCTTACACGAACACACGGATACAATTATGTAAATAATGTATCAGTTAAGACTTTTATTTAACTTACTTGTAATTAATTTACTTGAAATGCTAACATTTTTATTACATGAATGAGTGAAAACCAGAACGGTATAAGTAACACTATAAATTCTGAGAAAAAACATTTAATTTAGGCTATATGTCAGTAGCAATGTGTTTTTTGTGGTTTTAATGAACAACAGAAGTACCATGACTTTACAGTAATATTGACTTAAACAGATTTCTCAGTAATTATAAAATGTTACTTATGCCGTTCTGGTTTTCACTCATTCGTATAGTCGTATTTTGAATTTTTGAAATTACATTCCCGTTATTCGACGGAAGTACAACCTTCCGTCTGTTGGGGCATTGCCGCCTCTGGCTGTGATACGTCATGTGACCTAATCTGAAGCAATCAGCTTGCGAGGACTTGTTCACTTTCTCACAGCCAGCGTTCCGCGTTTGCGGCTCAGCTGACTCACTCGCAGTCGCGGTGGCGATAAGATTCGAACGTGATATCAAGACGTGTCATAGCCCGTCAGGAGTTCAAATGTTTTGAGATTAAATTTCTCTAAGATGTAGGTGATGCCATGTGCGTTACAGCTCATCGAACTGATATCGTGCGCTGGAAAAGAGCGAATTTTCAACACACAAACTCCTATTGACGGCAACGAAAAAGTTGCTAAATATATATAAAAAAATACATTAACACGCGATTTAGCTAGAATCCATGGTTTGTGCGTCCTTCATATCAAAAAATCGATTGGCGGCAAAACATCTGTCTGTCCGTCTATCTCTCTGTTCACAACGCTAGCGCTTAAATAGTTCAAAAATGTTCTCCAAAATTGATATTCCTCAATCGTTCTACCTGGTGTCACGTCGCCTGGAATTTTAAACCAATATTTTAATTTTGCGGGATGTTTTAACTGAAGCTTCTCGGACATTTTGATAATTTTCAAGAAAATAGCTCCGAAGCTTTTGGTTACAATTTGTTGAATAGTGCGAAAGGCGTTTAAGAGAATGGATCAGATCTCTTTTTCATTGAAATCCCTGATTTTTCAAAAAGTACAAAAATTCAAAAACAAATCGGCGTCTTCCTACAACTACAGTAATAGCAACAGAACACAAATTCTATCTATAAGAGCAATTGCCCTACTAGAGCAATTTCAACTACATGTGCTTCTCGTCATGAAGAGTGCTGCGGTTTTTGTACTAGTGCTTTTATTTGGATGTGTTTTATCCAATGCACCTGATTATTCCCTGTAAATATTTCCCTGCTTGATTAAATTGCAAATATTGGGAAGGCAAAGAATATCGAAGACGTCATACGAGTATATCTGAAAAACAATAAATATCTCATATCTCTTGCAAAAATGTTAACAACCAACCTACAGAAATGAAATTGAGAAAATATTTGACGCTCCTTCGAGATTAAGAAACGTGAAGACTCCCTGGGTTGGACGATGGAAAAATAATGAAGACCAATGAATGGACTCCACAATGTATTTTCAAATCAACTGAGCAAGACAGTTGAATGTATTGACACTGCCATTTAATTCCAACGATGCTGGAGAAATGAAGAAAGGACACACTTGCGTTTCTTAAATTTCCCTGGTACAAATATGGTATTTGAAAGTTATAGAAAGTTATATTCATCATTTCCAGTGAGGACTCTGGCACAAACATTTTTGAGAGCAATTCTTTCAATCACAAAATATTTCTCTTATTTCTTTCATGATAACTAACTTTTATTATTTTTTTTATAAAATGCTATTTTTGTAATATAGCATTGCGTGTTGGTGGCTGGAAGAGGTAGAAGACAGAAACCAAAGAGATTCGTCGTTGAGATCCCTACAATTGTATTTGACTGTTAAATATCTGGACGTAACGTTTTATCCAGAATAATAAATGAAATTGTAAGGTATGTAATATTTATTGTCTGTTTTCTAGCATTAATTAAAAGGCTACTATGTTTTAATAGATTAATAAGAACTTTAAACAATTAATATTAAGACTCCGTTTACAGTTCAACATAAAATAAGCCTTTTTCTACGAAAGAAACGAATCATACTAAGGAGACGAAACATAACGACTATAACACTAATTGTGGAGATAGATCTAAGACTCCAGTTATAGTATACAGTAACTATAAACAGAGCATTGAAAGCGCGAATTTGGGAACGTAAGTGTAATACATCGTTAGATGGAGATAAGCATAATGTAATATCAAATCCGGCTTTATACAAGTAACTATATGAATTGGAACGACTTACTAATCATGTACTAAGAAAACAAACATTCCACAAAGTAACTTCAAAAATATTACTACATACAATACCACAAATGTGTTAATCTCACAACTGAAGACGGATAAGCCTAATATTTACAAAACACATTCAATACATATCTTCATTATAAATACACGATGTGAATGTGCTAACCAGAATGGCGTATTTGACATTTTACAAATTCTAAGAAAAGTGTGTTTATTTTAGGCTATATTTCAGTGGCAATGTATTTTCGTGGTTTTAATGAAAAATTAAAATCCTGTAGTTTTAATTACGAAACAAAATCACCACGATTTTCAGTAATATTGATTAAAATAAACAGATTCACTGAATTTATTAAATGTTGCTTGTACCGTTCTGGTTTTCACCCAATCATACAAATAATTACTATCATAATATATTTCATGATAACTTTGTTTATTTTTGACCTCTGTCACTGAAGCGCTAACATTTATTGAAACAGCTTCTTTAATACGATTAATGTTTTGTATTCTCTCTACGAGTATTATAATTGATGATTCTTGGTACTAGGCTTGGTACGTATTTTTTAATTTCTATATTAATGTTCACTTTGTTCTGAATACATGAGTTTTTATAGCTGAGCCCATTTCATCGCCTCCTTTATTATTTCAGTAGTATACAACCTTTTACGACACTCACGCACAGCCAACCTTGATACATGAGGTTTCTAAGGAAAGCGAATTTCTCGGAGATGTGACGAATTGCACTTTAACTTTAAAAACCTGAAGGATTTTTGAAAAATCGCAACTACATATACATATCAAATTCAACTCGCACAAGTCGGTCATATTGTCAAAATCTATATAGTTAAATATCTTCTAAACGAAGAAATTCTAGGGTCTTAAAACCTAGACGTTCGACGCTTCGATATTATTCAATATCAACTATACTACTCAGCGCTGGAGACGATCTTTGTTTGTGACGTCACTTTCAGCACACTTAGATTTCTCCAACTTAAATGAATGCTTTCTGTGTACGCCGTGATTTACGCCGACTGATGAGGTTTATTTGCATTATCTTTAATTCAAGATTATGCAAATAAACCTAAATACTCTCGCTGCAACAATTAGAAGAATTAATAGTTGATTGATACCAGTGAAGACTGCTTTTTATGTGCATAGTGCAAGCATTCATTTATCGAATGTAACGATATTCTTATTTCTGTAAAAAAATTGTGAAATAACCTACAGTATCTACTGAATCTGCAGAATCAGAACCCACAGAATCCCCAACTGTATGTGAAATGAAACTAATTACTTGATATTCTAGGCGATTAAATTGCACGGGTGTTCCTCTCAGTTCGGTTATGAAGTTAAATAATATTCCAAAGAGTAGCGTTATGTTTGTCCGATCCTGTATTTTCGCTTGGACAACTGTAAATAGCTTTCTCTTGAGTAAAAACTTTTGGAATACTTTCATGACTATTAAGAAAAGGGAAAAGCTGTCAAGGAAGTTTGTATAATTTCTTAAAGAAGTGTTCTGAATTGTTCCAAGAATATGTCTAAAATACTCAATAAATCATTATTAATTTTTTTTCTAACATCAGTTTCACTATTCTTTATTTTTATATTATATTATTTAAGTACAATACACGTACCCTTTTTATTTTTAAACAAATAAACATGTTTCGTTAACAACTTCCTTAAAAACTCAACATTCGGAATACATTAAGGAAATACATAGCCGGAATCGATAGGGACGAAATTTCCGGTTTAGGGGGGGGGGGTTCAGTGGTAGGTACATCAGTGACATCTGTTGATGCCCTTAATCACCTTTGCCGGTCAGGTAGCTAGTGACATGCCTTACAACTTCTCTTACCGGTGACATGCGGAGAGACGATTCCTAACAGATTATTTTGAGTCTTGCATTTCATATTCACGTGACCTTTTCACATTATCAATGGTGTAAAGAAGATAAGAGTTTGTAATTAATATATAAAATGAAAAAATAGAATTTACTTTTATTTATTATTCGCCGAGTAAATTTCTGATTACTATTTATTTCATACTTTTCTTCCCGATTCATTATATAAGAATTGGATATGAAATATTATTCATTGCATTAAACTTCACTCTTGTACACCCTAGTCACTTCTACAACCATATGTGTCCGTTTTTCACCCTTAGAAATAAGTACTGTCCGGGACTGAGTTCTCCGACCGCGGGACGGAAGGGACGTATGCCTCTTCCAAGAAACGGAGCGGTGGTGGGGAGGACATCCCGGCCGTCGACGTACTACTAGCCACGCGAAACACATTTTTTTATTTCACGATCGCGGACATTTTTCTTGCATTATTATTTTAGTATCTAACTTACCTTATTCAGAATCTGATGATGATCTGCAGGCTTCACTCTCTGATGAACCACTGTCGGAATCCAAATTAACAATTATTTCGTCAATGATGTCCGGTACAATACCATCTTTATCCCAATAATCACTTTCTATTTTTTCCACGTGCCTGCAAAATCCTTGCCAGTCCTGCCCTCTTGTATTGCAGTTTCAATGTTTTCTTGCAACTTGGTAACTGACATATCACCTGTTACATTTCGCTCCCTAAATATCCGCTTTACTTTCGCCCAAGCAAGTTCAATTGGGTTCATCTCACACATGTAGGGAGGGAGTCGTACAACTGTATGTCCGTGTGCTGCTAGCAACTCATCGATCTTGTACTGCTTAGCGCGTGGTTTGAGAGGTGCAATTAATCGGTACAAATCAGTCTTACGCATACTTTCTTCACAATGCACTCCCTTTCTTTGAATCCATACAATCATATCAGCTTTTCTTGAGTATGCGGACGGCATCTTGTTGACTTCCATACTGTGGTATGGAGCATTGTCAAGGACAACAACAGCATGCTCTGGTAGATGTGGCAATAATTTTTCACGCACCCATTTCTCAAAATTAATGCCATTCATTTGGCCGTGGTAGTCTCCCACAGTACTACCAGCTCGAAAGATTAGACACGTGTCGCAAAGAAATCCATTTTCCCCCCCTGCGTGAACAATTATTAGTCTACTTGTTGCATTTCCCATCACTTAGACACCACAAACGTCATCACTCTGCCAGCACTTTTGAAATTTAAGAGTGTTATCAACCCATGTCTCATCCACATAGATGATATCTCGGTTCTCTTCTCGAAATTGTTTCAATTGAACAATGTATCTGGATCTCCAATCCACTATGTCCGACCTCTCTATCAGCACCCGCCGCTTTGATTGGCACCTTTTCCATTTAAAACCCATTGATTTCATAACCCGCAATAAAGATTTTGGACCCCAAGGAAAATTAATTTTGCCCTTAATAATTGGAAGAAGCTTTAGCACCGTCGGCACTACCTTTTCTCTCATGTAGAAATCCAGAATCGTATTTCGAATGATACACTGGTCAAAACTATCTACATGGACAGAATTGCCACGTGACACTCTTCTCTTCTTACCAGGAGACTTCAGCTTCCGATTTGGGCTATTCTCATTCCTCTTTTTATTTTCTTTCCGAATGTCTTTGATGGTGGTGTGTCCAACTCCTGTGTATTCGGAGGCTCTTTCACTCGCTTTCATTAAAGGTAAATGTAAACATTTATCTTCTTTCTCCTTATCACATATTTCAATCACACGGGCAATGATTTCGCGACACTCGCTGTGTATAGTCGTATTAGTAACTCTCTTTGCCATGATGAGAAACTAATGGTTTTCACACGTTAACACTCGGGTCCTGCCACAAGCGAACTAGCCGCTCCGATGTTCTTGGAACGCTTGCGATTATGTCACGTGACATTGTGGGTGCAACGAAAGCCATCCCCTCCTACCCTGCCACTCGCCCCGCGCGGAAACTAGGACCCCTCTCCGGCGGTCGGAAAACTGAGACCCGGACAGTATCTCGGATTTTTTCTATTGATGTCGGTCGAATGCTGGAGCAGTGCCATAACGAACGACCACGAACCGCGCGCGATCATTTCTTCCTCATCCATTCCTCTCCTCTCATTCATACTTGCACTTACCCGCACTACTCTACCTCAAATGTCGGTACCGGGATAGGTGGTTCTATTGCAGCGCGCTTGCCAGGAGGATCCAGTGGGAGAAAACACCCCAACCCCTCCGAGATAAAACATACACTACACTTACGGAACGAATTATCATAACCATTGACGCCTGGACTGGAAGCACTTTGCCGCCCTCTCTTTCCACTTCCCCGGCCGCCGGCCTGTGTCTACGTCTGGCGGGCGCGCCCGCTCGTTCGCCCTCGATGTCGTTCCCTCGCGCCGGCTGCGCCGCGGGCGGTGACGCCGATGTGCTTTGGAGCTGATGAGGAAACCTCCCCCTAATTGGGCCGCGCCGAGCAGCGTGACCGACTGTGGAGCGATCTATTTGGGGAGCCGCTAATTCACTACCGTTTCCACTTTGAGGCCGGCCGGCCCTTTCACTGCCTGCATGCCGTGGAATCCTCATCTTCTTCACCTTCATTAAAAAGCTTTTTCTTATATTTTGTACACAAAATGTATTCAATGTATACTACTAATGACCGATATATAGATGATATTAGGAGTGTTCACAAGTAGTATTTCGGCCCAAAAAATTGTTTGAAAATGTTTTTTCACGGACTCAAGGTTGTTATGGTCGAATTTGCAAATTTGAATTTACCTCATTTCTTTTGCTAGAATCGTTTAGACGTTCTTACGTTCCAATTCAACAATGAGAACGCAGTGACACGGCAGATTAAAAATTCTACTTCAACAACTTCTCAATGTTGTGCGGAATGTTTGGGTGTGTGGAACGGGTGTATTAGCTTTATATGAATTAAATTGTCGCGCATAATGGTCTACTGAATGACAGAAATTGAGGTATTAAAATGTATGTAAGCGTTGCGCATGCAAAATCAAAATGAAAATACGAGAAATATGAGACGCAATCACAGGCAAGATTACAACTAATGTATTACAAAATGTAAGTGCCGTGGCCGAACAGGCTCCCTTAAAGTTGCCGCCGGTCGACGGTACCGATACTGCTCAAGAGAGCGCGCTGTCCGACAGCGCGGCAGTACCGTCACGCCCGAGCAGACAGCGGCGCGCGAGAGCCCACCCTTATCAGCGGGCTGGCCAGCGATCCTTCGCCGCAAGCGAGCTATAAAAAGAGCCGCTCGGGCGGCGAGAGGCAGTTGGAAGCGAGCGTCTGCAAGTGATTAGCGAGTGCCATTGTGAATAGTTGATACGTCGAAGTGCTTACGAACTCTGGACTGCCCCTACGGATATTTGGTGATTTAGCGACGTATTTGGACTCTCTCCTGGAATTCTGTTAGAACTTGGCTATTGTAAATTGACTTGCTCTTTTGGACTGTGGAATAAAACACGTCGTGTAAAACCGTGTTTATCTTTGTTGTTTTTCTGGTCATAACAACTTGGCGACGAGGAAAACTAGAATGGAAGCCGACAGCCCGTTAGTGCAGATGCTAACACTACTGCAGCAGCAGATGCAGCTGCAACAGGAGGCGTTCGCGCAGCAGCTACGGCAGCAAGCTGAGGCGCAGCGGCAGCAAGCGGAGGTGCAGGCGCAGCAGCTGGCGATTCTGTTGGAAGCTATCAACAGACGCCCCCCGCCCCAATTTCACTGCTTCCAGCCCGACTCAGAGGAGTGGTCAGAGTATCTGGAGAGTTTTGAACAACACTTATTATGTCACCAGGTAGGTGACGCAAAAACAAAAAAAGCGTTCTTTCTAAGTTGTGTTGGGAACAAAGTGACGAGTTTGTTGGGAAAACTACTCCCAGATAGAGACTCATCTGATTGGAGTTGGGAAGAAATTAAAAACAAATTAGACACTTATTTTAACAAAACGCCGCATGTACTGGCAGCTCGGTATAAATTTTTCCAGTGCCGGAAAAGCGAAGGTCAGTCGCACTGCGAGTGGATCACGGAATTAGCTGGTTTGGCGCGGCAGTGTCATTTCAAATGCCCGCCATCAGAAGGGGAAACATCATACGCTGAAACACTCATCAGAGATATGGTGGTCTTGCACACGCCGGAGGACAAAATTCGGTTTTTAGCCTTGCAAAATGGAGATCCGTCATTGGAGGAAATTAAAACCCTGTGCAAGACTTACGAGACTACGCGTGAGACAGCCCGCCAAATCACGGCCGGTTCATGCGTGTGTAGCGTTACCGATAGCAATTCAGTGAAAGACAGCAGTTCTGACAGTATTAACAGTTTAAGTAGTTGTGTCAGTACAAGATCGGCGCGAGAGAAAAGAAGTGAAGCGAGGAAAGGTAGACAAAATAATCAGATAGGGGCAAAGTCAGCAAAGTGGGGCGGCGACTCAAGGAAAACAAGAAGTACGAACATTTTCAAGGCAAAGAAATCTTGTAAAGGTTGCGGGAAATATCACAGTAGAGCCGAGTGCAGGTTCAGGGAAGCGCAATGCTTTTACTGCAAGAAAATGGGCCACATCCAAGAAGTCTGTGAACGAAAACGACATGCGGCACGAAGCGCAAGACACGAAGAAGACATAGAGGTAGCCATGGTCAGTGAGGTCATTAGTGGAGAGGGGCAGAGAAAATTAACGGTGCAAATTAAGGTAGGCAGTCAACCAGTAGATTTCCTGTTAGATACGGGAGCACCGGTTACGCTGATCAATCTAAACACGTACCGCCTTTTAGGGTCTCCCGGTTACGCTAAAGTACAAAAAAGATTGACCAGTTTCGGGAAGACGCCTATTAAAGTGTTAGGGAGTGTGCGCGTGCAAGCTTAATACAAGAGCAAGCAGGCAATCATAGAACTATTAGTGGTCGACCGGTATGATGTAACAAACATCCTGGGGTTAGACTCCTTTGATAAACTGGGATTTGGAGTCGTAGATGAGGTGAATCAGATATCAGACCAGGATGAGGTGCACGTCATTAAAGATTTAGTTTCAGAATTCGCGGAGGTGTTCTCGCCCGGGTTGGGAGAATGCAAGGGATTTCAGGCTAAGATCCAGCTTAAAGAAGGACATAAGCCTCGCTTTTACAAAGCGAGACCGGTGCCATGGGCACTTAGAGACAAAGTCAAAGAAGAATTAACACGGCTGCAGAAAGAAGGGGTGATTACGCCAGTAACAGTGAGCCAGTGGGCCACGCCTTTGGTTCTAGTGAAAAAATCAAACGGGAAGATTAGGTTGTGTGGCGACTTCAAAAGCACGGTGAACCAACAAGTAGAAGTGGAGCAATATCCGATTCCCAAGCCGGAAGATCTTTTCTACAAGCTATCAGGCGGACAACAGTTTTCTAAAATAGACCTTAGGGATGCTTACCTACAAATACCGTTGGATCCCGCGGCCAAGGAAGTACTGGTAATCAATACTCCGCTCGGTCTATTTAGCTATAACAGGTTACCTTTTGGAGTAAACTCAGCGGCAGCAATCTTCCAGCGCTGTCTAGAGCAAATTACCTCGGGCCTGGATGGTTGCTGCAATTATCTAGATGATATCATCGTCACAGGACGCAGTCTAGAAGACCATACACAGAACTTGAGAAAATTGTTTACAGTGTTGCGAGACAGGGGTTTTAAGGTAAATCAGGAGAAATGCGAATTTTTCAAAGAGAAAGTAGTTTTTCTGGGGCACGTGTTGGACAGCACGGGGATAGCCCCTACCCAGCAGCATGTACAAGCCATTATTCAGATGCCTCCGCCAACGGATCTAAAACAGCTGCAAGCTTTTTTGGGCAAAGTTAACTACTACAATAAGTTTATTAGAAACTTTTCGGCAATAGCAGCTCCTTTAAACCACCTGAGAAAGAAAGGGGTCAGATTTGTATGGTCGGAAGATTGCAACAAAGCTTGGAACAGTTTAAAGCAAGAGTTACTACGCACGGTAAGACTTAATCATTTTGTCCCGGGAAGGATCACAACCGTGGCGGCAGATGCCTCAGACTACGGTCTGGGAGCGGTGTTATCACAAAAAGATGGAAAAGGGATCGAGAGGCCAATCGCTTTTATGTCGAAAACTTTAAACAAACATCAGAGAAATTACTCCCAGGTAGAGAAGGAAGCGTTGGCAATCATTTTTGCGGTGAAAAAATTCAACGAGTTCCTTTACGGGACCAAATTTCACATTATTACGGACCATAAACCTCTGGTGCAACTTTTCCACCCAGGGAAGAAGATCCCAGAATCCACAGCCAAGAAGTTGCAGAGGTGGGCGTTGTTTCTTGCAGATTATGACTATCAGATCCACTATAGAAGCACGTCGCAACACGCGAACGCGGACGCGTTATCTAGATTACCCGCCGGCCCACACCCAGTTTTCGACGCGTCTGAAGAGGAGTGCCTCCAGCTAGACCTGGAGGATCTAGGAAACCTAGCAGATTTCCCATTAGAGGCTAGGACTATAGCAAGAGAGACGGACAAGGACCCAGAGCTGAACCAGGTTCGGCGCTTCATCAGAGAAGGGTGGCCAACGCGAAAATTAAGAAGCAACGCCAGATGGTACAGCAAGCAAGACAGATTGTCATGCAAAGCGGGAGTTTTATTGTTGGAGGGCGAAGAGTTCACAAAAGTAATTATACCCAAGAGCATCAGACAGACAGTGCTTAAGTTGTTACACCAGGGACATTGGGGGATAGTTCGTACGAAGCAGCTGGCGAGGCGGCACTGTATGTGGCCGGGGATGAATAACGACATTGTACAAATGCTGAAGAGATGTGAGGCTTGCCAGCTCAACCAAAGTGCCCCCCCCAAAGACCTGACACCTTGGCCGGAGCCGACAGAACCATGGGAAAGGGTCCACGTGGATTTCGCCGGCCCCTTTTGGGGGTCTATGTGGTTGGTAGTAGTGGACGCGAAATCAAACTACCCGTATGTAGTTGAAATGGGGAGCACCACATCTACGCAGACCGTAGAGATGCTCGAGAGGATTTTTGTGACAGAGGGTCTACCTGTGGTGTTGATTTCAGACAATGGTCCGCAGTTTTCGTCCCAGGAATTCGCAAAATTCTGTGCGAGCAACGGCATACATCACATCTGTGCACCGCCTTTCCACCCACAGTCTAATGGAGAGGCGGAGAGGTTCGTACGAACCTTCAAAACGGCCATGGGGAAAGCGCGGGCAGCGGGGACGCCAAAGTCCCGAGCTCTATTAAGGGTCCTGGCTACATACCGGGTCCTGCCAGGTTCGACAGGCAAGAGCCCGGCTGAAGTACTCCACGGCAGGCAGCCCCGGACCTTGCTGTCACTGCTCAGCCCTAGCGACCCGCATACAGCTGGAGGTATTAGACCAAAGTACAAGGTAGGTGACAAGGTGTATATTCAGTCACTTAAGAAAGAACCAGCATGGGTGCCCGGGATAATACAGGAAATTCGAGGCAGCAGAGTTTACGCGGTGCGGACCTTAGAAAGGCTGGTCACACGCCACCAGGGGCAGATCAGACCTCGTACTAACGAAAGTCGAGTAGACAGCAGGCCTTGGATATCACCCGAGGAATTCCGCAGAAAAGTGATGAAGGAAATAATTTATGTCCCACAGGAGCGCACGGCCGTTGGGACACCAACAGTTGCAGCTGACACACGGGAGGAAGCAGCCACCAGCAGCAGCAGAGAACCCGCCTGTTCGACCAGGACGGAACTCCGGCCCAGGAGGGTCACTCGTTCAGTGCGTTTTGCGCCATACGCAACGCATTTTGGCGCGGAGGGTGCCGTGGCCGAACAGGCTCCCTTAAAGTTGCCGCCGGTCGACGGTACCGATACTGCTCAAGAGAGCGCGCTGTCCGACAGCGCGGCAGTACCGTCACGCCCGAGCAGACAGCGGCGCGCGAGAGCCCACCCTTATCAGCGGGCTGGCCAGCGATCCTTCGCCGCAAGCGAGCTATAAAAAGAGCCGCTCGGGCGGCGAGAGGCAGTTGGAAGCGAGCGTCTGCAAGTGATTAGCGAGTGCCATTGTGAATAGTTGATACGTCGAAGTGCTTACGAACTCTGGACTGCCCCTACGGATATTTGGTGATTTAGCGACGTATTTGGACTCTCTCCTGGAATTCTGTTAGAACTTGGCTATTGTAAATTGACTTGCTCTTTTGGACTGTGGAATAAAACACGTCGTGTAAAACCGTGTTTATCTTTGTTGTTTTTCTGGTCATAACAGTAAGGATTGCTTATGTTTTGTTATTTTTACACAGTTAAACTACTATATTATATACTTACATAACCCAGAAATGTTCAATATATTGCGTAAGATTTGAAGAAAAAAACAGCCCAAATGGACCAAATGCCTCATAATGTATTGAGAATAGTAAGACCTTGGTTTCAATATAGTAACGTCTTAACTTAGTTTAAGAAACTTCTTTGCCTTGCTTTTCGCGCGTGAGATCAATAATCTGCAACCATGTCTCTCTTCCATTTCCCTTGATATCTGCGTTCCAGTTCATTTAGATTCTAATGAAATCTTTCTCCGTCATCTTCGCCTAGCATTACTAGATGCTCAGAGAAATAGTCCAGATGTGAATGGAACATGTGCACTTTTAAGCTCATTTTGCAGCGTAAATAATGGAGAGAAACACGAATTCTATAGATGTTTCTTTGTTTACAAACATCAATCTATGTGTAGTCCGAATTCTTTCTACTGCCGATAACGTTTAAGATCACATCTAGGAATGATGTTCAAGCACATCGTTCTGGAGCGCACATAACATCTTTATCAGTTAGAACCAATTAGAATCAGATAGAAGTTATCTGATATCTGGACCTGTGAATAAACCCTCTTTGATGTTGGCGTTACTGATGACAGGTAATCAGGTCACAGGTACTAAAAGCATTCATCTTCGAGCATTGACGAATTGCTTCATAATCCCAAGTTTGATACGAAGCAGTGGTAACACTATGTCAGACTTGTCAACAATAATATTTTGGTTTATGTTTTTTGAAAATACAACCCACTGTCGTGGGCATTGATACTGAAGTAGGCGCAATAGGGCTTTCTCAAGAACTCGATTGTTTTGCGTTGCTGTTGTATCGGCATGGAACTTACACACATAACAGAATGTGCTTGGACTGTTCTTTCAGCCAAGGCATGGTTGATAATACTGACTTGCTATAATCTTTTTTATTGAAATGTGTATTAAACACCGTATGTCACTCACTATAGGACACTTAAGAATACAAAAATGTCTGGGTCAAGGTGATTTCCAGCATAAATCCAAATACAGGTAATTGAAGAAACAAATAAATATTTAAAAAATAAAGCTACCTGTATTTAACAACATATTACAATTATTTTATCCATGAGTGTGTTAAAATATTTTACATACTTGATGCATGTAACCAGAGCAGATTAATTTTGAACTTTTTATAACGGCTGGCCGCTCTGATCGTTTTCGTTGTTTCTCCAATCAACACCCGGCGAATGATGGGGCAGTACTCTTACAAAAAGGTCACGGACCGCGAGCGAGATCTTTCCTTCCTCTTCCTTGTCCTCTCCCCATACACACACACATGGCACACGTGTCGGGAGAACAGTCGTGAGCTCAGAGCTTTCCCTGGCTGGGCGTTTCTCCTTTGGTGCCAGATACCTGGCTGAGGAAAAGCCGATGGGTAGGTTCGCCGAAAATGGGATTAGCGCTAGTAGCGGGGGTAGCGCAATAAAATAGGCAAAAGTGCCCCTCAGTCGAAAACATTTTTTGAAAATCGTGTAAAAAAAGTTTTTTAGCCGAATTTAAATCAGCAAAAAAAACGCAAAAAAACGTGTTTTAGCTTCTTTAATTGTTTAACCACATTACGCTTATTAATGTTGTTTTTAATCATTCTTGCGACTTTCAATAGATGATAAAGGGATTTCCAGAGTTTGTATTATTTTATTAGAAAAGATAACTAACGAAAATTAAAAATTGTAAGAATAAGATTATAACCTATTGAAATTTGAATATTGAACGAATTAGGATTTTGACTAAAAATAGTAAGACTTTATATGCATTATCCAGAATATTATTGTAAATGTAATGATTGTTTGTTATAGTTTTAGTATCTTATATTTTCAGAAAATCAATTGGTAATCCATAATTCTCTACTGATATGAACTCCGAATTGATTGTCTAAAAATTTAATATCTTAAAATAAGATTATCCAGAATACTTTCGTTGCTTTGATTTGATAGTTTTATTAATAATGACGCCAACTCTTGTTTCTTTATTTGGAACGTGTATACTCTGAAAAGACTCTGAAATTATGAAAATGTTCATTGAACAATCATTTTCGAATTCAATTGGTACCTCAACAGCAATTTTCCTTCGGTGTAAATACGCACGTGCTACAAAAACAAATATAAGCTTCATTAATCGACCATTAATTAGTTGTTGAAAAGCACAAAAAACGATATTCGTTTGTTCCAAAAGGCATTTCAATTAATTTTAGTTCCACATGTTTAGCTTGTGATTTGTGAGATGGATCATCGTCACTTGATTGAAATAATGGTTCGATTGTTTAATATCGATAGAAATTCTGACTGTTCCGACAAGCACATCTGCATCTTAAAGCTTCCCGAGTCTTGCAATATGAAAGTAGATGATAAATAAATACGCCCTTCAATGTAGAATCACACAGAAAACCTCACTAAGATGTGGATGGCAGACGTTGATCATCTGGGGACGTTAAAGCAAACGACAAGGGTATCTATCAAACACTGAGCCGTAGAGGTAGGTGGTAACTCTACGCATTGCGGTATAGAGCCATACGGCTTATTTTCACAATCTGCTGCTTAAATCAAAAACTGAGTGACTGAATCATGTAGTGACTATACTTAACATACATTTTAACTACGTTTCAAGTAACATTTTATATTATTTTTTGCATTGTTTTATCTTGTTTATAAACGCGTATTATTTTTACTTCCAGCAGATTGTAATATTATTCTTACAATTTCGTTCATTGTTTATCTCTTCTAAAAAACATAAAATTAAATCAAAAAAGAGAAAACTATTAACATATAAAAATAAGAAACTATTAAATTACTGCTTAATTTAAATTGAGCTGGCGAGTGCAAATTATAAGATAAAAGGTTGGAATTTTGGGAAACTGTAGGAAATGTAGGGCTAAAATGTGTATATAGCCCTCATATTGATTAAGATTTATTCAGTCAAAAAAACAGTAAAAACTGTGTGACGTAGGGGGGGCAAATATTATCTGCGCACGTTTTCGTGAGTTCCAGAATCCCTTCCCATCATTTTAACTATAAATAGTTGAAAGATGAGTAAAAGTTTAACATAAATAAATAAAAATAAATTTTAAAAATAGCAAGATAAGCAATATATGAAAAATAGTCATTTTTGTTTCTGAGTTATAGAAAATTTATTTGCATCGGTACACGAGTTGCAAGTATGATTTTTCTGTATTGCTAACAACATAGCAACTCGCCCTTACCTGTACTCTTACCATTACAAGCAAAAGGAGAGCTCAACAAAACGTGCGCATAGGGAAGCTACATTTACGTCCAGAAGCAAAACAAGGAGTAGTCAGAACAGGAGAGATTCACAAGGAACGAAGGAAAAAAATTTTGATCTTCTTTTTTTCCTTCTTTTTGGTTGATTGCAAGGGACACAATCAGATATAAAAAAAATGAAAAAGTTCTCTAAACATTCTTATAACCTATAGAAAAATGCAAAATGCACTAAAGTCAATATTCATAGGCGCAAACTGCTTAAATAATTTAAACTGATTTAAGAAGCGAAAAAACACGTGTTTTCATTTGCGTGAAGTACTCCGGCAAACAATGCGGCAATCGACTTAAATTCGGCAAAAACCTTTTTTTACTGAAGAAATACGTTTTTCCATATAAGCAATTTTTATCATCGGGGCCAAATGTACCTATCTTACTAGCCCGTTTGAGAGACGTTTTTGAAAAACTAATTGAAAAAAACAAAATAGTCTATATTTCACGCAAAATTACTCGAAAACGTCTCAAATTTACAAAAAATGACCATATTTCAATATGCTTTTAAAGAACATATATCATTAAAGAAAATACCTTTATCATCAATATTGTAGTTGTAGGAAGATGCCCCTTCCCCAAAATTGGCTCTTTTTCAATTTTCAAAAAATAAGGGATTTCAAGAAACATGAGACCTGCATCATTCTCTCAAACATCTTTGACGATATTCGGGGACAGCGACCTCCCGCAAAACTGGTGCCATTTCCGAGAACACTTTGGGACTTCTTATTCCCCTCACGTAACCTCAAAAATAAAATTTTCCAAAACTCTCAAAGTCTCAGCTTCGTTCAGACCGATAGAGAATATCAATGTTAGAGAAATCTGGCTGAACGATGAGGCGCTAGCGTTGTCCACAGGCGGACAGACATACGGAGGAAAGACACAGACAGACAGAATGACAGACAGACACACAGACAGAGGGACAGATGTTTTGCCGTCAATCAATTTTTCGGTATCAAGGTCCCACAAAAATTGATTTTGGATACGCCACGTATTGCAGGAAGTAATTTACTCTAACATGATTTATCCACTTTTTCGTTACCAGGGTCCGCCAAAAAAAGATTTTCTGTCAACAACACGATTACAATACTTTTTTCTTTCATTCGTAAAGGCGAGTAAGGACAAATTGAAATTGTGTTAATTAATTAATTAATTAATTAACTAAAATAATTAAATAATTAATTAAAATAGTCTTTATTGATGGCGAGGCTCAGGCCATTTAGCCTGCTCTTCCGCCTGATCATTTTCAAAAAAGTTAATACAATAGACAATGAAGAGAAATACGTACGCAATTTGGATGAGGGGTTTTTCCACATTGAAGCGAGGGAGGAAGGAGAGAAAAAGGAATAATCTCACAACATTTGTGAAATGAAATTTATTTATTTTAAGTGAGGGATGTGCTAAAGTTAATCTTAAATGTATTAGAACGCTACGAGAATTTACTCAAATTTAGATAAATTATATTTTCTGACTCAGCAAATTAGGTACAGAAAGGATTGAACGGATCTTGTATAAGTCAGTGAAAGGTTAATAAGTACTACTAAATATTTCACACAGAGACAGGCGAGACAGGCGAAACTGACGAGGCACGAGACGGACAAGGCGGACTAGACTGACAAGGTGGACAAGACACAGGCAAAAACCCTGAAATTCCGGGAAAATTTCGTATTTGATTTTACCCAGCATTACATAATTGTGTACTACACTCCGTTTATACTTACGCATACGAGAAATTACTCTGGGATATCTCATTTTCTCTCCCCCTTGGTATTCAATTGCTTCGCTAGTAAAGGTAATAGTGCATCCTTGCAGCTTACATTGACGTATGTGAGGAAAGTTCGTACCCTATACCCATTAAAGTATGTTAACTGATTGAATTATCGGCAAAGGACAGGTACTAAGTATCTTTATGGTACAAATATTAATGTTTAAATTATTGAAATGCGCATATATGGAAAATTGTTAAAAGCGGAGAAGGTTCATACCCAAACTGTGGACCCAGGTTTTCACTTGGTATCGATGAACTCAGCGATGTGAGATATCGAGATTAAAAGTGGGCTGGTAACCTTAGACATACAGGGCGGGAGATAGGCTCTTTTAACACGGCGCACAGTGAATCGAAAAGGTGAAGGGTGAAAAAGAGAAAGGATGGGGGCATCAGGTTGGAACACGGTGAAAAGGAAATTGGTTCTGTTGTGAAGGCCGTCTCGCTCTATAGTCCCGGGGTAGAAAGGTGGGGAATGTGGAGAAATATATGCCGGATTGAACTCATTTTCACTCTTCAAATCAATTACTGATTTCCAAAAATTGTTTATTCTGTTTCCTTTGAAATCTCGGGAACGGATTACGTCAGATAATTGTTTTAATTCAAAATATTATTTAATGGAAATGCCATATCTACAAAATGTACACAGAAAGTACCCAAATTCGAGCCCCTATTTTGTTTTCGAATATTTTGAAATCCAATTTTCTGCACAATTAAATCAAAATATTAGCAATTAATACCTTACTTATTTATACAAATGCTATATTCTTCTTAAAATGATTGTCCAAGTAGTTTAAGAATAAAATATTTTTTTCATAAACATTACACTCTTGGATTTTAAAAAAGATTTCCTAATGTGAGCCCCCGCAAATGTTTTAAGAAAAGCTTAAAATTAAAAGGCAAAAAAGCACTCTGCATCTTCGTCATCTGGGAGGGAAGATATCCCTTATAGAACTTCCAATTTAGAAGAGCCAGAGGACATCTCGTTTGATTCCTCGTCGGAGGTGGAATCTTTCTTTTGCTTTCTAACTACAGAATTTTCTTAAACCCCTCTTTTAGGCTTCTCTGAGATTAAATTCCGAAATTTTTCTTTTGACTTCTTTCTTCTTCCTGTCATCTCGAACTAATAGGCTTCAGAGGAAGCCCTTGCTTTTTATTAGACTCTTAAGGAGTAATCAAATATCCTAATTGTTTTTATTTTACTAGACGAAACCTTAGGGGGCTCTGGTTCGGCACCAGAGAGTTTATACTCTAAATGCCAAAAACATTTTTCAAAGCAAGTAAACTAAACTACATTACCCTACGTCATTAGCTTGTAATGTTCCCTACAAAATAATGTAATGGTTAAAATGTTACCGATGAAGTAGCGACAGCAGGCAATTAAGAATAAGCACATAAAAAACCTTACAAATAGTAAAACATATTTTTACGCTAAAATAACTGATGATTTTTTAACGGTTCAACTGCAAGAATTAAAGCCACCGTGCACTCAACAGTTCTACTATACTAGGGCCGATTGAGTCCGAGCGCCCCGTCCTTTCCGTAGGGCTCACTCGGCCAGTGGTGGCTTGTAGATAAAGGGCATGATATGCCAAGAGGATCGCCCTTTGGAGCAGTCCATATTTGAAGTAATCGACGCGAAATTCCCCTACTGCTTGATAGGATGGACCAAACAGATTAAGGCAACGAGGATGCATCAAACATATTTAAAGGCGAAAACGTACATTTTTATCTATTATACTGTTATCAATTTACAAATAAGTAAAGTACAAAAGTTCATTTCTCTTTAATATATATATATATATATATATATATATATATATATATATATATATATATATATATGTGGAACAAGCTTTGGAAACCTGGTACAAGAAATGTTCTCAAATGGGAGCTCCCACAAATGACAAGTGCTTATATTCTTTGATTTTTGCAGATGATCAGGTATTTATGGCATCAGATCGAGAAGATATGGAGTATATGCGTCGCAAATTAAAAGAATAATACGAAAAATGGGGACTGAAAATCAACCTTAAAAAGACAGAATATTTATGTATATGAGGAGATGCCTCTAATATTAATGTCGCTGTCTGGATAAAATAAGAAACGAAGTGGTATGGGAAAGAGCTGGGGTTCAAACGACCATAACCAGAAGACTAGAAAATAAAGCTCTTCAATGGCATGGACATGTCCACAGGATGCGAAATGAGAGATGGGCAAAACAAATTTTAAATTGGATACCTGAAAGAAGACGTAGAACAGGTAGACCTGTTTTAACCTGGTAGGCATATATACATGAAGTAATGGAGGAGAAAAGGATTGGAAGAGGGTCAATGGAAGGACCGAGGATTGTGGAAATCGAAAACGGCAAACTCTAAGGGGTAGAAACCATCGAAGAAAAAGAAAAAGAAGAAGCCTCTCGGCGGCCTCTCTAGGCGGGTGGCGCGCTGTGACGTAATTTGAGACTCTCAGCCGCCACTGGGAGCGTCTCGCTGCGACTGTCGGCGAGGAGTGGTCTCGACGTTGGTTCGCGCGGTGACTCGACGTGTGATGCGCGAAGACGTCCACGGAGACGCTCGGCCGCGACTGTCGGTGAGGGCGTTGTCTCCGCGGCCGTTCCTGACGTCGCACGTGGATGTGCGTGGCTGCTGGGGGGTGACGGACGGGACGTGGTCGGGAAGCGACTCGTGACGACTGTCTGCGCTAGGATACAAAGGTGCCGCCAGCCAATGCGAAGGCCGGACGACAACGTGGCAGGTGAGGCAGCTCGATCGCCTGGTCGCGCCATGACAGTGCTGCGCCCCGTCGATTGCTGCCCGGACGTGCTTTCGCGCGCATTTTGGATGTGGCGCGTACATATGAAATAAGGAGTACATACACGTTACATGCCGATCCGGTGGCCGAGATCGCTAAGGCAGTAGTGCCGTAGCGATCTCGGGCCGAAGGATCGCGGGTTCGAGTCCCTCCTCGGGCATGGTTGTGTTGTGTTCGTCCTTTCACCCCCTATTATCATCATCATTTCGGGGAAGGCAACGGGAAACCACCCTGAATAATTCACCATCCCAAGAAAACCCACTATGGGTCACCTAACTGCCGTATATGGTAGATAGGACCAAAAAAAAAAAAAAACACGTTACATTGTAGTTCTCAATTCTAGTTCGAAGAACTCGAAATCGGTGAGTCACTTAACGTCTTAATCAAGAGTGAGCCTCAGTGGACAACTCACGGTTGTTTGTTTTTTTTGTAGCTTTTAATTTTTGTAGTAAAATCAGTGGTATTGTTTATGACGCGTTTTTAATACAAAATATGGTTCAGTTTATAACAAGTGTTGATTTCAGAAGTATTACAGAATTCACAAAATTGTTGGTTACAAACATATTACAGAATCTTTCACGGAAGATAGAGAAATAAAGGGTAAATTACTTGAAAACAGTACATTCAGAATAAATTCTGTAAATATTTTTAGTATTTGAAGTCGTAGTTTTACACCGCAACCGCTTTCCTAGAATCACTACAGGCCAATCTCCTTCCGTTCTCCTTGCTGCCCGTCTAGCCAGCGGATGGACGATGCAGCAAGAACGCAATTACAACTTAACCGTATTTGATCCAGCATTATTACTATAATTACCAAGAAGGCAAGGAAGCTGAGAAAATTAATTAAATTTAGAGAAGGTAAAGAAAATTTAATCAAAATAAAAAACGACTGACTTTACTGAATAAAAAAGCTAGAAAAATTTTACAATTAACCTGGCGAACCGTTCATCCGTGATAAACGTTTGAGTCTTCCTTCTCGGATGAGGGAAGGGCAGACGCGGTGGCGCAGGCGAAGTCCTGCAGCGGCTCAAGCGAAGCGGCCAGAGCCCCGCGCAGAGGACGGGCCAACGAGCGTCCGCACACCCGTGCCCCTCGGGGCTCTCCCACGCGGCACACCGCCGCGACGCATACACTACACTTGCAGCACATACACTACACTACCACACATGCGCGGAGATCCGTCAGAAGATAAGGACTTGTCCCGGCAGGAGCGATGCCTCGCTGGTGGAAGATACCTGGATGGGGACAAATCATAGAGGGAGGTAGATCGAGGGAAATCACCGCAGACCCCGAAGAAAAAAGCATGCACTACACTACCTCTGCAGTTGACACACTCAGAATCACTAACAATCAATCAATCGAGAATCTGAAGGGGCAATTAAAGCAATTCTCAATCCATGTACATTCATATTCACTGCTTCATATTGGTTAAGCAGATAAATTTTAAAACTTCGTATCTTAAGTATTTTTGAATGTTAATAAACACTTTGGAATATTAAAATGGGTACCTTCTAACCTGTTGTGTCCACGTCCCTTCCATTCGTCACGCATCTCAGAAGAATATGACCAAATGTTTTAGAAGACCGTAAAAACTGATGAAGAGGAGAATCATGAAACATGATAAGAGAGATGACGTTTTCATGAGCAACACGTTAAAGAGAAGTGGCGAGAGGGTACATCTACTTCATAAAACATGTCGACGTAACAGACGTTTAACGCCATGACACGTGAGGTCAGCATTTCCCGTAATTTTTATGCTACAACAAACTCACACGTAGCCAGAGTTGCTTGTTTTTTATCTTTCCCGCAAAATCATCGTAAAACGTATTGAAAGTCCAAAGTAAGCACGGTAACATTAAACTTCACCGAAGAAATTTCTGTACAGGCAGCTCTGATGAATAACACAGTATTATGAGTTTAAAGTATCAAGACTGCTTTCCACCGTTACGTTTCTGCGGAGAAAAGCACAATGCGCACCAGCAATGTAATCACAGAACAGTCAGGACGCTGTAGGCAAAGACAATGCTAAATTTAACGGCCGTATTCATTCGGAAGAAAAGATCTGCTTGTAATGCGTGCAGAGAGCTCTGAGGGAATGAAATGAAGACGAAAGAACAAAGGAAAACTCGCCCCTTTCGCCTGCGGCAACAACTCGTGCAAGGAGCGCTACTGGTTGCATGACAGAAATTGGAACTGGGTGAGTGATGAAGCATGTTGGCGAAGACAAAGTGGTACTACGATGAGATTCAAGGATATGGTGTGTTGGTCCTTGTAAATACTCGTTGTTCAAATGGCAATACTAATTGTAATTCTGACTTAGCTTAAAATACTGAAATACAATTTATTTCAATACGTTTCCGAATGAAATTATACGTTCTACATAAAGAATATCACAAAGCATAATGAACCCTGTGAATGCTGTCTAGAGAATATATTTATATTTTTGAATATCAACGTTGAGCAGGAATTTATCACAAAAATAATTTGTCAGGAATAGGAATGAAGTACAGCATTGTAAAATGTGGAAGTTATTCTATTTATTAAAAGTATTCTTTTTGTATTGAATAAATATTGTCATGTAGAAACATTCTAAATTACTCCGAAAAAGTACTCTACTTTTCAGGGAAACCATATCGAAATCTATTAAGTCATTCTCAATATTTGTCCTTTCGTTCGCATTTGTTTCAACAACACATCTTAAATTCTGTGCTATAAATGGAGCGATTTTCTCAAATATCTGTGGCGTAATAAATAAATTTAGTAATGACATGTGAATTAAATATGTGGTTGAAAAGTGAGAAACTTAAAGAGAGGTAAAAGATTAACGACAGAGAGTATTCTAATTGATATGCACAATGAGATTGAAGACAAAACTGCAAATATATGTATTTAAGAACGTGACATCTCAAACATCACGAGGAATACAATTCGATGGGAATATTACACAAGAGTAAGATTCGTCCTGCAGTCCTAGAAGAATAAAATAGATAGCAATAGCTAGGTTGACGGTGCATGCAGCCGAGCTGGTGCACTGGATGGAGAAAGACCAACGAACCATGGACCCAGAAGCAGAAAACAGCTTAAAAAACATCATGACGTTTACCCTCAAGCTAATATAATAGACTCAATGAATCACGCAGGGAAGTACTTGGACAAATTGAAGTCTCCTGGGACAATATTACCACTGACTGAAACTACGGAAAACACGTCGAATAATATAGGCAAAGAACTGTATATTCTACTTAACATGAAATTAAGGCATTGCACCATATATAATATCTCAATGAACTATTATATCTATCATATCTCACCAGGGTGTTTCGACATTATTCCTTCGATCGCACCGCGATTTTCGGCAGCAGTCTCTTATTACCAAGTAGTATGTATTTGATACAACTTTGAAGGAAATAGCGAAATCGGTGGAATTAAAAGTATCTCCCAATGAGCTCAAACAGGAACTTAAAAAATTCAAGAAAACAACAATTCGATAGAAAAAATTCTTGACACACAGTTTTAATTAATAATAATACGCTATGAACAACCATTCGGTCAAAATGAATATTTGCCAAATAATTTGTTTATAATCGATTTCCTCACTTGACGATAAAGAATGTAGACAAAACACGAAATAAAATATTATGTACACATTTACAGGGCAACAGTTTCGGTGTTTTGATAATTTATATATAATGCAGGCAAATTAAAATATCAAAACGTCAATTAGCAACAATTGTCGAAACAAAAATTCATTAGCAACAATTTCCACTGAATTACTGTAAGTCACAAATCGTTAATGAAATATAATCGGCGAGGAGTGAGACACTGCAGAACAATGAACAGTATGCAAAGAGACTGCAAAGAGGAAGAGGAATTGTCTGTAAAACGAATGAGGATTGGCATCACTCACTAATTTCCTATAAACAATTGCGTATCTCGAAATCGAAAGGCGATAGCGCCAATCGGATGGCGAAATTTCACAACTTGTTGAAAGGTAATTGTGATGAGAGAATAAACATCATGTATTACGTATCATGTAATTAATAATTCATTTTAGTGCATTGCACTAAAACTGAGAATTAAAGTATTATAGAGCAAATTTATTTACATAAATATGTTACATTATGAGTAATTAGAAAACACTGGAATGTTCTTCTTAAACAAAATACATAAATTAGTTTTTCTCTTTCGATTTATCTTAAGGAAAATGGATGATTACCTTCCGAGGCTCGTTTTTTTCTTTTGTCGTAATGCTCATGATTACATTAGTGAGGAGGAATTTATTTTTCGGCTTGAGTGCCTCCAAGAAAGTAGAAAGTCCCAAGTTTATTTCTTTCCCACTTGTCATGATTTTATTTTTAAACGCTTACAATATCTACATGAAGAAGATCACTTACAGCTAAAGCTGACAACTAAACTTGTTACCGCACCATGAAAACTACAGTACGTTCCCCGTTTGTAAAGACACCGCAGTTTGATAAAAACATTAAACACAAAGATGCATTACAAATTACATGCTTCTAATGTTACCTATAATTATAGTTGAATGTTTTCAAATTGTTAAAAGAACATTATGAAATATTACGTAATCAAAAATGTAAATTTTTTTATAACAATATAAAAGAGGTTTTATTCGCTTATGACCGTGCAGTTTCACAGCGATCTAAAAGAAATAAATACATTTGAAAAAAGATGCATTACTTAATTTTAACGCAGAAGGACAACAGTTCAAAAGCAATGTTTGTCCCATAATGTAAAAAAAGGTTTTTGGAATTGTGCCAGAAACGATTGTATGAATTATGAGTATGAAAACTGATGACATTATTTCTGTGGATTAGAAGCAGTAATACCTTTGCATCAACTTAATTTTTCATTGATAACTTTAATTAATATTTTTATTATTTTTACATTAAAAACTCTTTATTAAAGGTCGCATTACTTTCCAGTCCATTAGCGACCACATTATTGGTTTCAATCTGTGAGTAGTCAGTAATCAGAGTGTAGTAGTCAATTGTCAAGAGGACCGCCAGGTATCTCCGCGTACTCTTACACGTTGTCACTATCCAGCGGCCAGAATTGGCAAGGAATTAGGACAGGGTTTGGATTTAGGACGCTTCGTAGGGTTTGGACAAGCCCCTGGGAGGCTGGCAAAACTGTTTTGTTGGAACAAATTTCACATGAGTTTTGACATTGTCGATAAAGAAGGACAAGGATTCTTTCACAACAAGAAGATCAGTTTTGAAGCAAATAGTTATTTATAATTCGAGTGGTAAAAAAGACGTTTTATTTTGTGAGTAGGCATAGTTGCGACACGAGATTGATAGGTGGGTGGTGCAATCCTACAACGATAATGATAAAACCACTTAATGATTCGAGTACATTAAGCTAATGCGGTAAACGGAAATTAATTTTTCGTTCTTTCATTCACAGTTTTATGTGATCACTTGAGCATCGTCTCATTTGTATTAGTAGTGCTAAAAATTGATATATTAACATGGTAAGCATGCCTTGAAAAGCAAACTTTACTAGTGGCCGCCTAAAAAGAAAGCAAATTCCAAACTTGTATCTGTTCTTGAGTTTCAAATCATATATATTCATCTATTTTGACACGAAAATCCTAGTATTTACTTCTGTTTACTACACACAGTAGATGATAGTACAACTGAGAATAGAAAAAAATGTAATTCGATTTAAATGGTGACAATGAATATACTTTTCCCAGAAATAAAACTATGTTGAATTTGAAAGCAATATTTTATTTTCAATCAACTTGAATACTGTCACTATTTATTGAAACGGACGCTATTTCGTATTTTATTGTAAAATCCCGATAAAAGAAAAATATATAAAAGGCAAAACGCCATCTATTTTAAAATGATGGAGGAAATACAATTTGTCACAAAAGAAATGAGACTTCAGAAAGATGACTTTGTGGTGTATCATTCTAAAATATTTTGGACTTTCTAGCATGATTTGTTGCTTCCAAGAAATATTTCGCCTTTTCATGCGGGAAGAATGCGCGTTTACAAAGAGTAGAACAGTATTTGATATAAACAGTCTGTACGTATTCGTCATTAAAATAATCATTTTAAAAAGTTTCCTGAATATGAAATATTTCTAAAAACTTCGAAACGTGTTCCTTCTTCTAATATTTAAAAGAAGATTTTTTTATTCCTGCACATGTAGCAAACGTTCCCTAGTTTAATGTATATGAGAGAATGATTAAAGTTTATTAACATTTTAATAAATCAATTTTTTAAAACAAAAAATTAATTTAAATTCAAGTACTTCGTTTACCTTTGAATTTAGACACAGAGATAGCAAAATAAAAATACTTTTCCAGTTCCCTGGGTATCTGACAAAATCGTTGACTCGGCGCACATGGCTGCTTTTTTTAAGGAAATTTACGCACTTATTCGAAATTAGTAATATAGATAGGGGCAGAAAAATACTTTTTCGGTATCAGGGATACATGAATCGGGGTTTTCTCTAAAACAATCGAGAATTTGTAATGTAGGATTACAATACCTTCTCTATATACATAGCAGTAAACGGGGATGTAAAATGTGTCGGTGATGTGACAAATCGCAACTTCACTCAATTATAATAGTTTCGCAATTCAACTAAATTTTAATAGTTTTGAAAAAACGCACCTAAATTTCACAGGTACAAATGCATTACAATCACACGTGGTCTGCTAAACGGACTGTTTCTTGTCATCGTACTCGTACATAACTCGAAAACGTGCGTTTCCGTTTCGTCAAATCTTATTTTCGACTCTGGAGACGTTTAATTGCATTCTTCACGTTGTATTCTACAAAATGATATCTTTTGAGACCTATTGCATTTTGGATGTTCCGCACTCCTGTTTGCCGTCTCTCCGTGACAATGGTGGGGCGTAAACCCTTTACTCGAAAGGGAAGAATGAGGAGTCAGGTTTCTGCACGCAAGAAATCTCCACAAGCACTCAAGTTTCATCTCAGATTTACACTCATCCATCTCACGCAGCACACTTCTTTCTCCTGAGGGATACACCAGAGGAAAAACAAGATGCAGGTTAAGAATCGAAAGCAATTAATGTAAACGTACCACAAGGCTGTGTGGTGGGACAGAAACCTTAGCCGTTTACAATGATTTACCACTAGAAGACGCAAACATATTGAGCCCAAAAATATATTTTTATTTAAATATGTTTCGCTTACATATGGAACTTCAAACTGGAAAGTAGTTTAGAATTCATCCAGAAGATTCAAAATATCTCGAATTCAAAAATTTGCAATATTTAAAAGTTTATGAAAACACTTTCTCTTCCATAATTTACATTTCATATGATTTTATGTACGTGGACGAGGAAAGAGTTCCCCAGTTCTATACATTGGATCAATATTCACGGTGCAATAACACGGTGCATGTTCAGAATAAAAATAGATTAATGCTGGCGGGTATTAAGACAGTGTTATGAGAACGGTATTTAACTTACTGTTACTGAATGACTCACCATGATGAAAAAATGTAAATGCAGAGTAAGTCGTATCACGTGAAAAAAACACTCCAACGTGTTTCACAAAATATTAGCAATAAAAAAATCCTTTTCCGTTTTGGGCTCAGAACTATGCATTCCCGTAAAAGTATTTTCCGATTGTGTCTCAGTTGCATAACACAGCAATGTAGAGAGCATTTCCACGACTTAAAGCGCTGCTGTATTTACAAGCGCCTTAAGCGTCATTTGTAAGCAGCGAGTGTACTGCAATTCTGACGGTCGGGAAGCGGGCTAAGATTCAGACGATCGAAAATCGGGCACGATCTAGGGCCACGCGTGATACAAGTCTGTCGCTAACATTTTTCTCCTTTATATGAAAATGAGAGGCGAAATATGGGGGTTTGTGTTTCCAGTGGGCGATATCTCTTTATCTTTTTCCTCCGTCTTTTTCTTTCTTGCTCTCTTTTACACTGACTGATGAAACAAGCGAGGCACCCAAAAGGAGTGGCCCAATATTATTCCATTTTGGTATACATGCATACCATTGATGTGTAATGCTTGAGTGTTACTGCTTGCTAGGCCCCGCTTGCACCCACAATGATATAGGCAGGCAGAGCGTCGCAGTTAAAGCAGCAAACGCGTATCACAAATTATTTAGAATTTATGGGTCCTTGGGAGCTAAGTCCCTTCAGAAGACTGCAGGATGGTGGATCAGCACAAGTGAAAATGAAAGACAGAATATGTTTTAGCAAATGTCGAAACAAGAGTCCTTTACTTACACAGAAGTGAAGTTACACAGAAATCAAAGTTACATCTAAGTTACGTGGAGACCTCCGTCCAAGTAAACGGTAGCTCGGAGAGTCCCCCGGGCGGGGCCCGTGGGCGTATTTTATAGTACTCAGGGCTTTGTTCATCATACGCTTCCACTTGGGTGGCACGTGGCCTCCCTTCCCCAAACATGACGTGGCCACAAGGCGTCGAACCGCCTCTCTGTGCACATGCCTCTACTTCGGACATGTCGTCCGTCACCTTAAGGGCTTACTCTTGAAGCTGAGGGCTGCTAGCGGGTGACCTCATGTCTCAAGAACCCACGTGCCTAAGTATTCATATTAGTGGATACTTCCCAGTTGAATGCGTCATGATCAAAGCTCCTATAGAATTTTATAAAGTATGATTATAATAATTACAGTTAGAATCATTACAATTAAGTCATTACAATTACAATCATTATAGTTACATTCATTACAGTTACAATCATTACAGATGTATGAGTAAATGACTAGTATCACACGTATCTGTAATGTGTAGAACTCCCGCCACAGTGCATTCGTGATGTCACCACCCTGTTGTTGCGCAGTTGTTATCAGTCAACTGCTTTGAGGCAGACGGCGAAGAATGACGTTTATCTACGTAAGAAGCACCCGCGATGCCACGCAGACGCGTTGGACGGCCTACTCACCTACTGACGGCACTTGACAGAGGGCATATTGTGGGGCTTCATTACGGTGGTTGATCGTGGAATTGCCAGGCCGTTAAGATGTTACAGTGACCAATGTTGGAATAAATGGGTACAGGGGGTCTCCCATGCCCGTCCTGCAAGCCCAAGTCGACCAAGAATCACAACCCACAGGAAGGACCGCCTTATGGTGCGCTAAGGAATGCCCATAACGTCGGCATCCACCATCCGCGAATATTTACTGGCGACTCTACAACATTCTGCGAGTTCCCGCACAGTGGCTCGACGACACGCATCCGCCGGACTGGGGTGCCCCCCCCCCCCATGCGCCTCTGCCACCAGAGCACTGACGGCAGCGTTTGGATTGGTGCCGTGCCTGGGAGGATGCACAGCGGACTAATAACGTCGCATTATGTTCAGTGACTTCCCCATAACCTCCGATTACCATTGTGTTCGCGTGTGACGGCGTGTAGGGCAGAGGGCACATCCTACCCAAAATGTGGAGAGACACACAGGCGTAACCCCGGGCATCATGGGTTGGGGAGCTATCGGATGTGCATTGAGTGCTTCGGCAGACTTTGACAGCAATACTTTAGAGAAATTCTACGTCTGCCCGTCTTACCCCTTGTGGCATAGCACCCTGGGACGGTGTTAATGCACGCCTACACACAACACGTGTGTCTATGGGTTGACGAAAGTATGTTGAGGTCCTTCTGTGGCCAACACGATTGCCGGAACTCTCCATCATTGAACACTTGTGAGGTGCCATTGGAAGGTGACCCCTCGCATTACCAACCTGCCGGATTTGGAGGAACAGTTGTGGACGAACTAGGCCCAATTTTCCACCTTTAACCAGGGACTGAATACCGAAATAATAGCGGTGAAGGTATTTATACAGGTATAGAAATACTTTTGCCTCTATAATAGCTTTATTCAAAATACATTTAAAAATACCGGTAAAAAACGTCAAATACCGGTATTTTTAGATAGTTTACGTTTAGCCGCCGTCTATACCGGTAAAATACCTCTATACGTTTAAAGGTATTTTATCGGTATTTTCTCATGAAAATACCGGTATTTCAGTTGAATTATACAGGTATTTTGGGGGAAATCATCGTGATTTTTACCGTCGAGATAATTTAGAGGAACACCTATGGACACTGCAAAGTTTCTGACTGGGCGATGATAGGGTTCGCGTCTCGACGATAGCGTATGTTCGGCACTAGCCATATTCCATCTAGGTCGAGTTCCGCGTTTGGCAGGGACAGAATTATAATGGTAGGGTTTTCTGAACGGTAGTTTTCTATGGGTTTTCAAGATTAGTACCAGGCGAATGCTCGAGTAGTACTTAAACAAATGGATAGTACTTAAAAATTCAAAATTTCTCGTGCATCATACACTAAAATTCAATAAAAAGATAGGCCAATCAAGCTAATGGGTTCATACCCCATTTATAAAGGTAACAATCCTTTTCTTTTTAAATTCAACACTTAATCCTTCAAAATCATTATTTTTGATAATATTAATTCTAGGTACAATAATTTCTATTAGATACAATTCATAACCAACCACATGAATGGGTTTAGAAATTAATCTACTAGCTTTCATTCCATTAATATCTTCAAAGGATAATATATCAACAGACGCAGCTATAAAATATTTTATTATTCAAACCATAGCTTCATCAAAATTATTAACTTTTGTTGTCCTGAATATTATTTTTTATTATAAATTAAAATATTATTAATTCAATCATTTCCATCACTTTATTCTTAAAAATAGGCGAAGCATCTTTCCGTATACGATTTCCTTTTGTAATAGAAGGATTATCATGATTAAATTGTTTCATTCTGATAACATGAAAAAATTAGCTCCATTTATCATTCTATCCTCCTTATCATATTATCAGCCCATCATAATATTTGTAATAATGTCATCTATTATTGGTTCTATTGGTGGTCTAATTGGTTCTATTGGTAGAGAAATAACTACTAATCGAATTCCTCACAGTAAAAAGCCGACTTACAATGGAAACTGACCTACGCGCGCAAATGGACAACGATTCACGGAAAAGTTAAAAATTGCCACTTGGAATGTCAGAGGGTTAGGAATAAAAGAACAGAAATTAGAAAACATTTTAAAAGAAAAGAATATAAATATATTAGTAGCCACTGAAACGAATAAAAAGTTAAAAGGAACTAAAGATTTAGATACCTCCTGCATGCTGTACAGTGGAGTACCCCAAAATGTCAGAGCAAAAGCAGGAGTAGCTTTGTTTATAGATAAGAACTGGAAAAATAAGATAGAAAGTTACACCTTTGTAAATGAAAGAATAATAAAAGCTCGAATAAAAATATGTAGAGGATATCTCACAATCATAGGAGTATATGCTCCGGAAAAAGGCAGGAGAGAAGACACAGAAACATTTTATGAACAACTACAACAGGAAGTACACAACATATAAATTCTTCACAAGCCCTAAAACATATAAATAAAGAACAAAAAGATGTAGCAAAAATATGTATGATAAAGATTTATGGATAAGGCGTTATAGAGAACTTTGGCGCAGGAAAAAAAAATGAAGAACAACAAAGAGATTGCCAAGAAAAGGATGAGACAGTCGATTTGATTGACATACATGAATTGAAAGAGGAATTGAAAACAATGAAAAACAGGAAAGCTTCAGGGAGAGATAAGTTAAATACAGAACTGTTCAAATATGGTGGAATGGTGTTGTTATGGAGACTGTTACACATAATAAACGAATGCTGGCAAAAAGGTAAAATACCAGAGGAGTGGAAAATAGCAGAACTTATATCGCTATTTAAAAAAGGCGACCGAAACGAATGTAAAAACTATAGAGGGATAAGATTGCTCAATTGCATATACAAATTGTATGCCAAAATAGTAAATAAAAGACTGAAAATATTGCAGAAGTACCGATGGGAGAAGAGCAAAATGGTTTCAGGAAAGGAAGACCGACCACAGATAACATCTTCATAGTACAACAAATATTGGAGAAAAGAAGGGAATATAACCTGCAAACTCATCTAGCATTTATAGATTTCTAAAAAGCCTTCGACAGTGTAAATAGAGATAAACTTGAGCACATCATGGAAAAACAAGGCTACCCACGGCATCTAATAAAGGTGGACAAAAGTTTATATGAAAATACTAAAATAGTAATAAGAATAGGAAACACAGTATTTGAACAGATAATAACAAATAAAGGGGTAAAGCAAGGTTGTCCTGTATCACCTACATTATTTAATATCTATGTACAGGACATAAGTAAGTCTTTAAAACAGAAAGTTGACACTGGTATAAGAATGACCAAAGAAGAGATAACGATTTTATTCTATGCTGATGACGCAGTTATTATTCAGGAAACAGAAGACGAACTACAGAGAGTAGAACACCACCTTAATAAAATTTGCAAAAGCTATGAGATTAATATATCAAAAGAAAAAACAAAAGTGATGGCATTCAGGGGGAAGGACACAGTAAGGTCAAAAATTGTCATTGAAAACAAAATTGTAGAGCAAGTTCTCTCCTTTAATTATTTAGGGTGTAAAATAAGTTATGAAAAAGATAAAGATATTGACAATAAATTAACGAAATATCAAAAAAAATGTGGAACGATACACAACACTTTAAAAAATAAGACAAGACCGGAAACAAGAATTAATTTTTACAATACCATGGCAGTTCCTACATTACTCTACGGCTGCGAAAGCTGGGTATTAACACAAAAAACACTGACAACAATACAAAGTAGTGAAATGAAATTTCTGCGAAGAATGAAAGGATGCACAAGAGAAGACCAAATAAGAAATGAAGAAATAAGAAAAGAGTTACAAGTGACATCAATTAAGACTAGAATGCAAGAATATAGACAAAGATGGGTAGTACATGTGGAAAGAATGAGTGATAGCAGTCTTCCCAAAGCAGCTTTGTTATACGAGGAAGAAGAGACTGGGAAGGCCACGAAAACGATGGAGAGAAACTGTGAGGACGGGACAGGCAGTAGCCTAATCCATGAAGTGAAGAAGAAGAAGATTGGTGGCCTAAATCAAACATCAACATGAAAAATCATAACCTATTCGTCCATCAATCATATTGGTTGAATATTACTAGGACTTACAATATAAGAAGATTTATGACAATTCTGTTTCATTATTTATTCCATTCTATCAGCAAGCATCCGCCTAATTCTTTTAATATATCATCTCAACAGCACAACCAAGTTCCTTTTATATGAAATTCATCAAGAATTAAATTTTTCACATCCATTAATGTAATATCGCGAGGAGGTTTACCTCCTTTCTTAGGATTCCTACCCAAATGGATAATTATTCAAAATTCATGCTTTAATGAAATAAAATTTATAGTATTAATTATAATTCTATGTAATTAATTACTTTATTTTATTATTTACGGAGGGCAAATATCTGCAATAATGGGGTAATAAAAAAGTGCAAAAACATAGCGTGTAACAGAATGTAATCAAGCTCACCGTCTGTAAGTTTCTTTGTCATTTTTCTTAAAAATTGCGTTAGTGTAGAATATCCTTATTACAACTGACTTCGGTAGAATTTTTAGGAATACACTACTAACTAAAAAGTGACCAACAGATATGGCCTTTGCCATCAGTTGCGAAAGGACGTTTGCGCTAGAGATCTACCAGCGGTTCGGACCGGACTTCGCGTAAAGTTCCCACCACTGCCGCTGCATTCTCGGAATCAGTCCACTTTGTAAGAGTTGCGAGGGCTGCCGTTGCGTAGGCAGATCCTGGAGGTCAGCGTTTCGACCCAAGCGCTTCTCTGGTTCGGCCCAATCGTTGCGTTTCGCTCAGACAGAGGATAAAGTTCTCGACACTTCGGGCTATCCATTTCTTGTCGCCGTGTGGAGGGTTGAAATGTGAGCGATGGATGTTTGACCGTGGGCCTCAGCAAACCTGCCAGTTAGTGTGTGCGTGTGAGAGAGAAGGGAGAGAGAGAGAGAGAGAGAGAGCGAAAGCGCAATTTGTAATATATATATATATATATATATATATATATATATATATATATATATATATATATTGAAACACGGAGCGTTTCTTTCTGCAAATTAGAAACATTAAGCATAAGAATAATTAGAGCTCATTTTGAACTGCGGGGTACATACGGCAGGCGCGACGAACGGCGGTGGGGGGACCAACCGCCGCCGCCGCCGCCGCGAGCAAATCGTGGGAACGATTTCGGCCGTTACGAGCCGAGCGAGGAGTTGTAGTGAATTCAGCCGTTACGAGCGCGAGTCAGTTGAAGAGAATTCGCCGTTGACTGCAGACAGAGTTGCAATGAGTTCGCCGCTGAGTACGGACAAGGAAAAACGTGGCCAGTGATGTAGGATATTAGCTAATGCAAGATTTATGGAAATGCTAGTTAGAGGTCGGGAAAATAGAATGTGGAAGAGGTTGGTACGTAGAAAACTGTAAATCGAGCATGTGCCATCAGATACTGTGAAAACAATACAAAAACTGTGTGTGGTGAAACTGACGCTGGCGCGAGTAATGACCACGTGCTCCGCAGTAACATCAGAACAGTGAACAATAATTAGAGGGAAAGTGCGGCGACATTATTCGAGAACATTACGGGAACGGGATGGACGTTGCCGAGAAGGTGTGAATACTTAGGTGGGACTGCAAGCTAAAATACCAGGGGCTGAAGTCAAGGAGTCCGCGTGGCCGCCGACCTAGGCGACCCCACACCACCAGCCGCCGGACGCGCCGAGCTGCATTGGAGGTCGGCGACCCCTGCCGGCGCTAGCGATAATCCAGACAACGGAGGTATTTGTTGGGGCCCCAAGGTATGATAAAATCTTATGATAAACCAAATCTTGGTACCAAGACAAAAAGTATAAGTGTATTCGATCATGTGTATAACAGATTGGTGTGTGAATAAATTGTATTTGTGTTTGTACGAACTTATTACTTTAATTTACCAATGCTATATCGATTCCTTCAAGGGACCCATTCACGAGCAAGACACCCATCCTTTACAATTTATTTGCAGTGGAAAGTACCGACAATTCAGGTACGTCACAGCTGGCGCCCGAACAGTAGGTACGTCACAGCTGGCGCCCGAATTCAGGTACGTCACAATATATATCAGTATGTAAGTATTGTCAGTCATATAGATATATGTATTGTTCTCTCAAATCTTGCCCACTCTCACTAAACAAATTCATTATATCCCCACTCACCCATGAGTTGCCAGCACGTGCGTCTGACCAAGCATGCCACGCCCTGCCCGGGGGCTGATATAAGCGCCCTGACTGTTTTTGCAGTAGACACTTGCAATAATGTAGTGAAGGCTATATGGTTGTTGGTTTCTCGCATTAACCACTTTCATTTACTGCATATTTTAGTCTTATTACAGATTTTGTCTTCTAAATAGCTAAAGTTGCTCATTCCCCTCGTCATTACCAGTTAAGTGTCCTGCCCCCTCAGAGAAGTCGAAAACGTAGCTTATCGAGGATCCATTCAATTAAACGCTGACTGCGCCCTGTCGCTCAAAGATAAGTGGCCGGCGGCGCGCACGTTACAGATTGTTTACGTACGTGTGGGTGTGGAGCGTGTATGTGTCTGAGTGGCGTGTGTGTATGTGTGTGTGGCTCATGTCTACATATGTCTGACGCATGTGAGTGGACGTCCGTGCGTGAGCAGAAGTGCGCACATGATCTTTTATTTATTTATTAAACATTTTGCAAAATCATTAACAAAAGGAAGTAATTTTCTCTGTGGGTGTGTGCGACAGAATACCGGTATAGCCTTTATGGACGTCCATACCGGTATAGGCGTCCTATAAAGATATTTTACCGGTATAAAAGAATAAAGGTATTTGTAAATATATGAAAACATACCAGTATTTTGCCGGTATTTTTACCGGAAATTCATTACCTTTTCGATCCCTGCCTATAACTGCCAACGGTCGTATCTCTTTCATCTCATATTGTGATCAGTTCACATGGTCTTTCATTCTCTTCTAACCATTCTTTCTGGATGCATAACTTTTTTTGTCAGTCAGTGTATTTTCTCCTTATTTCACTCTTTTTCTTTCCCTCTTTTTATTCTTCCTTTTTCTTTCTTTTTTCTTATTGTCCCTCTCTTTCTCACTTTTTCTTTCTCACTCACATTTCCTTTCTCTTTCCCTTCCTCTGTCTGTGAGTCTCTCTCCCCCCTCCCCCCCCCTCTCTCTCTCTCTCTCAGTATTCGCGTTCAGATATCCGTCGTTGTGACGCACTGTGCTGTGCTGGAGTTTCTTGTCGCAGGCAGAGGGGATGGAGGGGTAGGGTTGCGCTCGAGGCAGAGAAGGAGAAAGCGCAGCGAATATCAAAGACAGTGCACGCTTTGCCCATCCAACCAGGGGTGTGAATGCTCGCCTCTTCTTGGGATCGATATTCGGTAGACGTTCCCATTTTCGCTGCGACCGACTCTCCCTGCTGAAATGGCCTTGCCTCTTAGAATCCGTATGTAGTAATTGGGTAACCTACGTTCATTCACCGGTCACTCACTATTACACCACTTTCAGCACTAATTCAGAAAAATGTTTGTCTTTCCGCCATTCCCGGTCTCCTGATAGAGAACCAACCATTGTTTTCAGGATCAGAACAGAAAATTCCGAGAACATTCTCTAAAAAACCTGTTTTCTTTGAAATTTTTGAAATGTATGTTTTTGCCTTTTCAATTATTACAATTTGTTAAGGAGCATTTTCGTCACAAAAATTCTTATATTGAATGGTAACGAAAAAGTGGATAAACTTGCTAAATATAGAAAAAATTCCTCTAAGACGTGGTGTAGCCAGAATCCATGTTTAGTGCGTTCTTCATACCGAAAAATACGTTGATGGCGAAATGTCAGTCTGTTGGTCAGTCTATCCACAACGTTGGCGCATAAATCGTTCAGTCGATTTTCTACAAAATTGATATTTCCCAATCTTTCTAGTTGATGTTTGTTGACAAAACACAGACAAAATCTGTTGTAGAAAATTAGCTGGTATATAGAAGAAAAAAAAGAAATAGAGAAACGGAATAGAAAAAAAGAGACATGTACAATTTTCTCTAGTTTTAATAGATTTTCCAATAGTTTTTTCGTATAGTTTTCATTTCATTTCTGTTTGAAATGAATGAAGCATTATGGGTATCCCGTCGTACATATTGTAATATTACGAGAAAGTATGTGTTGTTGTATAACCACTAGTTTTTATTGAAAAGAAAAGTAGTGGGTGCTTAGTGTGCTATCACTAATTTGTATTACTTAGTTTTATAGTTAAAATACAAAATTGTAATAATATGCTGCAATTTCTGGAATGAATGCGTATCTGCTCTCATTGTTCATTATGTCATTTTTAGGACCTACTACAATATAATTACAATAATACAAATGTATCCTTGCATCATGAAGTTACAGTTGGCGAAGCGAATATGGTGTTTTGAGTTCGAAGAGTAGATATTTTTAAATTCAAAATTAGTTTGAGTGTAAACAAATAAAACCAAGGTTTAGCAATCGACTCATAGTGTCTCTTTGCAAAATCCTTTCAACGATTGTACACTGTTATGTGATGCATTACGTTTTTAAGTTCAGGTGGATAGGGATTAAATAAATTTACAGATCCAGGTAAAGATACATTTCAGAGATATTTTCATAATACTGATTAATTTTGTGTTCACAAAGAATAGCGATTTATTGTTCCAGAAATTATAAACCTCTCTCATTTCATTGATTTTGATGATATGAAACAGTTTTGTTTTCGGAGCATGTGTAGATATGTTTCGATGTAATTTCTCTACTCTCTTTAATTATTTTAATTCTTCAGTCCTGCTTTTTGTGCGATGTATACCAAGGGATTCAGCTAGTATGAAAATAAAACAAATGTATGATATTCTTTTATATTTAATCACACTAGTATGTTCGTTTGTTTTTATCAACCTAGAAATATTCGATTTTTTCTTAAGCTGGTCGTTATTTAATATTCTATTATTAGAGATAATATAAATTTAGCCCTAAAAAGTCACATTTTGAACACAATGCTGTAGAATTTTATTGCTTTATAAAAATTACAATTTCGCAGTTTGTAGCATTTGTGGAGAGCATTATTACTAAGGGAGGTCTCTTTGAGATCAAAAAAATATTTTGATGCTTTTCAGATTTTCCTATTATGATCAGAAAAAAGAGAAACTAATTTAATATTTCTCTATTTGCGGAGTTCAACAAATATTTAAAGAAGTAATTTTAAATCCATAGCATGATTGTTGTCTTGCATGGAACTCTGGTTCTTAATAACACTATTTAATGGAGGGGAAAAGCCTTGCCTTGCGATTTTTAAATTGAGATTTATCAAAACAAATCTTTATTTTAAAAGTTCCTGTATTTTGTTCAATGAAATTAATTTATTTAAATTCATAATGTCAATATGTAACGCAATCAGAGGAAAATTAACTGAGAGCGTATATCAATGTTGGCTTCCTTTACCCTATTTCTTTTGTCAGTAACAATCAAATGATATGGACTGAAAAATAGTGCAGCTTCTATGCTGTTGGTCACTTATTAAATGTTTTCAAAAATAAACGTGTTGAGCACGTCACATTCCTAACTAGAGAGCGAACACGCAGGAAATCATAAAATGCAATTTAGCCATTTTATCACAGATTCACGACCATTTCGCACTTTGTAGTACGTGATTCTGCATTTTGCCATCGATTCCGCATTTTATCGCAGATTGAAAATCTTCTCAAATATACTGCACCGGACATCAAACATACAATAACTAATTTTCTCTGCATTTGGCAACATTTCGCATTTTTAGTAATTGCTAAAATCTACCATTTGTTATTTATTTATCACTTTTTGCAATATATCTTCACTGATGTACGTGTAGTCATAAACGTTCAAAGATCTATTCCAATATTTTGAAACAATCATTTGAAAGTGAGAAATGTTTGCTGGAGTCCCTCCAATTATAAAATATTATATAATGGTGTCCATTTGCATTCGTCAATGGGTTACATTACCGCATTATCCCTTCCTGAGAGTTATATCCCCATCTATTTTTCATGTTTTCAATTCCTCTCGGAGCAATTTCCTAACAGAGTATTTTCGGTTTCGTTTGGTTGCCCCTGAAAAGTGAGGAAGAAAACGTATTCGAGGGCGGGAGTCCACTGCAACAAGAGAAAAGGGGAAAAGAATCGAGGGTGAAGAGAGGAAATAACGCCACTTATGAAAGTAAAAGAAAAAAAATCAATGAATACAAAATTGCGGCGGCTGTAAGTGGAGTCGTCGAAAATTACATTGTTTGATTCTCGAAAACTGGTTCACTTTTTCTGTCGTTCCAAGTACACCTTTATGTTGCAGCAGAGATTGTACAAAGAGGAAAGAAAGGAAAAAGAGGAACTTTTATGAATGAACGAAGTACTTCTTTTCAACGACGTACTTTCTTTTCATTATGTAAAAAATCAGAAGTTTCAAAACAATTTCAAGGTTTAAAAAAATATGAGACAAAAAGTTTCATGGGAGCATGAAAGATCTAGAACGTTTTGCTAGAAAATGTGTAGTTGTTACTACTGCTATTAGAACGAACTTTTGAAGCAAAAGTAGTACGTATGATATAGTGGTTTAGAAATGTGCCGTTTAGAAACGATTAAAGTAGATGTTTTATTTAATTTGTTTTTAATATACCTGATGATGTATCCAAAATGAGTTACAAAAGTAATATTGTGGCGTCATAGGGTGTAATCAGAACACAGACAAGAGTGGTTTGTAAAAACAGTAGATTTATTCACTATCTAGACCGTAGTCACAATTAAATAGTCCGTTTACATTTCTCGCGGAAATCCGGTCCTGATAAACAATTCTAATTTTTTTTTTTCTTCTTCAGCTTTTTCCCTTTAAGGGGTCGCTGTTTTTTCTGGTTTTGGCGAAAGTTTTTACGGCCGGATGCCCTTCCTGACGCCAACCCACGTGGGGATGATATGATATATGATGATGATAGGAGGTGAAAGGACGAACACAATACAACCATGCCCGAGGCGGGACTCGAACCCGCGACCCTTCGGTCCGAGATCGCTACGGCACTACTGCCTTAGCGATCTCGGCCACCCGGACCGGCCTGATAAACAATTCTAATAGTGCCTCTATAATATGATCGTCTGCAAATCCTGTATAGGAATGGCCTCGGGATACCGTGAAGCTACACAAATCGCTGTTAAAATATGTTTCGCCCCAGAACTACTTAGCGTACACGACCCTACTGTATCGATATTTAGTTTAGAGAACACTTCATTAATTGTAGGCACAATAACTAACGCTTTTCTCTTATCCCCGCCATGACCTACTATCTGGCAACTGTTACATGATTTAACGAATCTCTCCATTTCCTGGAAACAGTTAAGCCAGTAGAAGTATCGCGACATACACGCTTTCATTTCGAGCAACCTAAGTGACTCGAGGTCGTTTGGTGACAAACCCGTAAGATTTCTCCGCGATAGACCTTAGGCACAACTAACATCTCGAAATTTTCTCCTTTCTTACTTTGCCTATTCTTGAAGAGAAAGCCATTTCTTACAAAATAAGCATATTTTCTTAATTCTCGATTTACGGTTTTATGCGACTAATAAATCTGAATGATCTCTTCGTCTTCATGCTGCGCCGTACGAAATTACTCCGCGTCTACTCGCAACAAATTCTTAATTTCACCCGAGAGTTCTGCTTCGTTTTCACTCCCAGCAAATATCGCCTCTGTTTTCCTCTACCTCCACAATACCTTCACTCACCTCCGTGTTCCCCGGCAGTAATACCGATTTTACTAAATTTCCCGTCCCCGTTTGATCAGCCTTTGCCGCGCTGGCTCGCGTAACCACTAAAGTAATTATTGCGGTTCCAGGAAACCCTCTTTGACCTCTTGCAATAACAACATAGATCGGTTGCTGAAAATGTAATACGTAATTCGCATTCCTTAGGTACAACAGCTGCCCGCGTAATTACACGCCCGCTGGGCATTTTTAAGTCGATTTGCGCCACACATAAGTTCTTGGGCAATTTCTCTAAGGGTTGACTAATCCAAACCGATTTTCCAGTGAAATCTGCTGCTTCTACTAAATTCTCGCTAACCAAATCAAATGAGGCGCCAGTATCATGAAAAATCAAGTACTCACGGCCGTTAATTTTCCCAACTAGAGTATGTTGTTGAAACAATTCGCTCGCTTCTGGCTCACGCGCGTGATTTACAGGTTCGATCTTTTTATTAGGACACTGCCTAGTACATTGTTGTGGCGACTGGCCTACAAAGCATTTTCCTGACAAACCGCTTCTAGAATTCAGGTCGCGCCTCAACCTTGTCCTCGCTCGTACTCGGAATTTCCTTCGCCGGCCCTGCTGTGACCTTCGTTTCTACCTGCTCTTTCTATTTAGCCTGAAAAGAGGCCTGGTCTTCTCCATCCTTGCCTGTGATTTTCGTATGCATATAGTTTCTTAGCGAATTCTATAGTATTGCTAAATTCCGCCCACGAATCAATGAAATGAACGCGCATTTCCCATGAAACCTTCCGCTTCATCTGATCCGTAACTATCAGATTTAATCATTCTTCGAACATGTGTACACGTAATCCGGACACCCATTCTCTCGGGTAATTTAACAATTCTCGAGCAAATATGCCCCACGTGGAATTATTACCTTTGTGTTTAACAAAGCTGACGAAATTTTTCCGCATTAAATTTATACATCTAATAATTTCGACTTTAATACCTCATAAGTCCATTCGTCCTCCTGTTTGTCTTATGTATTCCAATTGTTCACATTATACGGCGACAATCCAATTAAATGAACAGCCCTTTCGCATTCAGGTACTCTCAGCTGTCTGCACAGACTTTCGTAAGCACATCAATATCTTGTGATATCGTCCTGTTCACCGCACAATCTTCCTATAATTTGCCCTGATTTAATATTTTCTCGATGCAATTCAACGCGTGCCTCGCCACGTGTTTTCGCGCTCTTTACTATAGTGCCCTTTCGACCTCCCCTCCAATTTTGAATCGTTCTAATTCGATATCCTTTTGCCGTTCGTTCCTCGATATCCTTGCGATGTTGTTCGCCCTCTTCCTCGATATCCTTGCGATGTTGTTCGCCCAAACCCTCAATAAACTCCTGCTCATAATCCTCATGGCTGTTTATCAAAACTTTTAATTTAATCACGGTTTCCGACACGTCTAATGCAATACCCAAATCATTAGCAATTCTAATCATCCCTTCTTGCTTAAATCTAGTTAGGTACGCCATAGCTCCAAACCAGTGCCGTAGCCTGACAGAAAAACGCACTTACCCCGTGCGTTGTCTGCCCGCTGCTTTTCTCGTTCTGGTGCTCGTTTAATTTCGCTTTCCGGTTTCGGTGAAGTCGGATGGCGTGCTCGTAATTGTCCAGTAGGACTTCCTCCTTTCCTTCTACTTCTCTCTTGAAGCGTCGCTCCGTCCGCACTATTTTAATCTCTCCGAGTTGCTATCGGTTGCTTTGGCCTGTTACTCCCTTCCTAACATAAAATGAGCACTATGATATCACTGTACCACGTGATGCTAGGTAAAGCACACACGCTTACTTTACCTCGGCCCCATTCACTTACTCTGTGCCTATAACGTTACTCTTGGCTTGCTCGAGTCCCTTTCTAATCAAATACTAGTTCTCGTCTGGCAGCGGAGGTGAACGGTCGTGGCCAGTGCTTACCTTGTTCGTGTCGCTATGCGCAGAAGATAAGCGAACTCAGAGTGAACGAAGTGTATTAGCATACTAGTTAGTTACTCTATTTAGTGTGCGTGTGAAGAATTTCAGTGTAGGTTTCAGAAAGTGCACGGAAATTAAACCTGTTTATTTCAAATTTGTGAATAATTGCAGTGTTCTGTAAAACATCAGTAAAAACCAAATAACATGCTCTGAACTCGGACAGAGCATAGCAGCAGCAATGGAAGTAGTGAACGGAACCTCGCCTGTACCAGTTTATTTGAATATCAACAAAATGATATTGCACAACAACAGCAACAATTGCAAGAACAGCAACAACAGCTGCAGTCACAACAGCTACAACTAGATCAACTACAGCAACTCCTGACGCAGCAACTACAGTTTCCGTTATCAACAAGCAGTACAGATACGGATTGTCACAAGACCGATAGATTAGCACAACAAAGCAGTAGTACAACAGACGTATCAACAATGTCATCTGTTGAAGGTACGTGCGATAACACTCCGGAGTGGCAAGAAGTCGTCCCGAGACGGCGGAAACGAAAAAAATAGTGAACCTTCACAAAGAGTTCTAAATAAAATGCCAGTTACAGAAAGTATTACAGAAAGTATTCTTCTACAGAACCAGAAAACAACACAATAGAAAAATCTGAATCCAACGAACGAACCAATGGTAATAAAATTCCACCCATCTTTCTACCAGGAATAAAAGACATGAATATCTTAATAAACTGCATCGAAGAAGTATTAAAAAGAGGAATACAGCTATAAATTACTGATCAGCGACAGTGTCAAAGTCACATTAAGTACAGTTGAAGCATATAGAAAGCTCATAAAACATTTTGAAAATAAAAAATTGCTATTTCATACATATCAGCTCAAAGACGAGCGTTCTTTTAAAGTTGTGCTTAAACAAATTCACGCAAATGCAGATGTTAAGGAACTGCAAGAGGAAATTGAATGCTACGGCCACAAGGTTCGCCAAATTTATAATATCCAACACAGACAAACAAAAGCGCAACTCCCTCTCTTCTTCATAGATCTACAACTTAGCAAAAATAATAAAGATATTTATAACATAGATAGTTTACTGAACTGCAAAATCAAAATAGAAGCACCTAGAAAGAAGAAAGAAATCGTACAATGCAAAAGATATCAAGAATATGGACATACAAGGACATACTGTCATAGAAAACATCGCTGTGTGAAATGTGGAGAAAATCATCCGACCGAAGACTGTAAAAAGCGAAAAGAAGACTCACCTAAATGTGCTCTAGGTGAGAAAAAACCACCCAGCAAACTACAAGGGATGCGAAGTCTACCAAGAAATAAGACAAAGTAAATATCCCCAGAATACACAAAATTCGTATATTTCACACTCACACCATCGAAGCAATAAAGTTTTAAGTAGTGACGTACCTAGCGAAATGCAACACCGCACTTGGGCCTACGTAGCCAAGTACCCTCCATCACATCAAGTCATAAATGATAGTAGCAATACTGAAATTGCCCAACTAATATCAACTGTTCATTGGTGTATGGAATGCCAATGGATTAGCGCAACATTGCAGAGAAATTAACAATTTTCTGCAAGACGAAAAAATTGACGTAATGCTCATCTCAGAAACTCATTTCACAGAAAAAAGTTTCTTTAAACTACCTAACTATGAAATATATGATACGAAACACCCAGATGGCACAGCCCATGGAGGTACAGCGATTATAATAAGAAGAAACATACAGCATTCTTTGAAATCAAATTTTGAAAATGATTACTTGCAAGCCACATCTGTACTAGTTTATGACAGTTTCGGTTCATTGACAGTGTCAGCTGTCTATAGCTCTCCAAAGCATAAAATAACGGAAGAAAAGTATAGAGAATATTTCGATACGTTGGGTGCAAGGTTCATCTCTGGAGTTGACTACAACGCAAAATATTCGTAGTGGGGGTCAAGACTGTCGACTTTACGAGGAAAAACAGTGCTCAACGTAGTCACATCACTCAACGCAGAACCGCTATCGACAGGAGAGCCAACGTACTGGCCAACCGACCGTAATAAGCTGCCGGACTTACTAGATTTCTTGATCATGAAAGTGTGGCGTCGTTAACACGAGGGCCAGAACCGTTACGTCGGTGAAAGTGCGCTGCGGAAGAGGGAGGGGTTGAGCCTGAACTTCCGGGATTTTGCGCTCTGGCAGTTGACGCAGACAGCGTGGCAGAGCCAAAAATAACCTTAGGCTGTAAACTCCTAGGAAGCCGGCTAGCGAGCCTCGCTTGCCGACGGCAGGCGAGCCTACCTGGGAATCTTGTGTGGTGGGGGTGTAGCCCCCTCCTAAGATGCTGGCTAGCGAGCCCTCGCTTGCCGACAGCAGGCGAGCCTATCTAGGGAATTTGTGAGGTGGGGGTTTAGCCCTCAACTATTTAACGCAGCGCCATCTGCGCCCGCTTTCTCATTCAGTTTACATCAGAGAGCCTAGTACGAGTGGGTACAGGGAGCGTAGGAGTGTGGGCGAGATGTCCGGAGTGTAAGGGCCAGACGATCTCGGGTGCTTCATGCACGCGGTCCGCCAGACGGCGACCGGTTTAAATTTTGGCATCAGGCCATGTGACGGTAATTGTCACGGGACGGAAGTCCGACAGCTCGCATCAAGCGTGGCTTTTTTTCTGCGGTAAAGCAGGGTACTGGAAGGAAAAGGTTGCCGGAGTGTTTAAATTTAGCAATTTATTGTAACTAGTCTGTAACTTTTCAATATACTATTTTTATTTTTGTTATTTGAATGTATTCTCATTTCACTACGTCACAAAAGGAATAATCAAACTTTACATCAATTGAAAATTCTCTCGAATTGTCCTCCGATCACTCTCCAGTCATATTAAGTACTAGCTCTCACATACTAGGTTTAAAATTGTTTTCTATTATTTCTAATAAAAAAACGAATTGGAGTGACTTTCAAACATGGCTTAATGTAAATATTTCTGCAAACGTTCCTCTAAAAAGTGAATTCGATATAGATGAAGCAGTTGAATTTTTAACTACTAGTATCCAGCAAGCAGCATGGTACGCTACACCAGAAACGTACGGAACAGCTACTCGCAAATACCCCAAAATAGTTGATGAAATGAAAAGAAAAAAGAGGAGACTTAAGAAAGTTTGGCAAACCACACTTGATCCAAATGATAAACGAAACTTCAACAGGGCAGCGCAAGAACTTAAAAGATTTCTTCAAGACCTACATGAAAATGAAACCCAGGAGTATCTCGAAAGACTGTCGCCAACCAAAGACACTTATTACTCTCTATGGAAAGCCACCAAACGCATTAAACGACCAATCAAACCTATGCCGCCTATACGTGATAAACATGGAAACTGGGCTAGAACCAACCTCGAAAAAGGAACAGTATTTGCGGAACATTTTGTAAATGTTTTCCAACCATTCCCATCAGATAAAGAAGAACAAGAAAGAAATATTATTCAGTTCATTAATGCACCATATCAAATGTCTTTACCAATAAAGCATTTCAAGACAACCAAAGTTTCATATGCAATAAAACAAATTAATCCTCATAAAGCACCTGGCTACGATCTCATTTCCGGCGTTGTTCTGAGAAACCTGCCAAAAAAAGCACTAGCATTGGTAACCTCAATTTTCAACGCCATCATCAGAATTGGACATTTTCCCTCTCAATGGAAATACAGTCAAATTATTGTCATACCAAAACCGGGTAAACCTTTATCTGAAGTATCCTCGTATGGACCAATAAGCTTATTACCAATCTTGTCAAAAGTCTTTGAAAAGCTTCTCCTCAAGCGGATACTTCCAATCATAGCAGAAAACAACATCATTCCAGACTACCAATTCGGCTTTAGGTTGAAACATGCCCCTACTGAACAAATTCACAGAATAGTAAAAGTCATCTATGAAGCGCTGGAGGAGAAACTTTATTGTTCTGGTGTCTTTTTGGATGTAGTCCAAGCTTTTGACAAGGTGTGGCACTCAGGACTCTTATATAAAATCAAAAATATGTTACCCCACCCGTTTTTTGCACTACTTCGCTCCTATCTTACTGAAAGACGTTTCCAAATAAAATTTAAGGAAGAAACATCATCATTCTATCCTGTCGCAGCTGGAGTACTGCAAGGAAGTGTTCTCGGTCCACTACTGTATCTACTATACACGGCCGACCTACCTGTTTCAACGGACATCACGTCAGCAATGTTTGTTGACGACACAGCGTTCTTAACCTCCCATGAAAATGCCATCGAAGCATCAGAAAATCTTCAAGAATACCTCACTGTGCTGCAGGAATGGTTCACAGAGTGGCGTATAAAAACTAATGAAAGTAAATCTGTCCATGTAACGTTTGCACTCAGGCCAAATAGATGTCCTCCAATTAATATCAACAACAAGGATATACCACAGGCAGATTGCGTAAAATACCTTGGTCTACATCTAGATCAAAAAATGACTTCGAAGACACACATCAGAAAGAAAAAAAAGGTCTCGAAACCAAAATCAAGCAATATTATTGGCTTCTAGGCGAAAAATCGTCTCTTTCATTGGCTAATAAACTACTGATTTATAAATCAACAATGAAACCTGTTTGGACCTACGGAATAGAACTTTGGGGCACTGCGGCCAACTCAAACCTAAAAATACTGCAACGATTAAAATCAAAAACTCTAAGATTTCTTGCCAATGCCCCATGGTTTGTTTCAAATACATTGCACAATGACTTACATATACCTACAATAAACCAAGAAGTCCAATTCAGATTCCAAAACTATTATAAGCGCTTAAAAAACCATCCAAATTACCTTGCATTAAACTTACTTGACAATAGCCAAGAATTAAGAAGATTGTGCAGATTTCATCTCCTGGACCTCTTAAATAGGTTCGATCATTAATAAACAAAATGTATATTGTACTGCTATAGTAAATTGTACTGTAACTAAGTAAAACAGCTTAAATTTATATATATATATATATATATATATATATATATATATATATATATATATATATATATATATAGAAACATAATTACGTTCATGATTGCCAGAAATGTAAATGTATTTATATATTGTCTGTTGTTTTTCTGTCTTGATCACATTTGTCCTATGTTATATTTGTGATTTATATCATTTATTTGATCATTACTGAAAATTAATTCATGAAGCACTGAGAATGCCCAGTTCCTTCACATGCTATTGTAACTCTGTTAAAAGATTTGCCTATTGTTCAGATGTAACAAATTGCAAATAAAAATATATAAAATAAAAAAAATCAAATACTCCTGATATTTCTGGTTTAATTATCACGGTCTAAACCTATGCTGACTGAATTCACTTTACCGCAGCCAACATATTAATCACTTTGTGGCCTACTGAACAAAACTGCTGGTTTAATTATCGCGGCCTAAACCTATGCCTACCGGGTTCTCTTAATCCGCTGCCACCATTTTAATCTCTCCTTCGTCTGTGGCGTCATACGGGTGTAATCAGAACACAGACGAGAGTGGTTTGTAAAAACAGTAGATTTATTCACCGTAGAGCGTAGTCAAATTAAACAATTACACTGCTTACAATTAACTAAATAAATAGAACCCACTGCTAAGAGAGTTAATTTACGGAACGGCTACCACACCGCAACATACGATCAATTTTCCCTGGCGGAGCACCGCTCCCCTTTCCCTCGCGCACCTACTCGCACAAACTCACGCACCACCTGCCGCCGACGCTGCTGGGGAACAAGAAGACCGGGGCATTGTTCTCGTGGCCTAATGTAGGCCCTTCGGCGCTACCTGCCTCCACCCTACCGCCGCCTTAGCACGCCACGTCCACGGAAAGTCCCAGTGTGTCATCACTCCGGCCTTTGTTGAACATCCGGCGATGCCCGGCGTGTGCTACGTGCTTGTCCCCGTGTTTTAGCGCGACACGACGCTACAATATTTTCTCATAATAAATTGTTATTTCACTAAATTGAATGACATGTAAATATAAAGAATACGTATTTATTTATCAATAATCTCGACAATGTGTGGAATTTCTATTTTAAATGTTTACTACTTTTACTTTATTTCATGTTTATTTTCTTTTATGACTACATTTATGACTTTCTTTTCAAGTTATGACTTGTATAAAAAATTTGCAAAGAGGCAGTAATAAAGTGGAATTGCAAATTCCTTCCTTGTTTTGAATTTGATTGTCGCCTTATTTTACGTGGCGAGACTCTAGCCATCAGGCCCGCTCTTCCGTCTGACTACGCAAATTTTGTTACGCTCTTTTTATCCACAAGCGGAGAAAGATATTTCTTCGGCTTCAAAACAGGCGATTTGAATTTAGTTCAGAGGCTTTATTTAGGCTTGAGGGCATGCAGTAAGTCTACTAACATGGGTCAGCCGGCTTTACTTCCCTCCGAAGGAAGGCGTACGAAGAATTTTTTCTCCCTAAAAATCCACGGCTTTGATCGGGTTTGAACACGCGAAATTGGGTATACACCACCGCTCTTACACCATCGCCGCTGCCCAGGTTTTTGTTTTGGGCTGTTTTCTTAAATCAATCCATGTATTATTTGATGTGTACAGGGTGGAACAACTAAGTGATAACACCCCTTGAATCTCGCCAACGGTGCAAGAAACGAAGATGCCGTTCGGCCAGTCGATTGCATAAACAGGAGGTACTTGATTACATCATACTTCATCTTCGTACTATTTTATACTATGAACATATTACTTTCGCAACTTTTCTTGAACGATGGCCTTAACTTTAATTCCACACGTCTTACTTTAAATAGATACCACAAATTCACAATTCGACAAACCTGTTGCTCTTATGCTGGAACAATTTCCTTACCAAGAAAAGAAGTGCGTAACAGGACAGTTCATGGTTCTTCGTATTGTGTACTATTTACTTTATAGCCAAATTCTTATAAATATTTTAAGCATTTAGAGTTCATAATATTTCGTTATCCTAGAGCAATTACGAAATTTTTTTCTTCATTTGCTTTAGAACCTTCAAATTGAGTAAAGTGAAAACAAAGAGCAAAACCTCGGTCTATATGAAAACGTTTTTTTAAAAATTGTGTTCAAGCGTTACTGCGCCGGCGAAAGTTGAGCCTCATTTCACTTCTAGCTCTTTGGCTACTACTGATCGTAATGGTACTTAGTTAAGGATATGTATATTTGAATTAAAATAAAAGGAAAATCACTAAGGCTGTATAAAAATGTTGAAGGACACGCGTGTAAAAATGATTTTATCGGGATTACAGGGTTGCGCCATTCTTCCTCGCCATTCTGCCAAACTTCCCTACTCACAAAATATGACACTTTTACCACGTATCATATCATTGTACTGTATCGACTATTGTAATAAATTCGAATTTCTTTATTTTAAGTAAAGTAAAGTAAGTAAACAATAATTTAAGTAAAAATGAAATCTTTTATTTACCGACGGTCATTAAACGCAGTTATATATTCGTGACATAAACAATTTATTTGTTGGTAATTTTTTTCAATATTGATAAAGCACGAATATTTGAGCAATGTAAGAAGAATGGACACTTTATTAGCAAGAATGTATGAGGGTGAATAAATACATTATTACAACACTATGTAACAAATCTTAACTTTTTGTCTGCCCTTGATGATTATTTTTGTTTTCCTGTTTCCCCAAGTCAAGAAAGTCCAGAAAATTGCCATTAGGCTGTAAAGTTTGCTTTGATGGTCAGGACATTGATATTTGGAATTGGCGTATCATCGCATTATAGGTCTATAATTATGTTCAGCATTTGTATGTTGTGTTCTACCCTAGGTACATAGAATGACGTCAAGAACCTGCAAACATCGAACAGTATATTTTTCTAAATCTGAGACGAATGTCTTACTGGAAAGGGGTAATAAGAAGTCTGTAGAACAATTATGTCAAGGTCTCCCACTGGTGGCAGTGGCACGCTTCGTGGCATGCCACGAGCTTCTCAGCGCAACTAGCGTTGGGACAGAACTATCAGTATGATATTGAAAGTGCAGCGCTGCAAGTGGAGCTGATCGTAGACTTTGAGAAAAAAATAAAATGACCTCAGCAGGTCGTTAATGGCATTTTACAAGGTACTCGATAAATCACAGTTTCCAAACTTCATAGATAATGCTACTCCAATAATATCTATGCACATATGTGAATGAACAAGTATTCCCAATACTGAAATTGCTCGAAACCCAACTCAGTATTTCATTAAGTAATGAAAATTTGAGAAATCATTTACGAATTGGTCTCTAGAGATATCTAGATTCTGATTTTACTAACTTGGTTGAATCGCATATAAAAAAGGGATATGCAGAAAAATAAAAATAAAAATAAAAATAAAAATAAAAATAAAAATAAAAATAAAAATAAAAATAAAAATAAAAATAAAAATAAAAATAAAAATAAAAATAAAAATAAAAATAAAAATAAAAATAAAAATAAAAATAAAAATAAAAATAAAAATAAAAATAAAATTAAAATTAAAAATAAAAATAAAAATAAAAATAAAATTAAAAATAAAAATAAAAATAAATAATAATAACAAACTTCCTTAAATTTATTTATCTAAATTTTCTAAAAGAAAATGGCAATACCAACCCTTTTATACGGTAACAAATGCTGGCTTTGAGAACAAAGAGAAAAGAGCAGAATACAGGCATTAGAGAGGCATCAGTTCCTGAGGGCAGTATAAGGTTGTACGAAAATTGATCACGAAAGAAATAAAGATATTCGAAAAGAACTGAAAAATTTATAAGTCCTCGATCAAATGCAAAAGTATAAAAGAAATTAACCCAATATCTATGTAGAATGGAAGAGCAGCAATTTCCTCGAAAGGCATGGAAATATTTTCCGCTTAGAAAACGAGATCCCGGGAGACCAAGAAAACGGTGGACCTGACCGGAACAGGCCGTTAGGCATACACCGTGAAGATGATGTTTTTATCTAAATACCGCCTAATATTATTTCGGGTGTAAAAGGTAAAAGCGCTCAGGCGACATTGACTACCTAATGCACTCCTGCGGCGAGATGATTAAGTGCGTGGAGAGATGATTTCGTCGTGCCGCGGACTCCTGCTGATGACCTTGATATCACTGCTGTAGAAGCATGAAGATAATGTGTGTGGCCCACCAGGCAACTTATTTAATGCCAGCTGGAGCACGTGGGTACATTGTTTCATCTGCGTAAATCACTATACACATGCCTTACCCATGAGTGAATATGATTTGGAGAAATGCAAAAATAAAACATCCATTCTCCTGAGCACAAAAATTAACATCGGAAGGTGCAGTGGCCATTGCGCCAACGTGTGCGACACCAGGATTGATTGACTTATTGATTCGTGATTCCAATCACGTGAACTGCTAAAGTCATCAGTCCCGTAAATGTAGTGCAAGGTTTTTCCTCGGGAAGTGGAAGGAATCTTCCCCATGGTCAGATCTGGCGCCGACCTTCTGCCTGGGTGCAAGGGTTGCCAACATACTATAGGGGCGTCTGGAGTTGAATTACGCCGGAGGCCACTCATTTCGAAATTTCGCCAACATTAGTAATATATATTTTTTTAAGTGTACAAGGAATACTTTGCAAAATCTAATTATTACAAATTATGAATTCAAAATGAAATCCGTAGCTTAAGATAAAAAAATGTTAGAAAAAAAAGATTTTCGATCTGACTGAACTTGACGCCTTGCGAATGTCGAAAGAATATCTTCGAGCGGTTGATAATGGAATGTAAAGCTTAATTTGAATTTTCAACAATTTTCTAATTATTTTTTTTAAACTTTCTTGTACGAATACAAGAACAATTATTAACGAAAAGTACGTAAAATAAATTTTCAGAAAAACTGGTAAATTGTATTAATTGTAATTTTAAAATGTGAATCTGTTTATTCTCTAAAAGAATGAATGACAAAACATATATTTAAATGTTCGCTAGGAGAAAATGGTAGGTACCAAGAGTATTGAGAATACTGTCATTTTACCTCCTAAATATTAATTATTTCATATTATTATTGAAATATATGTGGTATTGCATAGGTTTTTAAAGATATATGATATAAAATATAAACAGATTTTCACATACTTTGATATATTTCTTCGCCCATATAAAATACAATAAAATGATAGAAAATATATGTTACATGTAATTCTAACATATTATACGACTACGATTCAGCAGTCTTCAGCCTTGCTGCCCATTATGTCGGCCGAGATCTCTATTAACGTGCTTCTTGTTTCCTTGCAAATTAATTCATTGCACGCAGCACAAGATATAGGACATCTGTGATTTAGTTCCATTTCTATTTTGATCATTCCTTTTGATGTGTTACATTTTACACAATACAAACACACATATTCACAGTCTATTGCTTCATCAACTGCCAAGCAAGATTTACTAAGCTTTGTTCCAAAAGTTAGAAGGAAAAGTAATATTGATAAACAAAATTGGAAACCAATTCGTTTCATATACATATTAGTATTTTTTTGTTATTGATTTTCGCGTGACGTGCCTGAAGATAACATTTATGTATGATGTTTAAAAGCAAGAAATGGTTTCTGCTTTCAAAATATTCATTTACCCCAACATGTTTCCTCTTTGTTGCAAGTATGGATTTCAATGCCTCCTGAAAATTATCGTAATAATTACTCGCGCAACTTTGTTTGAACGATGGATTGAATAATTGTGTAGAGAGTGGGGGTACTAGTTACCAAATTGGCCACAAGATTTTATGAATCAATGCCAATCTCTGAAGAATCAGTCCTGCCTTCGCAACTTCCTCAATAATTTGCGTCCTCACTTCCTCACGACTTCGAGGTTTTCCTGTGATGAATCTCCACCTGCTTAGGTCATTTATTTAGATTTTTTGGACAAAATCACGGTTTCAACGGAAGTTCAACAGAAAATAGCTTATATTTCGCGCCTGTAAAGATGTGTTAGGAATGTTGTCATCAGCGCTCGCTGCGAGCCTTTTCCTTCAACTGTTTATTGTGCCAAAGAGGGGGAATCAAGGCCATCATTAAAGAAAAGTTGCGCGAATAATACCCTCGATTTATGAATGTACTATTCTAGCTCCATGCTGCATTTGGTTATGAAATAGTGTTATTATTCTATCGTGTAGCAGAAATAAATGTTTTGATGAATTGTAAGTTCCTAGAACGTGAAACTTTGAATTGGCGTCATTTGTTATTTTTTCTGTAGCCGGTGTTTGATAACCTGAGAAAGTTTGTAAGTTGTGCTTCGAAGTACACATCTTGAACTTTGTTCAAATATATATTCTGTATTACTTCAACAAAGTGTAACTTTTTTAACCCCAAGTATCTCGTTAGTTGTAAGTAAATAAGTTATAGTTTTCGATTAGTATACAGTATCAGGTGCTATGGTACATCAAAGGAAGATTTTTTTTAAGGTCGCATCAACTTCTATGTCATTAGCGACCACTATTGCTTGTAACGGTATGGTAACTGAGAGGATGACACGACATGATGAATAGGGGGTGAAAGGACGAACACAATACAGCCATGCCCGAGGCGGGACTCGAACCCGTGATCCTTCGCTCCACAGATCGCTACTGCACTACTGCCTTAGCGATCTCGGCCACCGAATCGGCGAAACGGAGATTCTGATAGCTCACGAGATCTTTCTTTGAATTCCTTAAATAACTACTGAAGAATCGAAAGAAAGAAACAACAAACTTTTTAACAATATTAGAATATTCTAATACTTCAAAAAGAAGCCTATTTATTTAAGCTAGTGAAGATACCACAGCACACATTTTCTCGCATTATCTGCCAGTTTTACAATTTTCTAAAATTGGAATGTGGACAATTATTTTGAGCCAACTTCACACTACTCTAGAAAACTCATAGAGAACATTTTGCAGTCGTTTTTTAAAGAAAATATTGTTTTTGAAAGTAACTTCGTACAATATTAAGAGTTAACAGCTCATATTTTTAAAAAAATTTCAGAGCTCATTTAATAGTTTAGAACAAATACTAATAAGAAAAAATCTATTATCAATGTTAACCTGGCAGAATTCAAGCCAGCTACGTACCTGCGCATTAAATATCGGAACTCGAACCCTACGACCTCCTGCTAAGAGACGCTCCAAAGGCAACGAACTTCGAAACCACGCCCTGCGTAATTTAGCTGTTGCCTTTCCACACTACACACGTCAATCTAATAGTTGGAGGAATGTGGCATTTGGTGATGTGATGCCTAACGTTACAAAATGGCTACCGTGTCACAAGTACCTAAGGGTCACTCCGAGGCCTTGTGCGGCAATCTAACTTGCGTCTTCCGTATGCTGGCAGTTTGTTTACCCCTTCGTCACCTTCGGGCGGAAAATAAAGCATCTCTTTGTACGTGTGTGGGCGGGCCGGTGGGGTGGGAGAGGCCAGGGGGGTGGGAGGGGGAGCGGTGTGCGAAGGACGCGCCGCTCTCACGGCGGTGCGCCGTCTGTCTCCATCAGTGAAAGGAACTCGCCCATCACACCGCGGGCATAATTGACCATAACGTCCCGCCCTACCCCGCTCCACCCGGCCATTCCCCATCCCGCTCCTGCCGGCAGGGTTTAGCTCAGTCTACCGCAAGTCTGACCGGGAGGTTTTAGGGTTTTAGTTCCAACGGTGGAGCGATTTTCGGCAGTGACGAGATAGATGGGTTGAATTCACCCGTTGCATATTGTGTAATTTTCAACACCTAGCTCATAATAATGATTTTCTTGATACCTACTGCCCGCAGTGGCGGCTCGTGCTCAGGTTACACGGTTGCAAAATCCCAAGATAATTGAAAAATATCTTATAATATCTTAGGAATATATGTTTTCCTTTTAACAAGATCCAATATCCAAGATGCCGTAATATCGATGTATATAAAAAAAATTTTGAATCCAAAGAGCGCCCAATTAGCGCTTTCCGACGTCTGAGGCATTGCACCATGTCACGCTACTGCGATTCCTACATTTACTCATTGGCTTTATGATTTAACATAGGACAAATAGGGCTATGCTGCGTCCGAGGGGAATACCAAATTTCTGTCTCCGTCTGAAACTAGCTACATCTTAATTTTATGAATTTCGGGTGTCATAAAAAGTACACAAGTTCATAAATAATCAGTCAAGAATTTACTGAAGTTTGGAGAACTTATTTTCATTTGATGTTAGGTTTTTGATTCAAAATGTGCATTTGATGAGGCCTTTAAGTTGGCCGTTCTGAAAGGAAGAACCTTTCTCTCACGATGTGTGCATCTCCAACCGTTGGGGCATGAGCGATGCCACTGCGAGCGTTGTTGGGAATACGTGTGTGTGTGTGCGTGTGTGATCTTTTATTATTGCAATATATCAGGATAGTGAAATGTTCGAAATACAATAATTTTGTTTGTGTAAAACGTGCCCCAACGATAGTGCTTGTTGCTAGGTGTTGGAGTGCGGTCACTGTATTTTCCAAACCGAATTCCTTTTTGTTTTGCGTGAATTCCATTACTGCCAATTTGTCTCAATGCATAACTAATACAAAAACTCGAGTGCTCAATGGAAATCAGCCAGAACCAGGTGCGCAGGAAGTGAAAATATCTGCTAAGGACACTACACATAAAATTATGTAAGTAATGATTGAAGATAAACTTTTATTAAACTGATTTTTAATATATTACATGAATGATTTACGTTTTATTATATATTAGTGATCTGAAGTTACCGCAAACTCCTGTGCCAAAAACAAACATTACCCTTCCGGGACTTACCCCTCCGGGACCTTAATGGCCACAACAGTTGACCCGCCCGGAAACGCGAAGTAATAAATCAATCACTACTGTTACGTCGGCATGGTTTTGAGGGAACGAAGAGCATTTGCTGAGACACAAATTTAATTTCATTCCCTAAATGCACCTGCCCATGTTTCTAATACGCTGGCATTGGTCGATAAAATTCACTTCAAGTCACAATAATTGCTCTACTCTCTAAAATTCTGTAAACACCGAAATCCGTTTCACAAATCACGCCAATATCTCGGGTTGATATCCACATTCATTGCTTACAATTTGTCACCACCATCTAAGAATCTACCAAGATGTTCCTTCATATCGTCAACATCTTTCATTTTGGGTTGCATCAGGCGTTTCAATAACGTCGTTTTTCGTGCGGGTCACGTGATGTGACACAAGTTCTGAGGGATTGGCAAAATCGAATCCGCTTTCGCTTTACGGCCGGCGTTTATGCCAGCTGCCTTGAAGGCGCGTCCAGCGTCTAGCTCGGCGGCGTTACCGGTCGGTTCTAAAGGTTCAGGAATTTCTCTAGAAACAAATCCCCATGGCTTATTTTCTTTAAAACAGTCCTTAGTTTAAACTTTTATAACAGTCCAAATCAAATTTTTGCAGACTGAGTTCATTTCAACAAAAGGAAGAAGCCTCGATTACATCAGTTCATCTGAAGTGGTTTTGATCAATTTTTACGCCATTTTAGGGCATTTTTAAAGCATTTTTGGCAATGTTTTATCCGCCTCCTAGAAATGACTGACTTGCAGTGTGACACTGAATTAAGGGAAACCTTTTAAACAAAAGAAATATTTATTAGAATTTTATGAGAATATCGGATTTCAACGAATATCAACCTGCACCATTCTCTTGAAAGTTCTTTACACTATCCAATAACAAAGTTTAACCAAAAACATAGGAGCAATTTTTTGAAAATTTTGAAAATGTCACTGAGGTTTCATGCAAAGTTCTCTCAAAATTAAAACTTCGGTTTCAAATTCAAGGGACTGCGACATCAGACAGATGGATAGGGCAATGTCAATTTTGGAGAAAATCGGCTGATCGGTTTAGCCGTAAGGCGTTGTTCACAGACGGACGGATAAACAGACGTTTTGTTGTCATTCGATTTTCGCTATCAAGGACCCATAAAACATGGATTTTGGCTAAACCAAGTGTTGGAGAATTTTGTTCTAAATTTAGCAACTGGATACATCCACTTACTATTTACCAGGGACCGGCAATGAGACTTTTACTGCCGGAAAGTTTACAGCATAACATTACTTCTTCTCTACTGCGTAAGCGGCAGCGAGAAAGTAAAATTACTTAAAATGAATATATGCAGATTGGAGAGAGGAGGACATTAATATTTTCAAATAAAATTTTGAAATCTTACTACATTTCATGGATGGTCTTGAAGTGCAAGTGTAGACGGAACAGGCACTTAATCCTTGCATGCTTAATCCTTGAATGGAAGAAGCAGACTACATTTCATATTGAAATTTTGTGCATCACTAAACGGATCAGTGGCGCATCCCGAACAGACCTGAGCCTTCATGAAGAGTAACTAATGTAGTATTTTATTCACTTTAGTGATAACTAAGTAGATATACAGTAAATTTTCCAAACATAGAGCAGTTTCGTAAGGTGACTTGTTATGAGTGTACTAACAATAAAAGCTTACACGGATTTTAATAATCCATAACCTCCAATTGCGTATTTTTAACTTCAGAATGACCCGGATTTGAATGACTCTTTTACGACTCTTATTCGTACTTTCTGCCAATTTATTAGAAGAAAATAATTCGACCAATTTATTTGAAGAAAATAATTGATTTACATTAATTTTATACATTAACATATATTTTATATAATTTATATGAATTCTCATTCTGAAAATGTAAACACTTCAATTATTTCAGGTTTTCGTTCAGCAATGTTTTAATGTCAAAACATTGCTGAGTGAAACAAAACAGACACACAATGTTTTGATGCCTTTAAAACATTATACAAGTGTATGTGCTTCTTAAATGATTATGTGCTTGTATATGTGCTTCTTAAATGATTATATATTTATAAATAATACTGTCTCTAAAACTAGCATAAACATACCTTTACATTTCCATCGTTTCAAAACATTTCAGAAATAATTTCAAAGACACATTTGTTAATTAATCAACCTTATCAAAACATGGTCATTTCCAAAGCATATTACGTTTACCTTCCTCACTACTACCCAGCTGTAAATCCTCATTAGTCTGAATATGAACCACTCAGTGCTCCTCGCCCTAGTCTGTCTATTGGCGTCGTAATAACCATCCTCTCACTTGGAGGTACTCGTCGGCCAAGTTCAAATTTACACTCGGTCCAGGGCAGTGCATTTATTTGACAGAGAGATGCAATGAAATTGATTCAAGCAGGATGGCATGGAATAATATTTCACATTGGTCACCACGTCACGTGTTGAAATTAAAAGATGGAACGTGTGTCGTAAAAGATTTACTATTTTGCAAGTGACATACTCTTCTTTCATACTTATTCGTCGTCTTTCCTCTTTACCTTCCTCTTTTTTAGACATTTAACTTTGAGGTTTTGCTTGACAAAGTATGCTCTTCTCTCTCTGCGCACATTTTCTTCATCTCACTTTTTTTAAATTCGTAAGGTTGACAAGTACAGTTATTTTGTTAGCGATTTTATTAAATCAAAGCAATGATTTGTTTGCCTACGCTAATGTGTTTTCTAATACTTGGGAGCGAAAATTTCTAGTTTCCAAATATTAGATCAGAGAGAAAAAACACAAACGGAAAGACAATTTGGGAAAAATTCTCAGAATGTTCTGGACGGACACGCATGCAAATCATCAGTTCCCCTTCAGAAGACCGAAACGAGTCGCATCGAATGACAACTGGTTTGTTTCGATTATCAGGCGGGAAGGAATCTATCCGTAAGTGAAGGACGTACGCAAGTTATTCGAATACTATATAAAGATTTGACGACAAATGAAATGGAATCACCGCTCTCTTTCCCGGGGCAGAGTCTTGTAGCTGGCTCGGCCATTTAGTGCAGACCGAAGCGGGAGGGGGAGGCGCCAGACGAGGGCACGTAACGTGGCGTGCCCCAAGGGCGAGCGGTCGGGCCCCGTCAGCGCCTCGGTGCACGGGGCGGATGGGACACGCCCGACGAACACGCTCTGTCAGCGGATGAGAAGGCAGTGCATGGCCATTCCTTTCACCGCTGCTGGGTCATGACGCTCTCTCTCTCTCTCTCTCTCTCTCTCTCTCTCACACACACACACACACACACACACACTGCAGTTACCACACGCGCTCTAACGCAGCCAAAGCCTAACAATTAACACAAAACGCTTTCTATTTTCATTGTCAGTGTGCACGACATTCCTTGAGTGTTTGTGTACCTGCCAAACACGAGTTCAAGATGAATTGCGCGCTACTCACGGATGCCATGCTGTAGCCAGCAACTTTTATAATGATTAAAACGTAAAAGATATTTATTTAGGAAGTTTGTTTTATTGAATTTTAATGAGAGATTTTTGTATATTGCTATTAATTTGAGACAATAAAAAGGAAAATCGCGGAGGTTTCAGTGCAGATTGCCAGAAAGGCTGACATTCTGTGATTAAATGAAACGAAACAAAATCAAATAGTTAAGAGCATATTTATGGGCCTGTCAAGCCAATTTAAAGGTTGGTCTGATACTCAAGCTTTTAAATGAGCTCTCCAGTGCCTCTATAAGTATATGTGGGCTGAGTGTTTCACTATATGCCAAAAAAGTGCTTATCTCTTTAAATATAAAAGAATATGGTAAGAATAAATTGTATTGTTAACTACTAGGGCATGTAAAGTGGTTAAATAATGTCATGATTTCCCCAAAAAATGCGGTGAGAATTCTCAAATAACAAAGTTACACATTTCTTACAATGCATCCATGAGTGGTTGACAACCCATCTTGCACTAGAGCTTGGTAGGTACTCGAATTCTCAGAAATGTTGTGACACTGACAATGAGAATATTAAGTTTTTGAGTTATTTGTTTAGATTTGATTGCATCAGTGTGCATCGCCATTACCACACATTCTTTAGACCTAATAGTCGTTAAGTCGGAAAATTTTTGTAGCCAAAGCTGAACAATTAAGTGAAAACAATCCGCTCGTCTTTTCTTACGAAACTTCTGCATCAATTCTGCAAATTTATGCATTATGATGCAAATATGCGGAATACGATATACACATTTTACGAAACATTAAAGGAACGAAAGGTTTTCTCACCAAACTATTTAATTGAAATCCCTCGTGTTTCATAGTTTTCTCTCTCATCAGTTTTCTCTTTATCATTCTACAGAAAACTAAAAGGTAAAACAATAAGTGGAATCTTTCGTGTTTGTCTATAAAGAATGGGTTTACATAATCAGTAGAATTCGTAGAACGAAGATTATTGTGATGATATTTTTTTCATTTTAAACATTCTTAATAAAACATGAGAGGTATTTCACCGAAAACATGACAAAATGTTTATGGAAGAATAATCTACATTACACATTACAAGCAATTCTTTCTGAACACTTGTCTAAAATACTCGTAAAAAGAACTGGAAATGATTTGATTCTTTGAACATCGCACGGATAATTAGATCAGTTGCGTTGATGGTATATTGCCTTGAATAATGGTTTAATCGACAAGAAATAATTTAATCTGAATTAGGTCGTTTACCTCGTCACTTGTAATTCAGAGCCCCACATAGTGCGCTGTGTGAAAGATTACAATGGCTTAAGCTTATGGTGACCAAGTTTTTATCTCATTAGACATTATTGGGAGCTATACATAACTTGGAAATTATTTGAATTAACCCCACGAGAGAGAGAGAGAGAGAGAGAGAGAGAGAGAGAGAGAGAGAGAGAGAGAGAGAGAGAGAGAGAGAGAGCAAGAGTGAGAGAAATAGATTATTCAAAAGAGCGAAAGGGAAAGAATGAAAGAAAAAGAGTGCGAGTGTGAGCGTCTGCGAGAGAGAACTTGTTCATTATGTCATTAGACATTTTAACATTTTGAAATATGAAGTCTGAAATATAATCCAAATATGAAGTCCACATTGTTTGAATTCAAGATAAACTCTAAGTATACACATACACACGATTACCTATACTTCTATTGTGTACTTCTATGAAGAAGGAGTTCCTTTTGTATTCTTCAATGAATAAAATCCAAAACATTCCCTAATATTTCTGAAGTTCTAAGTGTCATGATTTTAAAATTACTCTAAAAATTTGAACCCCTACTTTGTTCGCATTATAAATATAATGAAATAGGAAAGTCCAAAAAATACCAACACTGCCATTATAACATTATCTAATACTTATGTACTAAATTTCTACGTCTTACATTGACAATCCTCTCCAAAATGTGCTGCAAACAGTTAAATTGTTCTAAATGTGTTTCGAGAATTTGTTTCAATATTACCCTTTTGAATCAACTGGCATGATTACACTGTCATAATAAAATGTGTTTTTGAACTCATTCGTGTTGTATTCTGAAAATTCTGTTGTGGTCAAAATTTTTCACAGATTACTTGTTAAACTAATAAAGTTCACTTTCATCAAATGTGCTTACGTTTATTAACATACTATATTGCATATCTGCACATTAATGAATAATATATTAATGAAAAATTTGAAAGAGGAAATTTTTATATAACCTTGTTGAGCGATTCTTCTGTGTTTGTAGCACATCCTAAGGACGTATTCACGTTCTTAAATTTTTTTAATCCTCGAAATTCCTTCTGTGAACAGTGATTCTGCGATATACGTAATACAATATAATAATTATAATTATTAGGATCACATAGTCAATGGTATTCATTTCTTTACAAGGATGTATGTTCACTTTTCATGTGAATATTTTATATCATCCACAGAAAATTTGCCATTATTTTATTACTGTTTTGTTTACGATTAAACAGAAATGATCAGAGCCCTCTGCACAAAGCCCCGTGAAACATTTGACATTATTAACATTGGCCTAAAAACACGATAAAGTAAATGTTGAGGTCCATAACTAAAAGCAACTTTTCCAGTTTTATGAATTCATTTGTGTTGGAAGTAGCGTGTATTATGAGTTCAAATCTTCCGCATTTGTTGTAAACAAATTACCGCTAAATGTACTTATACAGTGAATCGATGTCAGACATCTTATTTCGGACCATAATGAAACACTATATTTTATTATGGAGACATGGAACCTGTGTTTATATGGAACAAACAGTAGTATGTTCCACATGGACAATTTATCAAGCTGTGATTCATTTTACATCGATTCTTATTTATTCAGCTACTTAGAATATATTGACGATTACATTACGCAAGAATTTCACAAAAAAGTCAGATTGCACAAGAATATATCTGTAGTTTATGCCTTAATTATCTGGACGTTTAAACAAAATTCCTCCAAAGTGACTATATATTTCAGTCAAACATCTTAATTTTTTCCGTTGGCAGGTTTCCGGTGAATTGAAAGAAATCTATCATAATAAATACTCTTTTCTATAAGAAAAGTTACATGAATACTATTTTAAACTTAATGAAGTGGGCGATTTAGGAGAATATTATTACTTTGAAAATGAACTCATATCTTAAATATTTGTTAAAAGATGTTGTTAAAAGAAAATGCAATCAGCACTCACATTAGGATATAATACATTTCAAATCTTGAAAAAATATTTAAAAATGGCGCATTATCTGACAGAAAAATCAAAAGAACACAATTTAAAAAGAAAATCATGGTACTTGCAAAATGTTAAATACCTTACTTTTAAAATGCATCTGAGAAACAATCGTGTTCGAGATTTATTAACTGACGTCAAAATCAATTTTGGTAGTAATTTAGTTTGTTATGATACATTAATTAAGCAATCAACTGAGTCGACAGATACATTTTCTCTTTCGAAAGTGTAAAACATGAAACTGAAATGAAGCATGTAGCTTAACGATCTTCGCAGAAATATGATGCGTATAAATTAACAAGCCTTCGAGGTTGAGCCATTAATCATTATGATTACGCATTGCACACACAATGTCATGACGAAAAGGGTTGTGCACGCATTTAGTTTTGAATGGCAAATACGAAATCATCCAGATATGTATCAACGAGGAAATAGGAAGATCAGAAATTAAGTTACACTAATTGAAATATGGAATATTGATGGATATGGAATATGTTTAGTAAACAAATACTCGGACATAATTTTTTACAGGACTGCACGACAAAAACAAGTTTTACTTAATAGAATGGTTTTATATTGTGGACCTAGAAAGTATTGGCGTCAGAAACATTACATATACAGACATACAAGACTCGAAGTTATTGTAATTGAAAGATATTACCACATTTCTTTGATTTCAAAATAGGATTATTTCTTTAACATATTTATATTAACTAGTTATCATATTTCTTTCTATTATTATAATTTTGAATGCTTCCAATCTTTTTTGAATCAATTTTGAATTCTTCCAATCCAATCTTTTCCATTGTTTAACATATGTTTTCTTCATTTATTGTCCCCACCAGAGGTGCCTAACCCACCCCTGTGCCTTTGCTTGTACTCCTACCTCAACACGGACTCACTGCTTAGTTGACATTGTACTGGTTCTTATCGAAAGGTAGACTACTACTTGGTTTGCAAGAATGTTTAATATAGTTAATAAGAATGTGTTTAGTTTTAGACGCTTTGACAATGGTTTTGAACAATTCTCCATTTGAAATTTTTCCAAGTGATAGATTTGAAATTGTGCTGCTCGTTAACCTGAGTTGATTAGTGACAGGTTACAATTTTTGGCAGGTTTCTCCAAAACTTTGTTCATCACACATGCTACATTGTATTTAATTTCTCCCATACATGCGTAGATACAGAGTGATACACGGCTCGAGTAGAAGCTTTGAGATTTTGAAAAACATTCTTCAAATTTTAGGGGTAGTTTAAATGAAGCCCTCCAGATATTTTCAAAATGTTCTCAAAAACGACTTAATTTTTTTGTAAGTATAGATCTTCTAAGAATACACTTATAAAAATGGCTTAAGTTAGATTTTTACGGTTAACTCGGTAAATTCGATATTTGAATCTCTTTTCTGAAAATGAGAAATTTTGAGCGCATTTTCACGGAAAACTAATATACTAAATAAATACATTAATGAAGAGAAATTGCCGCTGATGTTGATATTAACGATGTGAGAGAGTTGTCACAAAAAGTACATTTTTGTAATTTAAAAAACAACAACAAAGTAATAGAGCAATAAGGCGTCTTTTCTTCTAGTAGAGTACATTTAGTACTATTCCTACAAAAGGTTAAGGAAAAAATTTGGTGCCACTTTTGAAAAAACATAATGTTTTGTAATTTTTAAAATTGCACAAATTTCACGCAATATTGCACGAAAGCTATTATTTTTTTAAAAATGTACATGACCGCAATAAAAAAATTAATTATTGACAAAAAAATGTATATGAAATCAAAAGTATGATTTGTTTCGCAGTTTCCCACAACTACAAAATTGAAGATAGGGTTTTCCCTCCTATCTTCCATTTTGTACAACAACAAAACAAACTACAAAATTGAAAATAGGGTTTTCCCCCGTATCTTCAATTTTGTAGTTGTGGGAAGCCACGAAAAAATTTTTTCACTTTTCAAAAATTAACCATGAAAATAGAGCCATTGCCACCTTTATAAGCGTATTTTACTGTATTATTACAAGAAAGTTAAAGAAAAGAATTGGAGCTGTTTTTGAGAAAATTTTGAAAATTCATAAGAGCTTTATGTAAAATACCCCTAAATTTTAAAGAATGAGTTTCAAAATCTCAAATCTTCGACTCAACGTAGATAGATAGGGGTTTCTTCAATTTGGAAAAAATTCCACGTATGGTTTAGGAGCTAGTAGTATTCACAGAAGAACAGTCAGTCGGACAGACTAACGGACCGACAGACGGACTGACAGACGGACTGACAGACGTACGGACAGACGGACGCACAGACGGACGGACACGCGGAGGGACAGAAAGACAGAACGAAAGACGGGCAGACGGATGGACGGTCAGACGGTCGGACAGACAGACGGACGGACGGTCGGACGGACTGACGAACGGACAGACGGACGGACGGACAGACAGACAGACAGACGGACAGATGGACGGACAGAGGGACGGACAGAGGGACGGACAGACAGACAAACAGACGGACAGGCAGAGAGACAGACTAATAGACCGATAGATAGATAGACAGACGGACGGACACACGTTTTGAAAAAAACCTTTTTCGGTATCAGGGGACACCAAAACACGTATTTGCGTGAAAATCTCGATTTTCCGCATCATTACGGTACCGACAGTATACGGGAAAGTAATAACTTGGAATTGTATCCAAAATTCGAACATCTAATGCATGAACTGTACGTTAAAGCTTGGTGTTGGTTCATTTTGACTAGATTATTGACGCGGCAATTTAATTTTAAAAAGTTTTAGAGTTTCTGCTCATTTCTGATCACTCACACATGCTTACGAGGTAGCAAAAGATTATTGCATTTAAGTAGAATTTTGTTATGGAATTTGTCAAGTTTTAAAAGTGAAAATAAGTTTCACACTATAATCACACTTCCAGTTCCAGGTAACCTGCGCTAAGAGCAGAGGATACTTAATAAATATGTAAAACTAGTTCATATATAGTACTTGTAACAATAACTAGTCAAATTTAACACACAACATTTAGAAAGAAACAAAATTCGAATAATGAAAATCTATGACAATGAAAATAAAATACGTAATAAAAATTATCATATTTTTTATAAAATTAAATAAAATATATTCAATACCTAGAAGATTAAACCAAATTCAGTGAAGATAATTTATACTACAATTGCGTAGTCGCCCGCGCGCCATTGAAGGAACCGCCAAGAGGGAGTACAATCGCCGCTCACGAGAGGGCGACGGAAGCCGGCGCATCGGCGCCGCCTCGCGCGGCCAAGCGCCGCAGGGCCCTGCCGTCCCCGTCCTTCGCCGGGGCTAGCCAGCGGACCTTCAGCCCCGGCAGGGTGTGTCAGTATGCCAGCGAGTCAGCGCCTTCTGGCAGTAGAGTATACTACAGTATTATAGTGTTCAGTGACTACGTAAGCGGCTGGTGAAACGGACTCTCTTCCTGGACTTGGGTACCTACGACTACTGCAGTGAATTTTGGACATTTTCTTCGTTGACGACAACTTGGGCATTTATCGGTACATCTATTAGAACATTCTTGAACTCGCTTGTTAATGGTTAATCTGTACCTGTGAAAGATTGTAATAAACTTGTTTTTATGAAAGTACGTATTTTGGACATAACAATAATAATTTGTATTTAAAGTTTGAGTATGAGTAACTATAAATTTTAAGTCTGAAACGAAACCAAAAATGGAACTTTATTCAAACAAAATCCAGATCACGAAAAGAAAATATCAAATTGTATATCATATTAAATTTTATGTTAATAGTTATTTTATTTAAGAACTGATTCAATCCAAGTATACATTTAAAACGAAATAGATTAGAAAATCTTCTTTTTGAACTTTGATACAGAATGATTATTTAAGTTCATAAGTTCATCGATATCTACTTTTCTAAACGTCTAATTTTTTATGCACAAAATACTCAATGAAGACAACCTCGTCTGGGTCATTGTGCTTCTTAATTGTTTTTTTTTATATTTGTAGATCTTCAAAATGACCTTCCTCCAGGAAAATTAGTGACTGTTAAAGCGAGAAACAGCCGTAAGATTGATTACAGATTGGGGAAGGTCACTTGAATATTTTCTTTGGCTATTACTGTTACAAGTCTGTATGCGACGATGTGGAATTTTTTGAACGCTTATGCGTTTGTCTCGCATAAGTGTGGGAATGAAATAGTTCTTCAGTAATATTTTGGGTGACATCTTCCGGGTATTCTTGCATTAACAGTTCAACACCTCTTTCAAGTTCTACCTTTGATAATGTTAAGTTCGGCAACAAAGGAAAATATTTTCTCTATATCATCATAAACAGCTATTATTCCTACATTAGATTCTAGTGCATTCAATATAGGAAAGAATGATTTAATCCTAAATTTATCTCTTGAAAAGAGTTCGTCTAAGGCATCAGGGTCAGATAATTTTCTTAGTCCCCTTTTACTTATTATCCTTCTGGCAGTTCTATATTTAATATTAGGCAACGTGTTTTTTGTTTGTGGCTCGAGTGCATCCAAATCTTCCCTAATTCCACGTAAAATATCCAAAGTTGACCTGTATCAATCTGCACAACTACTAAATAAAAAAAGGGCTTTGAAGAATTTTATTTACTTTTGAAAACTGTCTCAGCATTCAATTTCAGAAATGGAGCATTAACACGAATTCAAATTCTTCCATCTTCTCTAATAGATTGTTTCCCCTCAATCTAGTACGTATTATTATCTGAATGTAAATAATTGAGTGCATCGGTGATATCATTGTAATTTTCTAAACTAGCTTCCGTAGCTTTTGCGTGTGCCTCCCACATAGTGACTGATAAATATTTAGGTACTCTAGAATGATGTTTCTAATGTGATTTCAGAACTGCCCATCTTTATGTAGAAGACGAAAAAGTATATAAACTTGGTTCACAACACCAAAATTTAGCATCATCAAGGCAACCATCAACAGCTGAACGACGTACTAAATAATTGGAACAAATCTTGCAAACTTGTTTCTTTCGATAATTTTTTGCTGCATACCATTGTATCGACCAGCCATATTGGCTGCATTATCGTAAGACAGTCCTCGGTATTTTGTGAAATAAATTGCAATTTCAGTTGTGATGTAGTTACAGTAAATCACCTATGCTTTCCCCTGCGTGATATTTTAACTCAAGTAAAGTTAAAATCTCTGTTAGCAAACGGTCTTCAGGTGACACATATCTAATAATTAAGGTCAACTGATCACTATGAAATTTGTCAGTAGTGGAATCTACTGAAAAACTAAAATGCCTTTTTCACTTCCGCCACAATTCTGTTTTTCACTTTATTATTCATTAGTTGAATAATTTCCTCACATATAGTTTTAGACACATATGAAGGTTTTCCTGAGTCAGTATTTCCATACCGATCGATATCTCTTCAAAATGGTTCGAATTTCGCTACTAGTTCTAGAAGGCCGAAGTAATTGTTTTTATTTGGAGTTAGAAACTTTGCATTGTCTCCTCTAAATAGTAAGCCTCGCTCTGCAAGAATGCAAATTGCAACGGAACTCTTTCTATAACGTAAATCCAGTATTGATGCTCTTTTTTTATTTCTTCCTCTAGCTTTAAGGTTAAAATTTTCCCTTTTGCTCTTGTTAAGTACGTCAACGATTCATTCCTATGATTTTCCGCATTTTCATGAGTTTGAAAGACAGCAGGGTTTTTTCAATAATTCAACCATTCAGAAGTTAATCGTGTTGCAGAATATGCAACATTTGGAAATAATTTACAAACGAAGCAAATAAATAAATAAATAAATAAAAACCGCGACCGTTTGAGGGAGAGTACACAAGCCATTCTAGATTATATCTTCCCCATTGGCTTTTGTTGAATTTGCTTTCGTACAAAATCTGGACTGATTCTTATATTCTCGCTTAGACTTTAAATGTGGTCCACAGTGATACTGAACTGGAGAAGAAACCTTCTCACCCAATATAATACATCATTTTGCGGTAAATTTGTCCACAAGCCAACATCTGCTATGGTAGACATATATTTGACATCACTATCTAAATTTGCAACATATTGGACGTGATATTTCTCATTAGGTTGCTGAAAAATACTGAATATTCGTATTATTTTCTTGTGGCTCGTTTGTATATTCGTGTTCAGTAAGTTGCTCTTGAATTAGTTCCATATTTTTACTTTGAGTTGGTGCAACACTGTCCTCACATACAACATGCTGCATTGCTTGCAATAGAGTAATACTACTTGGCATATTCATGTAAGCAGTAATCGATGTTAGCATCATTGCCTCACACTCTTGTAGCTTCTTTTTCTTGAGTTTGCAAGCGCCACTTTCAAATTTTTTACTCATTCCTAGATTAGAATCTAGAACAAAATATTTGAATTACTATTTGTGCATAAATAAGTTAATTATTTATTATTAATACAAAAAAATTTAAGTATTAGAACTGTGATAAGTTTTCTTTTGTTTATTTTCGAATTAAAGACGAATTGAAGAGCAGAAGAGAAGTAAACCAAAAACTCAAGTTTGTGAATAGCGCATCTCTTATAAGAATTGTTTATAAAATAAAACAAATGTTAATTTTATCAATGTAAAAAAAGATTTCCAAAATATCTTTTATCACATAATGAAACTAAATTATCATTTTTCAATGAAGATTGTATGGATCTGTTATTTTGTATCATTGAAAAACTAGCATTTATGAATTATGAATTTCATATATTCATACATTTAAACATGAAAATAAAGCATGTAATATAAATCTTAAAATATACAAATTTAAAGATTCGTTAGGAACGTATTTACAATTCCGCGAAATGAAGATATTGTCAACAAAAATGTCAATAGTCTATAAACACTTCACTAAAGTATGGAACCTACTGAACAAAGTAAGCTTACAACATATAACTTATAGACTACACAGAACCGCACATACGCATAAACAAACATGTAATGGCACTCGCCGCTCTTCTATTTCCAGTTGCTTTGCGGCCTGAGAATTTTATCTTGAGGCCCTAGGCTGAAGCCCAGTTAGCGTATCGGAAAATCCGGTCCTGTCGTTATAAAGGTCCTGGAGAAATGTAATGCAAGCAGAAAATACTAGAAATGCTCATTTTATAAAGGGGTAATGGAAATCATTATGTGCAAGTTACTTACTCGCAAGTGCCGTAGCGCAATAATATTGTTAAAGAAGGATAAATTAATAAAGAGATGATTCAATGAAATAATACTAGAGATGCTAATCATAAAAGGGGCTAACTACCTAACTGTATTGCCTAACTGTCTTTTAGGCACAGTTAATAGCGTATTATCTTATCTTCTTATAATTTTGGCATATTTTCTAATTCCATGAATAAGATGGTGTTAAATTGAATTCGAAATTACTCTAAATATATTAGAGCTATTAGCTATTTTATCCATCGCAGGAAGTTTTATTACATCGGATATGATAATAAGATTTTTAATTTATTCTGAACAGCCGAGAAAACAACGTATAATCTCGAGACAAGACAAACTTATTCGATACTAGAGCGAGTCTTGGGTTGTCTCTGATTATTGGTTGTCTCTGTCATTATTAATTCGTTAGACAGTACCAAGTCTTGTCATGTGCGATTCAAAGAGGGGATCCGTATCCTGTGCTACGTTTGCCTCGCCTTGCCCCCTTCGGCACTGGCCCACTCCGCCCCGCCCTCAAAGCCACTTCCCGCCCGCGCGCCACCCGGCCTACGCCTGCCTTCCCCGCATCCACCCACCACCCGCGCCGCTCCACGCTGCCAATGTAGCGCAGGGCTAGCATCGCCACTCTCTCTGCAGCGACTGCAACTGGATGGCCCTAGTTCTGACGAAAGAGGATTTTCGTCACTAGGTAGATAGCTAGGTCGAATTCAGTCGCTGTCTACAGCGAATTTTATCGGCCGGCTGCTCATATCAATAGTTTTTGGTAATTTCTCCGATCAATACCAGGAGAACAGTGAAGCAGTACTCAGACAAACTAGCCACTCTTGAACGTCCCTTCATCTGTCTTGCCTCCTCCTCTCCCCTTACTTACCCCCTCTCCCCTACACTTACACTTACATACATTTCACAATCACACATGGCTGCATATTCGGGCCGGTGCTCCGGGACTCACCTAGAAGGAGAAATCGCTCGCAAGCGAATGCGTTAGTCTGCGGATCCGACCCTCCAGTGGGGTATGAACACCGCCACCTCCAGATATGAAAACATTCGCTACATTAACGGGACGTGCCAGGTGCAATTGATCAATCAATCAACTCTCCCCGCTTTCCCAGCCTCTCCATGCACCGCCTCCCATCCGATTTCTCTCCCCTTCCCTACTCCTCTCGTCTGGTGTTCGCGCAGCCCGTGGGCTTCGCGTGGGCGGATCCGTCCCTGCGGTGCGCCGCGTCCGCGCCGGCGCCTTCAAAGGCGGTCGGCGCCGCTTTGTGCGAGGCACCGCTCGGTTTTACCCCCACCCCCGCTCGAAAGCCACCTACACGCGCGCGTTGGAAATCGCAGCTCCTCGGGCTTCAGTGGCCGCCTCCTTTCGCGTCTATAGGCTCAGCTGGACCACAGGCTGGCCGTGGATATCGAAAAATGCATAGCGACAATTCGGCGAAAAACTTATAGGCGACTAATGTCTCAAGTAGTGCTGGAGATAATTGATATCATCAGTCCTACAAGTTTGCCCATACTCTTGTAAGAGTATGATGGGGTCTCTTCTGAACAGCACATGGCAAGGCATCCCACATATGTGGCAAGGCATCCCACTAATGTTTATGTCTGGAGAATTTCGTGGCAAGTGTTTAAATTTAGAATAGTGTTCTTGGAGCCACTCTGTAGCAATTCTGGACGTGTGGGCTGTCGCATTGTCCTTTTGGAATTGCCAAAGTCCAGTGGTATTCACAATGGAACTGAATGGGTGCAGGTGATCAGACAGGATGCTTACGTACGTGTCACCTATCAGGATCGTATTTAGACGCATCAGGGGTTTCGTATCACCCCTTCTGCACACGCCCCAAACCATCACAGAAACTCCACCATCTTGAACAGATCCCTGTAGAAATGCAGGGTCCATGGATTGATGATGTTTCGCCATACTCGAAGACGTTCATCTGCTCGAAACAATATGAAACAAGACTTGTCAGACCAGGCAACGTGTTTCCAGTTATCAACAGTACAATGTCGATGTTGACGGGCCCAGGCGAGGCGTAAATCTTTGTGTCGTGCAGTCATCAAGGGTACAGGAGTGGGCCTTCGGCTCCTCCAAAACCCAATATCGGTGAAGTATCGTTGATTGGTTTGCACTCTGATACTTGTTGATGGCCCAGCATTGAAATCTACAGCAATTTGCGGACTGCAGTTCTGCGGTTGCACTTCTGCCACGTGTAATGATTCCCCTCAGTCGTTGTCAGTCCCGTTCTTGCACGATCTTTTTGCGGACGAAGCGACGATGGAGGTTCAATGTTTTACCGGATTCCGGACATTCACGGTACAATCGTGAAATGGTCGTACGGGAAAATCCAAATATCATCGAGACCTCGGAGATGCTGCGCCCCATCTCTCGTGCGCCGACTCTTACACCACGTTCAAACTCTCTTAAATCATGATATCCTGCCATTGTAGCAGTAGCATTCGATATAACAACTGTGAGAGTTTTTGATTGTTTTATATAGTTGTTGCCGACGAAAGCGCCGTATTCTGATTGGTTTCACATCTCTTTATTTCAATACTCATGGGTGTAGCAGTTTTTGGGCTATTCAGTGTCAGGATTTTCTTCCGAAAATTCGCCGTTTTTTGGCGCAGCATTACATAATTCTCTTTTTAAAATCGGCGATTTTTTGTCAGAAAATCTCAAATAATGGGACCCTGATGTTGCAAAGAGAGACGATTTTCCCCGGTCGCACCCGAGGTTCTACGAATTTGAAACGGATATTTAAATTTGAAGATACTTTACATGAAGCCTTAACATTTTAAAATAATCTCAATAACATCTCGAAAGGTTATTGTTGATTTTTTTTCGGATAGAACAATGTAAGTTTAAAAAATGGAGCAGGTCGTATTTTAATTGAACTCTCTGAACTTTCGTAAATTCCAAAAGTTTGCGAAATTGCGATAAATAATGTGCTGTTGTGGCACCACTAATTTGCTTCTGAGATTGTCTCGGTAGATCCGGACACAGTTATTAATCGATTTGAGTAATGACATGTCTCTCTGGTTTAAAAGCTTGCGATAAATCTGATTCCATTTACTCTTTTCTTCTTTCCATTTCTCATGATATCGGAAAAGCCGGGAGTCCTCTTTTGAAGTCATATATTACTGCATCCCTGCCATCGTAAGTAGTCAATTACCTGTCGCTTTAAGCATTATTTCATGCTCCACTACTCCGTTTGTCACAAAATGTGCATTTCCCTTCGTTGCTATCCAACCTTTCTTCCATTTATTATTTCTCCCCCATATTTACCCTTCCTTGTCTTCGTGTATACTTCATTCTTTCCTCTACATAATTCCTACTTTCTTTCACTCTCCATCATTTCATCTTTTAGTCTCGTTCTCTCATTTTAACTATCATCGTTTTCACTGGATTGCGCAAAAAACAAGGAGGGAAGTGTGTGTGGGTGTGAATCTTCTACTTTTGTTCGTTTCCATCTAGCCCGCATTTTAGTTAACCATTTATGTTCCAGCCCGGCCAGAATTATTTCATCTTGATCCGGACTTGTCTAATTATGTTTTATGGGTTGTCTATTTTGGAGATATGTCTTGGATGCCATCGCCGATACGCATTTAGAGAAATACACACATCACTTCGAGATTAGCTATTATAGAAACCCTACACTCTTTAGAGACCGATAAAATACTCGGTGAAAAAAACGTGATTTCGCCGGCAGTGAATATATTGAAACGTTTATTGTAATAATAGCACCTATAAACTATTTGCACTAATAACCCGCGTATTCTTTCCGCATCGTCGTATGCTTTGTAGCAGTCGTATTATTTCTTACTTTTATTATATCAAAATATACTTTTGAATGATCCGCAACTGGGTCGAGTTCATCCACAGCATGCACGAGAATTATATAGTTGCTAGATGTTCTGTTCGGGAGTTTTCCGTATTCCAGTATCCGTGATACGGTTGAGTAGCAGAAGAATACCGGAGCAGTAGCCTATCCGACGGGCCAAGAACCGCATGCGAATCCCCATCCTTGCCCGCCTTCTCTCCTTTGACACATGCACTACCACACATGTCGTGCGCTTAGAGCTTGACTCCTCTGGGTTTAACCCAGTGTGGGACGCCATTTTGGGAGATACCTGGCGAAGGAAACCCGACAAGCTGACAGGTAGGTTGTCGCCAGAACTCTTGTACCAGCGGAGCAGGAATACTGCATCTCTCTACCATCTCTGCCACAGACGTAACAAGTACGGTGCTAACGACCACAGCGTTTGACGAGCCCTGATATTAATCAATCAATCCCTCGATCCTTTATTCCACAAACATTCCATTATTTTTTATCAAAACTTCTCTGTAACCATAAATTTACGCTGCCTCAAGAAAATGTAGACAGCGCGTGTGCTCGGGAGATTAGATTTATAGGTCATATTTCTTTGCTCGATCACCGTTACTTCATATGTGCGCTTAACACTACCATCGCGATTGGTAGCTTTTGTTTGCACCGCGTTTATTGAAATCTCGCCATGTTATAAATTTTCGGAACTCCATTGATCTTTGGTAACTTTGGTATGTTGAGGCATAGTTAAAACAAATTTCACTCCTATTACTGCCGTATTCCCTACTACACGACAATAAAATAGGTAACAGAAAATTCCGTAACTGGCAGTGTATGTCCATTGAATTTTGGGAATTATTATCTCTAACAGTGTATGTTATTATTAATAAAAGAAACTGTATTTGTTAAAATTTATGTAATAATGCATTGAACAATGAGACTAAAGCACAAAAAATAATAATAAAAAAATAATAAAAAATAAAAAAAGATCATACATAACTGTTTCACCGTTACGGATAGCAAGTTGTAAAACACGCATCTGACTTACGGGGTGCGAATAAATGATTGACATCTTTTCTGACAGTTATTCTTAATTGAAGAAATATCTCTCTGTATTATGTGGTTTCCGATTTGACGTATTTATTGCAATGGCAATAAATACCTCTCTGTTTATTTTCATCTAGTTAAGAGTTAAATTGTACATTACGCTTATTTCAAGTAATAGTAAGAAAATTGGCAGCTGTCGGAGTATATTTAACAATTTATTTAAATTGTGAAATTAAAATGTTTTGAAATTGGAGATATTTGAAGCCTTGAAAATAAATATGCTCGCATCAGATGAAAAAATATTGGTATTGAAAATGAGTTGTAAGTTTATAATTAAAGGAAATATTAAGCGCAACGTAATTTTATAATCATTATATCAAAATTAATTAATTGATTTTTATTAAAATTTACTAAAATTAACTAATTTATATATTCCGTTAGATTTATTAGAGACTCTTAGAAATGTATAAAAAGATTTTCCAATTTATAGTACTTTCGGTGGGTTTCCTTTCAATATATTTCAATTTTTGTTGTTTATTATGCGGTGAAATAATTTTTTCTGTGTTTTGTTTCAGGTATGTACTACATTTGAGCAAGACCTATCAGAAAATGTAAGTCTACTGAATGCAATGCGGTGACCTGTCAGTGAGTTTTTTAAAAGTAACTCATTAGTAGAACTCTATTAGACGACTTCAATTTTCAGTCGAATACATATACGTACTATCACGGTATTGAGTAGAGACCTCCAACAGCAAAGGCAGGAAAATTATGAACCGTTATTTTAAAAATTCAACTAAAAGAGTTTGAATTCACCAGAAGTATACTAATTCTTTGTCGTGTTAAACCGAAGTGTTGGTCCAGGAGAGTTTATACGGAAAATGCATCACAACGTTGACTTTATGTGTAACATTCACATCCTGTTTTTGCAGTTAAGCGAATGTCTTGATTTTAAAACATTGTCAAATTAACTAGATTGAAGAAACCAAATGAAATAAATGGAAAACTACTTATCAGCTTGATTTCTCTAATCGTCACAGTAACCCGTCCTAGATCAATGATTTACCTATTTTTCGATGGATGTTGAATGTATTTTGGGGGTCGTGCTAAGTTGTTATTAGAAAATATTAAGCGGGTATGCATTCAACGATTTTGATTCCGTAATGAAAGGGCACCCTAATAAACATGTACACCACAGCGTCTCTTCGTGTTTACACACAGGTTGTGTTTACAAACATATTTTGATCTTTCTACATATGTTCAGCTTATGCGGCCAATTGAATCAGCTATTTAGATATGAAATTAGCCTTGATTTAAGATTTGTTGCGAAATCGGTCATTCAAACCTGCAGCAGAGCTCTACATCACCACCTCTATCATTTCAGTATTTTGTGTAGATCCTAGATAATAACGGATGTGGTAAATATTTTTTCCTGTCAGCAACTTGCCTTCAACGAAAGCAAATCGGAGAGAGCACGTATTGGAAGGCCGTCTCCACGTCGCATCCCTATCTTTGAAGGGCAGGGCCTGCCAGCGGCAGCAGGGAGTCTGCACCTGTGAATGACACCGGCAGAGCTCGCGTCGAGCGATACTCAGAGACCGTCACGTATCATCCACTCTTCTCTTTCTGTTGAACTTTCCGCCAGACGCAGAACTGCAGATGCTTAGCAAGCGAGATTTGATTGAAAGAGAGGCTTGTCAACTAGTGTCCATGGTTTTGTCAGAATGATAAAAGATTTTGAAAACAACATAGATATGCGAAGAAATGCGTTTTTAATATATATATATATATATATATATATATATATATATATATATATTATTTACATTATAAAATATTTATAATGAAAATGAATTATTTGAGATATGATGTAATTGGTGTAACCAATAAAGATAATGTGGATTTATAGGGCGCCCAATCATAACAAGAATTCTGGAACAGTAAATGAGAAGCAACTATTCAAAATGCATATTGCCCACTGGTGGAAAAAATTGCGTTTGATATGAAGTAGTGTAGTTTCTTTTAAACGCTCGTGCTTTCAGATATTTTCAAAACGCATTGAATTTAATGTGCTGAAATGCGTTTTAAAGAAATCTGAATGCGGGAAGGCGTGTAACGTATTAAAAACTACACGATTTTATATCATACACAATTTTTGTTGACTAGTGGATAATATGCATTTTGATTAGTTGCTTCTGAATTACGCAGGGGCTTCTATATTTCAAACAAACGTTCCACCCACCCTCCGCAATATGAAAAGCATGCTCGTGTCTGTAGGCAACAAAAACAAATTATAGAGGTTCATTTGAGTCGACAGTAAATACAGTTTTATATGTTTTGAATGAAACAATAGCAGTCCCAATTAAGATGGAGCCTAAGGGAAAATGTTCCAGCTACCTATCCATTTTCTGGGCGCCTCTCTTTATCCTGCATTTACTATAATTTAATATTACGAACATACACTTTTCACATTTGTCCCTGATTACAAGGAAACATCCCGTGCACTGGCGTTCGGCAGGAATTCGAAATCTCTTTGACTCCATGAAAGCATGAATTAGTCACAAGACACTGACATATTTAGTCCGGTGAAAATTGATTGAGATATAACCTTTGCAAAGTACCAGTTTTAAATGTGTATTAATGTATGCTTGAAGACAGCTTGTAGTGGTGTCTACATCCACCACATGGTCCATTGAGGTAGGTTGGTCCACGTCCTGACGGGGGTATGCAGGGAGGACTCTCAAGTAATCAGAAGTCTGATGTCTTTTGTCACATGTCTTTTTTTCTTCCCCGATCGTTCATTCTCGTACTTTTATAACATCCTGTCCCTTTTCTTTTAACCCTTCTATTTCACTGCCCCCTGTATGCTGAACGCTTACCAATGTGTTTGCCGTGCAAGGCGAACCGTGTCGGAGGCTATGTGTGTCCTGGCAGTTAAGGAACCTGCTTGTTTCCAAATTACTTCTTGTACTACGTGCTGCTTTGCACCTAGGGATACGTGGTTTCTGTAATTTGAGGAACATTCCTGGTAGGTTTCCAGCGCTCTTCTAGGGCAATCAGGAGCTAACCCACTCCCGATCAATCGACTTGGACTAGGCCTTGAACTGAACTCCAGAGTGTGCAGGGGATCCGCGCCGGGGCAGCACTTCATCACTGGCACTCCCATGGCTCCTTAGTGGGAGGGGAGAGCGGGCATGAATCTCCATGGATATTAACCCTCCTCCCGGGCCCCCCGCAAGGAAGAAATGTCCGGAAGGAAGTATCTCTCCTCATGACATGCGCCGAGGAAGAACACGTTTAAAACGTATGTGCTGTCCCAATATCGATGAAGTCTCGTTGAATGGTTTTCACTGTAATTTTAATTTTCAAGAGTCTGGGTGTGACTGAAGTTTATAGGATTAAAAGGAAAGAGAAGGGGAAAGTGATCCCTACTTCAACCCTGATATTTACCTTTGAACGTCCGTCCCTCCCGGAAAGGATCAGTTGTGGTTCCTACAACCTCTACATGCGATCATGTATTGTTAGTGAGCTAAAAAACTTCATAGTGCGTTGTGAAAAAATGGTGATGCGTGATGGAACAAAACGGAGGTTAGCTTTGAAATCAACACCAAAAAGATTATACATATTGTCTACATTTTTATGACCTTTACATTTGCAGGCATGTGCAATCTGCACATGAAATATGCATTGTTCTCACCTCAGTTTCCAATATTTGAAGAGAAAGTATGGGTTTCATATTTTATTCATTTATCGTTTCCTCTTGTTTCTGTTACAAGCTGGTATTGGCACCGCCTATCCAAAATCACCTTTTGATCATGTAAACTTGTTACGCAGGGACCAGCGACAAACTATCTACCTGTAGGCGGAGACGCTAACTGCAGCGAAATAAGATTTCACCCTGTGGACTTTGGAACTCGATTCATGATTCATCACGAAGGCTTTGCGGTTATGTTCGCTTCGAGAGGAGTAGAAGCTCCAACGACGCTCTGTCTGGGATATGAAGATGTGGACTACAAAAATAATAGCCTTCGTCTATACATGACGTTATTTTAGTAGTTGATCACAAGTGTTGCATAATATGTATATAGCCTTACGCAAAATTCACTATAAATTTTCTATTGAACTTTATTTTCTAAATATACATGGGGTTTAAAATGAAGTAATTGCGTAGTATTAGACTAGTAGTGCGATCAATTTTTCGTATTATTACACGGCACTACACGTACTTTTTCGTATTATTTGGAACGGTTCCGCAATATTATAATTCCTGAAACCCGCAAAATAGTTTTCAGCCAGATTTTTTCTTCACAGAAAGTTTCGAACGAAAGCTTGAAGATTCTAACATCCATTTTTTGCAAGCTAGTGTTAAATTATTTCCGGTTTCTATCGAATGGCAATGGAACATTTATTTTGAATATTTTTCATACTTGCGGTCCTTTCCATGGGCACACAGATAGTAGCGATTTTTTTAGAACTAGTCCAACATTCATTACGTTTCTATGAGTGCATAACTATTACCTATAATAATATACACTAAATGAATATGTGATTATGGGCATGCCTGGTGGTAAGATACCTGGACATTCAACGAAGCAATTAAAAATAATATTATAATATTCTTCAAAACTGCACATTTGTTCACGAAAGATACTTTCTTCTTTTTGTCTCAGTAGTATATGTGAAATGCTTCGTTCGTTTTCACACTTAAGAAAAAGCTCATAAAAATTATGATAATTACTCATACATGCAAAAAATGTAGTAATATGTAATCGTTGTAATGTTGAAAAATAGTTTGCATTGGACGAAGTTCTCTAGATTTAATATTAAAGGTAAAAAAATTGAACAATTTCATCATTTAATTCAAAATTATATGAAAACTCAAATTAAAAAAAAAACATGTTTACAAATCTAACCCTGAAGAACAGGCTCGATTTAGGAAAATATTATACGCCCAAGTTTTCTTGATATTCCACAGCGGGGGGGGGGGAGAGGAGGGCTCAGGCTACGTCATGGCTTAAAAAGGCGAACCAACTGCAAGCATCTTCTTAACTCGCCAAAGCGTGCCACGAGAAATGCTACGATTATTTTGAAAGTACGAGATCGGTTGTTGCCAGCAATGTAAATTGGTACGTGCCGTTCCGAGTCGAACCTAAGTATCTCAACGTACCATACTAATCAGCTGGATGCGAACTACGAAGCTCGTGTATAAAAAACTTGCACGAGTAGTAGAGATGCTACAAAATACTATATTTCTCGTATTAATTAGTTTCCTTATCTCTTTAGTCAGGATTACTTGACCCCCACAAAAAGCACCGAAGTTTCCACAAAGGGCCTCTGGGGATTCATAGCGAATACGTCTGATCTCTTACGGTTTTCGGGGATTTTCTGGATGAGGGAGGTGGGCCTTTTGAAGATTCAAATCACTTCATTTCAATGACGCCTTCAGGTCCGCGCTTCCTCCTGATCACGCAAATTCCTCTTCGGCTCTCTCACCGTCTATCAGAGAAAGAGGTGCTCGGGCGAGAAAACCGGCGATTATAATTCAACTCGGAAGCTTCTATTAGGCTTGAGAATGTTTTACACGCAGTAAATCTATAACATGGTCAACCAGCTTTATTTCTCCGACGAAGGAAGGAGTGAAAAGAATTTTTTCGCCGTTAAAAATCCACGGCTTCCATCCCGTTTAAAGTTACAGTATCTTTGTAATCCCAGGATAACAAAATAGGGTCAGAAGGGAAGGAATGATCGCGCGCTGTTCGTGACACATATTCTAGTAAGCCACTCCATCATTCGGCTAGACACAGTCTACTACTGATCGTAGAAGTCGGTCGGCGATTTTGATTTCGGCAATCGCCACTGAACTCACAGATAATAAAGACGTCAGACAATTGTCCGGCACCTGGCGGGGTGAAATCCGCGATATTCGGTACGTTCAAATTGCAAGGTGTTGTTTTTACCCCAAAATACTAATGTTGAAATTTATTGCTTATTATTAGTGATGAAAAAATTTCAAAACTGAACAATGTAAAGAAGCAAAATATATTAGTTTCTAACCAACAGTTTTTTTTAACTGACCGTTTTGTTATTTGTATTTCACCACGTTGCAAACGCATCGAATTTCGCTCTCAGTAAGGGAGGTGTAAAGTTTAATACCGCAATTTACAGTTATTCTATTGGTGAGAGCTGGGCTCAGATCAGCAACCAATTAGTGCAACCAAACCAGTGGCGTCTTTGAATGGAGGCCGATGATTCCGGCGTCCGACGTCGATGTCTTACCGCGCTAACTGGTCCCCTAGGAAGATAAAGTAAGAAATGTTGTGTTCATTTGAAGAATTCTCTTTGAAATGCCAATTAGAAAACTGGATATTAAATAAACTGATGACATTGTTGCCATTTTTTAGGTTTAAAAATATATGTCCAAGGTTATAAACTCATTATTTTTTCTTCGAATTGTTTTACTTCGAAATGATTATGCAAGACATACTTCAACGTTTCTCATCATTAGGTAACGAAACTAAATTCTCAAGGAAGTAATTTTGTTCCAGTTATACTGAGACCACCTGCTTCCTAAAACTAGAAAAACGAGTCACGACCTTCTCAGATGGGGTGAGAGCATCGTCGAAGTTTAAAACGCGCGCTCCACGCCGGCAGAAGATGTATAGAAACATACCAAAAGAGTTCGCTAGTGTAGAAAGCAGGCGACACGAACCTTACATTTCGCGAAATCCGTCTTTTAGGAGGAGGCAAGGGACCTCTCAAGATGTAGTATGGCTTGACGCTGGATTGGAAGACAATGCCGTATATGCTAACTCTCCTGGAAACAAAAGACACGGGTAAGGTAATTAGATTTGTTCACAATGAAATTGAATTAATTATGAAACATTTAAGAGAAATCATGTAGCATGTAAAATACGTTATAGTTTGAAGGAAAGGGCTACGTGCGTGTGAAGTAGAATTGGAACGCATTCTGGTGTGATCTATTTTTCCATGTTTTTATTCAACGGGTTGAATACTCTAAGGTACTAATTTATATGCAAGCGCGTCCGTGGCAGTGAGCTGTCTGGCTGCGTATTGCACCGAACGAGCACACGAGAAGGTAAAGACTAGCAGAAGGTCACGGGGCTGTCTCAAGAAGGGCTAAAATGCCCGTGACGTTGGCACCGCAACCACAACGAAAACCACTGACACCATTACCGTCGTTTGCCACTGGTTTGCACCCATTTATAACACAAAAACATTCGTTTGTACCAAAACCGCTTACAAGACACAGCATTTTCTATTGTCGTGGTGCCAACTTCATACTGGCATCGCCACCATCCTAAAATAATTGGAAACATTGTAAATCGTTTGTACCACGTTTGTATCGGATAGTTGCACCTGAATTTTCGTTTGTACCTCGTTTGTATCGGATAGTTACACCTGAATTTTCGTTTGTACTGTATCCACCGCCTCCCTGATTACCTGCTTCCTTCGGCGATTCAGCTTTGCCCGGCTGCTTCGTCGGCAGACTCCCTAGAGGGAGGCGTGCATGCTTGCCTAACTACTTGAGAAAAAGACTCCAGCATTTTCATAAACTACTTTAATCACTTAGTATAGTGTGTGGGTGAAGCGCAGTGACATGAATAAACTTACAACTAACGTAAATCTAATCTTAACGTATTAACGGCCGGTATGGCCAGAGTTCATTTCACCTCCGGTGTCTTTGCCCTCCCGGGCGGCCGTGATCCAGCTCACAGGTGCGGCGTCCGGGCGTCCCAACGCTCAGCGGGTCTGTCGGCGGGCGGCGACGGTCAGCTTGCCCCAGGTCCCTTTGTGGCGGCCCCTTGGCAGTCACGGCGGCGGCCCCAGATTAGGCCAGCGATGGGCGTCGGCCGCCAGCTTCTCAGCGGCGCTTGGTGCGGGCGGCGGCGGGAACGCGCCCGGGCGATGACGGGTCGCTTCGCGATATAGTTTGTCACGTCCCCGGTTCGCACTCACATGGCACTCTCGGTCAGGCACTCAGTAGTAGTGTCCCGTCCCATCGGCCGGCTGTCGTCTCACGAGTCGGGCTGCGATGTGGCGAGGCGGCGTGGCATTCGGGCGGTCAGGCACCAATTAAGTAGCCTCGCTACTGCCTCAGAAACAAGTCTCTTCCTAGCTACCTCCGATGCAAGTGATCTCTCCTCCTCGCTACCTCCGATACAAGTGATCGAGCTGTCCCTCCGCGGTCCTACAGGAAGGCTCGCGTACCACGTGATTCCTCCCCCGCATTGTCTATTTCTATTGGATGACGCGGCACCTGTAACCCTTTCGCCTATCGCGGCACCAGCGGTGAAGTCGCCTCCAGCAACCTCCCCCGCAGTAACATTCGTCACCGAAATTCACGGAAATAGGCGCGGGTAATTCCGTTGCTCGGTGAAGGGGTTGTGGGCGGAGTATTTCCCCACACGTCATAAGGGGTGCGTCCGCCTTTCTCGGCTGAACAAAGGAGGCGCATCTTCCGCCTCTCCCCCGGCGCGCTAAGCGGCTTTTACACAGGTACAGCGGAAACGGCATTTCCGGCTGCTCCTTACGGCGGCGCGGCTCTTAACTAGATAAAATAAATATATGGCTCGTGTCGTCATCCGCGATGTGCGACCGTCCCATTACAGTACCACAAAATTAATGATGATACAGACTTGTTAATGAGACGGCGGTAGATGTACCGGAACTCTACCACCATTCTTGTCACAGCAAACGTAAAAAAGTTATATCATACTCGATCGATTGTACCTGGTAACGGATAGTTCCACCTGAATTTTCGTATGTACCAAACCAATGCGTTTGACTCGCTAATGTAAAACTGTAATTTGAAGGTGAAAAAGAAAGTAAAATACTTGCTTTACACTGAAATCTATGCGAGTGTGAAATAGTGAATTCTCTGAGTACAAAGGAATCAAATAGACTGTTTAGAGGACGTGATTAAGCAAGTTAACCTTAAAAAAGTTTGTTTCTTTCTGTAAATGTGATTGCAAACCCAAAATTATAGAGATTATTTTAATGATTCTTAAAATTTATACAGAACTTTCTTTTGAACAACTGTATTCAAAGAGTTGTAATCTTCATTTTGGTAATACTGTGATTGAAGTTAACATGCTTGATGTGTGTGTTAATTGCAAAAAAGATATTTTTAGGGAAGATTTTTTGTAGTGCCTTACACATATTTGTAAAGTAGTTGATGAGAATTCTTAGATATTATAGTATATTTAATTTAAGAAAAATATTTAATTTGAGTGATATTTGTGATACACGGGTCCAGGTCCCTGAATCCCACAAATTTGTATATGGTCAACTGTTGTGTGTGTGTGAACCGACAAAGCAACTTTATCTTGTCCTGTGGTTCACAGCAGGCACACAAAGAGTCAAGGTCATAATACTGAAACGAAATTCGCGGAGACTCTCCTTTCATTTCCGTAGCCACCGTTACTGCTAGGAGGTGGAATTGGCGCACTGCCTATCATGGATGTAATCTGTAAAATGTTAACATAATGAGCCAATTTTATTCATCACCAGTTAATACTAGTGATGTGAACGCTAATACTAACGAATACTAGTGAGACGAATGTCCTAAGGCTCTCCGCTACGTACGTTGGTCAGCGTGGCTGACAGACGCGATATCAACCGGCTTCAGAATAACACTTCGGCCTTTCTTGTGGTATCCCCATTTCACCCCACTGCCGTTTCCTGGACCCCCTCCCTCCTGCTGGCGTGCCCTTATTGTTCTATCGACGCCACCCGACAGCTGCCACGCCTTCGCCATTCTCGTGGCCATTGACCGCCTCCTCCCCCTCCCTACCAATCTCCAACACCACGGGCAGGCAGCCGCCAGTTTCCTTCGCTTTCTGATGCAGGGTTGCCACACTGACGATATTTCGCATCGAAATGAGGGGTTTGTGTTTTTGAAAGGAAAAATTGGGGAAAATGAGACAGAAAAGCAGAGCAATTTCTGAATTAATTACATTTGGAGAAGTGGTATATTTCGAATAAAAATTGCGTAATAGTAAGACACTACTTGAAATTGAAAAATGCATAACTTTAACTCATTCGAGCCTCTGACCGCCTCACTTTCCCCCTTCCTCATCCTTATCTCTACCTTTCTTCCCATCCTCTAAAGCAGTTGTCTGTTTCCTCTCTTTCTGATGCAGGGTTGCCGGATTGAGGATTTTTCACACAAAAATTAGGTGTTTTTATTGACGGAGGGACAATTGGAAAAATAAAATTATGCGGAAAATTTGAGCAGTTTCTTAAATTATTAAATTTCAAAAATACATTTTAATAACATTTATGGAACTAATACATTATTTAAAACTTCTCATTGAAAAATTTTATCTTTATTTTCAATATTTGGGCATTGTTACAGCTTAATTTAAAGCTGTATGAGAAAAGTTTCTATCCTATATATTACGATAGTACGATCCTTATATTACCTATACAGTATTTTAGTGAAACTCTTGAGTGCAGATGTGTGTTCTTACCATTCCGTCACTGACATCTAAATCTCTTCCCGTGCACCAATACGAGACGTATAAGGTATTATTCGACGAGTCTTGGTATCAGTAAAAATGTTGCTGTTCTAAAATTTAACTATTAGCATCAAACCTGCAATTATTTTTTACGGCGTTTATAATTTTGAAATTGCAATAAAACCAGTTCATACCTCGTAAGGAGGTAACACAAAGGTAATTAGGTGCTCGAAACTTTTGAACGGGAGTATAAAATAATCAGCTACTACGATTCATTGTTAAGTCCAATGCCAGATACTGAAAGAACTTATTTAAACAAAGCTGGATACGAAAGAAATGAAGTATGAAAGAAATTGTCAACGCATGAAGCTAATTTTTAAACAGTTTACAGCGACGGCGACGCAACTTTTAGCTAGTTATGAACATATTTTGGGGTAGAGGGGTCCAAAGTTCTTAGATTCAAGAATTGTTATCAACATTTTGAACTTATTTCAATTTGGTTGATATTAAAATTTGTAGTATCAGTTGGTTTTAAAGTTCTCATTATTTTATGTAAGGGAAGTTTTATTCAAACGTGCACGTTTGAGAAACTGTTATTCATTAGGGAAAAAAGCCACCCATGGTATCTGGCAACCTGTTCCGCAGCGTTTGTGACGAATAATATATTTCTTCGTTGAACGTGTCTCGATTGCCGTTCGGACCCCTCATTTCTGTTCACTCTGTGCCAGGGATGGCAACTTTGTAGAGCTTGAGCCAAACATTGCGCATTGTATGACTAAAAGTGGTGGATTGCAGTAAAAATCTAACTTAAAACATTGTAAGACTAGACAATTTCAAACAGACTCAGAAGCATCAAGGTACTCGAAACTAACGTTTCTGGTGAAAGAGGAAGAGGAAAGAGGAGGAGGTTTCGTTCAAAGCATTAGTTTCAACAGGGGTGACCTGCCGCATAGTGATAGTAAGTAAGGCATTCCTATCCTTTTACCTTTTTGAAAGAATACAAAGGTGAAATTTTTGTTCGTTATTCAAGAAGAATCTTCAAGAATCGGAGGTTTCTCATTGGTTTCCTGTATAGCAAATGAATATCTCTGTGAAGGCTGATAAGGACTCATCAGTGAAATTAAAGAAAATGTATTAAATTAAAGACCATCACTGTCAATTAACGCGTTTGTGTCGGCCAAGACTTGAAAGTCGTATTTAGTTTTTAAAGTTGTTAGAAAAGGAAAGTTTTCATTGTTTATAACATTTACTTTAACCACTTTGGTTATCAATGTCCAAACTTTGTGATACTAAGAACATTATGGTGCGAAGTATCTAGCTGTCTACAGTAGTTAACTATCAACATTAGTATACCACCTTCAGCAGGCCGAATAATCACATTTAAACATAAGTAATAATTTATTTGAATGTTTACAAAATGAATAAAACCTTTTACTATATTTGTATCGTATCACCTTAGGTATTTAATTTGTAAGTAACTTTTTTTAAACTGAGAGAAATCATCATTATCAAGCTGATATAGTTCATTCTGTTTTAATTTGAACGTTTTTTGCCGGGATGGCTGCATGTAACAAATCTTGATAAATTGAAAGCTATGAACCTTTCAACCTTGGGGAAAATGCAATATCGTTTAAAGATAAACAAATTGAACCATTTACTTCTCTACTCCATAAATTTCGCACTCCAACAGCCTGCAGACTCTCTTTGAGAGATGTGAATTCTCTGTCGGTGATTGAGTTTCGGACTTCTCTTCACTCTTGCAGCTCTGACACGTGACGTAGCTGTTGGGACAACTTCAAAGTTGAACATGTGGGGAGAGAGCCAAGGCACCTGTAACTGCAACGCTGTAGGCGTCGATATCGAACTTCAGCCCGCGTTGACTACGAGAACTTTGCAGGGCAGAAGTGTACGCTGAGGTATTGATTTTGTCCTAGCATTTAAACAGTAGGAAAGATAGAGATGGCTTTTTATGGCTGCTAAAATATTTAGATTTTAAAAGTATAATAGTTTATAATTCCTTGACTTTCTTTAAATTTGAAACCTGTAAATTATAAAATCCTGTACAGTAAGATTTATGTATCATAAAGAGATTTATAATGCAAGATGAAATAATTAAAATAATCCTAATTAAATTAATACTTGCTAATTATTACTTTTTTCCAATCTCGCGTCCACTCTTTTATATATCATACCTCGTAACTGCATACAAAAATGAAAATATGCATTTTTACGTCCAAATTAAATGTATGAATAATACAAACGATTTTGAATATTTTAGATTCTTATTTATTTTCTAGAAATTACCATTGGAGTAGGTCGATCCATATTCTAACGGGGTTGTAGAAAAGTCACCCGTGTTCTTTTATTCATTTCTCATTCTCGTACACTCCATTTAGTGTCATAGTCACTAGTCAATCCCCCGCTTTTCTTCGTCATTGAGCATTCCTATATGCTGAACGCCCACCAATGTGTTTGTCGTACAGGACGGCTTGTTTAGGAATCAGAGGATGACTTAGGGATTGAGAGGTCTGAGCGTGCTCACTCGCACGCGGGATTGACATTGGTTTCTTGGGAGGTGGCTAAATTGGCTTGGGAGTTGACTCAGTTTGTTGTGCGAACTCCGGCGTGTCTGCGTGGTGTTGCGTGTTGCATTGGCCTGGGCTCCCACAGAGGGCGGTCGGGAGCTACAACCCTCCCGATCAATCGGCGCGGGCTGTCTTCGACTGAACTCGGAGGTGAATGCGAGGTGCCACGACCCCCCCCCCCCCGTTGGTAGTAAGCGGGGAATAAGCGGTGCTCTAACCCCAATCCATCCGCAGTTCTCCACTGGAGTCACCCCTTGTTGCGCTCCGTGAGGACTGCGGGGAAGAATCATTTGTCATATCTATTTATTCTACTCAACCCTCTCTTTGACTGCTTGCACAAGGAAGAGGGCTTTGTATTAACAAATGTTGATACATACATCTTCTTTTGCAGATTTTTTGACAAGTCAAAATGTCCTGTTTTTCCTACGACTTGAAATGAAGAAACTAAAAACAATGAAAAGAGTCAAATGACAAGTAAATGTTCGTCTCAGAAATTTAATAAAATATTTTTTGAATACCGTACATCCAAACAGATTACTAATATAACAGAATATTACAGAAACTAACGTAATTGAATGAAAGAGTCTGTTTCCAGATACAGCTTAGACGATCAAAAATCTCTTCAGGGAAGTGATGGGCTCTAAAGCCAAGGATAATCTGAAAACCTTTGTTGGTGTAACAGAAGTGTACGCATGTGTACAGAAATGCAAGTGGACTGCAGCAGCAAATAATGCTGCTTCTCTAAACCTGGCAAATTGGGTTTCCAAAGAGTAGCACGCACATCGATCAAGAACAACAAATAAAATACTTGCATGTGACCTTGAAATAAATTATAACAAAAGAAGACAGACAGAAGAACGGACAGAGAGACGTCTTGCTGCCAATCGATTTTTATTTATTAGGACCCACAAAACATAGATTATTCTACAACACGTGTTAGAAGAAGTAATTTACTATACATACGAACAAGATTTATTCAATTTTTCGTTATCAGAGTCCGGCAATAAGAGTTTTCCTGTCGAAAAATCAATGTTTCCGGTGCAGTTTCACAGTACTTTCGCTTCTTACAAACTAAGGGAGAGAAGGTAAAAATTACCCTCATCACGGGGTACTTGGACCCACGGGGGAAAATTCAGTGGTTGTAGTCGCTTGTACATTGCATTGACCAGTTAGTTTGCAGTTGCTTTCGTGCGATGGCAACGCAGTAGCGCATGAGCATAATTCGGTGGTACACCTTTGAGTTTCAGCACTCTATTAAGTGAGGTCGAAATTGGCCGAATTTTAGTCCTGCAAACTTTTATCTCTATCCTAAATTTCTATATAGTTGATCAAGGTCAGTTTACATTTTAGTAATGATATATTTGTTAATAGAACGGTTATGATTACTTCGTCATTACTACCACGCCTACCCCATTTTGTTTTTAGATTTCCTAATTGTGAGCACATAATCTCAACACCCAGGCAACGTGGACCCACTTTCACACTGGGGTTAAGTAACCCAAAACTTTCGTTTTTATCTTTTTAATACGTTAATAGTTTTGTTTCGATATTTAAAACTTCAACAATAGTGATTTTATCTTGACCGTTATAGTACACAAACGTTATGACCGTTATAGTACACAAATACGAAAGACTTCCTGAAGTCGGAAATATGCGGATTATAAGCACTATCAGCCTGAGAAATGTTTGGCAGCAATTGTTGGGAATAATGTCACAAAGACAAGCTGAAGCTTTCTATATGGTCGATTGACTTATTAGTTCAGTCGATTGACAATAAAAAGGGAACTGAAGAAGAAATTCATACAGAAAAGGGGCCATCCAGAAATGTTTACTGAAGACGAAAAATTAATCTTTGCAAGGCCCCGTGACTAAATCTTCTGTTAAGGAACTCGATTTCAGATATAATGTGAAGTCTTACTTATTAATGGGTGGCAGAACTGTTACTGTTTTCAAAGATTATCTCCCAGGGTGAGAATGGGAGAAATAATTTTCTTAGGCATCCACAGTTACCAATAAAAAATAGATAATAAAAATTGTATTTCAGCTAATGAAATTATCGTCGTGTTTGTAGTATTTTACATTCATGTTTGTACAGGAAAACCTAAAAACATAGAGACAGTGCAAATCTTGGTGGTTAAGTACGAAAACATTGCGTGGGATCTAGCCCATACAGAAGTGTAACCTGAACCCAATTTGCAAAACAATTATTTGTGATAAAAAGGTCTTATTAAACTACCATGCAGCACTTCACAATAAACCTGTAGATCTATAGAATAAATATTAACATTTTTTAATTTTTCAGGGATTAGTAAAGAAAAACTACGAAAAGCATTAAAAAAATTGTGTTCAAATAGCCCGTGTTTACGGTACTCTGTAATTTAATGTTCTAGACTTTCTTGGTAAACATAAAATGCAAATGTTTCCGTAGAATATTTTTCATTAATATTTTGCAATTACAGGATTTTTTTGTAGCTTGTGTGAAAAATGTCAAAGTGAGAAATGTTCCTAAATCGAAGGAAAATGAAAACGAAAATTTGATGACTAATTTGAGAGTACACATGAATCCTTTTATAATTTTGTATGTAAGGCGTTGATTTTTTAAAAATAGATTCCCTTTAAATATTGTAGTCTTCTAATAATATTAGCACAATTAATGTAGGAATTCACGTGTATTCATATATCTTTTCATGAAGACAAATTGTAATAGTGCAAACGTGCAATCAATCATGAGAATCCATCACGAACCTTTTATTGAATGCTCTGTAATGTGTTACACCATATTCTCTCAGCGGATTTTTATATATTCTCAGATCATTTTTTATCCAGTTTCATCGGAACAGGAAGCGTCCAGATCATATTTCATTTCGTTTGTAACAAATAAGTCTTTTTTATCATTCATGTTCCAGAGCGCGATCAGAGCGCCACTGGTGTCATAAAATCGGCTTATTGAAGTATTGATTTTCTTTTGCTGTATTTAATTGTGATAGGTGTTACCTTTCACACGACACCCTATGGCTACGATTTATCTATACTCTAATTTAGGTCTTATGAAATGATGTAGGGCTGTAAAGGTGATACAATAAGAAATAAGCTTTTTGGTTCTTCTTTACACAACAAATACGACCACAAAACTTTCACATTTAATACGGTTTCTTCAGATACAATGGATGAACTTTTAACCGAGAAAATAGGGAAATTATTTAAGAATTATGATCTAATCGTGATTGAAGTGTAAAAAAACAGTTTCTTCGTCGGATTTGAATCAGTTTACCCGGATTACTTCGTACAAAAGGAAAGACGTGTGTTTTAGCTTCTTATATAAGTTTAAATTTTTTAACTACATTACACAGACGAATATTGACTTTATCCCTGCGATTTCTATAGATACAAAGATAAAAAATATGGAATAAATAAATTCTCGGCTATCCGGGAGACACCGCGTCGTTGGCTGGGAGGCCGACGTTTCGCCTGACATGTCGCAGGCTTCCTCAGGGCAGTGTATGTCCTAAGGAAGCCTGCGACATGTCAGGCGAAACGTCAGCCTCCCAGCCAACGACGCGCCGTCTCTCAGATAGCCGAGAATTTATGGATTCGAGCCGCGGAAGCTTACGGGTGAATATGGAATAAAATCAATAAATTAATTTATTAATTATGAAACAAAGAGAAATGAATTAATGATTTTTTTAAGAGACACCATTACCAACAATGCTTCCAATCTTCAGAACTAAAAGTGTAACAAATGCTAGATCCAAAAACAATTCATTCGGTTCCCTCGCGTGTCTGTATGTCTTACTGTGTCTTTTAGTGAAGCTTAGTTTTGAATAATCTTGAAGAGTCATAGATATTATTTGTAACCAAAAGTAAAAAAGGATGGAAATGTGACATGATCTTAGTTTAGATTTTACTTACATGTAATTATATCCTGGAAGAAATTCATTTTTCATTTGACAAATAATAAATTATTAAGTAAAATCAATCATCAATAAATTAATCAGTAAAAGGAATCAAAGAAGGGACAGCGGAATTTAATATATCTGGAAGACCATCAGATTGATGGCAGTTGCACAATTCTCTTCAAATGAATTATAAAAACTTATCTTTTCTCTCTTTAATAAAATAAACAATGAACGATTCACTTAATTAAATGATTGCCATAAGCCATAGCAAAGATTAATATTTGAACTACAAACGCATCAAAACACTGCAGTGCCTGGTAGTGGGAGTAAATCACAGTCGACAACTTTTTTCACTTTGTATGCTACATTGTAAAGTGAATGCTGGTGTGTAACACAGCACGGAACAAAATAACATTGCCAAAACTTCTTAAATTCACAAGTAGAACACCAAAGAAAGTCACTGTAAGGTGACGTCAAAGAAGGCCAACCGGAGTTTCCAGATCTGTGATTTCCAATTCAAATAACTTGCAAGTTAACTTGATTCTTTAAAAATTGCCTTCATTTACTCATTATTCATTAAACATATACATCTTTCACTAATTACACATTCAACAACATTAATTTGAAAATTATTTTGCAGTTGCTCTTTTTAAAAAACTCTTCTCAACTTTTCCAAACTAAGAATTGGATCCCCTCACTCACACATGATAAACCTGCAATGAATAATAAATTATATGTTAAAAATACTTATTTTATTCAAGAAGCGTAATGTGGACGTAATCTCACAAGATCATTTTCTCGCTTATCACTGAGTGACAATGAGCATTCCCATGAGATAGAAGCAGCAGATACTATCTTATTACTACGTTCTTTGGAAACTTAAAATACGTGAACATTTTCTCCAGAGGCATCATTTCCATTGGTGAGTCACTATTTCACAGTCCGAACGGGACTGATGGCCCGCCACTGCGGCCCAGCCGCGGCCCGACTAAAGGCTCCCTCCTCTGGCTCCCGCCAAAGTGTACGTGTGGCAAACCTTACCACACAAAATAGGTATTATTCACAAACTTAGTGGAAACCCTTCGGAAGTAATGGTAATGAATATGTGTAGTTCTGCACCCCATGTACTTTCCAACCATCGGGGCTAGATTATCACTACAATCAACCATGGGAACGCCATCGATTATAATTGTCTCAAAATATATTTCGATCGTCACAACTAGAAGACACGTAACGATAGGTTTGTGGTTCAGAGTGAAATGGTCATTTTTTCAGTGTACAGTTTCCTAAAATTGCCAACTTTTGTCTTATAATTTGCACCCGAGAGCTCAATATAAATAAATCGGTAATTTAATTGTTAATTTGTTTAATTAAAATTAGGTTTTGTTTTATTAATTTTCATAGTTTTCCTGTATTGTATTTATTCCGAGGCACTTGGATCGTGGCAGTGGCTCAGACATTATGAACTGGCAGATTGGCCAGACCCAGGCTTCATTAGGAAGGTTCCCGGGAAGGGTAATTGTGGTCCGGATACCAGCCTGAAGGTGTTCTTGCACTGGAAGGGGGTGCGTATATACTCCACAGAGGCTAGGTGCCCAACCTCGGGGAGCAATCCTCCTGGTAGCACAAGAAATAGTGTGGAGTAGTAGCCCGAGCAGGGTATACGATGTCATAAAAGTTGTAACATGTGGCATAAAATGCGATTTTAAGAACGACTTCTTGCAGTGAAAAAGATGGTTTATAGTGTTAGAATGCGAATACCTGTTTTTCCTTTGTAAGCTAGAGTTAGAAATGAATTCTGGAATGAGTACTCCAAACGGAGAGATCGACTACAACATGGCCTGAATCGCCACCTGGATACGTTAGTATGTACGCTTACCATATGCAATGCAAATTTCATAGTACCGTATTATCTAGACTCCCCGGTGTCGCATTATTGGTAGCAGCTAATAATTGGCTAGGACAGCTACACTACGTGATAAGATATACAAAATGCTCTTTTCTGTAGTTTTCTCAGATTTATACAAGAAAATGTCGGTGTAATGTAGCACTTGAGACAACGGACCACTGGCACTTCCTGACTTTATTTCCAATTTTTAGACGACCTGAACAAATTTCCCATTGCAGTCCATTCCTCATTTCGAAGATAAATAATACTGCGAGAGCATGAATGTTAGAACCCGTGAACGGCTTTACTGCAATTGGAGAGAGAAACAGGGAACGAAAGGGGAAAAGCGGACGACACAAAAGAAAGAAAGGCAAAAATAGAAAAATTATAAAGAATGAAAGAGCCACAGAGTGGGAAGGGGAGCGAGTGGGAAGGGGAGCGAGTGGGAAGGGGAGCGAGTGGGAAGGGGAGCGAGTGGGAAGGGGAGCGAGTGGGAAGGGGAGCGAGTGGGAAGGGGAGCGAGTGGGAAGGGGAGCGAGTGGGAAGGGGAGCGAGTGGGGAGGGAGCGAGTGGGAAGGGGAGCGAGTGGGAAGGAGAGCGAGCAGGAGCAGGAATCGCTCGACAGCATCCCACGGTCAATGTTTCCTCACCCCAGTTTATCTCCTTTCATTTTTCATTACCTAAGAAGGTATAGCCCGACTTTACCCCGTTTCTTTTAGCCGGTGTTTTAGAAGTAGAAACAATTGTTAAGTTTTCAATCATAAGTGGCGCAAGTAGATGTGGTCGCACCAGGTCACAGAAAACCTAGAACACTTGTAAGCTGGGCAGAAACTTCGTAATTGTTAAGTTAGCGGTGTAACGCGGCAGTTTCGAGTTTTGATTCTACACACTTTAAAGCAAGATTTTCAACATTGTAAGTGCTCGTAGAGGACGTACAAATGTTTCTAGAAAACAGACAGAAACGGGTCAACTATAATCAATTAGATAGTGCTAACGGTAAGCTTAGAAATCAGTCCTTACACCAAGGAGTGAAACTCAACGGGATGCAGTCAGCCTGTGCCTTTTTAGGAAGGTAGGTAAACGACTTAGGAAAACTTGACCGCGGAATGAAGTTCGTATACAGCCAGCGAGAAAACACGCGGGCCTTAAAGAAGTCGAAAAAGAAAGAGGGGGAGAATGGCCAGTCCGGAGCCATTGAAGAGTGTTTCTTCCTGCCCTCGCAGCTTCCCCCTCCCGCCGCAGCGCAGGTAGCGAGAGCGAGAGGTAGAGGGCGAGAGCTCTCGACGTCCACGCGTCGTGTAACCCTCTAATGGGCTCTCGGCCAGATCGCGGGCGCGCGCCGGCCGCTCTTCGAGTCTTTTGAGCGCCGCCCTCGGGCAAGAGCGCTTTGACTGCCCCGGGCCCCGATGGGTCAGCCAGCGGAAGAATAGGCGTCGACGCGCTGCCTTCTCACTGGAGGAAAAGTGTCCTTGAATTTTGTTAATACTTTTTAATTGGAGGGGTGAACGGAAAATAAGATTAAATTTTTAGGTAGATTTGTTTAGCGGCATATTCTTACTTGCGAAGATCGTGATTCATAAAGCCGCACAGAGGCCGTATAAGGAAATTTTAAATTTGCCTCAGTCCTGTTCATACAGTCAGCGAATGGAAGAATAGTCTTGGACGAGCTGACTTCTTAGTGAAGGAAAATGTCTTTGCATTTTCTTTCTCTCTTCCTTTCTTTCTGTTTATTTTTTTTACATTAAAAAATCAAGTTGCATACGGAAAGTATGTTTCAGGTTTTCTTGTAATATTCTTTTTGGGAAATCCTGATACCGAAAAAAAAATTATTGTGGGGCCCTGTTATTGCTTCAATATGTATTAAAATACCATGTGTATTCAGAATTCACGTTGATTCCTTGATACTGAAAAATCAATTCAAGGCAAAACGTCAGTCAGTATACCAATCTGTCTATCTGTGTGTCCTCTTAGTGTCTGTCTCTCTGATCGTCTGCGGCCAAGCTAACGCATAGACCGTTTGGATCAGGCACGTCAAGCTATTTGCCCGCCAAGAAAGCGCGGCGCTCTACGAGCGCAGCAACTTCCCCAGACTGCTCTTTTCCCCTCCAAAGACACAAAGGGTGTACACGAACAAGCTGAAGAGTTCCAAGGAGGGGAAAAGTGGCTTCATACGAAAATATGTTTGCCAGATTTGTTCTATCAAACAATCGAGATTTGAATTACACGTATATTCTTTACTATTTATTATTATTTCATGTTCACTCTTCTTAAATTCTGCGTTGTATAAACACTTATGCCAAGGGGCAGGTTAAATTTGGCGAATTCTTTCCTTGTTTTCACTCTTTGGTGTTGTGTTATTAAATCATTCAGTTAAATTCATTTAACTATTATGTGAAGTAAATTAACAAGTCTCTATAAGTTAACAATTTTCGCATAGGATGAACAGCACTTTAACAGATCTTTGTTGAACCTCCAAACCTGAACGTAGAAAGTAATTGCTATTATATCTTATCTCTTAAATAAATAGGGTTACTAAATCAAGATACTTTCGATTCAAAATATTTAATTTTTACCTCAATTCAGAATTTGAAATCTGACTGATGTATTATTTCGTTTTAATGGATTATTTATTTGATGTAAACATAAAATGGGAACATGCTTAAATTTGTAACAATAACTGTCAAGTATTTCTGTCAAAGACTGTCATGAATCAAGTTTTGAATGACGACCCGTCAGTCCATAGCAATTTGTACAACCCTGCTTTTAAACCTAGCGTCAAGCAGTGCCGGCGAGCTCTAGTAAGCATGTTACCTTGCCCATGACCTTGACATGCCTGGTTTAAATGTTTTTCTCCAACATTGATATTCCAATCGACAAGGTCGAAATTGAAGCCCTACGAGTTTCAAAGGAATATTTTGATTTTTTACGATATTTACATGAAGCCTAAGATACTAAGGACCGGTTTCACCAACAGCTGAGTAAAGTGGAGAGTAGTTACCCGACAGTAACCATTTACTCCAAGATAGAAACTCTCGAGTAGAATATGAGCGTTTCACCATGCTTCTCGAGGGTTATTTTACTCTAGAGTACATAGTCTCCGATTTACTCCGCAAATCAGCTGAACACACAATATTTGAGAGCGATTCAAGAGGCTGTGAGCGAGAATGACTATTGGAAACCAATGCGGACCAACGTGAACCTTTGATTAATTCCTTATCATCATTTCAGTTTCAGAGTTCTTGGCGTTATAATCTGGTGTGGTGTTATGGTGGTGTTATGGTAGCATAGTTTATTTCCTAGTGTCTGTATCTTTATATCTTAATAAATATTCATTCTTCTTCTTCGGAGACGAGTTACTATTTTGTTAGCAATGCAGAAAAATCTAATTTGCAGTTCGTTTACCGATGGCGGTGCAAATGAATTTTCTATAACTAGGGAACAAAAATGTTTAGTTTTTCAAATGTTGCTGATCTCGTGTTTTTCTAAATTTTATTATTATATCTTGTATTGTTTTTTAAACTTTTATTCATCTTTCAACTATTTGTAGTTAAAATGTTGGAAAGAGATTCTGGAACTCAAGAAAACGTGCGCAAATGATCTCCCCCATACGTCACATATAGTTTTTACTGAATAAATAAATGAATATTTCTTAGTACTTGTAGTTCCTGTAGCTATTTTTCCTTGTTGTCGTATTCGGTACGTACTACCTTTATTTCGTATCCGCATGGGAAAAAAAGAACTTTAGACGTTCTCTTACAGTTTACAATGTATCTGATGAAGTTAAATAGCTGATTTGGTCAAACATAACCTCATGACAAAAATCTCGATCATCATAATTAAAACCAATCCATTCTCTCTCGCACCCTTTGTCTTCGCACTAGTAGATAATATTCCGAATCATTGCTGGAATCGTCTTCAAATACTATCATTCGTAATCGTCGAACCGTAACAAAACTTCGGAGGTACATGCACGTTGAAAACTGAATTTACTCCGTACTTTACCCGACGGATTTTTGCGGTGTAAAGTTACTCTCGAATTTACTCTCGTGAAAGCGATTTACACTCGAGTAAAGTGTTGGTGAAACGCTCCAAGAAGTTACTCTCGAGTAAACATGATTTACTCCAGAGTAAACTCTTACTCTTTGTTTGGTGAAATCGGCCCTAATATATGTATATATTGTAAGACCGGTGGCTCAGTCGGGATATGTCGGGCGCCAGGTTCAGTTCCTGTAACGAATGGATGGAAGTGTATGGAGGTCATGAATCAGTCCATTGAATCATTTCTAATAAAATTGGATTTATTCCTGGCACCATGAGCTGCCAGGGAAGTTACAGGTCACTAGTGAGCGACACAGATTACTTGCTAAATTTACGTTACGAGCTCATAACCTTAACAGTTAATGAACAAATTTCTTAACGCTAACATTAATAACTTATTTCTAACAATTCATGCATATTTTAACTACAATACACAAGGCCTGAGCGCGGCCACTCTTAGTCTCTCGCCAAAATGTCCTGCGAGGGAGCCCCGCGTCATAACTACGGGAGATAGTTCGACTCCGGTTAAATACCAGATTAATCACCACTGGCTGGCGGTGGCTCCGCAGACCGGCCGGATGGCGGTCCTCATAGACGGCGGGCGGTCTCAGGTCACCGACCTCCCACGGGGTGTTCCTCCTCAGCTGGCAGCGTGGCGTGGCGACGGAGTCGCCAAATCGTGCGGGCTCAGTCAGTTGAGGACACACGGGTGCTGGCCGTGGTTCAGTGCGGGCATGAATGGGCCCGATATGGCACTAGGCGGCGGATGCAGATCGACTTATGCGGAAATTACGCGGGATCTTGCCATCTCCCGCCCAAGTTTCCTCCGCGGTAAATCTAAGGTGAAGGATGTTCTCCTTCAGTAGTGACTTTAGGCGTGGTAAGTCTTTACTCGAGAATCTCCTTCCTGAGTGTTTACTCGAGAATCTCCTTCCTAAGAATGTCGTTTCTCTGCACATCTCGCGTTCAAGTTACCTCTGTTTCCCCCTCCCAAAACGTTTCCAAACCTGCAGATCTGCCCCTTCCCTCACGATGAGACACCTCATAGGCTAAAAGTAATTGCGTTCTAATTTTGAAGTTCTCCAATCTGGTTGCATCGTTTACGGAATTTTCCAGGGAGATCTCTCTTTCTACCTCGGGCCCCCTCTCTCTCCCTCTCTCTCCCTCTGTGAGCAATTCCAGAAGCTTCTCTCGCAGCTGTCCGAACACTTGTTCGAGAGGTTGCGTTTTTTTCTGGGCCATAAATTGTCAGCGGAGGCTGATCGGCAGCCGACGACTGTTGAGTTGTAAATAACCCCTTTGGGAATTTGGGTTCCTTAGGCCCGCTTCACACGGCGCGGCCGCAGCGCGCTTCCTTCAAGGAGCAGAGCTCTTCAGACGACGCCACCGCCGCAGCCACCGCCGCCGCCACTGCGCTTGGAAGAGGGAGGATTACGACGTCCGCTGCGTCGGTGACGCGACGAGGTGCAAAAACTCTTGATAAAACTTGAAAATACAACTATCCCCACCGAATTTTTTCTTCTATCAAGTTTAATGAAATATTCTTAAGGCTTATATAAATTATCACACAGTATATAAAATCTTTGCTGATACATAATTTGTGAGCGGAACGCTCCTTATTTCCAATAATGCACATTGGATATTGCCGTCACACGCTCCTAAGAATTTTTTCGTAAAACATGAATATACATGACACGCAGCCAAATTTTCCTTTCACTCTCTATAAATTTGTATTTGTTGCATTGGGTTGTATAACTTTTACGTAAGTTATATTTTATATCTCATTGCTAGGAAACAGAATTTACTGTAGTAAAAAAGTAAAATCTATATCTATACATGTAGTTTTTTTTTTCAAAATATGTAAGGGAAAATAGAAAACAATAATAAAAATTCATTATAGTGTTTGAAATTAGTATACACAAGCATTATCTGAGCACAGTACATCGTCGAAATGCTCTTAACATGATTTCGTAGCGGCGGAAAGGAAGTGATACCTCTACAGATGTAATTGTACATTAATTTTTACCATTATTTTAAATATAAAATACATTCGCCGCACATGCAATTTTTACAAGGAGCCGGTTCTCAAGTAAACTGTAGTACCGTGGACCAAGTGATGGATCCACGAAGGGGGGAGGGGAAGTTAAACGATACACTCCCTTCTCCCCAAATTCAACAATGCGATAAGGCAATAAATAAATATGTTCCCAACATATTACAATGGAAATATATTTCGAAATTTATTTAAATTAACATGATGTTTTTACTTACTACCAACATAGACATCTCTGATTGAAAAATATTTTAAACATTATTTAAAAGCATGGTTTTATAAATAAAGGAAACCGCAGCGTACTATTTCCTGTGAAGAGCACTGACCGCGCACTCTACTTTCAACTTGGCCGTGGAAGGGGGTGGGGTCTGGAGGGGTAGGTTTCGCCGACCCTCCGGCGACGACGAACAAAGGGACCCGAGCAGGTAGAACGCCGCGACCGGCGGCACAGTGTGAACGCGCCCATTTAAAGCTGTGTTCTGCTACCGGTGGCGCGTGGCCGCTTCTCCGCGTCTGGTGGCCGGAGTTCGGCGTCTGCTGCCGCAGCAGCCGCCACCCGCTGCACGTGGGAAGGCGTCCATTCAAACCAATGCTCTGCTACGCGGCCCGCTGCTGCGTGGCGCGCCACCCGCTTCACGTGTGAAGGGGCCCTTACGCGGGCGCGTGGCAAAAAGGGTACGCGGGCGCGTATTGTCTGTCTTGAGTGCCCGGTGGCTCGGGTGGCAGCGTTTATGACGGGTCATAAATGTGTCCGCTGCTAAGGGACACCCTCGTCAGCGGTCCGTACAGGCTCTGTCATGTGCGGGCGCGGCCTGGCGGTCGTTAGGGGTCTTCGCAACAAAAGCCCCGTCCCGTGACCTACTTAACTGTGATGGAAGCTATTTAGATATAAAATTATTATAATATTATTTGGTGACGCCACAATATAGTCTTATTTTTAAGCAAATATTGTTGAATTTAAGGAAACATTTTAAAGATTGCAGTAATTTTTCGGAATTTTCTTTTAACACTATTTCATTAAAAATTGTATCCAATCTGACGTAGGCTAGTTGCTAATTTTTCTCTAATAAAAAATACAAACATTATGTCCAATTTGGTTAAGGAATGAAAATATCGCAGTGAGTTAATAAAGAAAAATTCAAATATCCTTTTCAAATCGAAGGGGCCTTCCCAAAAGGTGAAATAATATTGGTGTTGAGTTTAGAACAGAAATAACATGTGTAAAGTTTCGCAGGCATAACTCCTGTTAGTTTCGAATATTCCCAAAGAACGGCGCTCTGCTAAATCCGTAAGGCTGCTGGCCGTTTTGAGTGAATTTTCGTTTCTGTTTGGTTGCATTGTCAACAAAGTATGACGAAAAATATGTTAGAGGAAGCGAGTTCTGAATTTTAGTTTCCTCCGGCGCACGATATTTTGTGGGTCTAACGCTGTCAGAAGCTCGTCCCCCTCCGGGCGCCCCGTCGCCCGCTGCCAACGGCGCAAAGGTTCGGGCCGCACAAAGGGAGTCTTTGCGGAATCCCCGAGCCCTTCGGCGGATTAGCACACTCGCCATGGGAGCTCCCGCTGCCCTAGAGAGGCGCAGGACCACGCAGGGATCGTGAGCTCTTCGAACGGTCTACAAAGGCGCCTATACTTGTCTGGGACACGTCGTCTGAAATGGCTCGGCGACAACACAACACCCTACTTGCAGCAGCGTCTCTCAGCGTGTAAGTCCTGAGTTTTCTAGGGTTCCTTCGAGGGACCCAGATCCTGTTTTCGTCACTAAGGATAAGGATGCATCAAATTCAGTTACTGCTTGAAAGATATTTCTATCGACCGGCTGCTATGAGTAGTATTTTTGTATGATTTTCTTCTATCAACAATACCAGGCGAATGTTGCTGCATCTTTCCTCCCTCAGCCTTGTCCGCATGTTAAAATCCTTAAATGCTCTACTGTAACATCTCCGGGCATCTGAACAATGCGCGGTTAGCGGCCCGGTTGTAGCTCAGTCGGTGATGGAAGAAAATTGTTAATTAGATTCAATGGACATTTGAAATAAACACTTTGATTACTGGTGAAAAAACTACTTTTATTCCTGGACAAAGTTGTACCAGGGAAGTTACATTTATGAAATAAAAGAAGGAAGAGATTGAATGAAAGAGAAAAAAATAAAGATTAAAACTAACAGGAAAGCTTACATCTAGAGGAGAGAACAAAATTATTACAACTAAAATTACAATAATAAAAAAATGACCATTCGATGTGCCTTGGCGCGGCACCGCGTTGACAAAATTCTACAGAGGTGAATAGCCCCCAGTTACATTGCCTGGCAGCTTCGTGTCAAAAGGGCGGGCGCGGCGAAGCTTGTGGGGGCGGCGCGGCCTCCGCTGGAATGTGGGGAGGGGCGCAGGCTCTCGGGCACGCCCACACAGCTGGTCGGCTCGCGGCGTCTGCGGCAAAGTCTAGCGGCGTCTGGTGATGTCAGCAGGGGGGCGGCTGTCTGGCAGCGTCTGGTGGTGTCTCCGGCGGAGCTGGTAGGTAGCCGAGGGTATTGCTCACGATCGCAGGTGTGGAGCACACAACAATGTGTTCCTCCGATTCTCATGAGAATTGTTCTCAGGCACAAATTCAGAAAGTTGCGAAATCCTTCAGAGGCGCACTCGCCTCTTTCCGCGACTGGCTCCCACCCCAGAGAAGTTTCTCAACCCAGTAAAATTTTACAAGTGCCACAGAGGCGCACTCGCCTCTTCCCCGCGACTGGCTCCCACCCCTAGAGAAGTCTCTCTCGAACTGTTCTCAGCCCCCTGCTCTTAGCCCACTGAAATTTTGTAAGTCAAAAACGCATGAAGTAAACTTTTACCCCCACCCTTTTTCCTCATGTGCTCTGGCTCCCTACAATGATCGCGTCGCTATTGGCTAAAGGTGATGCGTTGTACACTATATTCGGCCAATAGCGACGGGGGGAGCAAAGGAATTTTCCACTCTGTGTTTCTGTTGGAAGACAGTGTCCCATTGTTCCGTCTCGAAAATAGGCCATGTCTGTGAAAGGGGCACCTGGCTACAGAATTATCGTTTTGGGTTTCCCCGTTCACGACGACAGGCCTTCCAAAGATTTTCCAGATGTGGCTGCGTCTGGACGGTTTTCAATTAGCCCTTTGACCCTCATAAAAATCCGAAATGGGCCGGGGGCGCACGTGGCTGTCACTAGAAGAGGGGCTGCGCGCGTGACGCCGTCTGTTTTTTTCTCTCAGTAAAAATTCCTTAGGTCTGGTTTACTTAACTTAATTTGTCTTGAGAATTCTACACTACACTACACTACGCTACACTACACTACCCCAAATGTCGGGAAGCCAGTCGGGCGCATTGAATTCCTCCCGACTGGGGTAGCACTTTGCTGGTAGGAGATACCTGACGGAGGGAAAACCGCAAGCGGACGTAAAGGCAGCGCCGAATGTCTCCATGGAGAGGGGAAAGAACACCGCTTACTCCTGTGATAAATACCTACTCTACCCTTACGTGACTAATGACCATAGCATTTGAGGCCCCCGGGAACAAATAATCAATCAATGATACCGGGAGCGTCAACGCCTTTGGTTATTGGTACCGTGAGGCCTGAACTTCATGTTATATTGCGGGAGGGGGCGGCCTCTCCGAGAGCTTCCGTCTCCGATTTACACGTAGTACACTTGCGAGGGGTTTCTCACTCCAGAAACATAACGCAAGAAAGCGTATATGTAGGGAGATGTGAGAGAACGAGGATGTGGAAGGAAACATCGCGCGCGGCTCGTAGTCTTGTTTACAAGGCAGAGCTCCTCGAATTCCCCGGGTCCGTGCTAGTTCTGAGCTGATCGTTATTCGGCGGCCGAAGGGTGATGCGACGCGCGACCCGACACCGCGCGCGTGCCGGCCGCCCGAAGACGAACCGACACGCGACGCGAGCCATGCGCGCCGCGCCCACAGCAAGGAAGATCCGCGGGAGGCCAAGGCGAGGGACCGGGGTCAATACGCCGTTGCCGACGTCTTTCGCCCAGGCCCTGCTCGTTAACACTCGTCCGCATCTCGACCAAGCCCGACGCGCCCCGATCCTCAGAGCCAATCCTTATCCCGAAGTTACGGAATCGTTTGCCCAGAACTGCTCGAAGAAATGATGGAAGACTACGAATCAGAGCAACTACCCACTCTAATTCTCCTTCTGATATGCTTTGAATTCGTCTTAGCATGGGTTGAAATTACATCACTGATAACTGATTGCTTCTAACAGTCTCGATAAATAAACGAAATTAACTACAAGAATAATTATAATTAGCCACAGATAAATCTTGAATTGATGTGATTGTCACATGAAATTAACAAGAAAACACAAACTTTTTTTGACAAACAAAAAGGGAATTCATTAGAAAATCTTGATTTCACAATCATGAACTTTCCCAATTAGATTTCACGCATCATGAGATGAGTCAATAAAATTGTCGATTCCATCCCGAGCTTCAGTAGGATAAAACATATAGCTATAATGAATGGATACGACTGTGACATCATTGACAAATTAATAATAAAAAACAATCAATATCCGCAAACACATCATCCTCACACCAATTTACAGGTGTGACAACAACACTACAGCCACGTACATCACAATCACTTATGTAGGACCCCTTTCTCTTAAAATAGCCGCCAAATAAATTAGGGCTCAAAACTATTTTCAATAACACTCATACATTACAGAAAACACTATCCAACAGTAAAGACCCAAATGTTTAATAGCAGACAACACCGTTTATTTACTATATTTAAATGATAATTCCATAATCTATAACGGGAAAGGTTCCATTATACGAGTAATCATCCTCACTATATCATCACTCATGGAGAAAGAAGTAAATAGGGAAAAGATTGACGTAAAAAATTGACATTATTTTGAAAATGAAACAAAGAAAGATAATAAAAACTGAGAGGTGGAAGGGGGAAAGAACAGATCTAAATATAAGTGAACCAATAAAATTATAAAAGTAAAAACAGAAACAATTATAAAATCTATAAATTGTATTCTATGTTAATTAAAAAAAATTGTCATATATGTTAGTAAAAATTTTGATTCTAACATGGAAGCAATAGTCTCGTGTCTGTATAACGACGAGTTTTTCTTGAAAAATTCAAGGAAAAAAATTGGGGTTGTTGTTCAGCATAAAAACAACTTAAAAAGTGTCTATGATGCACGCAATATTAATGAAAAAACTACTCACATTTAAAAACATTGGTCACATGGCGGTGCACATGGCGTAGGGCGGAAGGTATGTTATAGGATAAAGATAAATATCCGACCAGGGAAAATAGCTGGCTGTGTCATTGTAAGTTTAAAAAAATATTAATTCACTCTTATAAAAGAGATACACAGTGAGTGTGCTTTTTAAGTGAAAGCAATTTAAATTTATTTATGCACTTTAAATTAAAATATGCATTTTTAAACGTGTTTGATAATGTAATTAAAAGTTCTTACTGAAATACGAAATTGAAAACCAAACACAATAGAAAATAATTGCATAGAGAATGTGGCTAACATGATATGAATGAAAATTAACATTTTAAAGAAATATAAAATATTTTGTAACATATTATCTTCATATTTTCCATACAGTTCTGTGCCTATAATGTTGTGAATCCCGAGTTGCATTGCTTTTGTGAAATGTTCCTTCACCTCGAAATGCTTATCGTTTCCAATTTGTTTGCTGCCAAATCAAAGAGAAACCTTCCACATGAAGTGCGAGAGTTGAAGCAAAATAATTCTATTGTTTGTTCTTTAGAGAGGGTTCTTTCTACAGTCAGAACAATAAGAGGGATCTTTTGTTCCTTCCATTCCTTCTACTCGCTTCAAAAACACTTAGGGAAGTGGCAGTCATTCAGAATCAAAGATTCCTTTTTCCACAGTGGTATTGATAGAAAAATATTGTTGGCTGCGAGCCCTTTTTAAAGAAAGCAATATTTTTTATGGGCATTTGACCGATTCATTGGCGGTCTTTTATATTACGTTAGTGTAAACTACTTTTTTATTTTATATTTGTCTGATAATTTTATGTCTCTGACCAATTTTCAAAGATATTTTATTGATATCATTTGTTTTCTTTATTATATTTTTTATTACAAAACACTTCATATAACAATTTGAACAACGCTTCGGGAACATATTCTTCCTATTTTCAGGTTGTAATAAATGTTTTTTGTAATAAGAAAGGAAACAAATAAGATAAATACATTAGTCTTTTAAAATTCCAGATACAGCATCCCTCCACAGAAATTTAGTAAAACTCTGAAGTGTGCACATGTGCGTATGTGTGCAATTCACGTCACTTCCTAGGCACCAATCGAGACTTACGAAGTAGTACCATTCAACGCGTCTCGGTCTCCTGATGGAGAACTGATATTTGTTTTCGCATCCGGCGAGAAGATTCAAAGAAATTTGCAAAAAAGTGTGTGTTTTGGCGCTGTAATCTTAGCAGGAATTAAACCATCGCCTCCTAAATCGATGTTGCGTTGATTACACACCAATATCCAAACGTATTTCTCGCAAAATACGCCATAATTTTCTTTCACGACATAGGGAATATTGATGTTGACATCTTTAAGTGAACAATTGAATTATCAAGTAAATTGTGCTGCAGTTTTAATTCCACTTAGAGTCGAATTATTATCGTATTTAAAAAATTAATTTTTCGAATACCTACGAACAGTATTGCCTCGGAACTTATTGAACTCCAAAAACTTCAATTGAATACGGACGGAACAACTGTGAATAATGATACAGAATGAATGAAAGTTAATGTTCTCACTTTTAAGATCTTACATAAGTGTGCAAATATCGATTTTCAAATTAATGTGGCCTACAACGTATTCTTATTAAACTTTATCAACATATTATTCGCATAAACATACAAAACGGTCCCTTTTAAATGTTAGATTCGCATACAAAACGATTAATAGAACAATTGCAGACGTAGAAATGAACACAAATTAGTTAGACTGAGTTTGTGAAGTTTTAATCTCTTCAAAAATTAGGAGAGAAAAATAAAGATGTCTGAAAGAAACCCAGGGAAAAACGACAGAATTTTCGGAACTAATTGGAAATGATCTGGATTTTTGCATTTAGTATTTGTGCTAATGCAAATGTGCTATGTCCATATTAGAAAAATGGCAGAAAACTGTAGCTATACTAAAATTTAACTATTAGCATCAAAACTTGCAATTATTATTACGGCAATTATAATTTTGAAATGCAATAAGACAATAAGACCTGTTGCTATCCCTAATGGAGCTAACATAAAAGTCTATTAGGTGTTGGGAACATTTGAACGGGAATATAACATTATCGGCTACTACGTTTCTTTTGTAAATCCAACAGAACATATTTGAACAAAGCTGGGCATGAAAAAAAATTTCAACACAAACTATTTTTAAAACAGTTTACAGCGACGGCGACGCAGCATTTTACTAGTAATATACTGTAAATTGCATTGCTGTAACTTCGACGTATAATTTTTTTTTAAAAGTATGTTATAAAAAATATTTGCACAACACAATTGAACATTTTGTAAATTTTAAAAACACGTACATTATGAACATTATTTACGTGGTATAACTAAACATTTAAGTTGAAAGCAATATTTCTGTTCTGCTTTATAGAAGATTTGATGACTCATGATATAGTTTGAGACTGCTTTAAAAATATAACCATTAATAAAGGTAGGATTAACAACTTGTTTTCTGGAATTCTCCAAAGGATTAGAAGATAAACGATTTAAACATTTTCGACTTATGAACTGATTTTCGTCAATTTATTAATTTAAGCAAAAGAAAACAAAAACAAATAAACTTTTACTCTTAGAGATATAAAATATCGGACAGTAAAACTTTGGAAACGGGTAACGATTCTACAAAGTCACACATCAAAGCATCTATTGCCAAGGTTCTATACGATTGAAACTGTATTTGGAGAATATGCTAAATTGTATTCCTATTTTCTTGAAAGATTATTCCAGCATGCTTAATATTGTCGAAGGGCAAATAAAATCTAAAGTAAATAAACGAAGACGTGGTACACAATAACATTTTTTTTAAAATTTATTGTGTCAAATAACAATAAAATCTGTATGTGACATATGGGCGAGAAGTAGAAGCTACGTGCGTTTCCGTGAGCTTCAAACTGACTTAGGTGGCTCAGGGCACCAACTGACGTCACTACAGTGCCTGTGGTCGGGTGGCCCCGTGGTACGAGTTCCGACGTTGGCAGGATTTTCGTCAATATCTGGATAGCTACATCGAATTGAGCCGCTGTGCAAAGGAGAATTCTAGCGAGTTTTTTTCTTCAAGGTTTCTCCTATCAACTCCAGTACGTCCCTAACAAACGGGCCACGGACTGCGCTCGATCTTTCCTTCCTCTTCCTTGTACTATCTTCACACCTTATTTTCACGTACACTCACTTGCACTACACTCCCGCACATGTCGGGAGCTCGGTCGGGCTAGAGCATAGAGCGTAAAGCGATTGGGGCGGAGAAAGATCGCTGCGTGGAATCACCGAAATCCGATGTACCATAGTTCGGCGCCGCACAGGGCCGGATTTATGCATGTGCTGACAGTGCTACAGCACAGGGCACTCCACCAAAAAGGGGCCTCCACCAAATAAAAATTTTTTTTTTTTTATTTTGGTCTATTTTTCTGCAAAAACTTTTTAATTTCATTGTTATGTAGTAATTTGTATTTTTTTTAAATTTAGATTTCATGATGCATTTTTAGTCTCAAGAATATCTACTTATTTAGTATGTATTGAAAGTTATTTATGATTTATTCAGTATTAAACGCACATAATCTAACCGAATATCGTGTTTCAAACATGATCACCGGTTTCGACTTGCTCTTTTGGCTAAGCCGATCTGATTTTATACTATGAATAACGTAACTTTTATTTTGATTAGATATATTTGAATTTGAAAGTTTATAAATGCAATAAATTTATTGAAACTTTACTTTTACTGAGATCGTATTTTATCTGACTTCATTTACTAATATGTGCCGATTATTTATAGTCCGAAGTAATATATAATCGAATATGACTGTGTTTCAAGACTTCACCATAAATAAACGATTGATAACTGTGAAATACATGTCTCCTATTTCATAAACAAATACCCTTTGTTCCTTTAAAAATTATTTCATAGTCGACAGTCGTATTTGATTGTCGATCGCATATGGAAGTGAGTTAACTATATTTTAATAAAGGTGAATAGTTACATAGTGTGTGCAAAATAGTTGTAACTAGTGTGCAATTTAAGGAAAAGGCATGTATTATACATAATATGTATAATTTGTATAGAAAAATGCATGAAAAACACATTGAATTTTACAATATTTTTTAACTATATATGAAAAATAAATAATTATAGAAATACTAATTGTATTATGTATATTTGGTGATACAATTTAGTTTTTTTATCCCTTGAAAATTTCATAAATTAAAGCCAATTTTGTAAGTTCATGAACTGTTTCATATAAAATTACTATTAAATGAAGTTTCTAATTACTTTAATATATCTCATCCAGTTCAAATACTGTATAGATATGAAGTAAAACTATACATTTTCAGATATCCAGTTTTTTGAAACTACGACAACGAAGAAACAATGGATCGAAAAGAAGACCGACATAAAGGAAAACGAAAACAATTAAGTGGTTCCAAAAAACGAAAAGAAGCAGATAAAGCAAAAACACAGTTAATGTCTGTGTTATCCAAAACACCCACATTACAAAATTATATGCAAGTTTTGGCAAAATCTTCATCTGATATTCCTCAAGAAACGGTAAATAATAAAGATTACAAATGCTATTTTGATAACGTTTGTAAAATAAATACTTATCGTACACAACTGGAAATTCATTTCTTAGATAAAAATTCAAAGGCAGTGATTCGTTAAATTTTATAAAGCCTTATTTTCCAATATTGCTTTTTTCTATTAAATAAAATTATAAGTTCATTAAAAATATTGATTAAGTGATGATTAAGACTTAATGTTTATTATCGATATATACATTGATTAAAATCTATTTTAATTTACTTTTGCAAATTAACATTTATTATGTGATTTATTTTTATTAAACGATTTAAGCATTTATGTCAATTTATGCTTTATATTTTAGGCTTCAGAAAAGGATATTCCATCTGTTAATAAATCTTGTTTTGAACAAAATTATGAAACAGAATCTGATGCAGATGTCAAGAATTCGGTAAATATTTATTCCGTAATTTACTATTATTTATTACATATTATTTTAATTTAATACTTTAAATTTTATATTTGTATAAACAGGTGGTAAATGAGCAGTTCGACTGATGATCAGTCTACAGGACAGCATATTAATGAATCTAAAGGTACGACAACGGTCATAGGTCTGTGGCCAGAAGATATGCGAGAATTCCAAAATTATTGGATACAGACTGGGAATTTAAATCTTCAACATTGCGACGAAAAGTATTTGAATTCGAATTCATTTAAACAAACAGACGGTAGCTACATTCGAACATCTCAAAGAAGCATGTTTGAAAGAAAAACTCGCAACGGCGAAGTGGTAAAACGTTCATGGCTTTGTTTCTCTCCAAGTGCTGGACGATTATACTGCTTTCTGTGTAAATTACTAAGCAATGTACGAACTCAATTTTCACACGGTGGATTCTGTGATTGGAGGCATGCTTCCAAACGCTTACAAGAACACGAATTATCAAAATCACATTTAGATGCCGTTTTTGAATATGCGAAACGTTCTAAAAATATAGGACGTATTGATGTGGAACTTACTCAACAAATGATGAAGATGATGAAGCAAGAAATTATTGGCGAAATGTGCTTCAACGACTTGTGTCATCAAGTTTATATGCCAACGAGGACCAGAATTCCGTGGGGACACTGAAATTCTTGGATCACCTGATAATGGAAACTATTTGGGTTTACTCGAATTAATAGCTGAATATGACGACTTTTTTAAAAAAACATATAGCTGATAAAGCAAACCGAGGAAGTGGTCATGTCAACTACCTTTCTTCAAAAGTTTGTGATGAGATTATTGAACTAATGGGAAAACGTGTTTTTGCAGAAATTATTTCACGTATTAAACAATCTCGCTACTACTCGATATCAGTTGATTCGACACCTAATGAAGGCCACGTGGATCAGCTGTCAATAGTATTTCGTTACATTGAAGATGCCACTCCTGTTGAAAGATTTTTGATTTATTTACCAAATCAAGGTCACAAAGAACAAGAGATATATGACGGGATAATCAGTATTTTAAATGACAATGATCTTAATATAAAAAAACTGTCGTGGTCAGTCTTATGATAATGCCTCTAACATGAGTGGTAAATTCAATGGTTTACAAGCTCTTATTAAATTGGACAACGAATTAGCAGATTGGATTCCATGTGCAGCACATTCGCTGAATTTGGTTGGAAAAACAGCTGCAGAATGTTGCGCAAATGCAATCAATTTTTTTGATTTCTTGGAAAATATTTATGTATTCTTTACTTGCTCAACAAGTCGCTATAAACTACTAAAAGAACAAGCTTCAAAATCGCTGAGTCTAGTGACAGTACAACCAATTTTTACATTCCTAAAAGAATCGATACAACGCGGTGGTCCTGTCGAGCGGATGCTTCTAAAGCTTTAGTTCGAGGATATTCTGAAATTAAAGCTGCACTTCTAAAAATCTTCGAAGATGATTCTCAAAATTCTAAAACTCGTAGTGAAGCACAAGCTTTATATAACAAAATGAATATGTTAGAAATCGCAATTTATGCAGTATTTTGGAATGATGTCTTGAGCAGAGTAAATGACACAAATAAAGTACTTCAGAATTCCAAGTTAGATTTGAATACTGCTGTTGCAGCTATTAAATCGTTGAGATTATTTATTCAAGAAAGGCGCGACAGTTTTGAATATTATGAAAAATTAGGAATGGAAAAATCTGGGACAACAGAGTATGTAATACGTAGAAAAGAACAACGGAATGTTCGTTTGGTTCCATTAGATTATGGAAATTCTGCAAACGTTCAGTTAACAGCTGCTGAAGAATTTCGAGTGAAAAGTTACCTTCCAGTAATTGACCAGTTTTTAGTTTCTTTAGATAAACGTGTCTCTGCGTATGAAATAATTTCTTCTCGGTTTGTTTTTTTATCAAAATTAGGCAACCTTAGTTCAGATGAAATAATCAAGCACGCAACAAACCTTAGTAAAATTTATGTAGACGACGTCGATGAAAATCTTGGAATTGAGTTGATCCAATTCAATGAATTCATTAACCAATTCATACAAGATGAATCTAAAAGCGCCTTAAGTCGGGAACATTTTATGTATAACTTAATAATTGAGAAGGGAATACAAGACGCGTTTCCGAATGTAGAAATTATTTTAAGAATTTATCTTGTGTTAATGATAACAAATTGTACAACGGAAAGATCATTTTCAAAATTAAAACTTCTAAAAAATAGATTCAGAACTAGTATGACAGAAGAACGACTTTATTATCTTTCTATTTTGAACATCAATTTTGATATTCTAAAAGAATTATCTTTCGACGATGTAATTGAAGAGTTTGCTTACAGAAAAGCAAGAAAAGTTCCTGTAGTTTAGTTATTATAATTAAGTTGTAATGTGTTGTAAATATTCGGTTTATAAATAAAATATTGTACTCAAAAATTATTTGCAAAAATTTTTTTTTAATTAAACATATTTGACACATAGATTTTATTTTGTCAGCCGCCAACTGCATATAATATATATATGGGGAGGGGGGGGCTCCACCAAAAATCAGCACATGGGCACCCACCAAGTTAAATCCGGCCCTGGCGCCGCATTTCGCCATGCAGCGGGGATCGCTTCCGCCTCTCGCGATAAAAAATGCACTGCACTAACGGAACTAATGACCTTACCCGTTGACCTTATCTGAAATCACTAATCAATCAACCATTTGGGCTCCAGAATAATGATTTTTCCACCTTTAAATCGTAAATAATTGAATGATGACTAAAGCTGATTTGGAAAATAATATCAGCTGCCTCACATACGGATTTTGTTGCCATCCTGATTACATTTAATACGGATTGTCTTCGAAATTGTTTTGAGAAAAATCATTTTAGTTCCTAAAATAACATTTTAACTTTTTTAATACAGTGCAGTGTGATGTACACTAAATATTTTTCTCCATTGAATGTTTTACGCATCGATACTTAAAGGTGCGGGCTTAAAGAAACGACAATGTTCATAAAATCTCCGTGATTTTTATGAACACTTATGGCAATGAGTCAGTCGACTTGATGTTAACTATCTTATCCATGAAAATGAAAATGACTGAAGATATTGTCTGGTATCAATTTTAATCAACTTATGATCATTTCGATCGCGTTGCGATCATCATCAGAGCTAAAATGTAATACAAATATTATTAAATACAAATATTATTAAATACAAATATTATTAAATACAAATATTATTAAATACAAATATTATTAAATACAAATATTATTAAATACAATTATTATTAACAGGTTGTAGGTAAGTGGTTATTGTATGTAAGATACGTAAGCAAACTGGGTCGTACATACCTAGCAGCTTCTGGGCCGAAAACAAAGTTCTGCGAATTTTTTGGGCGTGCGTCTCGTTTAAGAACATTTGTTAATAATATTTGTATTACATTTTAGCTCTGATGATGATCGCAACGCGATCGAAATGATCATAAGTTGATTAAAATTGATACCAGACAATATCTTCAGTCATTTTCATATAAAAAGGTATCTACATCACCAACAATCCAATTAATAATATCTTATCCATGAATACGTTACATGTTTTCATAGTTGAATTTATTTCCTAGTCACGTAAATAAAGCCATAACTAGTTTTCGCTTCTTGCTCTATCGACGACATGAACAAAACTTCGCAGTTTTTTGGAAGAGCCGCTTAATTCTCTGAACTCGGGGTTTAATAAATTTATTTCAATTTATATTATGGCATTCGTTGTCATGTGTATTGTAGAAAAAGTTGGTATACTTTGTTTGAAATTTGTTCGAAATCTTCATGGAGTTTGAACAAAAAGAGGTTTTTGTACACCATCATTATATAAAATTTCCTATGGTACCAAAATTCGTTCAGAAGTAGGATTATGCAAATAATTTAATAAAACAACATACCTCATCAAACAAAGTAAAATATTATATTTTTGTAATTTTTGAAAAAAATAAATTGGATTAATATGGCGTTTATGTCATCGTATAGAGTGCATTTAGTACTATCCCTACCTTAAGTTTAAAGAAAACTAGTGGTACTACAGAATGGCACAGACTTTCTGGTATTATTTTGTACTTTCTTTGGGCTTCGCTGGCTATTCGAACATGCCTCATACTCTTGCTTTCTGCCATCTATTGCCGCGAAAAGTACATTTTTTAAAAATTTTCTTAATTTTTCAATTTCCTAATGTAATAACGGAAGTAATCTTATAAGAATAACAAAAAACAGTACAACTGCGTTCTATATGGTAATTTTATTTGAAAAATTTGGAGCGGTTTTTAAGAAAATGGCGCTTAAGCGATTCAGTAAATTCGAAATTTAAAGCACTTTTTCACAGAAAAGTGTTCAGTTATAGAAAACTTCATTTGAAGTCGCTTGAAGGACATTAACTCATAATTACATGTGCAAATTAACAACATAAGATCTTTCAAAAAAGTACACTTGTGTAATTTTTTAAAAACAAAACAAAAAATACTCCGAAATAAACTTTATGTCATATTAAAGATAGCATTTAGCACTACCCGTTCGAAAACTTTAAAGGTAAAATTTGGAACCGTTTTCAAGAAAATGGCGATTGAGCGTTTCTAAAATTGGGAAACTTTTAGCTAATTTTTACAGAAAACGGTTGTTTTTGAGAAGCATTATGTAACATTATTAAAGCACATGTACACAAAAATACAATAATGTGAATAATCTTAAAAAGTACATTTAGCACTATCTCTACAAAAAGTTAAACGAAAAAATTTGGAGCTTACTTTGAGAAAATCTTGTTTTTGTAATATTTTCAAATTGCACAGTTTGCTCGCAAAATTGCACGAAAACTTCTATTTTTTAAAAAAAACTGTACATGATGTTAATGAAAGAACTCACTATGGGGAAGATATATTATTTGAAGGAAAAATCTCTATCCTTAACTTTGTAGTTGCTAGAAGACGCCCGAAAAAAATTGAAATTTTGGCTGAAAAAGATACAGTAATTTCAATTTATTCCAAATTATTTTAAGAAGAAATAAATAATTTTAAAAAATACATGGAGTGAAGAAATTATGAAAGTTGTAATACCTATATGGAAAATTGATATTTGATTCTCACATTTTGATAAGCTGTGTTTAGCTTTTAAAACATAGGTAGTGACATATTTGTACGAAATTGCTTAATGCCTAACGAATGCCATCAGACTGTGTGGTACAATTTGCGGCTTCAGTGGCGTAGCGATTATCGTATTCCACTTCTATACCAAAGTTCGCGGGTGCAAACCCTACCAAAACGATGGATTTTGAGAGACAAAAATATTCGTAGCCTTCCTTTTGAGGGGAAGTAGAGCTGGTTGTTCCATGTTGTAGACTTACTGCATGTAAAGAAGAACTCAAGCCTAAAATAAACCTCTGAGCTGAATTCAAAGCGCCTATTTCGTCGCCAAAGTGATACTTCCTTTTTTCTGCTAGACAACACGAGCGTAGCAGAATTTGCGTGGTAAAATAAGGCATCATTGAATTGAATTGAATCTTCCGTAGCGCGAAAAGCAGCCTCAAGGTAGCAGACTGCAGCGCAACCCCTGCGTCTATTTCCTCGTTACGCCTCGTTACGCGCTTTGCGCAGCGCCTCGCCGTGTAACGCCGTGTATCGCGCCCCGCGCTCCGACTCCGCTCCATTTCTCGCTTCCCTTCCCGCCACTTCCGCTCGTTCGCCCCGATGGAACATCGCCCGCTGGCGCGCGCATGCGCACAACTCCACTGTTCCTCGCGGAGGAGTCTGCAACTCGCTCGTCAAACATCTGACACAGCTACGCTCTCATTATTTTCTTTTGGTTAATTAAAATTTTCTGTTTCAGTCAAATTATGGTCCTTAACACCGGCTGTGATGAATCAGAGGCAGCTTTGTAGTTGTCTCTGCAGCGTCACGTCCGGGAGGTCCGATAGTGGCGGATTTTGCGACACGAGCTACTTCGCTGTCTGGAGGGGAATTCTACCTACCTGTTGCTTTGAAAAAACTTTCCAATCAACACCAGGCGCATGCTGGAGCAGCACCCTAATAAGTAGGCAATGGGCCGCAAACGGTAGTCTTAACTCCTCGCAAACTCTCTCTCTCACCCCCACACACACATACAGGCACTGCTCTACCACCCAAGTCATTAATGGAGTGATTAGCGCTAGGCCCGGCCACGACGGTGCTGCTCTAGGAGATACATCGAGCGGGAAACCTCCCAGAAGACACGTATGTCGGCGACGGATCTCACATTTCAGCGAGTATTAAACCCCCAGCCTCCTCGAACTATGGCATGAACTCCACTTATTAGACTATTGACCTAAATAGTTGCCACGCCTGTAAAAACAAAATAATCAATCACCCAAGTTTATCAAAATTTATTAAAACTACCGAGCTTCTGCGAGCATCATGCACTTCATGAATCATTATTTCAAAAATAATAATAATTTCTAATTAAAACCCAACTAAACCCAACTAACGTATTCTAATTAACAACTAACTAATATCTAATTTTGGAGGGACAGGTTCTGAAAATGTGCGTTTTAATGTAGGCTCAGTATAGAGCGTGCGTAAACATGGTAACACTGGTGAGCGATCTTAAATATATTTCATTACACTCTTAGGAGATAATGTTTTTCAGCAGTAGCCAATGGCGGGGTTTTGTATTGATGGCACCGAAGAAGTAGTACAAAACTCGTATCTTCCTTTGACATATTAAATATGGAGAAGATAGGAGACTCATTAATAAGCAGTACCAATCATTACCAATAGTAATTATATTTATTATGCCAAAAATGGTATTCAGAATTGATATATTTTCACAGATTACACAGTGTTTACAAATAAGATACTCTCGTATATACGAGTATGTATTCGTCTTAATAGGAGAAAAGCGGTCTTTATTTAGAATATATTCAAGCTTCGTTCTGGAGTTTTGTTATAAAAATACCTTATTTCTGTATTATAACGTTTGAAAACAATTCACCGTAATTTCATTCAAATTGAATAAAAATTTCAAAGTAAAGCAATGTAATGGAGTCTGGAGATGTCTCTGACACGTCCAGGGCCGGATTTAACTTGGTGGGTGCCCATGTGCTGATTTTTGGTGGAGCCCCCCCCTCCCCATATATATATTATATGCAGTTGGCGGCTGACAAAATAAAATCTATGTGTCAAATATGTTTAATTAAAAAAAAATTTTTGCAAATAATTTTTGAGTACAATATTTTATTTATAAACCGAATATTTACAACACATTACAACTTAATTATAATAACTAAACTACAGGAACTTTTCTTGCTTTTCTGTAAGCAAACTCTTCAATTACATCGTCGAAAGATAATTCTTTTAGAATATCAAAATTGATGTTCAAAATAGAAAGATAATAAAGTCGTTCTTCTGTCATACTAGTTCTGAATCTATTTTTTAGAAGTTTTAATTTTGAAAATGATCTTTCCGTTGTACAATTTGTTATCATTAACACAAGATAAATTCTTAAAATAATTTCTACATTCGGAAACGCGTCTTGTATTCCCTTCTCAATTATTAAGTTATACATAAAATGTTCCCGACTTAAGGCGCTTTTAGATTCATCTTGTATGAATTGGTTAATGAATTCATTGAATTGGATCAACTCAATTCCAAGATTTTCATCGACGTCGTCTACATAAATTTTACTAAGGTTTGTTGCGTGCTTGATTATTTCATCTGAACTAAGGTTGCCTAATTTTGATAAAAAAACAAACCGAGAAGAAATTATTTCATACGCAGAGACACGTTTATCTAAAGAAACTAAAAACTGGTCAATTACTGGAAGGTAACTTTTCACTCGAAATTCTTCAGCAGCTGTTAACTGAACGTTTGCAGAATTTCCATAATCTAATGGAACCAAACGAACATTCCGTTGTTCTTTTCTACGTATTACATACTCTGTTGTCCCAGATTTTTCCATTCCTAATTTTTCATAATATTCAAAACTGTCGCGCCTTTCTTGAATAAATAATCTCAACGATTTAATAGCTGCAACAGCAGTATTCAAATCTAACTTGGAATTCTGAAGTACTTTATTTGTGTCATTTACTCTGCTCAAGACATCATTCCAAAATACTGCATAAATTGCGATTTCTAACATATTCATTTTGTTATATAAAGCTTGTGCTTCACTACGAGTTTTAGAATTTTGAGAATCATCTTCGAAGATTTTTAGAAGTGCAGCTTTAATTTCAGAATATCCTCGAACTAAAGCTTTAGAAGCATCCGCTCGACAGGACCACCGCGTTGTATCGATTCTTTTAGGAATGTAAAAATTGGTTGTACTGTCACTAGACTCAGCGATTTTGAAGCTTGTTCTTTTAGTAGTTTATAGCGACTTGTTGAGCAAGTAAAGAATACATAAATATTTTCCAAGAAATCAAAAAAATTGATTGCATTTGCGCAACATTCTGCAGCTGTTTTTCCAACCAAATTCAGCGAATGTGCTGCACATGGAATCCAATCTGCTAATTCGTTGTCCAATTTAATAAGAGCTTGTAAACCATTGAATTTACCACTCATGTTAGAGGCATTATCATAAGACTGACCACGACAGTTTTTTTATATTAAGATCATTGTCATTTAAAATACTGATTATCCCGTCATATATCTCTTGTTCTTTGTGACCTTGATTTGGTAAATAAATCAAAAATCTTTCAACAGGAGTGGCATCTTCAATGTAACGAAATACTATTGACAGCTGATCCACGTGGCCTTCATTAGGTGTCGAATCAACTGATATCGAGTAGTAGCGAGATTGTTTAATACGTGAAATAATTTCTGCAAAAACACGTTTTCCCATTAGTTCAATAATCTCATCACAAACTTTTGAAGAAAGGTAGTTGACATGACCACTTCCTCGGTTTGCTTTATCAGCTATATGTTTTTTTAAAAAAGTCGTCATATTCAGCTATTAATTCGAGTAAACCCAAATAGTTTCCATTATCAGGTGATCCAAGAATTTCAGTGTCCCCACGGAATTCTGGTCCTCGTTGGCATATAAACTTGATGACACAAGTCGTTGAAGCACATTTCGCCAATAATTTCTTGCTTCATCATCTTCATCATTTGTTGAGTAAGTTCCACATCAATACGTCCTATATTTTTAGAACGTTTCGCATATTCAAAAACGGCATCTAAATGTGATTTTGATAATTCGTGTTCTTGTAAGCGTTTGGAAGCATGCCTCCAATCACAGAATCCACCGTGTGAAAATTGAGTTCGTACATTGCTTAGTAATTTACACAGAAAGCAGTATAATCGTCCAGCACTTGGAGAGAAACAAAGCCATGAACGTTTTACCACTTCGCCGTTGCGAGTTTTTCTTTCAAACATGCTTCTTTGAGATGTTCGAATGTAGCTACCGTCTGTTTGTTTAAATGAATTCGAATTCAAATACTTTTCGTCGCAATGTTGAAGATTTAAATTCCCAGTCTGTATCCAATAATTTTGGAATTCTCGCATATCTTCTGGCCACAGACCTATGACCGTTGTCGTACCTTTAGATTCATTAATATGCTGTCCTGTAGACTGATCATCAGTCGAACTGCTCATTTACCACCTGTTTATACAAATATAAAATTTAAAGTATTAAATTAAAATAATATGTAATAAATAATAGTAAATTACGGAATAAATATTTACCGAATTCTTGACATCTGCATCAGATTCTGTTTCATAATTTTGTTCAAAACAAGATTTATTAACAGATGGAATATCCTTTTCTGAAGCCTAAAATATAAAGCATAAATTGACATAAATGCTTAAATCGTTTAATAAAAATAAATCACATAATAAATGTTAATTTGCAAAAGTAAATTAAAATAGATTTTAATCAATGTATATATCGATAATAAACATTAAGTCTTAATCATCACTTAATCAATATTTTTAATGAACTTATAATTTTATTTAATAGAAAAAAGCAATATTGGAAAATAAGGCTTTATAAAATTTAACGAATCACTGCCTTTGAATTTTTATCTAAGAAATGAATTTCCAGTTGTGTACGATAAGTATTTATTTTACAAACGTTATCAAAATAGCATTTGTAATCTTTATTATTTACCGTTTCTTGAGGAATATCAGATGAAGATTTTGCCAAAACTTGCATATAATTTTGTAATGTGGGTGTTTTGGATAACACAGACATTAACTGTGTTTTTGCTTTATCTGCTTCTTTTCGTTTTTTGGAACCACTTAATTGTTTTCGTTTTCCTTTATGTCGGTCTTCTTTTCGATCCATTGTTTCTTCGTTGTCGTAGTTTCAAAAAACTGGATATCTGAAAATGTATAGTTTTACTTCATATCTATACAGTATTTGAACTGGATGAGATATATTAAAGTAATTAGAAACTTCATTTAATAGTAATTTTATATGAAACAGTTCATGAACTTACAAAATTGGCTTTAATTTATGAAATTTTCAAGGGATAAAAAAACTAAATTGTATCACCAAATATACATAATACAATTAGTATTTCTATAATTATTTATTTTTCATATATAGTTAAAAAATATTGTAAAATTCAATGTGTTTTTCATGCATTTTTCTATACAAATTATACATATTATGTATAATACATGCCTTTTCCTTAAATTGCACACTAGTTACAACTATTTTGCACACACTATGTAACTATTCACCTTTATTAAAATATAGTTAACTCACTTCCATATGCGATCGACAATCAAATACGACTGTCGACTATGAAATAATTTTTAAAGGAACAAAGGGTATTTGTTTATGAAATAGGAGACATGTATTTCACAGTTATCAATCGTTTATTTATGGTGAAGTCTTGAAACACAGTCATATTCGATTATATATTACTTCGGACTATAAATAATCGGCACATATTAGTAAATGAAGTCAGATAAAATACGATCTCAGTAAAAGTAAAGTTTCAATAAATTTATTGCATTTATAAACTTTCAAATTCAAATATATCTAATCAAAATAAAAGTTACGTTATTCATAGTATAAAATCAGATCGGCTTAGCCAAAAGAGCAAGTCGAAACCGGTGATCATGTTTGAAACACGATATTCGGTTAGATTATGTGCGTTTAATACTGAATAAATCATAAATAACTTTCAATACATACTAAATAAGTAGATATTCTTGAGACTAAAAATGCATCATGAAATCTAAATTTAAAAAAAATACAAATTACTACATAACAATGAAATTAAAAAGTTTTTGCAGAAAAATAGACCAAAATAAAAAAAAAATAATTTTTTATTTGGTGGAGGCCCCTTTTTGGTGGAGTGCCCTGTGCTGTAGCACTGTCAGCACATGCATAAATCCGGCCCTGGACACGTCCAAGTTGGTCATAATGCTTCTTCTTGTTTGATATTCATCTTTAAACTATGTTTTTGTAGCGAATAAGCTGTCAAATAGATTCGTTGACATTCGGAGCTATATAATACAAAATGAAAACTAATAACATACAAAACAAATCAAGGTAAACTGAATAAATATGAACAAAAATATATTACATGATTACACGAAACAATAAGTATGGGTACAGACAATTTATTACGAATCGACGACATTTTTGGTCATCTTCTCTCACACTACCAATCTTATGGCATTTAAAAGTAAAGTGTATATTGATTTAGCCATTATAACACAACTAGTGTTTTTTTACGAATACCCACGAGTAAAAGAAGGTCTTATTTACAAAACATACTTAAATTACATAAATTACTTGTAAGGCTCAGGATCGCTTCGCTACGCGTGTCGCATTTCACGACAAATCTCCGTTCTTCAATCTACGTCCTTGAATCTGTCCAACGGATTTCCAAAGTAACTATGGACCTAAACATTTACATAAAACATTGTGTATATTAATTGCAAAGTACTAAGACTACGTTTTTCTTCCAGGTACCATTAAACACGTCTTTTTGTCTTTCACAACTTCTACGTATTTCATCCAATTTTTATTTTCATTCTTATGTTTCTCATTCGCCGTACGGTTGCAAAACGTCTTGCGGAAACATTGCTAGATTGGCGACTTTATTCTATAAATGCATCTGAGCAGTGGTTTTTGTTTCATTGGTGCAGTATAGAAAATACGTTTTACTGATGCGAGGGAAAATATTATTTCACATTTGTTTTTTCAATGGAGCTCATTCTGCGGATGCAATCTAGTAGGCTAGGTCCTTCCTCACTCATTGTTTAACATTCGGTGCAGCAAACCCTTTTCGCAGACACGTGACACACCCAACTCTGCGAACGCCAATGTGGCCGCTTCCTTCTGCGAAAGGGCTGGCGCCAAGCCCTTTGACGAGCCCTGAGAGCTTCTTTGTCCACGACGAAACGTAATGTTCTCTAGGAAAAAATGTATCAAGAATCTTTCGTCGCTAAAGTGCTGGTTTTAAGAACAAAACTCACTCATATCCCGTTCTACGAGTACAGCCCTCTTCCTGCTTGAAAGTAATTTTAACATGGACACATTTACTATCTTTTTAATATCCATCAGCAAGTTGGAGTGAGCCGTGTACGATTATCAATTATTCATCAGGAAATATGTTTTAATAATGGAACGATGATTGCAACTTTTAAGTTTTAATTTGATTCAAAAATTAAAAAAGTTAATCTTATCTTCGATAAATGTCGCTCGTTGGTCTGAGAAAGTGGCTAAGTAGCGAGTAAGTTTCTAAGTAGAAATACTAGAGAGAGAAAAAATTGATAATAAAATAAATGCACATCGGAAAGAAAGAAAATGTAAAAAAAGTAATAGTATTAAAATAGTTAATAGCAGAAATAACAGCAGTAAAACAGGATAATTACAGAAATTGCATGAGGAGACGGACAAATACAAGGAGATGAAACGTCCTGGAGGTGAGTGCAAGAAATACAAATGCCAAATAGCAGGAAAAGAACTGAAAGAAGAAAATGGTATAGAAAAAGGAAATGCGTAATGTGAAGAAAGCGAATTAATGAAAACCCAGAAAACAAAGCCGGAGGAAGTTGGACAATGCCGGAGGAAGATAAAGAAAAAATGGCTGTGAACGTCTCATGAAAAATAGCAGAGAGTTTAAAAAGAAAATAATTAACAGTAGTGTAACATGGAACGAAAGGAGGCAATCAAAAAAACTTAAATATCTCAGAGAATAAAAGGAAATAATTATTAATGTCGTTAGGAAGTTAAACGGCAAACAACTATTTGAACCTCTTATTTGTGTTATTAGTCGTGTTTCGACCAATCCTTTAAATAAGATCGGATAAAATATTACATTTCATTAAAATTAATTAAAAAAAATATAAATTAAAAAATCATATAAAAATCATACATTTCAAAAAATCATACATTTTCGGTAAGTAATATTAGATATGCAATTGTGCTAGAGTATATGAACAATTTCCCAGAACATTGTTTCGACGATAAGCAAATTTAATATGTATATTATTGATTAATTAGCGCTAAACATGGGAATGTCATTCACATGGTAAGATAAAATTCAATAGCAATAGCCGCACAATAACATCAATAATAACAGCACAGTATTTGGGGAAAAAATAAACACGTATGAGCACAGAAATCACCAGTTTCACGAGACGAGAAGTAGAGAGACAAAAATTCTAATTTAAAGACTGATCTAAGGGATAGAAAGGAAACACGCAATGTGCAAGACTATGAGCAGCATTGTAGGAAGGATACAGTACCCCAACTACTACTACGAGAAGACAACGAAACGAAAATACGTCAGCAACAACGGGGAAGCGGGAGCGCGAAACGGCGAGGAGTGTAGGAGGGGGGAGGCCGCAATTTCCGCTGCCGCGCTCCAGCGGCGCTCTGCCGCGCCACGCCACGCCACGCCACGCCACGCCACGCCCCGCCCCGCCCGCGACACCCTCACCCCCTCGCATCGGCCTATCTTTCTCCCGCTGCTCCGCCTGACGTCCCCGCCCCTGGGCCCCGCCTCTCGCCCTTGCCCCGCTTTGCCCCGCTCCGCCCCGCTCCGCCCCGCTCCTCCCGCTCCGCCCCGCTCCGCCCCGCTCCGCCCCGCTCCTCCCGCTCCTCCCGCTCCTCCCGCTCCGCCCCGCTCCTCCCGCTCCGCCCCGCTCCGCCCCGCTCCGCCCCGCTCCGCCCCGCTCCGCCCCGCTCCGCATCGACGCTAATTGCGGTCGGGATCAGCACGGGGCACCAAGCGGGCGTGGAATGGAATTGCAAGGTTGGGGAGCTGTGTCTGGCCCTGTGGAACAAGGAGCAGAAGCAGATTAGAGAGTGGAAGGGAAAGGAATTGGGGGTGACAACAGAACTGAGCACAGGAAGGCAGGATGGAAAAGGGCTGCGCGTCTGGGCGGGTGACGAGTACAGAGGGGTGTAGCAGGGTGGGGGGGAGAGTGAGGTACGGGCGAGGCGAGGCGTTGCGAGGCAAAGTAAGTCTAGGAAAACGGTGCAGAGTGGGGTCTCATTGCAGGGCGGGTCTGCACACTCGGAACACGTCTCCTTTGAGCTAATTCTCCGGACCGGCGGCATTCTCAGCAAGCTCGCCCTCCGCCTCATCATTGTGGGGTAGCCGTGGCGCCCCCGCCTCCCTCCACCCCTGCTCGCCCTCTGGCCGCTAACATCCCGCTGCGTTCCCCCTGCTCTTGCACGGCCCGCTACTCTGTCGCTTCGTTCTGCTCGTGGCTTCCCCGACCCAACCCGCTCCTCGACGCTCCACGCGCAGCTGCCCTTCGGCTTTGCCCTTAATCGTCCAATTATCGCGTCTGTTTATTAACTGATATCACACTGCGACGTTCTTTCCTTAGGTGTTCTTTCATTGTTTTATTCCTTTCATCTTCCTCTCATGGGCTCTCTACCTCATGTGCGCGCGCTGCCTCTCCCTCTCTCTATTATGTTCCTTATGCCACGCGGGTCGAAGTTTCTACTCCATTAGTTTTTCTCCACCCACTGCTCCTTTTCTCTCACCGAGTCCTACGCACCCTATTCGTTGTTTCATCTCGACTTTGTCGCCCCTGTCCTTGTTCCATCCCCTACACGTGGCCTTTGGGTACCGCTGCGCCTCGGGGTTGCTCGTCCAGCTTCTCCGTGCCGCTCCCCCTCCCAAGAACCCGCGCTCATGTTCGATTTTGTCACGCGCAACGTTGCCATTCCGTTCCCAGCATTTTCAAGACGACTTCCAGTGAAGACAGAAAATTACTAGTGGCCTACAGTAGCAAAAATGCTGCTGAATAAAACCACACAATCAGGGTTTCCAAAAAGTACTATGCACACTGCTCAATAACTAACAGTGCAACGGAGGAGGACACAGAGGTTACAGTGCTGGCCCCGTTACGAAGAAATGATCGTCGAATTAAAGTATACTGAGTGACTGTTTAGATCACCAATAGTAGTCTGCAAAAAATAGCAGAATGGGAATTAGAGGCTAACGGTTTGGATGCTAAAAAGTTCTGTAGAATAGTGCTGGTAAAGACACGCAGCTCAATCTGCTCAGAAGACAATTTATAACAGTGGTTAATCACAGACTTACATATGAAAGATTGGACATTTTTATAGAGCTCTCTTTATTCCATTATTCATGAATTTATTTCCTTTTTCATTTGAACATGAGGACAAAGAACGTAGAGCTTATGAATGAGTATTATTTATCCATTTTTTTAAAAAGTGAGGATAATATTAAAATATCTACCATGTGATAACCTGCAAAACTCCTTTGTGAAGAGAGTAGTACTAGGTAAAGAAAGTTGTCTGACTAGTGCGTGTACTTCACGGCGGCGTCTTTGACGGAAGCATTCTGCATCTCATCACAGACTTTGTCTTGGTCTAAAGTATGGTCCACCAAGGTATGTTTCTATTTTTACGATCGGTTCTACTTCACGGGATTATGTCAAACGACAAATAGTATCCGCGTACGAAATGGCATCGTATTTATAGTCTTAAACCTTTAAAGTGAATTGATGACACGAGATGTCAATTTCACTATGAGATTCTGGCCATCAGAATAAGTTCATTGCATAATTTCAAATGCATTTTATCCCCAATTCATGTTTGCCGCATACTTGAAGCATCGTTGAAGCTTCACTAGGCGTGTCAAAGTGCATGATGAGATTCCGGCCTTCGGCGTATGGGATGAACATAAAACATCATTGAGTCTGTCCGACAAGAATTTTATGTCAAAATACTGCTTTTCAATTCAATAAATGTTGCCACTCTTTGTTTGAACAGCGAAACAAGATCTCCTCGTTCTCGTCACTCGTTCACCAGTCTCGCGATGTCAGAGTAGATTTGTTGGGGGCGGCGTAAGGGCCGAAGTAGCGGTATTCTCATAACTCAGCATTCGAGTGAGAGGAAACCAATGTAGTACCCTCTGCCTGGGATCTTGAAAAGATCAGAGAGAAAGAGGCCAGAAATTTTCTTGCCCGCAGTAAGAAATACAATTTAATTCTAGAAGGAGGACGACATTATAAAAAAGAAAAACACGAACAATACTTTGTTACTAGCAAAATGTGACGTCGCTGACGCTGTAAACTGCTTTAAAAATAGTTTCATGTGTTGAAAATTTATTTCATACTTCATTTCTTTCATATCCAGCTTTGTTTAAATAAGTTCTTTCAGTATCTGGCATTGGACTTACCAATGAATCGTAGTAGCTGATAATTTTATACTCCCGTTCAAAATTTCCAACACCCAATTACCTTGTGTGTTACCTCCATACGAGGTATGAACTGGTTTTATTGTAATTTCAAATTTATAAACGCCGTAAAAAATAATGGCAGGTTTTGATGCTTATAGTAAAAGTTTAGTACAGCTACATTTTTACGCTTTTTTGGTAATATGCACAAAAATGCTCATAGCACATTTGCATTAAAAATGCTAAATGCAAAAGTACAGATCATTCCCAATTAGTTTAGAAAATTCTATCGCAAAATCTTTTACAATTACATTTGATTCTTCCCCAGATTTCCTTCAGATTTCCATATTGTTCTCCCATACTTTTTGAAGAGATTAAACCTTTACATACTCAGTGTTATTTGTGTTCATCTCTACTTATGCAAGTGATCTATTAATCGTTTTGTGTGCAAATCTAGCGTTGCATGTGAATCTAACATTAAAATGGGACTGTTTTGTATTTTTATGTGATATGAAGATGACATAAACTCCATATGGATCTATTCTTTTGTGTTTTTCATAAATTGCCGAAAGTATTTTTTAACTGTCTCTCACGTCGTTAATATTTACATTAGCGACACTTTCTTTACTTAAATGTATTTATGAGGACATGTACTTTAAATAATGTCGGATAATGTTTCCCAAATCTCAACAGTTTTTCGTGAAAATGAGCTAAAATTTCGCTTTTTCAGAATCGCTCAAACGCCATTTTTTCAATTAGTGCTCTATTTTTTTCTTCAAACTTTTCCAACTGATAGTGATAACTGCCCTACTTGATTTTACATAGAATTAATTTTGCTGTATTTATTTGTTTTTAAAAAATTACTCAATGCAATTTTTTTGAAAGATCTGTGTGAAAGATGTCTTTATAATGCACATTTCCTTCGATTTGTAAACATTATTGCACTTGTGGCTGGAAGTGCTAGAAATGTCATATGAAGTTTTTTGAAAACTCAATAGTTTTCTGTGAGAAGAGGTTCAAATTTCTAATTTAAATTAGTGCTTAGATACCATTTTCTTAAAGCGGCTCCAATTTTTCATTGAAAATTACTATTAAGTACGAGGTTTTACTGTTTTTCGATATTGTTAAAATATTGCCGTTCTACTATTAGGAATCCGAAAAATTAAGAAAATGTTAATACCGATATGTTTAATGGAATTTTCATTGTAAATATATCGATGTATTTAGAGAAACTTAGCGACATATGAAAAATTAACATAATAATGTTATTCTAATTCCCAGACTTTCACAAATTTGTGTGTTCTTGAGAGGTAAAAGAACAAGAAAACCGCAGATGGACCTAGCTGAATGTGACGCAATCGTTGCATTTTCTTCAATGCCAACAATTTTAATGTCAACCGACCCCTGCAACAATTTGAATAAGCATATGAGCTTGAGGATAAAAATAGTGTTGCATACGGATGTACGTGTGTGTAAATTTCCATGAATCCTGAGAGAAACTTGCGGAATATTCTCAAAGTGAGTACGGAGCGAATAGCAATGACAGTATTTGCATATGAAAGGAACGTGTTCGTGGATGTATGTGTGCCGAGATAAGTGTGTTAGGACAGTGGTGAAGGAAGAAGTGTGGTTCGTGTTAGCTTCTCATTCCTTCAAAACATCATTTCGCAGGGGCACAAAAAAATTAAAGGGAAGAGGAAAATTTAACCTGTCGGGCGCGATGAAAATAACGCATTACTCTTAGAAGAAAGAGATACCTAAATAGACAATAATGATATTGAAGAGTGTCCACCTCTGCCTACGTAGAGGGTGCTTAAAAAGTAGCTATACTTTGGATATTAATTCTTGCTCATCTATTTATGATAGCGTTTTATTTATTTCATTCGCTAAGTTTTAGATTTTGAGCAAAATTCATTTGTAGGTTGGATGATCTAATGTAAAAATTGCGTTATTGAAATATGCAATATTTAGTAACTGTTCACAGTTTATTGATAAATTTGTTTGAAAATCATTGATTTTTATACCTGCATTCCTTCTTCTTTAAGGTCAGGCAAAATCCCTTTAGTCGCATCCCTCTCCTTTAAGGACACGTGTTTCAGGAGTTCCACAAGTGCGACAGTTCCCAACACTTATATAATGACGCATAGTAGATGAAGAGAGGAAAATACGTTAGGCAAAGGAGCAACATGAGGAACGGAGACGACTTCGCCTGGAGAAGAGACGCTCGGTTTGTGCCGGGAGTAACGATGTGGAAGCCAACAGTGACTTACTACGCGGGGTCTTAGCCACTGCCACTCGGTAGGGCACTCCTACACGCTACACGCTAGGACGGTAAGACGTCGCATGGGGGCGTGCGAGTTCCGCGATTCATTGACTGAACGAATATTCGCGATTCGCGCATCACGTTCTCAAGTGGAGTGATTTTTTTGTCACGGGTGGCGGCAGTTGTATTCCCACGCTGGATGGAGAGATTCGGCGTCAACTTGCATGTTGGCAGGCGGAGTTTTTTACTTCCAGGTATCTCCCACCAGCGGGCACCACCCAAATCGGGGCAAGTTCTAAGATCCCGATTGGTATCCTGACATGTGTAGTAGTGTAGTGCATGTAAGTGTGTGTGTAAGTAAGGGGTGAGGATAGGACAGGAAAAGGAAGGAAAAATTCCGCGCATCTTTAGCCCGTTTGTTAGTTAACTGCTACAGTATTCGTCTGCTGTTGATTGGAGGAACCACAGAAAACGCCTGGTTAGAGCAGCCGCCTCTAGAAGACTCCTCCAGGCAGCGGCTGAATACGACCTAGGTCTGTCGAAAATCCTGCCACTGTCTGGAGAGGAATCCTAGGGCCTCCCCGTCAGAGGCGCTGCAGTGAAGGCGAGACCCTGCACTGGCTCGTCTAGAAGCGCACGAGAGGCCGTGGGCGGCAGACAAGACTTGTGGGTCAAGGGCGAAGAGGGAGCGGCGAGGAATTCGAGGGATTTAGCACGTACAATGTGGCTGCTTGGGATCCGCGATCCTGCGCCGCTTCTGCTTTATGTTCCTTTGGGATTTGCGTTAAAATTAACCCGCTTCCCCTAGCAGATAGGGCGTGGCCTTAAGCATCTCCTAAGCTCTGGGCTTCTGAGAACATTTTCTCAAATTTATTTTCCAAGCAGAAGTAGTCTCTTTGATTATGTTATAATTATATTATTATCAGCATTACTTTGTAAATAAAGTACTACTGCGTAAAAATGTGTGTTTTGCCGTAATTATGTGAATGGTTATGATTATATCGTGTACAACTCATGTGAAGCAGTTTTCTTTTAGAGTGAAAGGTTTTCCCTTTGGATTTCTAATGATTTCTAAGATTAATGCAAACTTAGAGAAAAACGTCCCCTCATCTCTATAGAGCGAGACAAAGGTAGAACAGTTCCTCCATCAGACAGACGGATGGTTCAAATGACTTTATGGTTACAATTGGTGTGTCATCAATAACTGAGAAGTGTTGATTTTGACAGAAATTGTGGTATAATAATATTACGTAACTGTAATTACGTGCGAGAAAGCATGTGCAGTTTTAGCATCACTAGTTATTAACGATTTCTTGCATCGTAAAAGATACAAAAAAGCTCTTGCGTATGGTAACGATATGCAGGTAGCTATTATTTGTGAACAGGGTAAAACCAAAAGGTATCGAATCTCTGCCTTTTGAATACTCATCTAGGATTCTCATTAACAATTACAGTCGAAAATTAGTTCTTACACAAATAACTAGTATTAAATACACTCACTTAATGCTTTTGTTAATATTTTGTGCTGCAACTATCATTCTCAATTAAGTGTAACGAGTCAATTGCAACAGACCCGTCTCCTTTTTCTCACCAATAGATGGTGAACTACTCTCTACATCGCATATTTTGAACTTGTCGCAGATGAGAAGACGAATCATTGTAATTTCCTTCTTAGATTTGTGGGGCAAGAAATAAACACACTTATTATTAACAATTTTAAATTGATCTAGTTCTGAAGAAAATAATGTCTAACATGCGAAACAACTTCCGTATCTAAAAAAAAGTTAATGAATTATAGTCTATAATGGAGTTTGTCTCATTGAAATCTATTCTACTCTTCACTACTCATCAAACCTCAGATACTACGCCACACTACAAAACTGATACTGTCCATTCCATATTATTCTAAAAAAAATCTACCCGACTTCCAACAGCACTCGAAATTAATGAACACTACTCTTCACCACTCCACATCATTCAACGCTAATTAACCACTCCACGTCACACAACACTACTCAAGAGTATTCAACACCACTCCACTTCACGAATATCTCTTCTCGCCTCTCTTACCTCTCTTCACTTCTCTCCTGTTCCGTCTGTCTTCTGTCGTACTTTCTCTGAGGTTTCTCCTTGAACAGGGCTGAACGTGGTCGCCCACCGCTTTCCGCTGCAACAGCTCGTGTATTCTTGTGGGAGTCGAACCATCTCGGGCGCAGAGTGGGTCCCGGCGCCGCAACGTCCCCCACTGACCCTATCGAGCGGCGCTTGCAGAAGCGATTCCCCGCCCCACCCCACCCCACCCCACCCCACACCTACCCCCGCCCACTCTCCACTCCGCCTCGACAAGGCAGCGCAACATTCCGTTCCTCCACGCCACACACTTCGCCTCACATTTCCCCCCTCCGCACACGCCACTCCCCGCCCCAGCCCAATCCACACCGCTCCTCTTTTCTCCCAATCAGCTCTCCCCGCCACACCTCTCGCCACCACGCCCTGTCTCTGCTTCCTCCGCCGCACCTCATCTCTCTTCACTCCAGCCAGCCTCCAACCGTCAATGCTCCACCCTGCCCTGTTCCTCCCTGCTTCGTCGCATCCGCGCACTCCACTCCACTCCACTCCACTCCACCCCTTCCCTCCCAGATATGCTCGGGGGCGGGCTCCTCATAAACGCGAGCGCGGGCGACAGGTTTATGGCTGCTGGGGGCGGGGAGAGGCAGCTCCTGGCGACGCGATGCGAGCAACGGCCGCGCACCGACTCTACGCGGGCGAGTGACTTTCTCCAGGGCCTGATGCATTTGAAGAGACCGTTGGCTGATTAGTGTCCCCAGGCGAGTCAACTACATTGGACCCGTAAGGTAGTGCATCGCGGGAGGGGCTCTTTCCTGCTAGACAAGGAGATCCGGCGCCGACCTTCACGTCGGTTTGCGGACATTTCCCCAACCAGGTATCTCGCACCAACGGAGCACTTCCTTATCCGAGAGAAGCTATAAGCTTCCAACACGTGTAGTAGTATAGTGCGTGTGTGTGAAGGTAAGGGGAGCACAATCCGTGGCCCGTTTGTTAGGATACTGCTCCGGCATTCGCCTGGTGTTGAATAAAGAAACCATGAAAGATCCGAGCAGCCGTCCGCTAGAATTGTCCTCGTACTCTGAGCCTCGTACCTATGCCGGTGGGACCATTAGTTCTTTAGTCCTCTAGCTATTGGTCGTGTTTCATTATACAATTAACTATATATTAGAATATAAATACACACACATTTCCAGTACCATCCACCACATGTTCAAACCATTACTTTTTACAGGTAGTATCTACCAGACCACTTTATAACCCGAATAGTCCAGAAACAATATTCACCCTAATAATTTGGCCACCTCTGTATATTGACCAAGCCAAATGAACCAGCTGCTTCGATTACGCACGCAAATAGAACAAAACAGCCGCAAATCAACGCCGCGCGTTCCACTTCTCCGCCCGTTCCACGGGCTGAGTTTAGCTCAGTGGCAACATTGCCGCTCGCATCACCGTCACTCTAACGAGGAGAATGGGCTTTCGAGAGAGACCTAGACAGCTACATCGAATTCAGCCCCTGCGATGTCTGGAGGAAAATTCTACTGGCAGGCTTCTCTGATCAAATGTCACATTCGTGGCGCGACCAAGAGCTACAAGTTTGAATCTCCTGCCTAAAACAATTCCGAACTCATTATAAGGGGGCTCTACACATATATCGTTCTAAAATACAAAAAAATATGTATAAAAGGAACACACGGTGTTGCGAAAAAATGACCTATTGAAAACCTACCGTACCGCAGAACGCTAATGTGTAACTCCGAAGGCTCTGCGAAGAATTCCGCAGTCAGCACACCAGCTAACTCAATGTAATAACTCTGCTTAGAACTATATTGCTTTTCCACTCTTCTTGAATTGAATAATTCATGAGACTTGAAGTGACTATGATACGTGTGTTCCGTGAGAAATTCAACTCCATGCAAATTATTCACGCAGCACGTTTTAAAGATACATTGTGGTTCACTTCTCATTTAGAGATCTGAAGACATCACCAGTTTCTTTGCAAATGTTTCATCTGTTGATATTGATGTATTGGAAAATAAATATAAAATACTACAGAATTCGTAAACCGTGTATTACTTTAAGAAAGGTCTGATCACTACAATTTCATTATGAGATATGAACGATACAGAATCAGTTTCAATATTTATACTATTTCAAACTAGTCGTAGAACCTACGAATGGCACAGACTTTCTCGTACAAGTGAGTTTTTTAAACTTTTTAAACTACGCTAGTTGTCGGAGTTGCCCCACCCTCTTACCATTATGCAAATTATTTGCATAATTTTCTCAGAAAAGATTTGAGTCTTCGAGAAATGTCATAAAAAATAATTTGAATATTTTGTACTTACTATTGCAATAAGGTATAAAAGCTGCCTATCGTAAATATTAACTACATCAGAAACATAGAACATCATTTCAATTTTTAAGATCAAAATAATAAATCAAAATACCGTTATTTCTTTTCATGTTATTTATTCCTTTTAGCCCGAAGAATGCTCAGAGTTTAAAGAAAGAATTTGAAGCCATTTTGAGAAAATCTTGTATTTATAATTGACTTATTTTACGCAAAATATCACATAATTAGTTTTGCGTAACATTTCATTTCTTAAAAAAACATTACTTCGTTTAAAGATATAATTCTCAAGAACAGATTTTGTTCACAAAGAAAATTTTTTGTCTTTAATATTATAGTTGTAAGAAGGACCCAAAAAATTTTTAATTTTTTACAATTTCCTAAAATTCAGATAATTCAGGTTCAGATCCGTGGGAAACGATATGCGGCAGCTCAAATTCATTAGGAGAACTGCAATTGTAAGTTTTGCTACCCCTGCCGTTGAGGAGCCAAGAGGATTACGGCCAAAATACCACAAATAGATACAAAATGAAGCACGTTTCGACAACGTAAGTCACATGGTGGATGCAATTGATAAACAACAGAAATGTGCTTTCGTAAAGAAATGCACATTTGTTGCAATGTGGACCTTAATCCAAGACATTGTTTTGCACAGTACCATACAAGGCTCTACAATTTGCATCTAAAATTACTCACAAAATGTTAATTGTAATCCATACAATACATTATCAAACCAGATATTAAATTATTGTTGTTTAATGAATAAATATGAGCTGAAGAACAGGAGTTTCTCTGTAGTCCTCCATGTAATTTGTCCGCTATTAGTATACCATTTTCGGGTTTGTTGATAAATAATCATTAATTATCTTGCATTCTTCGTGTATTTCATTATAATGAAATATTGTATTACTAAAATTGATATTACAAACTATTTTTAATAATTAAATTGTAACACCAATGTACCTCTTATTGATCAGGGTATGGAATTTCATTATTTCAAATCAAAATTTCAAATTTCACAAATTCAAATTCAAATATATTATTAATTTTAATTTTTTCACTTGAAAGGCGGTCAAAACGGAACAATATATTCAATTTTTTTAATGTTAAAATTGTTTAATTGCGACCACCTTTGAGTTGCGGACTCACAAAACTCGTTACAAGAAGTAGCTTACTCCATTAAGGATACAAATTATTCACTTCACACACAGGTACCCACAACACGACGTTTTCCGTCAGAAATTCGTCGTCTTTTTTACTGCAGCATTTTACTGCATACATTTCTCTAAACGTATAGAATGTGATAAAATGAAAAAGATCTATTAATTCTGAATATGAGGTTGTGTGTTAATCTGAAGGAACGAAATTTTCACGTATGCATAGGTTTCGAAAAAGCTTGAGCATTCGTACAAATTTTAACACAAAGATATTACTTAAGTGTATTTCTGTAGAGAAAACCTGTTTTATTGCTCGTATGCGGGTAGGTTTTGCATTTCAGATATTAGAATTTTGTAATGAACTTGATATCACATTCCTCAAATGAAATGATTCGATATTTTCCTCGTGGATACGAAGGCTTTCGAATTCTTTTCGCAAGCCCCGTTTGATATTTACCTCCGCGTACGGTAAACAACGCAGCTTCATACAGAAATGTTTCGTTTGTGTTGAGTAAATTTTCACATAATTTTATGTCACTGATTCTATTTATATTCGGTCATATATTCATTGTCAATGAGGTCAGAAAATCCGCAACTAAATTTTATTCGTAAACAAACGCATTCCATTGGTTTAATTTGCTTCATTATAGTATAAAATTCATTATTACAGCAAGCAATAGCAAATTAAATGTTCCTATGTGTTACGTATTATTATTGAATATATTAAACATTAATTTATTTTTTTTGGGATTCATTTTCGTAGAATATATTATAATAAGTTAAAACTTGCCCAAATTCACAAACAGAAATTCTTGCCACATTCTTCGAGTTACAAAAATGTTTTCTCATATTAAATGTTGGTGTTAAATAGATATGTTTACCGAGTATGTATTAGTATGTGTATATATATAACTATTAATTTTTATATTATTTATATGTTTCTAATTAGGTAGATAATGATAAAAAAGACTAACTCTTCGATTTTTTTGGTCGTTTGTTAATCGGAAATGTGGTAGTAAAGTCACCTTCATTTGTGTTCCGAAGGTTCTGGTGTTGCATGGATCGCCATAAGTTTGCTCACGTTGCATCTCACTTACCATTATACAAAAGGAAAATAAGTATTAGACTGATTAGTAAATGAAGTTATGCTATGTTTACTCTCTGAAAAGCTATCAAGAAAGTTGCGACAAGGAGTAGTTGTCGATTCTAAAGTTTCTAAGAAAATGGCCCAACCATGCTTCCATTCTCCACGGAGACCGCAAAGCTTCAGATGAGATTCGTTGAACTTATCTGATAACCATCACAAATGTCGTTAACTTTCTCTGAAAAAACTTTGTAAAATTTCAAGTATACATGGAGCAATTAGCATTTTTATCGAGAGCTTAACATATATAGGAGAAGGAGAAAAAGACAACCAAGGACTTCTCTCTCGTCAAACTAAACTATCTAGTATGTATACTCGTATGTCATTTTCTTCTTTCATCGATGTTCAATCATTGCATCACCATGTCATTTTCACAAAAAATGATATTTGAATTAATTTTAACTTCTAGTGTTTAATACTACCCTTTCAACACCATATTAAATTTAATTATGGTTTTCAATATCATATTTGTAATTATAAACACAAACATAGCAATTACGTAGATCGACCAATTCCAAAATTTCTGAGAATTCACTTACGTCTTATGCCAACTGTTGTACGAATTTCGTAGATCAATTTAAATTTATTACGGGCGATCTTTCCCAACTGTCTTATAAGTTTCATTCGCATAGTAGGACCAAGGGGAATAACAAAATAAAATGACCAACATGCTCACGCATTTTTTGGGCGAAAATCAAAATTAAGTACATCATACGCAATTGCATTTAACAACATTTCTCATTGAGAAAGAAAATATCAAAAACTTTTTTCAAAAATGTATATGGAAAACAATATTATAATATGTATTACCTACAAAAGTGTTTCCACCAGAAAAGTTTTTCTCCGCTCTCAGATTCGAACACAAGCTCTTATTAAGCTCGTCTACACAATCAACCGCACGCCGGTAAAATAATCTTTTCAACATAAAGTTGTTAATCTGCATGTGCAATTTTCCAAAACTCAAAGATTTTCATTTACATTATTACAATATCTAGCTTCAAAGAAAAGATTTCATGAAGGAAAAAATATCTTTAATAATTTTTGAAGTTTTCTGAAAGTGACAATTTTTAAATGTTATTCCCTTTTTCTATTGAACAAAATAAAAAATAACAATTGCATTCATTCTAAGCAGAAGTTATGCCAAAATAAAAAATTTAAAAAATTGGGCATAACCTTATTTAACGATCTATTTTTAAAACAGATTTCATTTAATAAAAAATAACTATAATCAATATTGTTAATTTGCAATGTTTTTAATCAATTTTTGATAATATAGCGTTCACTGAAAATGAAATCTGCACGAGTTCTTTAGGAGACAAATTCAAGAAAAAAGTTTAAAAAAGAGAAATTTTTTAAAAAACATAAATTTCAAGGAAAACTTAGCAGAAATTACTCATAATTCAAAAAAATCGTGAATGTTCTAATTTCAAGATCTGTCTTAAAACATCAGATATTATTAAGAAACAATCCCTCTCCTCAATATCGTAATTATGGGAAGACACGGACAAAGTTTTGAAGTTTTGCAGCTGTCGAAATGTCAGGGAATTCAATGAAAGTAAGCCAAACTTTTACTCTGTCTGGATACAAAGTTTAATCTAATAATGTGGAGCCATTTTCAAGACGTAAAGGCTTCATCTAAAGTGCCCCCAATATCAAAATATCCGTTTCAAACATGCAGAGCCTGGAGTTCATTCAAATCGATCAAGGAAAATAAATTTATGAAAAAAAACATCTGAACGCACTAGGGTTGATATTTTACCGTCATTCAATTTTTCGCTATCAAGGACCTACACAGCATAGATTCTGACTTCACAACATTTTAGAGAAACTAATTAATCACATATAAGAAGAACATTTATACACTTTTTCGTTGCCAAGGCAATAAGAGTTTTCTTGGTTGAAAACACGACAATTTCTGATGCACGATGACAATTCTTTCTCTTGTTACGAAAGAAGGCGAGAAAGTAAACAGAAAAGATGAAAATTTCGCAATCACATTATCACGGACACATATGGAGAGATACGATGTTTACCATTAAATACGATTATAATACGGTGCTTTCTAAATGATACTAATGTTTACTTTCGAAAATTAGCTTTCAAGCAAGTTTTTATACACGTTATGACACTAGTTTAAAATATATTAACCACGATATACAGTTTTTGTAAATTGGAGAAAAATCATTTAATAAGTCCGCAGAAGCCTTTTTTTTAGACCGCCACTAGTAAAACCTGTTCTTTCAGGACTTTCTTAGCGTGCTAAAAGTTTAAATTTTAGCACTAGTGCTAAAAAAGAGGTAAATCCCAAGGTTTAAGATAAATTTATGAGTGCAACTAATATAAAAATACTTTTACCGAAACCCATTTGCCACTGTTGGCTTTAATGTTTCATTAAGTGATTTGTGTACTTGAATTAAGACAAATGTCAGTAATGTTGTCTAAATATCCTATATAACACACGTAGTCAATGTGAATTTATTTTTCTCGTAGGATTGCGCCTCTCGGCCTATTGTGTCAAGTAATATTTTTTGCTCGCAAAATCACAATTACCAGTCGTATCTTAAATAACTAATATTCGGCCAACCCAGCCGTCGTTTTGAAATCAGGCACAGGATGTCTGAAGCACAGTAACGGACATGGAGGCGATGGTTGAAAGCAGCAGCTGGTGCGCGGGTGACCGCGGGTGTGCAGTCCGTAAGTTAGTATAACCAGAGTCGACGGCCTGACCGAATACACTTTCCGGAGGATTGGAGACTTTAATTTAAAATTTTCGCAAGTTTCCGAACAACAAACGATTTGTTTCACCTGGTCTCTGCCTGCCTGCCTCCTTCCCTCCCCGTATTAATTACACTCACAGACCATGGTGGTACCAGTAGTTCCTGATGTCCACCACAAATTCGAACTGACAGATTCCTCACGATATGCGGCGTCACACATCACAGAGTACTTGTGACGCGCTCGGAATTCAGTCGCTCGTGTTGTTCTTTCTAAATTTTGTTGACACCTCACTTCTCTGAAACTCTCAGAAAATTCACATAATTCCCTTCCCCCTACAATGGGTCTGATTTGGTTTGGCGCTGATTTATTAGTTTGCCTCCTCCTTATATGCAAACATATGTCTTCAGTGATTCGTTCACACGTGTTCGACGTCAGCGTCAGGAAATTTTGAAAGATTAATTGCAAATGCGTTCACATTCAGCCCCCTCTCCCTCTCTGTCTGAGTCTCTGACTCTGTCTCTGATTCTCTCCGTCTCTTGCTCAGACTCCATCTCTATCTGTCTCTTGCTTAGACGCCATTTCTATCTGTTTCAATGCTCAGACTCTCTCTCTATCTGTCTCTTGCTTAGGCTCTCTCTCTATCTGTCTCTGCCTCACTCTCTCTCTGTCTCTGACTCTCTCTCTGTCTCTGACTCTCTATCTCTATCTCTGACACTCTCTGTCTCTGACTCTCTCTCTGTCTCTGACTCTCTATCTCTATCTCTGACACTCTCTGTCTCTGACTCTCTATCTCTATCTCTCACTCTGTCTCTGACTCTCTCTGTCTCTGACTCTCTCTGTCTCTGACACTATCTCTGTCCGTCTCTCTCTGTCCGTCTCTCTCTGTCCGTCTCTCTCTGTCCGTCTCTCCCTGTCCGTCTCTCCATGTCCGTCTCTCTGTCCTTCTCTCTCTGTCCGTCTCTCTGTCCATCTATCTCTGTCCGTCTCTCTCTGTCCGTCTCTCTCTGTCCGTCTCTCTCTGTCCGTCTCTCTCTGTCCGTCTCTCTCTGTCCGTCTCTCTCTGTCAATCTCTCTCTGTCAATCTCTCTGTCCGTCTCTCTCTGTCCGTCTCTCTCTGTCCGTCTCTCTCTGTCCGTCTCTCTCTGTCCGTCTCTCTCTGTCCGTCTCTCTCTGTCCGTCTCTCTCTGTCCGTCTCTCTCTGTCCGTCTCTCTCTGTCCGTCTCTCTCTGTCCGTCTCTCTCTCTGTCCGTCTCTCTCTCTGTCCGTGTCTCTCTCTGTCCGTGTCTCTCTCTGTCCGTGTCTCTCTCTCTGTCCGTGTCTCTCTCTCTGTCCGTGTCTCTCTCTCTGTCCGTGTCTCTCTCTCTGTCCGTGTCTCTCTCTCTGTCCGTGTCTCTCTCTCTGTCCGTGTCTCTCTCTCTGTCCGTGTCTCTCTCTCTGTCCGTGTCTCTCTCTCTGTCCGTGTCTCTCTCTCTGTCCGTCTCTCTCTCTGTCCGTCTCTCTCTCTGTGCCGCGCTCTCTCTGTCATAACTGCGAGATTGATCGCGATTGACTGGTCTTTCCACGCGTCTCGAGTGCTATCGTCATAGTTCCATTATTCCTTCATAAGTGAAGTGAATGTCTCCCGGGAGGAAGCAGTGATGAGTTCTTTCACTTAACTAATTTTATTTACTTCGAAATGCATCATCTGGCTGACATACGTATTGTAATTTCATTGATTTTTCCTACCTGATTATCATCGTGTATCAAGTTTAGAGTCGCTTTAATTACTGTTCATATTAGGTGAGATAACCAACTACGTGGATTGGAAATTTTATCGAGTCATTCATCAACCGAGCCCCTACATTGACATTACTGGTCCAGTGCACTTGCGGTCAACTGTGTCTTCGTGGAAACGATGAAGAGCTCTGCAGCGAGGTGGGCAACGGAATAGAGGGGAGATTTCATTGTGGCCCCCGTTACATGCAAAAACAATAGTGGCAACTATTTTGTCATCACTTTTGCAGAAATTCTCTCTCATTTATAGGTTGTAGTACACGCACGGTCAAACACTCTCCGCTATTAACCGAGGGAATCAGAACTCGCTTTCATTGTACAAATTTATAAATTAAATAGAACAAATTTATTTTCACTGATTCATCATCATTCAATCATATCTATCAGATTAAATTAATTTCAGAGAAAAATCTCATACCATATGTACGTCTAAAAATAAGTATTATCCAAAATAGATGCATATAATCAAAACAAAGAAGTAAAATGTATTTCAAATTGTAAGAAAAAACATTCAAATTGTCCGAAAAAGTATAAAGTTAAAAATTTACGCAAATTGTGCCGCGAAGTTAAAAACTCTGAATTCCATATGCATTAAATGAATTTGAAGGATATATTTATGTGCTATTTGCAATCACTTCTTATTTTCTCGCCTTACGAATTCTTCGTTACGTAGTCGTGCGGCGGAAAACGAATTTTTGCCAGAAAACGTATTGTAACGAATATTGATTGCATCATCTGTCGGGATTCGCTGCGCAGGTTGCGTCATCTGCCGGCGCCCCCCGAACTGGACCGTTCCGGGTTATTTGCGAATCGCATAGAGGTATAGCGCAAATTCCCGATGGCTCGAGGCGGGCGTCAGCCAGGTATAAATTCGCCGCTGCCGGTGGCAGTCAGTCAGTAAGAAGTAGTAGCAGTCAGCGTATGTAGTCAGTGAGTAAGCTGTCCGTCAGTGTGAGTATGCAGTAGTCTGTCTGAGGTGGAAGCTGAGCTGTGAACTGTGCATCGCGATGAAAAGCAGCGCAGTGCAGTGCAGTGTGGTCTGCGCAGTGCAGTGTGGTCTGCGCAGTGAAGTGTGGTCTGCGCAGTGAAGTGTGGTCTGCGCAGTGAAGTGTGGTCTGCGCAGTGAAGTGTGGTCTGCGCAGTGAAGTGTGGTCTGCGCAGTGAAGTGTGGTCTGCGCAGTGAAGTGTGGTCTGCGCAGTGAAGGTGGTCTGCGCAGTGAAGTGTGGTCTGCGCAGTGAAGTGTGGTCTGCGCAGTGAAGTGTGGTCTGCGCAGTGAAGTGTGGTCTGCGCAGTGAAGTGTGGTCTGCGCAGTGAAGTGTGGTCTGCGAAGTGGTCCGTGGTCAGTTCATCGGACTGTGCGATGGTGTAGAAGAAGTGAAGAGTGTAAATAAATAATCAGAAGAACACAAAGACTGTGTAACCTATCTAATAAATCAAGTATTTTAGTCTAACATTAAGAAACGAAATAAACGTTTCTGTTAAATATTACCTGTCTGTGTTTTAATTCAACTAGAAACGTTACAGTATTATAGTCGGACTCTGGTAACGAAAAAGTGGATAAATTATGTTGCTAAATTTTGGAAAAAAATCCTCTAACACGTGGTGAAGGTAGAATCTATGTTTGTTGGATCTTAATACCGAAAATTCGATTTATGGCTAAACGACCGTCTGTCCGTCCGTCCGTCTGTGGTTAACGCTAGCTTCTAAACCGTTCAGCCGATATTCTCCAAACTTGATATTCGCCAATCTATCTGGCTGATATTGTGGCCCATGGAATTTGAACCGATGCTATAATTTTGGGGGGTACTTTAAATGCACTCCCTGACACATTTTCAAAATTTAAAAAAATCTCTCCAAATTTGTTGATTAAAATTTGTTGTTCAATAGTGTGAAAGACTTTTAAGAGAATGGTGCAGATCTCATTTTCGGTAATTTCTCCAATTTTTCAAAAATTACAAACAAAAATTTAAAACTACAAAATGAGAGGTTTTTGGCTCAAGAAATGTACCTTTTTTTTAAAGTCTCATTCAAAAGACTTATCTCTCAACCCCTACAACCTCCTGGAAACCTAGGAATCCCTTATGGATTGGTACTGATTATGAAACGTCCAGAAAATATTTAGATATACTAGAGGGCTCATTTAATAGCTTTGGAAGTGAATCAGTCTTCAAGTTTCGTACTCCTTCACCTCCGAACTGGCAGGAGAGTACATATGATGTTCGGTATCAAACGTTTTGTGAAGACCCTAGGCATGTGGTGTAACAGCTCGAAGAGCGATTTCATTTCAACGTAAACTGTCCGCCTTTGCGGTCTTTTTTCGTGTACACAGACATAAGCGACTGACATTTGGTACTGTATTTCAAGCCCTACGGCCTCCCACAGAGGTGGTTGACAGCTCACTGGAAAGCTTGAGTCCAGCCAATTCTGACGTACTGGTTTTTCATTAATTGTATTAGATTCAGAAACAAAATGACTGAAGCAACCGTCGTACATCAATAGGGGAGGGGCTGATCTACGACGGATTCCATCGTAATTCTTTCCCTGCATCTTTATCTGAGTAAAAAGTTACAGCTTCATCATTAAAAACGTATTGCAACATTTCTTAACTCTTAGTGATAATTTTGTCTTTGAACACGAAGAGTATATTTAGATAACAAGTCCAGACCGTCGCCATGCATAATCGCTTCTTGGAAACACTGCAGTTCTCACACAGCCAGATGTTCTTATAACTACATCGCAATGTTATTTTAGAATCTGCCGATGTAGATAAATTGTTGTGTAATCTGAGGAATATTGTAATGTTGAACTAGTTAAAAAAACATAGTCATCTGTGGCTCCAGAAAATGATTCCAACTGGCATGGTTATACCTCAAAACTGAAACTATGTTAACACAAACTGACAGAAAATGATTGTTATATGTTGCTGAATTCTTCTATTAGTAGCCGAGGCTTTAAACGGTTTTAAAAGTATTTTCAAATGTTAAAAAGTATGCAAATTCCAAATAAAATTAAAGTCTTAAACATTATTGCCTGGTTCGTTCATCCCCGGGCATAGTAACTCAAATATAATTTATTAAGAATTAAAAATAAAGAATAAAAAAATGTGGTCGCAACTCTTCTTGTCGGATGTCTTTTTGAGGCTACTGTCACTACTTACCCCAACATACGTTAGACGACGTAATGCGAACGCGCTCGAAAGGTGTTCTAAGCCATTTCATTCACGTAGATTTACTATAGAATATATTTTTAATGAAATTATTCTACAAAAGGGTAATATTCCATTAGCAGTAGGGTACATGCTACATATGAGATGATCCTATCATACGATAATTTCCTTCCCAGTGATCCAAGCTCTCGCTACATATTGTGAAAAGCGCCGTCCGAGCGAAAATCTCTAGCGTCTTCTGCCAATCACCACCTGGGTGCTGTGGGCCTCAATGGCCATCACAGCTGTATATGGCAGCTAGGTGGTTCGAGCAGCCCTAAAAGAAGCAAAGACACATTTTGGGAGACGTTTTTGAGAAGTTTCTGTTTGGATGCGCAAATAAATCATCAGTTTTCAACTAGGAGACTGCCGCGCATTGAATTACACATCATTTGTCCCAATTGATGGACGGGAAGTAGTTTAACCTTAAGTGACGGACGGACGCACGCACGCAAGAATGCTGGTTACTCGCCTACTACAGTAGAATCACGGCAATTTGAGCCATTAATCCATTTTGTCTAATTCGAGATAAAAACGGATGTGCGTCTAGTCACTGAAAGAAGCAAACCACCGGGGATAATCTAGAGCTGGCTCTAGAGTTGGCGACACTGTGCTGAACATCATGTGTGCGGCGGTATGTGCCAATGTCAGTCTGTCTGCTATATTGTTGTGACCGATTCGCGCTCATGTATTTATGTACACGTAATTTTAATAGCCTATTTGCACATTAAATTTCATTCCTTATACACTGCAGTTGAAAATTACGTTATGTATTTTCGTTTTTGGCGCAATCCGAGGTACCCCCCCCCCCCAATTAACTCGGATTATTGCGACTATTGCATATAAGGATTATTTTAACATAAATTTTACGTCAATTACATTGTAATTGATTCTAGTGTTCAGGATAGATTGACCCCCACCCCAGATTGGTGTTCTGCGGGTAACAGAATGGCATTAGTTTGCCCCTGTAAAAATAACAAGGACATGACACAGGAAAAGTAGATAATCTGTTCAGAATGTGTTGAACAGCGTATTCTCCCAGGAAGAGTGGCTTATCCAGGGGGGGGGGGGGCATGGGGGCCATGCTCTCCCCCGAAAAAAGGCCTAGAGTTTTCGTTAGTTACCTTGTTTTATTTGCCAAAATTGATTTAAATATCTATGTTAGAATTATATAATTATTTAAAAAATAATATTGTGTAGTATCATACACTACAATTTAAATTTAATATAATATATGTTTATTATTAATAAAACATTACGATGCATGCCCCCACCCCGCTCCAGAAGAAATGATCGGCTGATCCTCCCCTGGCAGGGCGAACGCATACAGCTATCGAAGGAACGCGAGAGGTGGCCAAAGAAGGTCGTTGAACAGGGCGAGCACGTGGAGTAGCCTCCCGTTTCTCACAATATACTGCATTCCTGCCGCCCTCGCCGGCATTCCTGGGCGCGGTGACGTCGTTCAACACCGCTCTCCTCGCTGCCAGCACCGCTTCGCGAAGCTACGACCCACAAAGCAGGCGTGCTTCCAGATTAATCGTTGTGGGGGACTCTTCGGCGAAAGTAAATGGAGCGCGGTCTGTTACGCCGCGGGATAAATAGCGCAGTAAGAAAAGTGAATAGGGAGAGAGTGTCCTCGATAAAAAAAGGCGATTTATCGAGATACGTGGATGTAAGACGATTTTTACATCCAGATATACGTAGTATGGAAAATATAGTGACTTGCGTAAGTGTTCGTTCCATTGAGTGTGAAGAAATGAAGATAAAAATGCAAATACTCCCACTTCCATGCTTTGCAGATTGACAACAGCAGGGCTTCCCACAGAGGCGAATACAGATCCTTTGGGAGTCGATGAAATTTTAAAGGGGATCAATGAAGTCTTCCACGTCTAACTCGTCTTCCAGCAGTCAAAAGCTGAATATGACCTTGCAACTGACACGATTAAGAACCTAATGATTGCAAAAATGCATGAACATTGAATTGTTTTCCGTTTAAATATTTTCAACAAAACATCTTATAATAAATTACACATTCTTCCTCTTTCGTATTTATTGTTAATTGTTAGGATTTTAGCGTAACGAAATGATTGCGGGACAGCCCGCAATACGTTTATGCGCCACCATTTATAAAAGTGTGTAGCAAACACAAGTAATGTTAGTACCTTCAATAATAACTAGTGGTGAAAAAATTTCACAATCTTTCTCTCCCCGTAGTAACGGTTATGTAATAATATTATATCGCATGTCTGTCTATATCAACACCATCCTTTTTGGCCATCGCCTTTTTGGCCATCGCCTTTTTGGCCATCGCCTTTTTGGCCATCAATAGATCTGTTTTTCGGTTTGCCTTGTGGTTTTATGAAAGTTCTTCTAGGGCGTTCTCTATGAAACACTATTACTTTTTTTGAGCATACACAATTAGTTCAACGTTTCATCTTTTCCGCCAAGTCCGTACATTAATTTTTTTTTTGAAAAAAAGGAAAAGAAATAGTAAATGAACGAAAACTATTATAACCTTTTTTTTATTTTTAGCACATCATGCGGACAAGTAAGGACAGTTTCACAAATAAACGGAACATCCAGAAATAAATGCTAACCAATATATACCATTATGAATTCATTCGAAACAATTATTTGATTGCCTTATACAAATGTTTTATTTTTTCATCGCTTCAAACAATTATTTTCAATTAATTAGATCGCTGGTGAGGTAGATACATTTGTATTATGATAAATAAATACCAGACAACATCTTTATTTATTTATCATAATTATTTTCAAATTATCGGTTTCAAATTCAAGGGACATCAGCCAGGTCAATTGCGAAAAATTGATTTACGAGAAAATAGGCTCGAAAGTATGCAACAAAAAAAAACAACACTTTTTGGTATCAGGGGTCCCCAAACCGTATATTTCCGTTGATATCTCGATATCGATATTCATAACTACATATCATATTATATAATTTTCCCTATACTAGAATACGAATATTACTCCGTAAATACTTACGTATACTGGAAAGTAAAAATGATGGAAACAAGTAAAAGAAATCGCGTTTTGCATACAATTATTATAGATAAAGAACAAACAAGTGCATGCTAGATTAATATTTATTAAACATTATACGTTTGCCCTTGTGTAGTCCTGTTTTAACAGGAATACATTTCTGCACAGTACGTAAACTAACTTTCCGATTCGAACGATTGTTTTTGACCCATGATCTTCCAAGCTCAAAAGTATTTCTTCAGACAATCTTGTCTTGCAATTCTGTAATCTCTGCTGTTTTTCGAGAAACAATAACATAAATATGGTAATTTTATTTTCTAATAAATCAAATACAAATAAAGTGTAATGTGGGGAAAAATATATCTCTACGAAGAAGGAATGAGAAATAGAAAATATGTAGCGGGTCCGAAAACATCATTTACAAAGTTTGCTACTATTGAAAAGGTAGGTAAAGCAATCTTCTGATTTCTGGTTACATAATGTTCGTAATCTTACAGTGACACTCGTGCACTGACAAATGTGAAAATAATAGCATTTTTTCATTCGTAGAACACATCTACAATTAACAGTAAATTGTTTAATAAAGTAATTGGGAACGCAGTACTAGTGGAGTAATACCAATGTTCATATTCATTTAATAACAATTTTCAAAACTATGTAACACATAAAAAGTAATCAAACATCCGTGGAAAAAAATAATCAATTAAAGTGCTCTCAAAATATAACTTCACGTTTCCCCATTACATAGTGACTTCTTTGCCAGTGCATTTTATAATCCATTGATATTTTACCAAAACGTTTGAAATATAAGTTATTAGAGCATGAAATAATATCAGCATTGTCTCTTTTCTCCTATCATGAATACGTCCGACATTCAATATTTCAGTCTGTTAATTCCCGTAATTGCTCCAGGGAGTGAGATAGCGTGAATTAATCTTTTTAAATTGAAACTTGATTGTGAATGTCATACAAATACACGTCATAAGCTGGTGGCGACATTTATGAAAATAGGAAAACAGATCAAAACCACAATCTGGATATCAAAGAACATTATATAAACCACAAAGCTTGAACAAATTGAAAAATAAATTAGTTTCTTAGCTGTATGCATATTAACACTCGGTATATTAATTATTTCTTTTATATTGGTAAAATAATTATTTGTTTTATTATTATAGTAGTAATATAATTAATTTATATATTTATTAAGATATGTGTTGCGTTCTGTCGTGTCAAAGTAGAGTCAAACATGAGTAACAGAGACAATAAGAAGAGCATAATACTGTAGTCACTACAACAAATTACTTGCAATGTATATTTAATTAATGTAAAAATCCGCTGGTTACGTATAATTCTGATAAAGTCCGCTCGACCGACCGTGATGCTGCTCATCCCAGTCAGCTAAGTATCAAATGACTCCGGTCGCGGAAGCCTACGAATTCAATATAAAAATCCAACAAATTTCTTCAGGGTATTCCGACACTAGAGTGATGTATTAATAATATATCTGACAAAAAAATTTACTTGTCTCTGGTTGTTTGGTTACAGCTGCCCTCAAAATGTCGGTGTTGTCACGAATAAGGTCCTCCCCAGAACCCTGTATCATTTTTTTGAAAGTTTACACAGAATACTCAGCTCGTTTCCCTTCTTCTCCTTCTCCTTCTCCTTCTTCTTCTTCTTCTTCTTCTTCTTCTTCTTCTTCTTCTTCTTCTTCTTCTTCTTCTTCTCCTTCTCGTAGCTCCTTTTTCTTGAAGAAGTGAATATCACTACGGAACTCGCAGAAACACTTGGCAGAAACTGCATCAAACTTCGTGTACCTACAGTTCATTTCAAATTTCCGTCATGGCGTTATGATTATGGTAAACTAATAGTGCTAAAACGGTATGTATTTCCTCGACCGTATTTCCAAGACAAATTACGCGAGAAGTACTCAAATGTTTTAAAAAGTTGTATATAACCTTATATCAAAATGTAACGTTAAGAAATCGATTTATTAAAGGAAAATAATTCCACCTTTACTGTTTTAGTGGTGGGAATACCAAACCAATTTCACGTTTGCAATTTTCACTGTTTTAAATATTTTGAAAATGTTCCAGATGATTCTTGTAAAGAAACCCCCAAAATTGAAATATTGGTTTCAAATTCAACGGGCCGCGACATCAGCCAGAACAATTGCTAAAAATCGATTTTCGAGAAAATTGGCTCAACAGTTTAGCCGCCAATGTTGTTCAGACAGATGTTATGCCTTAATTTCATTTTTCACTATCTAGGGCCCACAAAACATGGTTTCTGCCTTTACCAGGTGATAAGACTTTTTTTTCTAAGTTTAGCAACTAGGTTTATCCCCTTTTACGTTACCAAGGCCCTGTAATAAGAGTTTTTCTGCTGAAAGTTCATCGTTTTTTCGCGCATAATTACCTAATTTTCTCTCTACTACGTAGCGAGAAAGTAAAAGGAAGTGCAAGTGCCCATTGCGCATCACCAAATATTCCAACTTGCCTAGTTGTTTAATGTGCTCGATCGGAGGCACACTCTTTCCCGTATTAGCTTTGTATTTTCTTTGGTCTCGTCTACCTATTCGGACTTGCCACGTTCTCTTGTCGTCTGCCACCTTTCACCGCCGAAAGTCCATCTTTTAAAAAAAGTTTCTTAATTTTCGGTTTCCTAATAGTAGAATAGATATATTATTTTAAGAATATTAAAGAACAGTAATACATCGTTCTAATGACAATTTTCTTTGAAAAATTTGGAGCAGTTTCTAAAATACTGGCGCTTAAGCGCAACTGTAAATTTGAAATTTGAAGTCCTTTTTCACAGAAAATTTTTGAGTTTTCGAAAAACTTCATTTCAAGTCGTTTGAAGCACTTGCACTCACAAATAAAATAGGCTTAAATTGCAGGAAATATAGATATTGTGGCGTCATATCAGTCGCCTTGTACAAACGTACCAAATATCAGCCATGTGCATTTCATGCTCATGGACAGCGCTGGCGGGAAGAGACGCCGAGGTGAACAAAGGCAAAACTAGGGAGCGGAAGGGAAGGGGTGACGTGTCGTGGGTGGCCACTTGCGGACCCCGTAGACCACTAGCGGCAAACTCGGGAACCCCGTAGGCAGGCCGGCGGCGGAAACGCGTCGGCGGAAACAGCGAGATGACGCAGTTCCGTCAGCCGGCTCAGAAGGTAATATAAACGGACCCCGGACCTAAACTCCTTCTGATTCTTGGGCGCGTCGGTAGGAAGTCGTGTGGGTTGTGCGCGGCGTTGCATTTTAATGCATAGGCTTCTGAGGCAGGGAACTGAAGCCGGCGTGCTACGTCGAGACGGGAGGTGCGGCATACTCACTTGTATGCTCACGTAGGCTACTGGTGCATCACACCGAATATGATATCTAATTATCAGGCCAGCGGTGGTGGTAACCAGGGAACATTCCTTCTAGTAACGGGTCAATATTGTTTATTGTAATTATTGTACATAGTATTCAGGTCTTGGAGCATTTTTCAAATAAATACTTAATAATTTACAAACCGTTCACGTCTGTGATTTATTGCCCTGGCAAAGACGCCACAATATTAATGTTGTGAGAGATCTTTCAAAGAAATTACATTTGTTTAATTTAAAAACAAACACAAAAATATACTCAAAATGAACTTTATGTCATATCAAAGAGTGGAAATAGCACTATCCGAATGTAAAGTTGGAAGAAAGAATTTGGAGATATTTTTGAGAAAATGGTGTTTGAGCCTTTCTGTAAATGCGGAAGTTTGGGCTAGTTTTCACAGAAAACGCATGAGTTTTCGAGAAACTGTATCCGACTTTGTGACAAGCACATGTACTCATAAGTACAATAAAATTAACAGATGTCCGCTAATGTAAATATTAATTACGTGAGATACAACTAAAACAATTACATTATTTGTACTTTTTGAAATAATAAAAGAATAGAGCAATATGGTGTTTGTCATCTTATAGAGGGGGTTTAGTACAATCCCTACCAAAAAATTAAACAAAAAATTATACCCGTTTTTGAGAAAATTTTGTTTTTGTTATTTTTTAAACGTGCTCATATTTTACGCAATATTGCGCGAAAAGTACAAAATTTTCAAAAATGTGCGCCTGACGTTAATGAAAGAACTTACTATGGACAACAACTTTTATACGAAGGAAAAAAACCTATCTTGAATTTAGTAGTTGTAGGAAGACGGGGGAAAATGCAAAGTTGTGCAATTTTAGAAAATTCAGAGTTAAATGTGAAAATCGAACCTATGCTACAGAGCGCGTATAATTCTTGCAAGCAATTTGAAGAAAAAGTGTTCAGTTTTTGAGATAATTTTGAAAATGTCCTAGTGGCATGTAAAGTATCCCCTAATTTTAAAGAATGTTTTAGAAAATCTCAAAGCTTCCACTCGAGACAGATGGACAGGGTTTTTTCCAATTTGGAAAAAATTGTATGTATAGTTTATGTGCCAGTGCTGTTCACATACATCAGACAGACTGACGGACAAACGTTTTGAAAAACAAAAACAAAAACAAAACAAAAATAAGAGGAGGTCGGTGCCGGATCACACGTTCTAGCGGGCAGGAACATCGCTATCTCCCGGAATGAAACTTGCACAATCCTAATCAGGCTAATGACCGTGGCAGTTAACTCTCCTTCAGAAGCCAAATAATCAATAAGTGAATTGAGTGATTTTTGAGGTTCAGTGAATCAGATGAAAAGTAAGGAATACTGGTATGCCGCTCGGAGGCGGGTGATGGGAGCCAGGCGAATCGGAAGGCAGCGCGCGCCGCTGCACCCGCGTCGTTAGTCGCCCTTCCGTTCGATCGACCTCTTCCGCGGGGTCGCTTCGCCCGGCTGCGAGCTGAAGGGAATTTTTCGTCGCCGCCGGCGGCGGTGGCGGCGGTTTAGTGGCGAGCGGAGTGGCCCGTGCCTGCCCCTCCGGAACGACCGCGCCCGCTGCCGGCCGCCGCTGAAATATTCAGGCGCGCCGGCTGCGCGGCCCTAAAGGGACCGCGGCGCCTTCAGTGGGCGGGGACGAGCGCCCCCAAGGATTTTTCGCGGCTCGATTCGCTACCCGCTCCAGTGCAACATTACGTTCATTTTACACATCAACTTCTAGCTCCTGATATGAATCTTATAATTCACTTATATTGCAAGAATTATCCTCAGGACATAAAATATTGTAAGCATGAGTTACATATTACATAACATGTATTATAACATCATTACTCTTTAGAAATAATGTATTACATTTTGGAACGTCAGATGATACGAATTGGTAAAGTTGGGATACCATGTATTGTAATCTTACAGCCAAAGTTTAGAAGATGCATTATGGACTAGTTTGGATGATAATCTATTTTGTCTGTTTTCTTGTTATGTTTGTTATTTTGTTTGTTTTTCTCTTTTTTATATGATGTATATTCCTCATTATCGGTGTATTTAATACTTTGGAATTGGTGCGAAATTGATTCAAATTTGACAATTATAATTAGTTCTCAACGTTTGTGATTGTAAAACTTGTAATATTTCTACATTTGATGTTTTGGTATTTTCCCAAATTTGTGCCCTACAGGTACGGGAGAAGAATTACTGTATGCTGATAATGGGAAAATTAATGTCGATATATCAAGTTCTACTAAATACTTACGTAAACTTTGTGATTACTGACATAATAGTAAAATTCGGATGTTAAAGAGCGAAAGAAAGAACGGAAAATATACAAAACAGACATAAAAGAAAATTCCGTTATTGAACGAAAACTACTGTTCAAGAAGATAAAACCATTTTGCCCAAAGTGTTTGAACTTTATTGATATGAAAAAAATATTTTATAACTTTTAGACAAATCGGATTTTAGAACGCAGAAAACTTGAAATGAATGTTTTGATGACTATCATGACCCTCTCTTTGAAATAAATTATTTCTAGCAAAAAAAATTGATAACCATCAGAATGAAATACAATTATTCATTGTAATATATTAATTTATATAACTATTCAGTATGCAATTGCTTTTCGCAATCTAAAAATAACAAAAATTATATTTTTTAAAGCATGTTTGAGAAAAAATTATTCGAGAGCAATGAATACAGACGACAATTTAAAGTAAGAATAGAAGCTGATATCACTCGCAGTTCTTCTCTATTTATTTCGATATTTGCAGAGTGGTCGAGAAAATTGTACTGGACTACTCTGGTGGCATGCACGCAGTGAAGCAGAAAACGCCAGAGAGAACACCACTGTCAATATAAATTGTCTACAACACCTAAATTATGTCGTTTCAACGGATCTCATAAAAGAATGAAAGTAATGTCATCGGAAAAAGTTCTTAGATTTATTCAAAGTAATATTAGATATGCGCCTATACAATGAATTACGATGATAATATGAAACAAACATATAATGTAGTACCATCATTAGAGTAACAATATTACAACCGTAATTGTGTTGTAAGTTGATAAAATGCAATGATGAAACACAGCGAAATTATTGTAACTTAAACCAGAATTCGGTGTTGGTTAGCGTATCAACAGTTATACCCAAAAGGTTTAAACCCAATCGAAGCCGTTCAAGGGAGAAAAAATCCTCCATACGTCTTCCTTCGGAAGGGAAGTAAAGCCGGCTTTCCTAAGGATTTACTGCATGTAAAAGATTCTCAAGCCTAAAATAAGGCTTTGAGCAAAATTCAAAACGCCTATTTCATCGCCCACGTGGTATCCTTTCTCTGCCAGACGTTGAAAGGAGCGTAGCGAAATTTGCTTAATCAGGTGGAAAAGCAAGGTCTCATAGCCTCACCACGTAAAATAAGCCTTCCTTGAATTGCGAAGTGATTTTGAAGTGATTTCGTGGTCTGACTGTATAGATAGAGTTTAAAGATTTTAACAGGACAAAAGTGCACAATTTGATTATCACTTGGTTAAAGAAGTGTAAGAATACGTCTTGGAGAAAAACTTCTTTGTAACTTCTTTGTAACTTCTTTGTACTAAGGAATCGACAAACGTATGTTGGCTAATATTCATTTAGTATGAAAATAATTAAAGATTTCAAGGTGATTCTCTCAAAAGCTTTTAAAACCATTTCTCTAAGCATTTCTAATTAGAATTAGCAGCAATTAAAATATGTTAAATGAGTGATGAAGCTAAACAATGCCATTAAATGCTAGACAGTGTAATGCAATGAGAAACTGTGAAGTGGAGCATACGTGACCAAATCAATTCTTTGACCTGAGTTAGCCAAATTTTAACATTGTACCCGGTATTCGTTATGACTTACTTCTACTTCCATTTAACTGCTATTAAGTTTACAATTAGATGATCATTTTCTGTTTCGATAAATAAACTGCCGTCGGTTTATATCCAATTGCAGTGTTAAGAAAAAATAATCAAAATGTGATTTTAAAGTGCAGTACGCCTAATAAACTCTGCTTTGATGCGTATCAACTTTAAATCTCGTAATGAACGTCAACTCAAAGAATAAAAGAACGGATGTAGTCTTTTGTGTTGTTTATGGTTAAGAAATAAATGGTTAAAGCCGTAAAGACTGACAATTTTTAAAATTACTACATTATGGTACAACAAAAGTAACCTTAACATAATTTACAGGTTACAAAATTTTGTTTTTAAGCAATATATAATGTTGAGAATTCTTATATTGTGACTTAACCTAAAAAACTGTGTTAAATTTTAAATATTTTCCGCATCTTCGACCTTAAAGAGGAGACGCAACGCGCTCGCTGGCATTTGAGTTTGGGGCCACTGTGCGGCCGCGGCAACCCTCCCCCGGCGCAGCGCCGTTCCCACGCCGTGGAGCGACCTCTTGCAGCGCGTCCTGCGATTGCGAGTGCGCGATCCCTTTGTCGCGGGCGGCGCGCAAAGCGTTCGGTCCGGCCGACGGGGCAGATGGCGCCGTGGAATTAAACATGAGGCCGCTCAGCGAGCGGGATTCCGCTGGCGTTCAGTTTCTGCACCTCCAGAGGGTTTGTCCTGAATGTGGACACGGAGGTTTGATGTCGAGAATATAATCGAGAGATATTCGATGGCGAATTACATGAAAACGCAAGTAATAAGCAATTAACTTCTGAATATTAAAAAAATTGAACTATTGCAATTTTCGAAAATTCACTGTTTTAACGAACTTGATACCTGCACCAAAACATCCTTCACACTATCCAGCAACAAAATTTAATAAAGAACGATGGAACCATTTTTTTGAAAATTTCGAAAATGTCCCAAGGGCTTTATGTAATGTACTCTCCAAAATTAAATTCAAGGGACCGCAACATCGGCCAGATTGATGGCGGAATATCAATTTGGGAGAAAATTAGCTGAATGGTGTAGCCCCTAGTGTTGTTCACTGACTAACAGACACCCGGACAGACGGTTTGCCTTCAATCGATTTTTCTGTCTCAAAGACCCACAAAACATGGATTCTGCTACGCCACATATTAGTTTTTTCTTCTAAATTTAGCAACTTGATTTTCCCCATTTTTAGTTACCAGAGCCTGCAATGAGAGTTTATCTGCCTCTTTTATTTAAAAAAATCGTTGTTTTTTTTCTCGCAGCTTTACATAACTTTCTCTCTATTCCACAGCGAGAAAAAAACAGTGTATGACACACGTGGTAAAAGTGATTATTTTCTCTTAGTATTGGAGCACTCGGTCTATCAGCTTGGTGTCGCAACCGTTCCTACTTGCAGACTAAAATGTCCCATTTACTACTATTTACTACTAATATTATTTTTTTGATTTGGTTATTATCTAAAGTCAAACTTTGTGAAACTAAGATGTTCAGGATTAAGAATTTTTAGAACACAAGTATTATATCATGTAATAATTAATTGATACGTATTAACTACTATCAGTCTGCCGTCTTTCTTAGGATAAATAATCAAATAATAGAATTAAATTTTGAAAATAGTACATTTTCATTTTCCCATAGTGGGTTGGTACACACACATCTTATTACAATATTTGATAAGTTACTTAACTCGGTTTTGCAGACTTCACTAGATAATTATCCAATTTGATATTATATTAAGATGTTTTATTATATTGCGCAAATGAACATTACATGCTTTAAAGATGTTGGCAAAGGCAAACGAAAGAACTTGCTTAAAACAATTATTATTAGTCCAATTCCACATTTTCATTTAACGTATTACCACTTGTTGGCAACATCTGGAGGTACAAAAATTCAAACATAAACTTGACAATTTGTAAATAAGTTCCAAGATTCCTCACAGATAGTAAATAATTTGTCTATCACTAAAAACTGCCATTTAAAACTGGACCTTGAATAAAAAATAATTAGGTTTGATTTCGATATTCCGCTACGAATTGTAATTTGTTTTAATAATTGGCTTATTATCAAAAACTTTTGTTAATTTGTTCATAAAGGGAGCAGCAAGTCTTTATCTATAAATCGTATTCATTCAATTTGTATTTTAAGCTAATCTACCAATCTTTTTACCTCATTTCTGTTGTTTTTTCATCGCATTTACGCCCTCTCTCTGCAGTGGTATCTGTTCCAGCGTTGGATGATGAGCAAATCATCAATTTTGTATATTTCGGGTAAGTATTTTTATCCCAAACGGAGAGGGCGTATTCAGAAAATACTTCAAAGAATGATTGCACTTTCTTTACACATATTTGAAATAACAGTTTTTTAATCTTCATCTTGGAATTTAAAAAAATGTATTCGCATAATGGAAATACCTCTTTGCATCATATGAGAAAAATGACTAAACATGGTTTGTAATTATTACACTGTGTAAAATAACATGATTGTGAAAAATTACAAAAAAAGTCTTTGATTGACTATCATTGTCCCCACGTCTCTGCTGGATCTGCCATTGCTATGTGTCATCGTCATGTTACACTCGCGTCATCTCAACTACTTAACATTCAATATCAACATTGTAAATGTTAAACATATCTTGGGTTTCGCAACCTGCGAAATGCATATGTTGAGTCTTACACCATTAACACTGCATCCACACTTATTAACATGTCGGCAGGAATTTTGTTGACAAGAAATGTGTACTGATAAAGTTTGTGATTTCAAATGCGAGATTTTGTTTTATTTTTACATTTGTTGTAATTACCGCCCAAATTATGATCACATCGGTGCTACTTTGTATTCTACTGCATCCTAAGGTTTGGTATCTATAACCAGTACCTCCCGGCATGAGCCACACCTTTCTCTCCTACACTGTTTTTATTTAAATGTCCAATAAATTTGGGTGCACCGACATACTCATAAAGAGGGTCATTGTTTCTTTCTTTGTCCTATCATTTTACGTCATTATAAAATACTGAAAATCGTTATTGGTAACACAGGTCTTGGCATTCAATGTACATCTTCCCCGAAGAATAGCTGGCAACACCAGAAAGAATGATTGACTTAACAAGTTTTCTATTCTGACGAAAAGTATCCAACTTATTCAATAGAAGTAGTTTAAATCACCAATAATTTGTTAAATAGGGAAAACGCGACAATTATTCATTTCACAAGTATACATTTAAAATGACTTTAAATGTATACTTAAGTAAGAGAGATGCGACTTACGGTGGCTATGATGGCACTTGGAGAATGACTAATACACGAATACACTTGAGAAAACCCATACCGAAGGCAGTATGCAAAGTACTTTTTCGAAGGTAGTCAAAGCACTCTCATTATTATACTGTTTGCTATTCGGGTCCTCTTTAAGTACTTTGATATTCCCTTTAATTATTTGCCCGACTTTAAGAGTCCTTTGTTTGCGTTTTTTGTTCTCAATTGATAGATTATTTCGTGTTTCAGCGAATTGCCCGTCAAGTACAATGACTGTCAGTTACAAAAGTTAAATGAAAGTGATCTTTCAGGAGGTGGCGGTGTTCCTCCCACGCGGAAACGTCAGATGCGGCGCAGACATACAGGGCGGGTGCGGGAGGACAGCTCCCCAATTATCTTCGCCCGCGGGGCGCCACCTACTCCGGCCAAACAAACACCAAGCTCCCGATTGGCTTCACGAGATGGAGACGTGTTGTGGTGCAACATGCGAGTGTACGTTAAGGGCGATGATATGACAAGGAAGAGGAAGGAAAGATCGCGCACTGTCCGTGGCCCGTTCGTTAGGATACTGCTCCGGTTTCGTCAGGTATTGATTGTAGAAACCGCGGAAAACTACCAGTCAGAGCAGCCAGTCTCTAGTTTTCTCCTGAAGACAGCGGCTGAATTCAGACAGCTGTTGAATAGCAATATAGCTAGTGAAGAAAAATCAGCCACCGTTGGGGCTCGAACACTATTACCTCCTTGTCAAAGGCACTGCAGTGACATCAATTGATGGCCTGAGCCCCTAAACCTGTAGCTTATGATTATGCTCATAAAATTAAGCATAAGTTAGGAACTGCAAGAGTTTACATTAATCAACTTTTTCCTTTGATTCATTACAATTTATTTGTTTGAAAGTTTTGTTTACTTCCTTCGTATACCAAATTGAAGCGCATCGAATCACTCCTGTTCACCTGCCTGATTCCTCCTTCGAGTCCATTTTCGAATTAAACTGCGGTCAGTGTGTAAAGGTTACTTGGTTGTGTTTAGTGAACTCAGGAAAGCAATCCAACAAATGGTGTTTCTGTTTTCCTGATTTACTGATGCTACTGTCGTTGAAAAGCTTTTTTGCTCTTTGTTTCCTGTCATTATAACGATTGCCTCTTTTCATAATTATACTTTCTCTTTAACTGATGCAGTATTTGAAAATATAGATTGAAATAATTTATATTAAAAGTTCGTCTCAGTTATTTCATGTGGGTCCTCTTTAAAAACTCAGAGATGAATTCCCTTTAATAAGCTCGAATCTCTCGCGAATAAAATTAGGACTGCATTGGACGTCTCCAAATTAGCAAATTTAACGAACCATAATTAATAAATTGCCTCAGGCAAAGCGACTGGGGATGGGACCGATCATGAAAAAAACCTAGTTAGCATCGCGGATATTTTCAATGTTAATGCGCGGAGAAAACCTCAATAACGTAGTCTTCGTAACTTGTGTAGTGTACATAAAAACCATATACTTGAATTACATATTTTAAAAGAATATTTCAAACGCTGATATTGTAATTATGTTAAAAAACTACTCTCAATCAAAATTTTAAAAATATTTTTAATTAATATATTTTTGCTCATTGGAAATATTACGATGCAATACTATTATTTTGCTTGTAAAAATACAAAATGTGACTGTCCCAAGAAACGTCGTATGATTGGTTTAGTTCAAAAGCTATGAAAATGGAAGGAAAAAAAGCCTCAGAGAGAAAAAAATATATTAAACAAATACGTTAAATTCTTTTTGACATTGTTGAAATTGTGAAAAACAGTATTTACTTGATTTAATAGTATTTAAAAAATCAATTTTGATAAGTATGGCAGAAGATGAAAAGTGGTGGCAGACTCGCTGCTTGTTCAATTGAGAGAATCAAAAAATATTTGCACTGAACAAAACAATCATCGCAAACTAAAGAAATCACTCGTGACCTTTCTTTGATAAAAATAGCTTATTTTTAGAAACAATGCAAGTAAAATTATAATTAACCAAATTATAATATTATTTTGTAAATAAATATCTAATACCCATAGGTTTAAATTGTTTAAATTACCAAAATTAATACTCAATAGCGAGCCTCAAGGCTACTCTTGACAGTTGAGAAAAAAGCCAGCTGAAAAGACGCAAAGCATCTGGCCGGGTCACGTGATGCCATTGCAGTGCCTCTGAGGAGAGGTCCTAGGGTTTGAGTTCCGAGGGTGGCAGGATGTTCGACACTCGCCAGACAGGTAGGTGGAATTCAGCCCATGTCTGAGGAAGAGTTTTAACTTTTCTGCGGTTCCTTCCAGTTGAATGCCGAACCAAGCGATTCACGAGCCGCGCGCGATCTTTCCTTTCACTTTCACTTTCACACCTTCCTCACACCTTACTTACTCCCATACTTCCATACACTAAACTATCTCACATTTCGGGAGACCAATCACTGATTAGAAATGGTCCCGGCTGAGGGGGTCCCCCGCAGGTAAGAGATACCTGGATGGAGAAAACCCAGTGTCGGAGGGGGAGGAAAACAGCCATCTCCTAGAACAAAACATTCACCCCACACACGGGACAAATGTCAACGGCAGTTGATGTGCTCAAAAACATCAATCAATAAATCTGAATTCTGGATTCATTGAAAGCCGGTTGGAGCGGGGGCATCGCCGTGTTAAGCGGCCGAGGGCCTGAAGAGCGCGTGCTCGCCGGTTGCTTCGGGCTTCACAATAGCGGCGGCTGCGCCGAGTGCTTCGCGCAGCGCTCGCCAGTTGGATCCCGAGCAGCAGTCGTCTGTTTTCCCACAATGCACAGATCTACTGCCCATGCGGGTGGGTTTTTAAGCCAGGAGGAGAAGCCCGCGTCTTGTATTGACGATTTCGTGATCCTTTCACAACTTCGTTCGCTTCTCTGGCATGCTGTTGTATCTCAGAAAAAAGGCATTTTAAGGCGAAGTGGTAAAAGAATACGTTTTAATGTGTAATAATTTTGTAGTTCTGATATTATACTAATTTTTGCTGGGTAGCACGTACTACATAGTTTTTTCGTGGACTGAGATCGGCATTTTTTAAAGTTTGATATTACGACTACAAAGTTATCAGAAAATCCGTGAAGAGAGAAATCACTTTTTCTGTAGTTTTGTATATGTATTTTAGGGTTACATTTGGTTATGCTTTATGGAATACTGTATTCCTTAACCGTGTATTTCGATTAAATGTACTCAAATGACTACCATTCGTGTTCCCAAATTAGTAGAGTAATACCTCCTTTCTCTGCTTGGTGAAAGGAGCATAGCGTAGCGACGGAAGAGCAGGCCTCATGGCCTGAGTCTCACCAATTAAAATAAGGCATCAATTCAATATATTGGATAAAAAATAAAAATGAACCTTGTATGAGTATGGGAAGAAATTCAATGGAACTTTCAATTGAAGAAAGATGATATGATTTAATCTATCTATGATAATATTTTATCGCTGTGTGTAATATATTGAGTGCAACATATCCAATTCTGTGTAGCAGAATGGGATAATACTAGCTGAACTCACAGTGTATTTGTGAATGGTACGGATCCCCATGCAAAAGGTCCTCTAGCGCAAAAACTGCTCCACACGAAACTAAACCTTTCAATCAATAGAGAGGGAGAATTCTGTTTTCCTCTCTGCGAGCATGCTACAATGCCTGTGTTTCTGCCTCACTGATACGTGAACTACATATACAGAACTACCTGTATCTTTGGATTGTCTCGTCTCGGGCACCGCCCCTGCTAGGAGAAGCTCCAAGCTCCGACTGGTCTTCAGACTTGTGTAATGCATGTTAATTAGTGTAATTATGTTTATGTACGAAAGAGGTGTGGAAAATCTTGAAGAAGGATAACTGTGGTCCGTGAGTTAGAACACTACTCCGGCATTCACCTGATGTTGATCGAAGGAACCATGGTAAAACCACCGCGATAAGGAGAGTTTTATTTGAACTAAAGAAGCGGTACATTGTAAATAACTCGTAAATTAATACACTTAGAATTAGTGGTGCTGCAGAATGGCACTAAATTTCCCGTATTGTCTATTTCCTTTGGTCTCGACTTGCTATATGAACTTGCATCTAATTCTTGGCAGCTGCCATCTATCGCCGCCCAAAGTATATTTTTTTGACATTTTCTTAATTTTTCGGTTTCATAATACTAGAATGGAAATGCGTTTTAAGAATATTAAAGAACAGTAAAATTTTGTCCTAAATGGCAATTTTCTTTGAAAAATGTATAGCTGTTTTCAAGAAAATAGCGCTTAAACGGTACAATAAATTTAAAATTTGAACACTCTTTTTCACAGAAAATTTTTGAGTTTTCGAAAAACTTCATTTAAAGATATTTGAAGCATATTAACCAATAAACACAATAGTGTTTACAAATTGATGGAAATTTGCATATTACGGATATATTACCAGCGTGAGAGATCTAAAAATGCATTTGAGTAATATTTGAAAAAACAAAAAATGCTCAAAATTAAATTTTACCTCATATTATAGAGTGAAATTACTACTACACTTTCGACAAGTATGAATATAAAATTTGGTGCCGTTTTTTAGAAAATTTTGGGCGTTTCTGAAAATGCGGAACTTTGGGCTAGTTTTCACAGAAAACGGTTGAGTATTCGAGAAACTTTATCTGACAATATTTAAAACTGATGTACTTATAAATATAATATGAACAAATTGCCGCTATTGTAAATATGAACGAGGTGAGAGACAAGTAAAAAACAACAATTTTTTGTAATTTTGGGGGAGAAAATAGAGTAATATGGAGTTTATTTCATCTTATTTATGCATTATTGATGCATTAGCACTATCCCTACTACAGGTTTAAAGAAAAAAATTGGAGCTGTTTTTTAGAAAATCTAGTTTTTATAATTTTTTTAAAATTGCAAATATTCCTCGCAATATTGCGCGAAACCTACTAAACTTTAAAAAAAATGTACATGGTCTTAATGACAGGAACTCACTATGGAGAACAAAGTGAAGGGAAAATATCTTTAATTTTGTAGTTGTAGGAAGACGCCGAAAAATATTCGTACTTTTGAAATTTTCAAAAGTTTAGAGTTAATCGTGAAAATTGGACCTATGCCACTTTTATAAGTGTGTGTTACTTACTTGCAAGAAATTTAAAGAAAAACATTTGAGAACATTTTTAAAATGTCCGGTCGGCTTCATGTAAAGTACTCCCAAATTTTAAGGAATATTTTCAAAATCTCAAAGTTTCAACTCGAGCCAGTTGGACAGGGGTTTCTTCTATTTGAAAAAAATCCTAGAGAGATTTATTAAAGTTTGCTTTGAGCTAATGCGCGCTAGCAAACATGGTTACAATTAGAATTAGAACAATTAGAAAGCTTTTACGAACATATACAATTATAATTAAAGGTTGATATCCTAGATCTAATTAATTTCTAGTTATCTATAAATTGACTTGTAGTTTATCAATCTCTTCATTACACTACACTGCTCTCCCCTTCACCACACTACACTATACTCCCCTCCACTACAGTACAATACACTTCACTGCATTAGGGACATGGCCATAATAATAATGTTAATAATAATAATAATAATAATAATAATAATAATAATAATAATAATAATAATAATAATAATAATAATAATAATAATAATAAATGTATTAGTATTATTAATAATGATCTAGATGGGATTAAGAATATTTTTAAATTTGACTACACTAGAAGGAAGTACCTCTAGTGCTTTTGCAGGTAGTTTGTCCCAATCCACTATAGTGCGATTCACAAAAGTGAACTTGCCTATATCAGTTCTTTGTTTTCTACATTGTATTTTCCAAGGATGGTCTCCTCTGATTTTATAATCTGGCACAGTAATCTACCTATACCTGCCTATTCTGTGTCCTTTCGGCATGGTTTAGACGCTAATTGTGTTCACAGACCAAACGAATGATGGACGGACGGATAGACGGATGGACAGGCGGACATTTTGAAAAGATCTACCTTTTTGGTATGATGGACCCCAACATGAATTTTTCCGCAGCATTTATATCTCTTCGTACGTAAGAACTGTCAAATAATACACGTTGTCAGGGTGACTGGTAAACAAGGCCATATGTTCTATGGTCGCGATCACGAAGCATTCATTTGTGGGGAGGGGAGGGTGCCCCATTTAGTGTATAGTATAAAGAATACGTGAAGGAGGCGGTACGAAGTGTCGCCTTATAGGGTATACTCATTCTCTCCTACGCCAGCTGTTACAGCTAACGCATTGAGTCATTCTCTCTTTCGACATCGGCCAGAGCGGACGCATTTGGAGAAACGGTACAGTATCTTCCCTGATGATTGGTTTAGTGTTGTCAATTATAGGGCAGTGAGTGACACCAAATTCGTTTTCAATGATAGAAGTTGTATATGTTAATAATTTAAAGATGTCATGATAATTTGTGTTGTAAATTTTAATTTTGATCTAAATAGACTTCGAATTCGAACGGAACTTTTATGTTAGGATAGATTCGTAAATGATAATGATATTTCACCCGAGAAATCAACGATGGGCGTGAAGTAAATAGTAAGCCATGAACTTTGATTCTTGATCCGTACGGAAAAGTCAATTATCGTATACGAGAAGGAGACGGACAGAGAGAGAGACGGACAGAGAGAGAGACGGACAGAGAGAGAGAGAGAGAGAGAGAGAGAGAGAGACGGACAGGGAATAAAACAAAGTCGGGTTAGTTTCATCATGTATAACTCAAGAACAGCTTGACCAATTTTAATTATCTCTAATATGTTGGATTCATCTTCACCCCGTATAGCAGAATAACTATTAAAATATCGAAAATATTGACGAAAAAAGAACAAAGATCAAAACTAAATATGCATGTTAGATGCAACCCGCAATACATGAAATGTTTTTTTACGTTAAATCGTTAAATACCTCTTAAATGAAGCGTTCTATGGCATTAAAAACAGGGGAAGAGACGGAGGGAGGGGGTGAGAGAGGGAGGGAGCGAGAGAAGGAGAAAGAGGAGAAGAGGCGGATTGGAGGGGGAGACGGAAAGAGAAAGAGACGAAAGGCAGAACAAAGTCGGTCGGGTTCGGCTAGTTCGTAATAAATGTTAAGTGAATCATTTGAAAACAAATTGATAATTTCTAGCTAGTTATCAATCCAAAATAACCAGTTTCGATTAACAGAACTTCCAGGTACCGCAATTTTAAGTAGACTTGCACTTCCACATACAAGAGGTAAGAAGGTAGCATGTTGTATGCCGAAACACATAAATAAACAATAAATAGAATCAAGATAAAAAATTAAGTACCGGGAAAAATTATGAACATAGCAGATAAAATAGGTGATATTTATTAACAAAGTTAGTGATTGTTTATGATAGGTTTCTATTTATCTGGTTCAATTCTTACCTCGGATAGGGTATAGAACGCACAAGAGAATGTCGCAGGTATCACGTTCGTTGGTTCAAAAATCAAAATTAAATTTCAAAAAAACAGTATTTTTCAGCAATAGCCGAGAATGAGAATTGTGGACATACACTTTTTTTATTGAAATGTGTTTATCAAAAACAGATCTTATAATGTCATGTTCAATTTTTCAAAAATATGAGTACTGTTTCAAAATTTTGTTTCAAACAGGGAATTTTTATTTTCTTTAAATATTTTTTTAAAAACAGCACTAGAATTTTTCATAAATTTAAACCTAAGATAGCGTAAAAGACACGAGAATGATGCACGTCTCATGTCCGTTAAAATACCCAATTTTTCAAAAAAGTAATAATTCGGTGTCTTTTTACAACTACAATTGTGAAGATGCATTTTTTCTTAATGAAATTTGTTAATCGAAAACATCTTCAAATAACCTCATGTTGAAATTTTGGAAAAAATTGAGAACTTTTTGTTTAATTTAGTGTCAAACCTAGTCGTCCGCTTCCAATTTCCTGTGCTTGGTGAACATAATTTGAGATGTTTTTGGAAGCTATTGTTTTGTTTATGAAAGAAAGTAGACTGAAGGGAGGTAATATTTATTCAAAACTACTTATCCAACAGAACCATTGCAGTAACAATCAACAACTTTCAATCAAATCCCAGGTTAATCAAAGCAGGATTACCACAAGGATCCCCCTGACACCCACCCTGTTCAATATTATGTAGCAGACCTCCCTATAGAGGAAACAGTCAAAACAGCACAGTTTGCAGAAGGCACACTTCTCTTCTCTTCCAACCACTCTCTAATCAATATTAAAACAACATACAATTGTGTCTAAACCAAATAGACAGTTGGTCGTCCAAATTAAAAATAAAATTAAACCCAAACAAAACTGCAGCAAAAATATTCTCTTTAAGGCCGTACACTCCACCAACCCTATTAACATTAAATAATAAGCCTATCCTATGGTACCCACCAAATACGCCCATTAAATATCTTGGACTGCACATGGACACCAAAATGAACTGGAAACAACATGTAGACATCAAAATAATACAAACTAAAAAAACTGCATCAATTAAAAACTCTAATAAATAGTAAGTCCCATACAAAACATCAATAACTTTATTCAAAACAATAATCAGAATGACTCTTCTCTACGCCTGCCCACTATGTATCAATGCTGCAAAAACAAACATCAACAAAATTCAAATAGTAGAGAACCAATTCCTCCGTGCAATCACTAATGAATCCTGGTTCATATCTCATCATCAATTACACAGTGAATTCAACCTCGATCCCATCATGCCTCACATCACCTACCTATCCCACAACTTCTCCTCTAATATACACAATATCCAAACTTTATCTTCTTTCAAACTTTGCAAAAACCCCATACATACTACTCGCATCAAAAATAAATATCTATACTACATATTTTGTAAGTTGTTTTCAGATCTAGAATATATCCTATGAGGTGCCATCATAGTTTCCTTAACATCTGTAGCAGTGTTATTTAATAAGTCATCAATACATATGTAAAGTTGTCAAAAACTGACCTATGTACAAAACATTCAAATAAATATGTTTTTTTAAATTGCTATCAAGACCTTCTTTGTAAATAGTCATTTGTGTTCTATTACAGGAGCCATGATGCAACGATAAATGTTATTTCAGCTTAATTTTATGTCTGTGGTACAAAAGATTCCATAAACTACGTTCCTAAGTAACCGCTCTACCGAATTATGGGAATGATTCACCTGTATGTGAGAGTACCTTTCCACTCTCAATATCCATCGCACAACGCTGAATAGATAGCACCCCCTTTAGTAGGTTACACGGTTTTTAACTGTTTTTGACGTTAAATCAAACAAATATATAAAAATAAATTGTTATAAGAAAAATATAAACAACAAATACTATTTTAAGTGCTGACGTCGTCAGCCTTATTGATTAACTTAACTTCCGTGACTTATAGAAAAAGAGCAATTCGAGACACTTCGGATCCCTAGACCGGGAACCTCTGTTACTAACGGCACCGAGCCCTTGCCCAAGTGATAAAAGACACTGGCCAAGGCATCTGACTTGGCATAAGATAATAGAGAAAAAAACGACGATTACTAAGGACGCACAATGCCAAACAAGGGTTTACAAACTTGTTGCGACGACAAAAAACTCAACAAAGTTGAAAAAAATGAAAATAGTGTACTAATACGCCACATTTAAGCTCTTGTTTCCATTGTTCTTGAAAGGCGGTGAACTGTTAAATCCATAACGAACTCTGCCCATTAAGAGATACTTTCCATTATTCTTAGTCGCGTTATGTCGATATAACAGTATAGTATTAAGAAACGGTCTTAAAATTCCCCAGTCATTTCCCAAAAACTTGGCGCCCTACAGCGGAAAGCGGATCAACGGTTCTCTAAGCCAACAACTCGCTCTCCTCTTTTTCGCGGCCAATGAAAGTGGAAATAAATCGGCATGTCAAACCCCCAGACGTTTGAAGTGGGGCGTCCATTTGGGCTGAAGGTGAACTTCCTGCGTTGGCTCTGGGAACGTCGACTTCCACGAAGTGTCGAGTCAACGACGAGAGCAGACTCGGATGATCGATCATCGCTTTGTCAAGGAAGAGTGGGGCGGAGGCGCCTTCCCACTGCACCCTCGCGGACGATATCTCAGAAGCCCCGACGAACAGATCTTGAATGTAGCAGGGGGATGCCAACGATATGGAGTACACATTTTTCTTTGAAGGGTAGTCAACTCTCCCATGTCAATTTTCCTATATGGGTGATCATTACCTCAGGAACTATTTAACCCAGTAGTTTTAAATTTGAGAAGTAGCTTAGTGCAATTGTTTTCTGTAATTTCCAATTGATAAATTACCGTTTTCGACTGTTTTCTTAATTTGCAGAAAATTACATGTCCGACTGTCTGTCCGTGTGACCGTCTGTCTGACTGTCCGTCTGTCTGTCCGTTTATCCGTCCATCTGCTTGTCAATCTGTCTGTCTGTCCGTCTGTGTGTCCCTCTCTCTGTCGGTTTGTCTGTTCATCTGTCCGTCTATACTTTTGTCTGTCCGTCTGTCTTCCCGTGCGTCTGTGAGAACCACTAGTGCCTAAACCACACGATTTTTTCCGAAATGGATATTCATTTTTTGATCCACGCGGGGCGCTACGATTTCGTCAACTGTCTTCAAAATTTGAGGGGATTTATATACCCCCTCCCGAAATATTCTCAAAAATGATTCCATATTTTTTCTTTAAATTTCTGGTAAGAACAGAGTAAAATACACTCATAAAGGTGGCTTAGGTTAGATTTTCACGGTTAACTGAATTTTCGAAAACTTAAAAATTTTGAAATTTTTCAGGCGTCTACCAACTACTACAAAATTGAATGTAGAGGTTTTTTCTTCAAGTGTGTTTTTTCATTAAAGTCATGTTCAGTTTTTTGAAAATTTTAGTAGTTTTCGCGCAATATTGCGAGAAATATGTGCAATTAAAAAATTCAGAAAAAGATTTTCTCAAAAAGAGCTTCACATTTTTTCTTCAAAATTTTGATGTAGATAGTGCTCACTGTACTCTATAAGATGACATAAACACCATAATGATGTATGTTCTTTTTCAAAAATTACAAAACTGTAATTTTTCGATTCATATCCCTCGTCGTTAATATTTACATTAGCGGCGTTTTGTTGATATTATAATATTTATGTGTACATGTGATTTAAATAATGTAATATAAAGTTTCTTGATCACTCCACCGTTTTCTGTGAAAACTAGCTCAAAATATTTAGAAACAGCTGCATTTTCAGAAAAGACTCCTAATGTTTTCTTGAAACGTTTCAGATATTGCTAATTGTACCCTTTTATAAAACATAAACTTCATTTTCGGGAATTTTCATGTATTTTCAAAAATTCCACAGAGGACTTTATTAAGCTGTCACGCCGCTAATATGCACATTTACAGTAACTTGTAAACACTATTGTATTTGTGAGTTAAAGTATTTCAAATGGCTTCAAATGAAGTTTTTCGAAAACACAAAAAAAATTCTGTGAAAAAGAGTTTCAAATTTTGAATTTACACTAGCGCTTAAATGCCATTTTTTTTAAAAAGTCTCCTAATTTTTGCCCCAAAAAATGGCCATTTAAATCAAGGTTTTATTCTTTTTTAATATTCCTAATATAATATTTCCGTTCTACAATTAGGAAACCGCAAAATTAAGAAAATTTCTCAAAAATGTACTTTCGGCGGCTATAGATGGCAGCTGGCAAGAGTATGTGGCAAATCCGAATAGCAAGCTGAGACCAAACGAAATAGTAACTAAAACGGGAAAGTCTGTGCCATTTTGCAGCACCACTAGAGTGTATACGTTTATTCAGAAATTACGACAGTAAAAACACACTGCTCTCACTGTCATACCGTGTGTTTACTTCTATTATGCTTATTTTCGGTGAAAAACTGAAAATTATATCTTGAAAATTTTTATGGGATAACGGGGCAAATTAGTTATAAAATGTCAGTTTTTGGCAATCAGCGTCATGTACGTAATTAGTCTCCTAGTGATAGCATCATGTAAACAAAACACTTATTGGGGCTTAAAGAGCCATATGTAATAAAGTTAAACTCCCAAGTGCCAGCACAAATTTTATTCTGTTCTAATTAACACCGGTCTCTCATCCTACGAGATTTTTTCTTATTTGTACATTTTTCATTGGATATTTAATAGTACTTATTATATAACTAGTAAGTCGTATTATTGAATGAACATTTTCGTAAAATAATTTCTTTAACATTAAAAATTGAATGTTTGAAGCAGTATTGTTACAGAAATAGTTGAAGTTAGTGTGAAATTCAGTTTCAAATATGACAGACTTATATACACGAGGTTTGTTCTCTTTCGACATTTTCAACAAAACTAAATAAAAAATCAAATAAGCATAAGAATTTGACATATTATTTGAAACACACGAGAAAACAAAGTTTTATTCTGAAACTATTCCGCAAACCGACTACATAATGTAATCAAATAATTTGGACCCATTTTTTGAAAATATCGCAGGGGCCTAATGTAACGTCCCCCAAAATTCAAACATTAGTTTCAAGTTGTAGGTGCTACGACATCAGCCAGATCCATTGGAGAACGCAATTTTCGAGAAAATCGTCTGAACGGTTAAGCCGCTAGCTTTGCTCACAGACAGGCGATCACACATTATGCCGTCAGTCAATTTTTGGTGTGAATGGCCCACAAAACATGGATACAGACAACACAAGTTGTTAGAGAAAGTAATTTACTAAATATAAGAGGTAAGATTTATTCATATTTTCGTTATCAAGGTCCCCAATGAAGTTTTTAAGTCGAAAATTCGCCGTTTTTTCGCATAACTACAATACTTTCTATATACTACAGAAGCAGTAGCGAGGAAGTAAAAATTACTTAAAAAGAATTGTTAATAAAATCACGCTAAGTTTGTTTTCGCCCTTTAGTACTTTCGCCCCTTAGTACTTACCCCTTAGTACGCCCTTTCGCCCCTCGCCATTTCGTACTTTAGTTGCAACATTTTAAACGAGCTGCCCATCCCCTCGTTTGGAGATCTACTGGCTTCAGAATCGGAACCGAAGTTAGACACTTAGGTACGAGTAAATCTGAATTTAATGTAGAACTACATATATATGTTATTTGCGAGTATAATAAATTAATTATGTTAATATCATTAGATAATAACTTTATCTACGTCTACATCGTTTATCTGCGTCTTGCTTGTCATATCGTTGGGAAAATATTTCATCTTTCACTGTTTTGAAACTTCCTGAAACGAGGATCTCAACTAAGTGGTCAACACAATTAACGACCAATTTTTCGGATACTGACAGTTTTCTCCCTAAATCATGTGTAAATATTCCCTCTTTAAAGGGGTCATGGCCTCACGGTCGGCTACCATGCACATTAGATAGATTAACATGTATCCAACGGCCCCTATTTGCTATTTGTGCACTTTTGACCTGTGAAGTTATAATAAGTGAAATGCCGGCGAATATTACTGTTTATTCTTTATCGTCTTGTGTCTTGTTGCAACATCAGGTTACGTAGAAAAGTTAATATGTAGAGATGGTTATTTTACGGGCTAATTAATTTGAGTTTCAGATAACTGATTTTCATACATGACATTAAATTTCGTCAGGAGCTTGAACGGTGTTGAGAATAAGAAACTGCCAATTATGTGAGAAAGAAGAGTGAATATACCGGGTGTTGAATTATTTTGTAAACGAGTTGTATATACATGTGAGCTATAAATGTGAAGGAGGAAAAAATCGATATTTTGTAGGTTATTTGAAATTTAAAATGAATTGAATATGTATTCAGTAGTAACGAAAAAATTTCAATATGATATCACTTGCATAAAAAAGAACTACTAACTTTATTCAAATGTCATTTTTTTCTCGTAACCGCTTAAAAAGAGTTTCACTGTCCAATATTGTTTTATAAAAACAATCCTCGGGAATAAAATACGAATTGCCGTACATTGCTTTTCGGAGGTGGTTTAACCCGACACTTTATGTTTTTAGGAGGAAGATTTTGTTCTCACGGGAGAATGCACTATGCTAAATTTAGCACAAAGTTTTTAGAGACGGCAAAAATCCTATACAACCTACAAATGTGGTTGAAAGCTCATTGGGAAATTTGGCAAGCTGGTTAATTGTAAAATGTATCATTCACTCCCACCTTCCGGGAAAATGTCGGCTACTGTAATATTTACTACAGTTTGTAAAACCTTCAGTCATTGAGGTTGATGAAGGCTCATTTGGAAGCTTGAAAATGCACTTCATCTCTCAATTCAACCCACCCCTTCCAATCAGTTAAGGACTTCAGAGTTAAATAAAACTTGTCATTATTTCATTTTGTGATCGTTCGTTCGTTCAAAATATGTGTGACCAGTGTTCATTGGAAAAGAGGGCACTATTTTCTTCCGCCGTGTGTTGCCGTTCCGGAGCGGGGCGGGGAGCAGCGGCGTGGGACGGAGCGAAGAGTGGCTGGGCAGGTTTGGAGCAGTGCCGCGCTGAGCGGTTGGGACGGAACAGAGCGGGGACGGGTGGAGCGTTGTCGGGCGGCGCAGAACGGAGCAGAGGAGGGCAAACTAGGCTGGGACGGGGCGGAGCAGAGCGGGGTAGAGTGAAGCGGGGTGGGGCGGAGCGAGACAGAAAGGGGTGAATCGGGTCGGGACGGGGAGTAGGGGCGTGGCGGGCTGGGAGGGAGGGGCAAAGGCAGGCTGATGGATGGGGCTTCTTCGCGAGGGGCGAAGAGGGGCGCCTGCCAGAGGCACTCCCCAGACCAGGCCGGGGCACAGCAAGGCAGGCGCCGCGCCACCGCGTGATCGAAAGCCAAACAAGCGGCGATTTGTCAACGCCCTTTTTCCCTTTCGCCCTTTCGCCCCGCTCGGCTGCTAATGGCGCCGGCGCCCGCGGCGCTCGCGACTCATGTTAAAAAGTGGCGTTGGACAGGAACAGAAACCGGAACTGCTAGAAGCCGTTTCCATAATGAGAGTGAAAATATTTCTAAAGAATTATACCATATTCAGCAACTTAATTCGTGTCTCAATTAGTGTAAAGATAATGTAGTCTTTCGTCGTTAATAGAGGAAGTTTGATGTAACCGGTTTCTCGTCGAAACTTTTGGTGTTTCAATAAACTCTTCCCTGCTACTTCGAAACGCGCAACTCAAATCTTCTGTGCTGCAATGAAGCGACTGACACGTGTACCCCAAGAAATCGTCTCCCCGTCTGTGGGCAAAACTACCCCCTACACCGTCCACAGGGTTTTCTTCTAAGTGAATATCGGGCGTTTGATCTGGTCTAACTAACCAACAAATTTTCAAAGGATCTTTTAATTTTGGGGGCAATGTTATAAAATTTGAAATGTACGTTTGAATTGTAGTTTTGTGAGTTTTAGATCGCTATTTTTATTACGTTTGAATTTTCAAATACTAAAAATTATTTTATTCCGAATCTCTCACGATTCGTGTAGTTGTGTTCTGGAAGAAGGCTGAAGCCTTGGTGCGGTACAGTTTGTAATGTCATAAAATATTGTAACAGTTACAATTTATTCGAGAACGTATATGTTGTTGTCGCATCAATACGATGTCTCAATGAGAAGTGTAGCATAGCGCCACTTTGACTGAGCCAATAGCAATGATCGATTCTGCCGCTGTGTCTGCGTCTTTCCGAATGCGCGTCCCCTATCGCAGCCGAGGGACAGGTGCCGGGTGCCGGCGAAGCGTCGGCAGCAGCAGGAATTAGCATTCCAGCAAAGTGCAGTGTCAGTGCACGGATGCCGGCGGTGCAGGAGGCTGAAGCAAGCCCTCTGCCTGCAGAGCCAACGGCTGGAATTCCGTTCCAATACGTCTGCGTGGTTAACTTCTTGTAAAATCACATCTGACCTTAATATAGGAGGTGTAGGACAGCTTCGAAAACAAAGTTGAACTTTGCATTTTGCAAAATTAGATGACTTTTAATAAAAATAGGAGTTGTACAATTATAAATGCACGGAATGCAAGTAAAAAATTGCAGCCACTTTCCATAAACCTTGCAAAAAGTCGGAGAGGCATCATGTAAAGTACCTCCAAAATTTAAATATGTGAATGTGATAAATATGAATTTGAATATGTGAATGTGTGGATCGGCACAGCTATACCTTACTCTTTACGTATTTACTAAATCCCAGCTCAGTTTTTTTAATCTGACAGTTATGGGTGACACAATTCATCCATCCACACATGCAAACATCCAGATTTTTGGGTACGAAACTGCTTGTTTCGCTACCTTGACCAATCTAAACCATCTTTGATACAGCACTGTTAGATTTTCATATTGACGTTTGTGTGAAATTACTTCTCAAAGAGATTAAACAGGAATTTTACGACCACAAATTCGAGATTGTACTGTTGAGTTAATTACAATATTCTCCCCCTTCACTATAGAGTAAGGAGGAAAAATAAAAATATTACTAGCAGGAGTCATGCCGTAATCAGGTTTACGTCTTCAGAAAATACTGTCACTACTTGGTATCCATCTATATTAATCCTTAGAGTTCAGGGATAAGGGAAACCATTACAGTGAATTTCTGCTGAAACCAATAAATATGAGGACGTTGAAGCATAAGCCTTCTCCCTGACTTACGATCTGTATATTTCCACGACAATCGTCATCTCCATCATTCAGCGAAGAACCGAAACGCCTTTGCGGTTGCTACGGTTCTCGCAGTACTAAAATTGACAAGAAAAGAAGGCAAGCATAAGAGTAAAACCTTATCTAGGTGAAATGCCATTAATAATCAGATGATTTAATGAAATTTTAAGTGATTTAGATCCTTATATACAGTCTCAATTGTGAAGCAATACATTTATTTCTTGAAACAGTGTATATAGAGCTTTAAATCGTGTACATTGTTTTCAAATTTAAGGTTTTCGATGTTTGTTGAAACAATTCTTTGAGGTGTCACAACCAACCTAACATTTTTAATACTTCCCACGTGCCATCCAGCATTATATAGCTCAGTTTGTGATGCTCTGGCGTGAATCTCTAAAAGCTTTCAATATGACAGAGGTGTTATGCGTTGCTCATACTTCCTTCCAACTATTCAACCATAGAGACATTCCGATTTTAGGGTAGGAAAGTGCATGTATGTCGGTCGTCACCTCCTTCACCAATCTTTATAATTGGAACAACTTTAATAAACTTTGGCCCGAACGTGTGTACTATGTTACATCTCAAAAATATCTTAAACACGGATTTTACAAACTAAAATTCGATATCTGATTGTTGATGTAATACCAATACTTTTCCTCCATGTACTATATTTTTTGTGTAGAAAGAAAAACAAATATGAGGTCGTGACAGCGTTTAGGAGTCACATTTGCGAATGTGTGGCCCAAATTTAAATTCCTGTGTAGTTACTAGTGATTTTTTTTTCAAGTACGGACATTTCAGAGTGACCTTGAGGTTCACTTTCTTTCCTTTCTAAAAGTGTACCAAAATTTACCGGCTTTATGAACAGCAAGTACGTGGATAAAACGCAGCGACTACCACTCCGTCTTCTCTTCACTTCCAAAAACGACAGTCGTATGATTCACTACTTCTGCAAAGAGTAGGGAAGTGGGTGTCATCTGCCGGCAAAGCCTAGATCCGGCTAGGCCTATCCTCCTAAGACCCTAAGAAAGTTACAACTTCACTTAGGTCAGAAATAAATATTTTGTCATGGTAATTAGCAAACATCGTAACTTCATTTTACTTCCTCTGTTTTCTCACTTCATGATAATATATAATTACAAAAAATATAATAAATAAAGAACCAAACAAGCAACATAGATAATTCGGTTCCCTAAAATTCATCAGTTCAACAAGAGAAGAAACGAACTTTTAGTTAAACGGTAGGCAAGGTTTTTCCTTTCTATGCAAAAGTGACCTAATTAATTTACGTGGTATAAAGGTCAGATAATAATATTTTTTGTCATTCATTTCCACGGAGCATTAATTTTTTTAGGGCTTTACATATATTCAAATAATTTATTATTTCGTGTTTCCGTTCGTGTCGTAAACACCTACGGTCATTGGCACTGTAAGTGTAGTGCGAGTTTTACCTCAGGAGATGGCGGTGTTCTTCCTCGGCTGGATAATGAGATCCTCGCCGACCTGCACGTCGGCTGGCTGGGTTTTCCCCAACCAGGTTTCTCCCACAACCGGGGCATCGCCCCAGTCTGAAGAAGCTCTAACCTATCGACTTGTCTCCCGACATGTGTGGTGGATGTAAGTGTAAGCGTGGGAATGTAAGGGGTGACAAAGAAATGATCGCGCGTCTTTCGAGGCGCATTTGTTATGGTACTGATCCGGCATTCTCCTGGAATCGATCAGAGACACCACGAAAAGTACCCACCAAGCGAGCTGTTGACCGCTAGACAGAGGCGGAACTCGAACTCCCAGATGCGAGCTCCTGCAGGGCCAACAGTTTCCGCCCTGAACCGCCTCAGCCTGAGCGGTACTTAAACGCGGTTGCCTCTCGATCCCCGGTGCAGGTGCAGGTGCAGGTGCCTGTGTCGCCGCGGGGGCGAGGGGGCGAGGGCTGTCGGGCTGGCGCGCAGTGCCGCTGAGCTGAGCTGCGCTGCGCTGTGGAATGCCAATATTGAGTGCGGCCGCCCCGCACCGTCGCCGGCGGCGCATGCGCATTCCGAAGTCTTGCCCTCTCAGCGCCTCCGTACGACGCATTCGAAAGCGCCCACCCGCCAAATGCACACCTACCTCGGATGGCCGCATCCCTTTTGCCTTCTTTCACCCTTTTACTTTCATCTACTTTCTTTTTCTTTTCCCATTCCCTACTATGTAGAAAAAAGAAAGTCTTGTCATCCTGCAGCCAAAGATGCTATGGACCCCTGATATTTAAAAAAATTCAATAATTCTTGCTGTTATATACTGCAAAGTATTTTTTATAATACATTCTTAATTCAGAATCGAAGTCTTGGACATCGAAAAATTGTTTTACAGAAAAATGTATTTCTTTGAACATCGCAAGCAAATGTGATATTTCTTGATCGATTAGATATTGTCACAGTTCTTAAAGAATATTTCATGTTTTGAAAGTAGTTGAAGGAATTTCATGAATTCAGAACCATATTTTCGAATTGTTATCACAAACGGATACAACATGTCAATTCTATTTTAAACCAATATAACACCCTTGTTTCGGTTTTCATTCAAACTAATTTCATCTAATTTTTGAAATTTGGAAAAGTTCTAATTTATTTTTGAAACGTTGGGGGCGTTACGAGAATGCGGTTAATTTCTTCCCTTGTGGATCCTACCTACCTGAGTTCAAACACTAGCGAGAGGAAACGTTTTTGCAGTTTGGATACACTTTCGCTTGCCAAAGTAGTATTGTAATATTTCGTAACCGTTTCAAATAACGTCAGAAAATGTGTACTGTTGTAGCAAGACTAGTTTCTACTTCATCTTCTTCATTTTCTCTGCCGTTTCATAGTCTGTATGCACCAGTTATGTCCTGTTATAATCTATTATACCTGTTAATAGTGTAACGTCGTGCCGTGCCAACCGGACCTCACGAGTCGGGAGGGTGGCGAGGGGGAGGGGTTGGCCATCTGGCGGCAACAAAGCTCGGAGGGTGCCGGCCGGGGCGTGTTGACGGAACGTGGGTGTCAAAGCACGGGGGGGGGGGGTGATATGTGACGACAGTCGCGTACGACGGCGACGGCAGGCCCAAATTTGTAACAGGCCCAAAATTCGTTTATGAGGTTTCGCGGAACGCGGGTCTACATTATGGGAGGTAAGTCATTTGATTTCTCGAAAAAGCGGCTAGCAAAGGTACGGCCGGCATTCGAGTTTGAAACGAATCGCAGTGCGGAAGGCACTTGTCACCCGCTGGCTCCACGGAGCGGCGCTGGGGTCTTGTCAGGCTGGGGCGGGGAAGCCTCAGGGAAGTGCTGTGCAGGGGGTACAGCGCTAGTTCCTCAGGAGTGTAATTATTGTATAGAAGCATTGTAAATAGTACATAATAGTATATAAGAACTCCGTGTCTGTGTTTCACTCGCCTCCCGGCGAAGTCACAATAGTAACAGGGACATATTACATCATTCATTCAATACCATTATAAACACCCATTACAATATCGCCAGAGGCTGTTCAATGAAAGGCATTATTGCCGTAATTTAGAAGTGTGGCTCCAAGGGGAAGTTGCGATAAGCCGCATGTCGTGGCGTAGCATGGCGGGACGGGGCGCGTTGGGGCAGGCAGGGCGTGGTTGGTTGGAACGGGTGTGGCGAGAAGGGCGTGAAGTGGCGTTGCGTGCGGGGCGGGATGGGGAATGGAGTGGCTTGGCGGAGCGTGGCGGGGCGTGGAGAGAAGCCTAGGCGCTGGACCGGGTCACGCACAACTCGTAGCGCGTCAGCGTTCCTGGGGCATTCCTGCTGAGAAGCGGCGCTCGCCGCGCCTCAAACGGCGACGTGGAGCAGCGCACAGGCCGCGCCTGGCAGGCGGACGATACGATTCGGCACCGAAGATGTGCACCGATGGTGACATAGATTCTGGTGTCCCCACGCTAGCTGCAAATCCAAAAACACTATGAGAAGATAAATTTATATAAAAACATCTCACATTTTAAAGCTAGTGTTGCTAAACAGCACAAACTTTCTCGACCCTTAGTAACGGTTATGTAATAATATTATATCGCATTGCTGACTGTATCATCGCGTCTCAGTCGATGAGCGCTGACAACAAAGCGCGCATGGAGCGATGGGCGTTGCCAACAATGGGCATTACATTGGGGTATTTTCTTATCAATTCTTCCTAAAAGCACCATTTTTTCCATAAATGGAAGGTGGTCCGTAGTTGGTATGAAACCTGCATATATTTCATTATTTCAAGCTGAAATTACGCAAAACTACTATTTTTTTAATGTACATGGCCTTTTTTGAAGAGCTAATTATGTACAATTCAGACTTTGTCTAAGCCAAACATTTCGAAATGAAATATTCGAAAAAAAAAGAGCAATACCCGAAAATGACAATAGCGCCAAATGTCTCATCGTTCCTTATTACATATGTGAAGAAAATTTAAAGAAAAAATGAGGAGCGATTTTTGGAACTTTTTTTAAAATTTCAATCGCAAATACGTAAAACCTATTTTTTTTAAATGTCCATGACATTTTTTACGAGCTAATTTTGCCCACCAGGTTTTGTCTGAGACGAAAATCTCTATCTCGAATTTTGAAGTTATATTTTTTTTTCAATATTCGGAAAATCGGGGATGTCGACGAAAATTGACCTGCACCATTCTCTTAAACGTTTTTTTGCACAATTCAACAACAAAATGTAATCAAACAAGTTGGAGCCATTATTTTGAAAATTTTGAAAATGTCACAGGGGCTTCATGTAAAGTACCCCAAAATTAAATATCATTGTAAAATTTCAGGGTCCGCGACATTAGCTAAACGATTGAGGAATATCAATTTTGGAGAAAGTAATTTACTTTAATTACTTGTGTATTCTTGCATTACAACCTCGTTCGACTGTGGCCCTGCCATGACGCTCCATCCTCTGTGATGGCATGATGGATGGTTAGATGGTCCAGATATTAAAAACGGCTGAGGTGGCACAGATCACCCCCTGAATTGGCTGTAGTGCCTCTGACCGGCAGGTTCTAGAGTTAGAGTCTCGACGTTGGGAGAATTTCAGACACTACCTAGGAATTCAGTTGCTGCCTCTAGAAGACTTCCAATTGCCGGCTGCTCTGGTAGCTTTTCCGTGGTTTCTTCGACCAACACCCGACGAATGCCGGTGCAATACTCTAACAAATGAGTCGTGGACTTGCCCATACTCTTTCATTTCTCTTTCTTGTCTGATCCTCACCTCTTACTTACACACACTTACATGCGCTTCTCTGCCTCACACGTGTAGAAGGAAGTCAGAAGCTTAGAACTTGCACCGACTAGGCTGGTGCCCCGCTTGTGAGATATACAGGCATGAAGAAAATCTCGCTAGCTGGCATGAAGGTTGACACCGGATCTCTCCATCCAGAGAGCTAAAACACAGCTACCTCTCTAGTTTAAAGTATGCACTACACTTAAGAGAATAATGATCACCATTGTTGACGCGTTTGGAAACACCAAATAATCAGACACCCGAAATCTTAGTCTTGGCACTGGGCACTGATGACTCTCTTGAAGGATTTGTAGCATATTCTCGTTCTATTTCCCTTTCATTTTTTTCTCTCCTTACCCTCTTCTTTTTTCTTCTAGAGCTCTGAGTATTTTCTGTTTCTTTCCAACACTCTTTGAAGTTGATGAAAAAAGATTGCTTTGTCTCATCTCCAACATGCGCAGCATTGTGAAGTATCATCATTTAATGCCGCTGATTATATGAATAATTGTTTTTGTCATCTTCAGAAAATTCTGTTTTAAATTTACAGAAATAGATCTTCATGCGTACACGTTTTACTGTTGTTTTTCGAAGATTCATTATTTTCGCTCGAAACTATTAAAATAATGTACTGCAAAAATATTGGTGTTTTTGACGGTGAATGTCCTCACCAGCTGAATGCGACTCAGGCAGCGTTTCCACTGCTTCTACAGAGAATCTGACCGGTATGTTCTTCGTTTGGCGTCCTGACGATAACGGATGTTCGATGTTCTCAATAGCTGGGTGATTTCGGCGACTATCTGGACGGGATATCGATCGGCCTGCTGCTCTGATCGGTAGTTTTCCGTGGTTTCTCTGATCAGAACCAGGCAAATACCAGAGCAGAAACCTAGCGCACGGGCCATAGACGGCACGGGATCTTCTTTCCCTCCTCTTTGTGCCAAACCCTCCCCTTACTTACTCTTATATATGCTCTTAACTAGAACCATCCATGTCGGGAAAGCTGTAGGGAGCTTAGAGGTTGTCCCGTCTTGGGCGATGCCGCACTGAGGGAGATACCTTGAAGAGGAACTTCCCCTCGTAGCTCGCCTTCAGATCTCATCATCGACCGGGGGAGGACCACCACAGCCTTCCCCGGTAAAACACTCACTATACTAACGGGACTCATGACAATAACGGTTGAAGGGCCCGGTACATCAATCGACTACTTTTTTCTCTTTTCTAGTATCTTTTTGAGAACATGTGAGCTTTGCAATGAAGCCTTAACTAAATATTTATACACTGTGACCTACCAGAGTATCCAGGATTTTTCAGTCTGTGTGTAGATATTAGAGGAGAAGGTCCAATTAGGGGCGAGCTTTTGATTTTTGAATGTAATAATTATATGCGTCGTCATTGCCAACAATATTATTTATTTAAAAAGCAGCTTTCGATGGCTTAGCCATCATCATCCGTTTTCTAGTACAAGAAGAAAAACAAAAACATTAAAACGAGAGTATTTTTTTTGATTTGACAAACAAAATTATAATAAAGGATACTAATATTTTACAATTTTTAGAAAATATATTTAACATTCTAAGAACTGAAAGAAAGAAAAAGGGGGTTAAGTGATTTAATACTAAAGGAAAGTGAATGAAATTGAATTAGAACACGTAAAATTTGAAACGGAAAACATGGAAATGTAATGATATTTCCTTGGAAATGCCAACGAAAACTCACCACAATACCTATATTTTTGAATGTAGTTGGCACAATTATGAAGGAATTTAAACTTTGAGCCATACCTTTGACTCAGACCCTTCGATTCTGGAAAATTCTAGTATCAAAACATCACAGTTTCATTAAAAATCCTTTATTAAATAAAGTTCGCAACATGTCGCATTTTAAAATGGGGTTCAAATAAGTGTTACCCGTAATGTTTTAGAAATATGTTAAGAAAAAAAGTAATGACAGTATAATTCACTTACAAAAATGTGATATATACACACCTCTCTCCCAACCAGAACATTCTCTGTGTCCCCTCCCACGACCTGTAACAGACTGTAGCCAATGTTCAGTATTTCTCTTTGGAAAACATCCGTTGGCAAAACAGACCTTTGAGTATGTTGTGGTCCCTCAAATTCCGAATCGGAGTCATTCAGGGGTGGCTGTCTCTGATCTTCCGAGTCAGAGGAAGTCGGTGAAGGAGGACGATTTCTTTTCTCCTTGCTCTTTGATATTAAGTTTTTTGCTCTCTTTCCCCCCATCAGTAGTAAAGGGAAGTTTTTTTTGCCAATTTGGAGCGGTCCTCATGATTGTAGTTGGGACCGTTGTAGCTGCTCGCCATAAGGTGTTCCAGTGTCCAGTGATGCTTTAGGTAACTTTAAAAGGAATAATTATAATTAGTTACATAAATAGAAGATACATTGTAATTAGGTACATCATTTTAGGTTATTAGAAAACGGTTTTGGTCTGGCCCAAATATGGGCTACTCCGGAGAGGTAGCCCGTTGTATACCTCACTTACTAGCCTATATTTTCACCAAACCCCCATTGACAAAACCATCACGTTAGGTAATACTGATATTGTTGTATCCAAAAAAAGAACAGCGATTTCTAAAACTTTTTTATTACCGCAAGCCAACAAGAGATTCACTAATACAAGCCTGGTCGAACAATATTCCGTGAGATATTCCGTAGACGTTGCGATGTTTACTGTTTGACCGTAGGAAGAGTCCGAATCCGTAACCGTTCTGTAAAGCACTTCACTTGTCACTATACACGCTCAGGCAGTCACTTCTCACTGCCTACCACTCGCCGGGCACCGCTCTTATAGCTCGCCCGGGCTGAAGGTCCGCCGGCCAGCTACCCGATAAGGGTGAGTTCTCCGGCTCCGGGGCTTGGCCGAGCGTGACGGAGCTGCGGCGTTGGTAATCGGCGCCCTCTCTTGAGCGGCGCCGGGACCACCTTCCGGCGGCAACTTTAAGGCTGCGCGTTCGACCATATCACCCTCCGCGCCCAAATGTGTCGTATACGGCGAAAATCGCACCGAACGGCTGGCCCTCCTGGGCCGTAGTTCCGCGCTGGTCGAACTAGCGCGCTCGCTCCTGCTGGGGGCTGTTTCCGCCTGCGTCTCTGCTGCTGCCGTCTGCTCGCCTGCTGATGTTCCTCCGAGTGTGGGTTCCTGTGGAGGATATATCATTTCCTTTAGTATCTTTTTTCGGAACTCCTCTGGGGAAATCCATGGCCGAGTGTCTACCTTGCTCTCGTTTATCCTGGACCTAATCTGCCCCTGGTGACGCGTGACCAATCTTTCCTCTGTACGGACTGCGTACACTCTACTGCCCCTAACTTGCTGTATCACCCCTGGCACCCACGCTGGCTCTTTTTTAAAGGACTGTATATAAACCTTGTCACCTACCTTGTACTTGGAGAGACTACCTTCTGATCTGTGTGGGTCATAGGGGCTCAGGAGTGACAACAGGGTTCGGGGCTGTCTGCCGTGCAGAATTTCTGCTGGGCTCTTGCCTGTTGCGCCTGGCAGGACCCTGTACGTCGCCAGGACCCTCAGGAGCGCTCGGGACTTGGAAGTTCCTGTTGCACGCGCTTTTCCCATTGCCGTCTTGAAAGTCCTAGCAAAACGCTCCGCCTCTCCGTTGGACTGCGGATGGAACGGCAGAGCGCAAATGTGCTGGATTCCATTGCTTCTGCAAAAATTTGCAAATTCCTGGGATGCAAACTGGGGACCATTGTCTGAAACTAAAATCGCTGGTAACCCTTCCATGACGAAAATCTTTTCCAACATTTGAATCGTCTGAGACGACGTGGTGTTCCCCATTTCCACCACGTATGGGTAGTTGGACTTTGCGTCTACTACCACCAACCACATGGACCCCCAGAAGGGGCCGGCAAAGTCTACGTGCACCCTCTCCCAAGGCTCTGCCGGTTCTGGCCATGGTGTCAGGTCTCTGGGGGGGGTACTATGATTGAGTTGGCATGCCTCGCATCTTTTCAACATCTGTTCGATGTCGGAGTTCATGCCTTTCCATGCGCAATGCCGCCGTGCAAGTTGTTTGGTGCGCACAACTCCCCAGTGTCCCTGATGCAGAAGTTTGAGTACTGTCTGCCTCAAACTCCTAGGTATTACTACTTTAGTGAACTCGTCCCCTGCTAACAACAACACCCCAGCTTTGCACGAAAGTCTGTCTTTCTTGCTGAACCATCCGGCGTTGCTTCTTAACATCCTGGGTGGCCAATCTTCCCTGACGAAGCGACGCACTTGTTTCAATTCTGGATCTTTATCCGTTTCCCTTGCTATGGTGTGTGCTTCGAGCGGAAAGTCCACCAAACTTTCCAGTTCTTCTATGTCCATCTGGAAACATTCTTCTTCTGACGTATCGAACTCCAGGTCCGGACCAGCGGGGAGTCTCGATAATGCATCTGTGTTGGCGTGTTGGGACGTGCTCCTGAAATGCACCTGGTAGTCATAATCTGCCAAGAACAAAGCCCATCTTTGCAGCTTTTTTGCTGTGCATTCGGGGATTTTCTTTCCCGGGTGAAATAGCTGGACTAGCGGTTTATGATCGGTGTTAATGTGAAACTTGCTGCCATAAAGAAAATCATTAAATTTTCTCACTGCGAAAATAATTCCCAAGGCTTCCTTCTCGATTTGTGAATAGTTTCGTTGGTGTTTGTTAAGGGTCTTGGAAACGAAAGCGATCGGCCTTTCCACCCCTTTGTCGTCCTTTTGAGACAAAACTGCCCCCAAACCGTAGTCCGACGCATCTGCTGCCAACCGTTGTGATTCTCCCTGGTATAAAATGATTTAATTTTACTGTGCGCAGTAGTTCCTTCTTCAACTTGTCCAGTGCTTTGCTGCATTCTTCCGACCAGGTAAACTTGACTCCCTTCTTCCTGAGTTGATTTAATGGTGCTGCTATTGATGAAAAATTCCTTATAAATTTGTTGTAATAATTCATCTTACCTAAGAGGGCCTGCAATTGCTTCAAATCGGCCGGTGGGGGCATCTGTATGATTGCCTGTATGTGTTGCTGAGTTGGGGCTATTCCGGTGCGATCTAGGACGTGCCCTAGAAAGACCACGCGTTCTTTAAAAAACTCGAACTTGTCTTGGTTTACCTTGAGCCCGTTCTCCTGCAATGCCGCGAACAGTTTCCTCAAGTTTTGTTTGTGTTCCTCCAAGCTGCGACCCGTCACGATGATGTCGTCGAGGTAGTTGCAGCAACCGTCCAAGGATGCGGTGATCTGCTCAAGACAACGCTGGAAAATCGCTGCTGCTGAATTTACGCCAAATGGTAATTATTCTATCTGAACAGGCCTAGCGGTGTGTTAATCACCAATACCTCTCTTGCCGTGGGGTCCAGTGGTATCTGAAGGTAGGCGTCTCTGAGGTCAATCTTGGAAGAACGCTGCCCACCCCACAGTTTAAAGAAAAGGTCCTCAGGTTTTGGTATTGGGTATTGCTCTACCTCTACTTGCTGATTTACTGTGCTCTTGAAGTCCCCGCACAATCTGATTTTTCCATTGGACTTTTTTACCAAAACCAAGGGTGTGGCCCACTGACTCGCAGCCACTGGTGTTATCACACCTTCTTCCTGTAACCTTGTAAGTTCTTCTTTTACTTTGTCTCTTAACGCCCACGGCACTGGTCTTGCCTTGTAGAACCGCGGTCTGTGCCCCTCCTTTAACTGGATGCTTGCTTGAAAATTTTTACATTTTCCGAGTCCGGGTGAAAACACTTCCGCGAACTCGCGCCCCAAATCTTTGATGATTTGAACTTCTTAGCCCGATGCCTGGTTTATCTCGTCCACCACTCCGAAACCCAATCTACCAAACGAATCTAGACCCAGGATATTTGTCACATCGTACCGATCCACTACTAACACATCTATCACTGCTTGTCTACTTTTGTAAGACGTCTGCACACTCACGCTGTCCAACACCTTAATGGGTGTTTTACCAAAACTAGTCAGCTTCTTTTGCACACTTGAATACCTGGGTGCTCCTATTCGGTGGTATGTGTCCAAATTAATTAATGTGACTGCCGCCCCCGTATCCAGTAAGAAATCTACGGGTTGCTTACCTAACTTGACTTGCACTGTTAATTTCTTTTGTCCCTTGCCACTGATCACTTCACTTATCATAGCAATTTCCATTTCTCCCACTTCTTGCTTTCTGCTCCGCGCCGACTGCCGTTTCTTTTCGCAAACTTCCTGAATGTGTCCGACTCTTCTGCACCAGAAACACTGTGCTTCCCTGAATCTGCACGAGTCTAACGTGATTTTTTTTCACAGTTCCTGCAAGACTTCTTTCTTTCGAATCTTTTCACTTTTGTTTTTCCCCTGATGTCACTGCTCCGTTTTGTTAATCTTGCCCCCATCCGGGTACTCTGTCTATCTTTCTCAACACTGTTTCTTCTCTCTCGTTTCGCTCTCGCACTGAGGCTACTCCCTGCGCTACTATCACTGTCCGAGCTACTTCCTTCTGTCCTGCCCTTGGCGTTAACTCTACACACATGTGCCCCGGCCGTGATCTGGCGGGCAATCTCGCACGTGGTTTCGTACGTCTTGCACAAATTTCTAACTTCCTCTAATGAGGGATTCCCGCTTTGCAACGCCAAAAACCTGACCTTATCTTCCGGCGTGTGTAAGACTACCATGTCTCTAATTATTGTTTCTACATATGACGTCTCTTTTTCCGATGGCGGGCATTTGAACTGACAATGCCGCGCCAAACCTGCTAGCTCCGTTATCCATTCACTATGTGTTTGCCCCTCACTTTTTCTACACTGAAAGAATTTGTACCTAGCCGCGACTACGTGTGGCACTTTGTTAAAGTATCTGCCTAATTCTTCTTTTATTTCCTCCCAGCTCACCTCTGCTGAGTCTTTTTCTGGGAACAACTTCCCTAATAAGCCGGTTACTTTATTTCCCACACAGCTCAGAAAAAACGCTTTCTTGGTTCTTGCGTCTCCTACCTGGTGACATAGTAGGCGCTGCTCAAACCTTTCCAGGTACTCCGACCAATCCTCCGCGTCCGGCTGGAAACAGTGGAATTGGGGCGGAGGGCGTCTATTGACTGCCTCTATTAACACTGCCAACTGTTGCGCATGCGCCTCTGCCTGTTGCCGCTGTGCCTCTTGTAGTTGTATCTGCTGCTGCATGAGTCCCAACATCTGCACTATACGATCAGCCTCCATGTTGTTTTTCCTCGTCGCCAGTTTTGTTGTATCCAAAAAAAGAACAGCGATTTCTAAAACTTTTTTATTACCGCAAGCCAACAAGAGATTCACTAATACAAGCCTGGTCGAACAATATTCTGTGAGATATTCCGTAGACGTTGCGATGTTTACTGTTTAGCCGTAGGAAGAGTCCGAATCCGTAACCGTTCTGTAAAGCACTTCACTTGTCACTATACACGCTCAGGCAGTTACTTCTCACTGCCTACCACTCGCCGGGCACCGCTCTTATAGCCCGCCCGGGCTGAAGGTCCGCCGGCCAGCTACCCGATAAGGGTGAGTTCTCCGGCTCCGGGGCTTGGCCGAGCGTGACGGAGCTGCGGCGTTGGTAATCGGCGCCCTCTCTTGAGCGGCGCCGGGACCACCTTCCGGCGGCAACTTTAAGGGTGCGCGTTCGACCATATCAGATATGAAGTAGGTTGTATGAAGCATTGAAACCGTTCACCAACTCTACGCTAAAACAGCCCTGCTGCCAAATAACATTTACAGCCAACTGCCTAATGGTGAAGAACAATATTGTACATACCTGCTAAAGGTTTGCCGTTAGAAAATCGCAGCTTCTGATCGTGCTGTCTGATGGGCTCCGGTGGCCATCGCTTTTCAACGGGGCCGAGGGAACTCACTTCACGCCTTTCTCGGTGCAGTGCAACACCCTCCGGCTTCACAACAGACACTACACCGGTTTTAGACCCTTTGGACTTTCTCCCATATATTCAATTTGTTTTCATTGTAGGCTACACACAATAAATTCTAAGCTCAATAAATACCTGGGCCAACTACCAAAACTGGCCAAAAAGTGTATGAAATGCAATTTGTTATTACTGGTATGTGTGTTCCCCCTTTCAGGAATAATGCTAAGGCAATAACCATCTGTAACCTCTCTGTACAAGTGAGTCGCTAATGACCATAGTCGTCGGTGAGACTACAATTAAATTTAAAAGAAACTAATGGCTTTCGACATAATGGCACAGATTTTCATATATTAATTTTCTATATCCTTTGGTCTCAGCTAGATACTCGGACTTGCCACATACTCTTGCCAGTTACTATATAGAGCCGCCCAAAGTACATTTTTTGACATTTTCTTAATTTTTCGGTTTCCTAATTATAGCCCGGAAATATTATTTTAAGATTATTAAAATAACAGTAAAACCTCGTCCAAAATGGCAAATTTCTATGAAACATTTGGAGCCGTTTTTAAAAACTGGCGATTAAGAGCTACTGTAAATTCTAAAATTAAAGATCTTTTTCACAGAAGATTTTTCAGTTTTCGAAAAACTTCATTTGAAGTCATTTTAAGTACGTTAACACACAAACAAAATAGTGTTTACAAATAGCTGGAAATGTGCATGCCAACGGCGTGAGAGATGTTTTAAAAACTTTTGAAAAAAACAAAAAATATACCATTATTAACTTTACGTCATATTAAAGAGTGCAATTACTACTATCTGTTCGTAATGTTTGAAGGAAACATTTGTAGCCGTTTTTGAGAGAATGGCATTTGAGTGTTTCTGAAAATGCGAAATTTTGGCTTGTTTTCAACGGTTGAGTTTTCGACAAACTTTATATGACGTTATTTAATGTACTCATAAATAAAATAAAGTGAACAAATTGCCGCTAATATAAATATTAACGACATAAGAGACAAGTAAAAACATACATTATTGTAATTTTTGAAAAAATAACAGTATAGAGCAATAAGGCGTTTATGTCATCTTATAGAGTACGTTTAGAACTATCCCTAACAAAGTTTAAAGAACAAAATTTGAGAAAATCTTGTTTTTGTAATTTTTAAAAATTGCTCATATTCCACGCAATATTGCAAGACTACTAAAATTTTCCCAAAATGTACATGCCCTTAATAAAAGAACTCACTGAGGCAAACAAATTGTATTTGAAGGAAAAATCTTTATCTTTAATTTGGTAGTTGTAAAAAGACACCAGAAAAATATGCATGCTTTTGAAATTTTCGAAAATTTCGAGTTTGCCGTGAAAATCGGATCTATAGCACCTTTATAAGTGTATTTTACTTTATTCTTACAAGATTTTTTTTTAATTTGGAGCCGTGTTTGAAAAAAATGTCCAGAGGGCTGCATGTAAAGTATACTCTAATTTTGAAGAATGCTTTTCAAAATCTCAAAGTTTTGACTTGAGCCAGATTGACTCAGATTTCTTCATTTTGTAAAAAATCTTACGTTTTGTTTAGGCGCTAATAGTGTTCGCAGACACGAGACGGACGGACCGACAGACGGACTGACGGACGGACAGACGAACGGCCAGACGAACGGACAGACGAACGGACAGACGAACGGACAGACGAACGGACAGACGAACGGACTGACGAACGGACTGACGAACGGACAGGCGAACGGACAGACGGAGAGACAGACAGACAGACAGACGGATAGACAGACGGACGGACGGACAGACGGACGGACAGACGGACGGACAGACGGATAGACGAACGTTTTGAAAAAAAACAATACTTCTTCGGTATCAGTTGACCCAAAACGTGTATTTCCGTTGAAATCTCGAAATCGATTTTCCGCAGCACTATATAACTTTCCATATACAATGAACATTACTCCGTATATACGTACGTAAACGGGATAGTAAAAAAGACATGTGAGCTTCCACTTTTCTTAAAATCTTTCTGGGCTATAATTTTGTTTTTCAAAATCTCATCGATCTCATATATATTTTTGTTCTCAAAAAGGTCGTCCTAGATATATTTTCTTCTTTTATAAATAAGATATATTTTAGGTATTTCTTTAATTATCTAGCAACATTTTTGTGAACGAGAACTTTAATAGTAATAGTAACAATAATAGTCATAGTTTTTTCTAACCAAAAGCACGATTCAAATTTAGGCATATCTCTGTGCCAGTAGCTCTCAAGTCAGCTTTTGACTTCTTGGTTCAATCTCCTGTTGATTAATCGATTCCATTACCGAGGGATCTCTTTCAAAGTACGTTGGATCAACCTTTTTTCCAATACCTACGGAGTCTTTTTCCCGACACCCAAGGCACTTCTTCAACCATGCGGAAAATTGCGTTTCTCCTGTTTTCTTTCAGATGATAAGATTTTAACTCACATTGAAAAGTACCCTTTGCCTTGTAGCTGGGACTCCACAAGAATATTAAGCATTTCAGGATTTCGACTAGGGGAGATTTAGAATGATCTCCTATTACTTCACATCTCGATATTTGGTAAAATCTTTTAACTTCTTGATAGTTGCTGGCCCATTCAAAGGCACATACAATATAATACGTTCACCCATGTTACTTTTGCCGAATTGAAGGAATATGTTTACTCTTATATATTACCTTACTCCCATATTATTTCCCATACTTTTAATAATACATTTTTCCAAAGTTTTGCCCCAATCAGGTTGGGAACACTTTATAACATTTCAGCATAGCGTAGAGAGGTAAAGTTGATAAAGATTAGTGAAATAAATATGGAGAAAATATTGCTAGTAGTAGTCGGAGAATAATAGTTATGTAAGTCCTTTAAGAATCTTCTAGTGATTATACTGTTTTTGCGAAAATAATAATAAACCATATTTATGTTTAAGGAATAATGACAGAAAGATAACATTTACGTTTTTATGATGAAAACGTTCCACTTCAATGTATGCAAGTAATTTTTTGTAACATTAATTTTAAATAAAGAGTGTTCCTCAGTAAAGTTAAACATTTAAAAATTAAAAATTTCATGTTGGAAACAATTTTAACAAAAAGGTTTTAAAATTATTTTTTGGATATAAAATTCTTCAGATTACAAAATTGCATTGTTCTAAATCAGATCCTTGCTACTTAAAAATAGCATACATCATTATGTAAATCTGCCTACATCTCCCCTTAAATCATTTAGTTAATTTAGAACAGAAGTGTTTGCTGCATTCGATTTCAGATAATGTCTTATATGTTAAACTGCTCGAAAAATAATGACTTACTCAGCGACTCATCATTCGGGAATAAGTAAGGATGGAAGAAAAATATGAAATACACTTATACCGAAAAACGAATCCATATTTTTCTTCCAATATTCAAAGGGAAAACATGTGGAAGTAGACTTTCAAAACAGAAGTTTTTAATTCTTTGAAAAATTTATGAATATATTAATAAATATATACATTTATTAATATTTCAGTCATCATTTTACCAGTATTTTTTAATCACTCACTGAATGCTTCCACATACAAACACTCACACAGCTATTTCTTTCCTCCAACTTTGTTATACATCTTTTTAAGGGTTTTTAGTTCTTCATTTTACTTGAATCTGTCTTAACAGAATGCAACAAAAGACAACATTTAACATGAGATTTTGTGAGAACTTCAAATGACAAGAATGAAACATAAAGCCTGACGTTGCGAGTAGCACCAACAAAAGAAATGTTTTAAGGTTTCACATAAAAAATATGCCTCCAAGTAACGTTTTAAGCGGTTTAAGTTGTCAGTGTTGCCTGTACTCTTAATGGAGATGTTGAGGAAAAAAGTAATAAAGTGGATTAGCTGTGGGTGTTAGCGAAGATCTTAAAAAATGGACAAGGCTGCTCTGTTGTATCCTGATGTCAAGCTGGACCACAATTTCAGTGTATGTATGAAATGCAATTTGTATTATGTCCTTGGACGTCCACGCAGTATACTGACATTTATTATCAGCTTACCAACATGATATGTTTAAAAGCTACTTTAATCCATGCAACTCGTCTAACCAGATAGTTTTTTCATTTTTTGTATTCATTGCTTCTCTCTATTATGATTTTTAAGTCCACCGATTTTCAAAAACATGTTCTCTTTGACATTGAAAGCTCTGTGACACAATAACAATTTTGTATGTGGTGATATTCTTGATTTGTATGTGGTGATACCCTTGATTTGTATGTGGTGATATTTGCAGTGATATTCTTGGTTCTATATAGTATGATGGGAGTTTCACACTCATTTCAATCAAGGGCTGTGTATCCAAAAATGAAATCATAATAAGTTGAAGTATCTATCCTTATCAAACATACGTCTTTTCATAAGCTTGTGTCTTTTCCTAAGTTTATATCTTTACATAAGATCGTGTTTCATATGAACTTTATTCGATATTAAAAACCAATTCACTTTTTCTTAAAAACACTATCTGTACTCAGTTTTTTAATTTTTTGATTTTTTTTCTTTTTTTACAGAGCATGCATAGATCAGTACTTATAATGCACTATACGTATGTTGTGAAGGCTTACATTCCAATTTACGTAAAAATAAACAACGTACCAATATGGATGAGGAAATCTTTTTCAAACACCTCAAAAAAATCTATTTCGGAACATTTGACTAATAATGCCTGGTATGGATATTTATTTTTAGTTCTGAGTCTGTGAGAAGGAGTTTTCCGGAATCTGAAGTTGGCTAGGTAAATAATTTGAGGTATGGAGTGATAGAACTGGGTGGAGAGATACGTTGTATAGTGTTGTATGGAATCCATTTGGAATTCTTTGTGGAGCTGTGAGTTTGTGGCAAAACAAGGAGCATTTGTGATAGTTCTAAGAGACTGATTCTGGACTATTTGAAGCTTGTTAAGGTTTGTTTTTGCTGCGGAGATCCACACTGAACAGGTGTAAAGGAGGAGTTGTCTAATGATGGTTTTGTAGATGGTTATAGTTGTTGAGAATGGGAGGTGGGAAGGTTGATTGGTTGAAGGTTGAAGGTTGATATTTTACTATTGACTGTTGGCTACTGTTCAGTTTACTGTCTATATTAAACCCGAGATATTTTACAGTAGTATTTAGGGGTAGCCAGTTAATGGGTTCATTATTTATTTGAGCGCTCTTGAAGGTATATAGTGTCATAAAGTTTAGTATTTTAATAGCTGTTTTTGTGGGATTAAGTTTTATTTTTAAATATGCAGCCCAACTGTCTATATGATTGAGGTACAATTGAAGAGTTTCTGATATCAACTAGCAAATTTCCGGATAGGAAATTTGCCGTGTCATCCGCGAATTGGGCCGTTTGAATTTTGTCTAATTTTGGAAGGTCAGAAACGCGTAGATTAACAAGGGCATAGTGGTAAACCCTGTGACAAACCTGCACTTATTGGTCTCGGATTTGAATGATGACTGTTGACAGAAAGTGAAAACGTTCTATTGTTAAGGTAGTTGGATATTATTGTAATGCAACTTGGGAGTTACGCTATCATAAAGAGGGGAATTGCCGTCACACTTAAAGTGCAACGATTACTTTCAGACAGCAGAGTGCACGCGCTGAATTTATTTAAAGGGTGCCAAGCGCGTGTCTTACCTGCTACCCGGTCACCGGCGTTGAGCATCCCAGGGGTGAGCCCCCTGGGTCGAAGGATTGCATTTGGCTGACTGGCTACACATAATACACAATTGTTTGTGTAACCACCCGACAAAATGGAGGGGACCCAATTATTATCGTGGTAAACGGTCTCTCTCACATACAATTTTTTGACGTGCTTTCCTCTGGCTATTGATTAGAATGGACGTGAATTCACTTACAGGATGGTGATGATTGTGATGTCGCTACTTCACCCCGAAAGGATTACACGTCCAATACCGGTCAGCTGCAGCGGAGGACCCGTTGAAACATCATAAGAGTCCCCTGTAGTCTGCAGGAGCGCTCGCGGATGTCCAACATCAGGCTGGGCGGGAGATCATCCGTGGCCGTCCGCGAAATGAAGAGTCGGTTTGATGCGCGCGTTGCAGGTTGTCACACGTCGCCTGGACTACGTTTTGTTTTTTACAGCCGAATGATCGGGCTGCACACTTCATGGAAACTTGTAGGGTTTTGATCCTATTATCCAAGCCCGGCATCCGGAATGAATTCCGATGGTGAGTGAGGTCAGGTCGGATCGTGTTGGATGGCTGGACAGCGATCGTCCGTTGGATGGCTGTTGTCGCCGTTAAATCATCTACTACCTCTTAATGCCGTTAAGTCAAGAACTGTGGTCTCTCTAAGAGCCGACCGATCGCTGCCGAGATTCTTTCTCCAATAATAATGTGATTTTTTAGCGATTCCCGTCCCCACCCCTTTCGCAAGATGAGTAAGCTCTGTACCGTGCGTAACGCGAAGCTTTCCACTGGCTTGTTCAAAAGTTTCCAGAATATTATATCACCCGAGCTCTGTGATTGGATTACGGGGACCGCACATCTTTGCAACCTTCACTTCTTGACATGTAATTGGTTGTTTATTGTTCTCCATCTAGTGCCTACTCGACTCGACACATGTCTGTGACCCTTCTACGAAGCTTCGTGGCCCCTTAGGGATTAGCTAGCGAGCTGCCCCCGAATCTCTTCATACGACTGTTCCGGGAGTCAGTCTCCTATTGCCAAACACAAAGGACCATGGGGGGGGTGTTTTTCGGAGGCGGGCGAACGCCGGGGGATCACTTGGGTGGCGGCGCGTGCAATGCGCAATTGTGCCTAAAAGCACCCTTCGCTTGGAGTTATTTTAAAAGGGCATGACGCAAGGGTCTCGCTGTGCAATCATTGCGACTCATTGCATTATTTGAGTGAGCTAATGTTGGGTAGCTATTTTTGTTAGTTTGTAGTTCATTGCTTTATATTATATTCTATAATAGTTCTGAGTGATGTCAATAAAAATCCCGACCGTGTGCTTTTTATTTTGAAAGCCTTTGTGGATGTTTTCCGACACTCGCAAAAGTTTATCATTGGTAGAGATTTTCTCGGTGAAGCCAAATTGTTGTTTGAGAATTGCGTTAGTCTGCATCAGAAATGCTTCTTAACGTATTAGGATAGCTTTTTCGAAACATTTTGCAAGGGTAGGGAGTAAACTGATAGTACGGAACCATTGGACAATTGTTGGATTCTTATTGATTTGGGAATCGGAATGATGACTGCGTGCTTCCATGATATGGCAAAATATCCGATTCTGAGACACGAATTATATATATATATATATATATATATATATATATATATATATATATTGAAACCCAGAATATGTGTTTCATTACACTAATTAAATCATTAGTGTAAGAAACCAATTGCTATTTTGAACTGCGCGGTGCGCGCGCTGAGCGCGGCGCGCCGGGGCCGGCGAGCAGCCGCTGCCACCGCCGACGGTGCCACCGCCGCCGGGAGGCTAGCGTGTGAATTTCGGTTGGAACTGGGCACCGCGCACGTGCAAAAAGTTCGTTACGAGAATCGCGGACGAGAGCCGTTGGCAGAACGGTGACCAGAGAGACGCTAGCGGAGCGCCGACGAGTGCGGACGTGTCGCGAGAGCTCGCGAGTAATACATGGACACAGTTGATAGGCAACGCAACTGTGGAAATATTGGAAACTGTAGTATATCACAGACGTGTAAATAGAACATTAGAAGTATCAGTATAGTGAAAGATTAGTGTTGGTAGAATAATTGATGTTGTTCTTATTAGTTGACGCGGTGGAAACATTCTCGAAATTGCGCGGTACAGAACTGTGACCAGTATACAGAGTAGGCGCGGGTTGTGTAATTAAACCCACTGACGGACAGTGATTCGAGGAAGGTGCGAAGCCGAGGTGTCAAGATCCTGATTGGGGAAGAATTGTTGGAGCATCAGCCGTGGGCGATTACCACGCCATCCGACGTTGACGGCCCGCAGCAGTAGCAGAGGTCGACAATCCTGTCAGCACGAGCGGTTCTACGAACATCATAGGTATTCGTTCGGGGCCCCGCAGGTATGAGAAATGCATTTCACTCTTAATCTTGGTACCAAGGCAGAGTGTAAAAACGTTGTCTAATGATGTAAATAACAAATTTGATTTAAAATAAATCTTGTTTATAATTGTATTTCAATTTATGATTAACCACCCCAACGTTGCACCAACTTATCCAGGGACCCGTTCACGTAAAAGATACCCTCTCTTAGTGTTGTATTGCAGTGAAAATACCCGGCACCACCAGGTATGTCACAATATATATTTGTGATGTAGGCCAGAACAGAGGGAGGAAAGTGTTTGACTATTATATTACTTATGTTATCGTGTCCAAGAGATACATTAATTGGCAGTTTGGTTATGATTTTTTTTTATTTCTTTGGGTGATATTAACTTACTTCTTGGGTGTGGTCCGTAGGTGGGAGTATATAATGCATTATTAATTACTTGGTGAGATGGATGGTATTGCCTGGTGTTGCGAAATTTTCTACATTTTGAAAGAGAGTATAAACTTTTGATGTTGCTGATTTAATTGGAGGAATTATGATTTTTTCCTGAGTATCTTTTTTGTGAATTGCCAAATTGTGTTGTTTTTTGTGACTGAATGAGTTCATAAAATTGATTAATTTTGTGATTCCTCAATGAGCTTTTTAGGATATTTCTGAGAATGTTGAGTACGTGTTTGACGCTATTATTTTTTGAGAAGGCGAACAATCTTTTGATTTTTTACTTAATATTTATGATTTTCATGATTTCTGGGGAAAGGTTGGTGTAATTTATTTTCTTACAAGCTTTGGCTTTAATTGCGACTTTTGGGTTGCCGTTTGAATGATAGAATTTAGAATTGATACTGATTGGTCAATCTCGAGAGGGGTGTGTAGTATTTTAATTTTGGGGGTTAATAAATTTAATTCTGCTTGAAACTTGATCTTACGAATTTGTGTTTTGGAAATAAAGTATGGGGCGGAGAATTTTGTGAAAGGTTATGACAATGGTCGCTGACGTGGATTTAAGTGAAACACGTGCTTTCTTAACTTGTATTTGATTATTCCGTGAATACACAAGCACCGTTTATTTGATTTCGGGGTCTTTTGATATTGCATCTTTCTCACACCCTAAAGCTGCCACGCCCCTCAGATAAAATCAATCTCTTCATAGAACATCTTCATAGAATACTGTCGCCCCCATGAGGCACCTGGCGGTTTACGCGGAGCGCCGAGAGCCACAAAAGACCAAAGGTTTATGAGGCGACAAAACCCACAAAGCTAAGCTTGCCATGCAGAGGCATAGGCAAATAATATAAGGGACATGTAAAAAGAAAATCTTGAGAATGCTGTACTCTACAAAGCACTGAAAGGGATCTTTAGGGGATTTCCTATAAGATAGCAGCCGAGAAAACGAAAATATATTATGTCCTGAAGTGAATGTTGGCAGGGGCGGCATGCACTTGCAATTGACAAGAGACTATTGAAGTGCTGTTGAAAACACTTACCATAACAATACTTTGTAGGAAAGTATGGAGCATAGAGTAGTAGTAGTAGTAGTAGTAGTAGTAGTAGTAGTAGTGATAGTAGTAGTAGTAGTAGTAGTAGTAGTAGTAGTAGTAGTAGTAGTAGTAGTAGTAGTGTAAAGAAGAGTAGTATGGAGCATAGAGTAGGAGTACGAAGCATAATAGATATTGATCTACACTTAAAGATTAACAAACATGTATCACAAGTGTGCCAGAATCGAAAATCACGTTTCATGGAGCTTAGGCGTAGTGCTGGTGCGAAAGAACTTTTTAATAAGAAGGCGTTACATGTGATCTATAAAGGTGTTTTTCTTCTGATGGTAATGTATTGCTTCTTAACCGGGGTCAATGAAACAGATAGAGTGTTAAATAGAACAGAATTCTATAAAGGTCAAAGAGCTTTAACGATAGCTTAACTTTAACAGTAGCTTTTAGAACTATCTTCTCTGCGGAACTACGTGTGATCTCCGGGGAATTGATTCTGGATATATCAGCGCAACTTGTGGCTGCTTAATATAAAATTGGGTATGGTGTGGTTACTTTATTACTCCATAAACAGTAAATGGCACTCTATTCGTTAGACGAAGATTCTAGAACATATTTTAAAGCGATGGAGGTGTGGCAGCACTGATGGGGGGTAAGCGAGACGGTAGACAAGCTTAATTTACCCTACCGAGTGAGCAAGCAAAACTGAATATAAGCATTTCTGGCCATAAAGAGTCCCAAAATTATTATTGGACATAATCCATTTAGAGCAAAAGTATTACAACTGCAACCAGTCGATTCTCCCGTTTGTGCGTGTGTGGAGGAGAAGATCGCAATACAGCTGTTGGAGTTAATACATGAGAAAGAAGCCGTGACATCAGCAATGTTGTATTAGAAAAAAACAGTATTCACGATATTTATGTATGCTAACATACCTCGGCAGGGCACACTTCTTTGCTGATAAAATTGGTAAACCGAAGTGCTAATGCCAAAGGAGGAAAACTTCACGCTATCTAACAATACTTTTGTTTTAATACAGGTAAATACACAATACTTTGGTCAAGACTTCAGGCTAAGTTAGATAATGTTAAGATAATCCAATATTTGTTCTATTAGTATTATTATTGTTTTATAATTTTATAAGAACAAATAGATGTGAATCGATTTTTCCCTTTCTCGTACATGACTTTAAACGAATTGTTCTAAATAAAAATTATGTAATGTAAGCGACGTAGGTACACAGGTAGAAGCAACGCTCACTAACGGCGGCGCGTTCGGATTGTTTTGTTCTTTGAATTAGTAAATAAATACTCTACATGACTCGGGCGGCGAAACAAGCGTTTAGAAAATATACATTTTATAAGACTATGAGGTATATCTCAGAGTCTTCGTTTAGTCTTGCGGATATTTTACATGCAGTACATCTGCACCATGGGAGTGTCGGTTTTGCTTCTCCTACGAAGGAAGGTGTACCGAAGGATTTCTTTGCCCTTAAATATCCGCAAATTATATTGGATTTGAACTCGCGAACTTTGGTATAACACTCTGATACCATTACGCCGCCGAAGAAGCAATAAGTCTTCCTGCAAACGAAGAGATGCTACAGAACACCGAACGAACAAATGTCGCATTCTTGGAAACAGTTACGTAATATTAAAATATGGCATTTAAACCCCTACCCAATTAACACTCAGCTATAAAATTTAAAAAAAATTAAACCAATCGACAGGTAGCGCGTATTAGGTGCATACCTGCATTCGTTTCGAAGGTACCCATGTTACTGGTCTTTAATTCATATATGAATAAATTCATTTAATTCATATAAGAATTAAATAAAAGTGAAAAAAATTAACTGTTACTGCATGTACTGCAGATTATACAGTAAAGCAAGAATAATGTATCATAAGATTACCTTCAAAGCATCTGAGAGATCGTCCAATTTTTTAATACTATAATCAGCGATTAAAACTTCTTAATGTTGTTAACTATATTTGTTAACGATGTGTAAGTTAAGTTATTTTCTTGCATAAGAATATTATGTGCATTCTAAGAGCATCACGAAAACATCGATGAGAATCCGAATAATTTTAAACTGCTCATCTGCCATTTTGCGAACGGACATACAAAGCGCAGGAAGTCGAATTTACAATTTCGATTTTTTTTGCTACTTTCAAAAATAGAGTGCCGAAAATAGGATCAGCACCACTCTCTTTACCGTTTTTGCTACATACGTAGAAAAAATTAAAAGAAAAACTTTCCAGCCCTTTTTGAGAAAATAATTGTTTGAAATTTAAAAATTGCAAATGTTTCACACAAAATTACTCCCAAACAAATCATATTTTCTGAAAATTGAACTTGTCCCGTGGGCCGTTTGGTGACGGTACTGATTCGGCTTTCACCTGATGTAGGTAGTAAGAGCTACGAAAACCACTAATCGAGAAGCCGGCCGGTGGAGTATTCCTCCTGTGTGGGGCTGATTTCGACCTAGCCATCAAGCTGATGTCGAAAATACTGCCACCGTTAGGTCTCAAAACGGACCTCCCGGTCATAAGCCCTGCAGTGACATTAGTTCATGCCCTGAGCCCCCTCCGGTCAAACGCGAAAAGGCGGCCAGAAAGACCCAGTGCACCCCCTGGCGCCATGACCTTGCCTTCTCGCTGCTCTATGGGCTTCGCCGGGGGATGTCTACTGGCGGCAGCAACATTTTCTCGCCGCAGGAAACATTCCGCGAGCCGTCAGCGCGCTCAGTGGCACGTGGCGAAACTACTACTGAGAGCCGTAGCCCCGAATTGCAACCCACGCAGTTCCCCAACACCCGAGCTTCCCTCCCCCTCACCCCCCCCCCAAAGGCAAACGGGGCGGCGCCCCAACGTAAAGGGGCGCTGGGAAATTGCGTGGAATTGCAGCCAGTCGCCGGACCAGGACGTGAAAACATAGCAACGCTAACCCTACAATACCAAATACATTCTACACTCAAGCTTCTTAACCATCATTAAATTTTTGGTAATTTTTAAATTTGAATTTAAAATTCAAATAAAGTAAAAGATGTGAAGATGTTAAGACAGAATTTTCAGAACTAATTGGGAATGATCTACGTTTTTGCTTTTAGCATTTGTACTAATGCAAATGTGATGTGAGCATTTTTGGACATATTATCAACAAAGCGTAAAATATACTTGTACTGAAATTTAACTATTAGCATCATCGAAACATACAAGCAGTTGTTATGGCGATTGTAATTCGGGAATTGCAATAAGACTAGTTCATTTCCCGTATGGAGGTAACATACTGTAACGTTTCTCGTGGTGAATTTAAACAAAAACGTTTATTCGTGAACAATTATACACTAAAATCTACTGACACTAAAAACTACTTGGTCTGTTTACAGATATATTACACTTAATTATTTTTCTTTACACACGACTCTGTTCTCTTGATTATTTATTTACACAGTTCACTTCTTACACACTGTTTATTTACACTATTCTCTTCATATACGGGATCACCCAGTCCGATGCACTGTCCACGGTCCACTGCACTGACCCCAATTCCCTGCGCAGACCACACTTCACTGCGCACACCAGGGTCCACTGCACTGCTGTTTACCGCGATGCACACTTCACAGCTCAGCTTCCAATGCAGACTTCAGACTACTGCTGTTCACCCACTGCACCACTGTTGACCGCAATGCACACTTCACAGCACAGCTTCCACTTCGGACACACTGACGGACTGACTGCTTCTCTGCTACTCACTGACTGCTACTTCTTACTACTCATTGACTCGCGGCCGCCGGCAGCGGCGCATTTAAACCTGCCCGGCGCTCGTCTCCAGGCACCCGGCACATTCTCCGCGTTTCCCCGCGGCTCGCGAATAGTCCGGAACCGTCCAGTTCGGGGGGAAGGAGGGGCGCCGGCAGATGACGCAATCCGCGCGCAACGAATTCCGGCAGGTGATGCAATATTCGTTACAATACCATTGGGTGATTGGGAACTTTTGAACCGGAGAATAACATTATCAGCTACTACGATTCATTGGTAAGTCCAATGAGAGATACTGAAAGAACTTATTTGAAGAGATGGGTATGACAGAAATGAGGTATGAAAGAGATTTTCAACTCAAGAAACTATTTGTAAAATATTTCCTAGCGTCGGACCCGCCACATTTTACTAGTTACCAAATATTTATAACTTATTGCACTTGTGAGAGCAACGGCTTTAAATGATGAATGAAGTTTCTCAAAAACACATTTTCAGTGAAAATGAGATCGATATTTTGCATTTTCATAATGCTCAAACGTCATTTTTCCGACAATTTTGTTTATATTATCCTAATTGGATTGAATGACGTTTTATAAGAAACACTTTATTAATAGTAAACTTTCAAAGCAAACAAAATAATTTTGATTTCGTATATTTCATTTCTTATTTCAAAACTAAACAAATGTAATTATTTTGAAATATTTCTCATGTCAATATTTACTTGAGGTCATTTCTTATACATTATCGCGTTTATGCGCATTATTGCGTTTGCTTGAATTAATTTCTTATGAAGTTTCTCGAAAAGACGGTTTTCCGTGTTTTTCCCCGATCAACATCAGGGGAACGCTGGAGCAGTACCAACAAACGGGCCACGGATCGCGCGCGATCGTTCCTACCTCTTCCTTGTCCTATTCTCTCCCCACACGCACTACACAAACACACATGCCGAGAGACTGGTCGGGGGCTTAGAGCTTGTCCTGGCTGGGGCGGTGCCGGTATGTATATATTGCCAACTTTTATTAATCTGAATTCTCAGTGGACAATCAACAATCCATATATCTAGTTCCAACAAAAGAAAGCCAAGGCAACAGTTGTCTGGAGATGTCCCTTACTAAGCCGATGTCGGCCCTCTGTCGGCCCTCTTGGCTAGGGTTATCGCAGACACCACTGCAACAGAGTTGCTCTCTGGCGCGTCGACCTTTGAGGGGGTTGGGCGAAGGACGATCTTCGGAATGCTCCGGATCCCACGCGTAAACGACCAGGAGGGGAAAATGACCCTCCCTGTCAGGTTGCCAATGTTCTGGCGGTACTCATGTCGATAGCCTGAAGGTGGAGGAAGCGAGGAGACAGAAAGGGGGCCCCGAGCCGCCCGAGTTAATTCGGGTGGCCCGTTGAGCTCTCGGCTTCGTCGTGGCAATGTCCCGCAACTCTGGACAAAGAGAAGGGACTGTCCCGGCGCATGTGGGGGACTTGTCCAGACGCATTGATTTGACTCTGGAACCGGCCTGGAAAGCCAGTAGCTCTGAGCTGTCAGGGCGGGTCAACCCAGGCATTGAATGGGAAGTTGCCGTGCAGGAAAACTGCGTTCTGGCTCTCGCTAGGTACCAGCTAGGCAGCGTACTTGGGCGTAGGCGGATAAAAGCGAAAAGCTTAGGTGCCCACCCCAGGGATAACGCCCCCTGGTAGAACAAGAAATTGTGTGGAATGATAGACCACGCAGGGTCTGTACTGTGCCGTTCTTTACAATACTATTTTTTATCAATTTGTATTACATTTAAGCAGAAATTAGGCAAAAACTACTTTGTTTAAAAACAAATGTACATACGCGATATTTTTTAAAGTTCAGGTTTCTATTTTGTCGTATACGTAGGTGAATACAGAGTAGTGTACTTAGTATAAAGGAAGTTATTAATGCTGGGGAAAATCAATTTTAAAATTTGAAAGGAAATACACGTTTTGGAGTCTTGTGATACTTAAAAGGTTTTTTGAAATATCTGTCCGTTTCTCTGGCTTAGCGTTCGTTGATTCTTTGATTTTTTTAGTGTTTCCGGGCGTCAACTACTAATGCTATTGCTGTAGTTTGTAGCTTTTTACAATATTGAAGATAGAGATTTTTTTCAAATGAAATCCGTATAAACATTATTACGGTGTATTCTTTTGTTGAATGTATATATATATATATATATATATATATATATATATATATATATATATATAATGTGGCGTTATGGGATTATACAACCCCATAACACCACCGTTTCGTCTGTATGAACGCCCACAGGCAGCGAGGAGAGCAGACGTAAATCAGAGTGCCTAAACGCGCAGCCTGGTATCCGTTGCCTGTACTAATCAAAGACGAACTAGCAGGCAACGTTTTTCCCTGTGAAGAGTTGAGAGAGGAGAAATACCCCCGCCACGGAGAATTTCCCCAGGCGTCGGACAATAAATAGGCTGACGCGCATGCGGAAGCTCTCTTTTCTTGTCACCACGCGTCGAGTAAGCAGCTCTCTTCTGATTGTCGCCGTTCGTCGGGTAAGAAGCATTTTCATCACCGCTCGTCAACGGCAGCTTAGATATTGTTTGCCGCCGCAACAACTGCTAGGTAGGAGTTTTCGGCGTCGAACAGACGTGCTAGTTAGTCGTCCGCGAGATTTGAATATTTAGGAAAGTGTTTCCTCAATTAACATCACGGGAAGTAAAGTTAACCGTTGTGCGAAAAACATTGAAAGTTCTTATTTAACGAAGTAAAAGTAGCAACGAGCGAGGAACTTGCACTAGTATTCACGGAAGTGCAAGGGACATTTTTTCACAACGTGGGCGTAGTCAGAGGCACCGGTAGCAGCCGAGGGAGAAGAAGAGGCCGATTAGGAAGAACGGAAGAGGACGCAAGAAGCCGAGGGAGAAGAAGAGGCCGACTACGAAGAAAGGAAGACGGCGCAAGAAGGCAGCGTACAGCGCAGAAGCTTGGACCTGAGCGACGTCGAGGCAGCGCGTGACCTTCAAGGCAAGAAAGCGGCAGTTTTCGAGGTAACACTCAAATCCATCGGAAAGTAGGTCAAGCTCACGTTGGCAGGAAAAAGAAAAGTATAGGAAAGTGCAGGAAATTGAGGACACGGGTGGCAACAAATTGTAGCATTGTAGGAGGAGACTTTTGATGCACTATTGCCTGCCTTAAACATTCTATTTGGAACATTTATTATTCTGCTGTTAGCAGTTACAGTTAAATTATAAATGAGAGTAGTGCACTTGCCCACATTTTGTTCTTTGCATGTAATATTTTTTTTAAAAAAGCAAGAGATTGTAAACTGAATTTGGTTTCATGTGCAAATGTAACTAGGATAGCTTAAATTTAGATATAATTAATTTTCCAAGGGAATTCCCAGTGTAGATTAGAGTAATTAGTTCAGAGAACCAGTTTGGAGTAAATTATGTGTTCACTCATTTAATGTGCTGTAAGGGTTTCTATTTGTGTTTTGATCATTTTTTTTGTAAAAGTGTGATTCTATTCTTGATTTTTTTTGTCATCAACTTATGCCACAAAGTTTTGGGTAAATTATACGCTCGTTTATGTGCAATTTGTGTGATTTTATTGTGTCAAGGGTTCAAACCTTTCTCGTACCCTGAAGATCCTGCTCCCGAGATTTTAAGCTCGCTTCACGAGCATAATATCTTATTAACCCGCTTACTGTTCATGCGGCTGTTGTGCAGGTACCAGTTGTGTGATAGGTGGGTTGTTAGAATATATATATATATATATATATATATATATATATATATATATATATATATATATATATATATATATATTGTGACGTACCTGATTGGGCGGTACTTTCCACTGCAAATAAAAGCTATAACGGACGGGTGTCTTACTCGTGAATGGGTTTCTTGAAGGAATCGACATTACATTGGAAAATCAAAGTAAAGAGTTTACCAAAGCACAAATACAATTTATTCTTGAAATAACCTATTACATACATGATCAAACACATCATTATTCTCCGTCTTGGTACCAAGATTTCGATAGATTCTTGATACCAAGATACGATGTGATTTCATCATACCTGGGGCCCCAATGAATACCTCGTTTGTCCTGGATTATCGCCAACGGCGGCGGCGGCTGATGATTTTCACTGCAGCCCGGCGCACCCGGCGGTTGATGGTGTGGATTCGCCTCTGGTCGGCTCGCGGCGGCGGCAACGCGAATTCCTCGGCTCCGACGCTGGTTGTTTAACATGCAGTTCTGCTTACACACTCACGGCATCTCGATGATGTCCACGTCGCCCTAGCGATGTACTTCTAATTATATCGCCACACCTTTCATTAGTTCTTTTCCACTTCCTTATTGTTACTACTGATCACGTGGCCACTACTAGCACCGGCGTCAGCTTCACGATGCACAGTTTTATTGTTATTTCCACTACGTTTGATGTCACTGATACAAGCTATAGTTTCTGCATACCGACCTCGACCAACGTTCCATTTACTGGCTTCTAATCTGCATTTCCATGAACATTACACTAAATTTTATCTCCTTCGTCGCGAACACTGTCTCACGCTTCTTTCGGCCCACGGTCAACCGCCAACTGCCGCGCTCCATTGGTAACGGCCAAATTCTTGCCCCCTTCTCGCTGCTCGCGGCGGCGGACCCGTTCACAGTTCCCCCCACCGCCGGTCACCGCACCTGCCGCTTTTGCCGCGCAGTTCAAAATTAGCTGTAATTATATTATTGTTCTCCGTGTTTCTAATTGCGTATGGAAACGCTTCCGCGTTTCAATATATATATATATATATATATATATATATATATATATATATATATTCTAACACCCCGACCTAACACACAACTGGTACCTTCACAACACAGCCGCATGCACTGTAAGCGGGTTGCTAAGATATTATGCTCGTGAAGCGAGCTTAGAATCTCGGGAAGCAGGATCTTTAGGGTACGAGAAAGGTTTGAACCCTTGACACAATAAAAGTCACACAAATTACACATAAACGAGCATATAATTCAGCCAAAATTCTGTGGCATGAGTTAATGACAAAGCAAAACAAATCAAAAATAGAATCACACTTTACAAAATAATCAAATAAGCACAAATAGAAACCTTTACAGCCTATTCAATGAATGAACACTTAATTTTCTTCAGAACTAATTTTCTGAAACAATTTCTCTAACCAGTACTGGGAACTCCCTTTGAAAATTAATTATGCCTAAATTTAAGTTATCCTAGTTACAATTGCACATGAAATTAAATTTAATTTACAATCTCTTGCTTTTTCTCTAAAATATTACATACAATGAAAAAAATATGGGCAAGTGCACTACTCTCAGTTTGTCTTTTAATTGTAACTGCTAATAGCAGAATAATGATTGTTCTAATTAGAATGATTTAAGGCAAGCAATAACGCATCAAAATCTCCCACTACAAAGCTGCAAATTATTACCACCCGTGTCCTCAGTTTCCTAACACTTCTGGAACTAGTCTTTTCCCTGCCGACGTGAACTTGACCTACTTTCGCAGTTCTAAGGTTACCTCGAAACTGTCCACTTTCCAACCTTGAAGTCGCGTGCTGGGTTCTGCACGACGTTGCTCGATTCCAACCTCTGCGTTGCCTGCGCTGTCCTCTTGCATCTTTTTCTGTCTTCCTAAACGGCGTCTTCTCCCTGGTCGACTCGCGTCTTCTTCCGTCTCGCTAATCGGCCTCTTCTTCTCGCTCGGCTGCTACCGGCGCTTTCGATTACGCCCACGTTGTAGAAAAATGTCCCTTGCACTTCCCTGAATGCTAGTGCAAGTGCCTCGCTCGTTCCTAACTTTTACTCCGTTAATCAAGAACTTTCAGGACTTTCCTCACAACGGGTAACTTTTTACTTCCCGTATTAGTTAATAGAAGAACACTTTACTAATTCCTCACTACTTCGCGGACGACTAACTAGGACGTCTTTGCAACGCCGGAAACTCCTATCTAAACAGTCGTTGCGGCGGCAAATACTATCTAAGCTGACGAGCGTTGATGAAAATCTGCTTACTTGACGAGCGGTGACTACTAGAAGAGCTGCTTACTCGACGAACGCTGGCAGAAAAGAGAGCTTCCGCTCGCGCGTCAGCCTATTTATTGTGAGATGCCTGGGGAAATTCTCCGTGGCGGGGGGATTTCTCCTCCTTCAACCCTTCACCAAGAAAAACGTTTCTTGCAAGTTCGTCTAAATTAGTACAGGCAACGGATACCAGGCTGCGCGTTTAGGCACTCTAATTTACCGCGCCTTCTATCCTCGCTGCCTGTGGGTGTTCATGCCGACGAAACGGTGGTGTTATGGGGTTGTATAATCCCATAACGCCACAATATATATATATATATATATATATATTGTGGCGTAACCAAGTTTTATTATATTAATTTAATATTAAGAATATTAAGTTTTCTCCACGGATAGAAAGTAGGTCGCAAGACTGGGCTATTGTCACAAAGAATCCTTTTCAACGAGCCAACCGCCCCCCGTCGCAAGCTGCCATGACCGCCCGCCAAATAGGGTGCCGTTCAGAGCAGACTTATTTACGACAAGCCGCCCGGTCGGCGCTGGCCTGTCGCACGCCCCTCGTCGGCAGCCGATCCGCTGGGAAGACCTTTCTCCCCCCTTCGGGGAGCCCCCGCGGACTTAGCAAAACAATGACCACCCGCGTCTTGGTCCGGAGACCGACCCTTCCCGCCGGCCAATTCGCCACGCGCCCGCGCAAGTAATCTCCCAACAACACTTCCGGAAATACTAGAGGTGTTGTTAAAAGCTCGCCCGTCGCTGGCTGCCGATCACGGCGCCGAAGAATTATGTTTCCGAAAACAAAGCCGCCTGAACACGTGTTCGGGCAGCTGCAAGAGATGCTTCCAAAATTAGAGAGAGAGAGAGAGAGAGATCGCCCTGGAGAATTCCAGGAACAGTGCGTCCCGATTGGGTGACATAAAATTGCGACGCATTTAGTTTCGGCCTATGTGACATCTCCCCGTGAGGGAAGGGGCAAAGCTACGGGTCCTGAGACGATTTCGGGAGGGGGAAATGGAGGCGAGCTCGGCCGGAAGCTGAGTAGTGAGAAACATTACATTACCGATCGCAACTGAGAGAAACATGACATTACTGATCGGGACTTGTAGGAGAAACGACGTGGCTCTTAGCTAAAACGCGTTGGAGTGAGGAACATTATTAATTGGGCTGAACTTTGCCACCGAGCGCGATTTTTCACCGAACCTAAGACCCGCGCAGACTACGCGTCAATCTGCGTTCCCCGCATAGTGCCGTCGCGGGCCCATTCAAGTCCGCATTACGCCCGCATGGCGCCCGTGTGTCCTCGAGCTGACTCTGAGCTCGCCCGCCTTTGACGACTCCGAGCCGCACCATGCCGTGAGCTGAGAAGAAGAATGGGGAACCGGTGACCTGACCACCCCGCCGTCGGCGCACAACGTCGCCAGCCCTCACCAGAGCGAAGGTGAATCACATGACAAGGACAACCATCCAGCCGGTCTGCGGATGCGCCGACAACCAGTGGTGATAATCCGATATTTAACCGGAGATGAACTCTCTCCCCTGATTACGTCACGGGGTTCCCGCACTGGGTATTCCGGCAAGTTTCAGCGTTGCCGCGCTCAGGCAGTTTTTTATTACTTAATAATGCACGAATTATTGTAGACAAAACCCCAATGTAAGTGTGTTAAGATGTATCTTCCTAGCTATTAGAACATTGTGTAAAGTTGGTAGGCAGTCTTTGTTGCTCTCTTGCGACGTGTAACTTCCCTGGCAGCTAATGTTGTCAGGAATAAATTAATTTTTGCCGAATTAATGAAATGATTCAATAGATATTTTCATAACCTCCTTTCTCTTCCATCCATTCATTAACTGGTTCGGGAAAGTTTGTGTCATTTTGTTACAAGACTAGTGTAGAACAAATTTCATTTAAGACAAAAATATCTGTTCATTATTGTACTTTTGCAACGTAGTAGGGTTTTGCAATTTTCGAACTTACAGAGAATTTGCCGAAAATAGAAGCAGTTCGATTTTTTCTTGTCTCATTGATACATACAAGATAAAACTTTAAAGAAAAATCTATTAGACAATATAATTGTTTAAAAGTTGACTAAATTTCATGCAAAACAACGCAAAAACTACTCATATTTTCGAAACCTTGTACATGACTTTATTTCAAGATCTTTCTTTGAGCAATAAATTTCGGTAAGAAAAATATCTATTTTCCATATCATAGCTGAAGGAAGGCACCGAAAAATATTTTGAACGTTCACTATTTTTCAAAAATTAGAGATTCCCACAAAATGAAATTGAAAACATTTTAAAGCTCTTCTGAGAACAAAGCTTAAAAAATGTGGTGGTGCCATTTCTGAGAAAATTTCGAGAATATTTTTGAGACGTCATGTAAAAAACCCTCCAAAATGCAACATGTTCCTGAAATTTGCTAAGACCTTTTTAATATTCGTTGTGTTTTTATTGACGCAACGAGTTTCCATGCCCCTTGGGTGGCGTTGAGCGTTTTGCGCTTGGGAGTAATCCTCCATTAATAATCTTCCATCAACATTATCTGTCATATTAACTCACGTCTCATTGCAGTTTGTTGTCAAGGAGCCGCCAGGCAGCATCTCCGCGTACGCGCCTCGTACCACGCGCTCCGGCGTCTCTACCCAGCAGGCAGAATTTGGAAGAAATTAGAATAGGGGTAGGGTCTAGGGCACACAGGAGTTGGACTAGCCTTTGTAGAGCAGCCAAACTCTTTTGTTGGAACAAATTTCACAAGATATTGTCCGGGAATCAAACCCGGATCTCTTTAGCGAGCGATTTCGCTCTCAGTCACGAGATGACGTTGATTTCATTCAGATTTTTTTCTAACGTCTGCTTTATTTGCAATTTGTTCTACTCGAACATTCGGCACATACAATTGTACATATATTATTGACATGTAAAGAAACCATACAATTCTGGTTCTTTCTAAAAATGGTTTTAAACTAATTGTCCAGTTCAGAGAGAGAAAAAAAGACAAACAAACAAGAACAACAATAAACAACATCACATTGAAATAACAATAACACAATAACAAACAAACATACAATAGTGCAAGCATTGTGACAAAAAATATATCTACAGTAACAATTATTTTAAAAGAAAAATATTATTTATATCTGTGGTCCAGATCAAGAGGATGTACCCTTTTCAATCTTCTTGTCATTGTGCTGTTATCTAAGATGTTTATGGCCAGATAATTAATATGATTTTCGAGTCTGTGTTGTTATTTGTGAGATTTGAGAGTGATTTCCTCTTTAACAGTGGTGATATTGAAATCTTTATGTAGAGTGGCGTTTGATACAAACCAGGGAGCATTGCTTAATAGTCTGAGACATTTGGATTGAAATCTTTGAATTATTTCTATATTTGAATGTGATGCTGTTCCCCAGAGTTCAATTCCATAAGACCAGATAGGTTTGAGTATTGTTTTGTAAAGTAAAATTTTGTTTCCTAGACTTAAACAAGATTTTCTTCCTATTAACCATATCATTTGTCTACTTTTCAGTTCTGCTTCCTTTCTTTTAATCGAAATATGTTTCTTCCAGGTTAGCTTTTTGTCGAGATGTAGTCCGAGATATTTGACGGTGTCTACGTTTTCAATTAGTTTTCCGTTTATTTCTATTCTTGTATTTCTTGTTCGTCTGAGGGTAAATGTTATACATTTGGACTTTGTTTCATTCATTCTTATTCTCCAGAGTTTACACCATTTGTTTATAAGCTCGAGGTGCTCTTTCAGTGTTCTTGTTGCCGTGGCATATGCTGTGTCATCTGCATATGTTGCAGTGGTGACATCTGGGGACTGAGGTAAGTCACCGGTGTACAGCGTGTACAGCACTGGTCCAAGGATGCTCCCCTGTGGCACTCCTGATAATACTGGATGAAACGGTGTTATTTCATCTCCGAATTTTATTTGAAAAAATCGATCTGAAATAAAGGATCGAAGTATATTATAGTATGGATGCGGCAGACATTTCTTGATTTTATATAGCAAGCCTTGATGCCACACCTTGTCGAACGCTTGCGCGATATCTAGAAACAAGGCGGAACAATACATTTTATTTTCTAGAGCTCCGTTGATGGTGTCGACTATTCTATGAATTTGTTCTATTGTAGAATGACGATTTCTAAAACCGAACTGATGGTCTGGAATTGCGTCATTTTCTTTAAGTAATGGATATATGCGAAATAGTAATAGTTTTTCGAATACCTTAGACAAAGAAGGTAATAAACTTATTGGTCTGTACGAGGAAACATCTTGTAGCTGTTTTCCTGGTTTTGCGATTACAATTAATTGTGCCAGTTTCCACTGCGAAGGATAGTGTCCGATGCGTATTATTCCATTGAAAATGGATGTTACAAGGGCAATGAGTTTCTTAGGCAGTTTTTTAAGCATTTCCCCTGTAATACGATCATGTCCAGAAGCCTTAAGATTTGGTAATAGTTTCAGCCCTGCTGTGACTTCTTTTGTTGAGAAGAATTTAATTGGTGGCGACATTTGATGGGGACATTCCAGGAATTCTATGATTTCTTTTTCTTCTGTGAGTAGTGCTGAGGGGTGTGGTTGAAATGTTTTTGCAAAATATTTTGCAAATTCTTCTGCCTTATCGGTTTCCGTTCTAGCCCAGCTTCCATCGGTTTTACGAAGAGGGGGGACATGTTTTGTAGGCCTTTTTACTTTTTTAGTAATTTTCCATAAGGAGTAATCTGTAGCTTTTGAGGGTGACAACTTTTCTATTCTTTCCTTCATTTCCTCCGAGTGAATTTCTTGTAATTTTCTTGATAAGAGGCGGGAAGTTCTGTTGAGTATTCGTTTGTCGTCCGGGTGATGAGTGCGTTGCCAGGTCATCTTCATCCGTCTTTTCTCTTTAATCATTTTTAGTATTTCTGATGGGTATTTATTTTTTTCAAACACTCTCATTTCTGGAGTTGCATATACGGCTGCCTGTTGAATGTGTTGTATTAAGTATTCAACAGCATCGTCGATATCTTCTGGACATTTTAGACGGACCTTGGCAGTGGTGTTATGGTAAAGCCAGTTGCTGTATTCTTCCCAGTTCGTTTTTCTGTTTGTAAGGTATATGTTTTCTTTCTTTTTGATTTCAGAAGAACTGATTGTCAGTATTTCTGGAGAATGATCAGATGAAAAATCAAAAGACGGTTCTATTGTGTGATAGGTCTGTGCCATTCCCTTTGTGACGAAGATATCCAAGACATCAGGTACCTTGTTACCATCCGTTGGCCAGTATGTGGGATTTCCTGATGAAATTGTTTGGAGTTTTAGTGTAGAGATGGCTCCTTCTAAAGCGCGACCTCTTGTAGTTGCCAGTCTTGATCCCCATAGTTGATTTTTAGCATTGTAGTCTCCTCCAGCAATGAACCTTGGGCCGAGCGTTCTAAAAAACTTGATATACTGATCGGTGGTTATCTTGTGTTTTGGAGGGGAGTATATAGCTGAAATAACGAGCGGACCGAACTTATCGTATACTTGTATAGAGGTTGCTTGCAGATAGTCTTTAGCATTATCTTTGTACATATTATGTCTGATTCTTGTTTTAATTATTACTGCTGTGCCTCCATGAGCTGTCCCATCTGGATGATTTGTGCAATATACTTCGTAGTCAGATATACGTAGATAGCTTCTTTCGGTAAAATGTGTTTCAGACACTAGGAGTATGTCAATATTTTCTTGATGTAGAAACACTTCTAACTCTCTTCGATGTTGAAGTATTCCGTTGGCATTCCAGGAGACAATTCGCAGTAAATTACTCATAGTTTCTTCATTATTGCAGTCATGATATTAATTAGGCTGGAGATTTGTTCAGCTTGCTTTGCTAAGATGGACTCGAATTTTTTGAATGATTCTTGCATTATGGTTATCAGATTATTTTCATACGACACATTTTGATTATTGATTTGCGAATGTTGGGCCATTTGTGCATATGTGAGCTGTCTACCTGTTCCTATGGTTTGATTACTTGTTAGTGAACTTGAATTGTTACCTTCAGTTATGTTTTGCGTAGCATTTCTACCGTGTTGACTTTGACTAGGATACTTGCTGTTACGAATTTTTTGATAGACTTCGCAGCCTTTATAATTTGCTGGATGGTCACGGCTACATAGAGCACATGTAGCTGGTGTGTCTCTCGTTTTAGTACAGGTTCGACTATCGTGATTCTTTCCACATTTGACGCAGCTATACGGAAGCGTACAATAACGAAAACTGTGCTCGTAGGACTGACATCGCTTGCATTGTACTATTTCTCGTTTTTTACGCGGAGGTTCAAAACTTATTTTTGCATGTAGTAAGTATTCGACGTCATATATTTTTTTGTTGTTACTTTGAGGTTCTAAGTCCACAAAAAACATTGGTAGAGGTGCTTTTGTTAAACGATGCTTGATATTATGAATTTGTCTTACTTTGTGGCCTTGAGCTTCTATAGCTTCTTTGAGTTCCGTTTCGTCTGCTGTTGGGTGCATATTTTTTAATACTACCCGAAAGGCTCTTTCTTGTTTTAACTGAAATGTATAATGAGCAATGTTTTTTAGATTCAGATGTTTAACAAGCTTTCGATAAACATCCGGTGTTTGAGGTACGATTTTCACATTGTTCATTGTAATTTTGGCTTCATCTTGGTAGGTTTTGACAAGTTTATATGAGAAGTCTTCATCTTTAATGACTTCTTTAATAGATCTGATCATATCAGATATTACTCTGACGCCTGGTATGAAAATAGGCGGTGTTCGATATTTGTCTTGTTCTTGTATGCTGCCCTTGGTTGTCGTATCATTGATTTTCTCAGATTTCGTGGTTTCTTCCAAATTTTCATCACAAGAGAGATGTTCATACCTGTTTTTTTATGAAACGGGGTCATGTTCACTGTTAGTCTTCTTAGAGGGTCGTATAGAGTTGTCATCATTGCGTCTTTTTTGTCGACGCAGCGGGATTGTTTGCCATGAGCTGCACATGGTTGAGGCCGTTTCCTGCGTTGTAGATGCTTGGCCGTTAGTTGCTGTAGCTTCTAGCACGGTAGCTGGGATTTCTTTTTCACTCACATATTGCTGTATTTGAAATTGTAACTGTTGGTTCTGTTGCACTAATTGTTGTAAGTGTTGTTTTAGCTGTTGATGTTCATGCAATAAAAATTGATGCTGTTGCTGAAGGTTCTGTGTTACTTCACTGTATTCTAAAGTCGATCCGTTCGTACTATTGTTGACGAAAGCTTCACTGTTTTCTTGGTTATTTAGTATTTCTGTTGATTGTGTGATTAGTCCCCCGAAAGGGACGTGGTCAGTTAACATTATTCACTTCACTATATATGGGCGGTATTGATTTTCAATAGTTCTTGATACACCACTGTTCACACGAGAATGAAGTCACCTTTGTACACAAATATGAGCTGTCACCACTGTATCACTAGTAAATTTGAACGGTAAGTTGAAAACGTTCCTAATTCACCACTGTTCACAAGTAAATGCACTTCTTTCTGACCCCGGACCGGCACCAGTAGCGGCCGGGGCAGTCGGACTTGCGATAAGCGCTAGCCTTCGGCTAACTAGCGGAGCTGCGGAGCACGTCTGCTCGTGACCGCTGCTGAGCGAGAACTACCATTTCATTGAGATCGATCGAGAGATATCAATTCTGGAGAAAATCGTGTGAACGGTAAACCGATGAGTAATTTTCGTCATGCTGGAACTCGATTTATTCATTTGTTCGTTACCAGGGCCCAACTATATTTTTTCTGACGAATAATCTCGTATTTGGACGAAAATTACCATACATTTTCTTACGAAGTAAGACCGGAAAGTAAAAACAAATATCTATTTATATTTCGCAATCTAGAATGTGACCAAAACTATCTAGAAATGTTCGTTTTGGAGACTATGTTGTTGACAATTTATGTGCTAATGATGTTCATAAACAAAATCGTGAAAATCCAATATTAAATTTTCCGATGACTGTCCTGTCCCAGTGCAAATCGGGGCGGATTTACAGATGTTAAAATACAATGTTCTTGCTGATGGGGAAAAAGAAAAAATAAAATGATAGGAAACATTTTTAAGATTATTTCGTATCATTAAATTTTGAGATTTTCATCTAATATTCGAGTAGAATAATTAAATCATTATTTCAGTTTTGACACTGGTATAAGAATGACCAAAGAAGAGATATTAACGATTTTATTCTATGCTGATGACGCAGTTATTATCCAGGAAACAGAAGACGAACTACAGAGAGTAGTACACCACCTTAATAAAATTTGCAAAAGCTATGACATTAATATATCAAAAGAAAAAACAAAAGTGATGGCATTCAGGGGGAAGGACACAGTAAGGTCAAAAATTGTCATTGAAAACAAAATTATAGAGCAAGTTCTCTCCTTTAATTATTTAGGGTGTCAAATAAGTTATGAAAAAGATAAAGATATTGACAATAAATTAATGAAATATCAAAAAATATGTGGAACGATACACAACACTTTAAAAAATAAGACAAGACCGGAAACAAGAATTAAATTTTACAATACCATGGCAGTTCCTACATTACTCTTCGGCTGCGAAATCTGGGTATTAACACAAAAAACACTGACAAGAATACAAAGTAGCGAAATGAAATTTCTGCGAAGAATAAAAGGTTGCACAAGAGAAGACCGAATAAGAAATGAAGAAATAAGAAAAGAGTTACAAGTGACATCAATTAATACTAGAATGCAAGAATATAGACAAAGTTGGGTAGAACATCTGGAAAGGATGAGTGATAGCAGACTTCCTAAAGCAGCTTTGTTGTACGCGCCGAGAGGAAGAAGAGACGTGGGAAGGCCACGAAAACGATGGAGAGAAACTGTGAGGACGGAACAGGCAGTAGCCTAATCCATGAAGTGAAGAAGAAGATTTCAGTTACACGCTTAAAACTTACGAATTTTAAATAATTAAAATATTTGCGCACTCTTGCAACTTGAATTCGAGGTAATGAGATACTGATGAGGATATGAGAATAAGATTATCGTATTATAATTATCTTCTGTAGTTTGAGTAGCACTGTCTCTCTCATTTATTTACAACGCAAAGAGATCGCTGCCGCTTTCGCGCGGGTTCGTCGACATCGGTTGTACCAGGAACCACTACGCCCAATCTCCCCGTTTGTAAATTCGCAGAAAGGGAGGGGTTGAAGCACTTGACGGAAAGCCACGCAACGCGTCTCTAGTGCCAGTTCTGGCTTTCTTCGGGGCTTGGTGATAATAATGACCTGGTGCTCATTTATATTTTAAAAGCAGTATCGACGCGCTACGTAATTACAAAATATTTCATCAATCCCCTAAATACTTAAAAAAAGTTAAATATTTTATACTGTAACAACCTATTTAACTGTGCCAATGCAACTGTAATTGGCACCAATTTAATATCGAACAGTCACAACAACAAAAATTGCCCAAAATATGTTACAGCATTAGGTACTATGTCAAGTTAAGTCTCTGAAGAGGTCAAATTTTAGTTCCACGAAACGTAGGACACTTTAGTTCATCCGTTAATTGTTTTCGTATCTACGTTTCAGTATATTTTGCCTTATTATCTACGGATATAAAATTGAAAATATCGTCAATTAACGTAGGATCATTGTAAAACGAAACACATGTTATCTTGTATAATCATTAAATTGTTGACTCGCTATTTTTCAATAACTACAATTAATTTTTATTTAACTAACAAATTCAAGGTAAAATGTAAAGAAACTTTTGAATCTCGTAAGATAGTTACTTTATCCGTTATACCGTTGATTACTAAAGTTGGTCCGGAAAAATCGAGAACCCTCAGCGCCGAAGAGCGTGTGAAGATTACAAAATTTATAGTACAAAATGTCTCATCTATCAAGTTTTCAGTGGATTTGCAAAAACAAATAACCGTTCTTAAAAATAACATAAAAACATCTCGTTTAGGAAGGGGAAGGAAAAAGATAGATAATAGCGCTTATCGATGCTGGGAACTGCAAGTGTCTATATCATAGGGAATTTGCAAATGATGAGGACCGGGTTTACATAGATCTGGTTGAATAAACGCCTGAAAAGCGCGGTTCACGCAAGACCAGGTGCAATGGCTTATCGTCAACATCTTTGCCACTGCTGCATCGTGACCGGAGGTCCTAAGCTTCCGACGTTCGTGGACCACACACTCTCTCATATACAGACCAACACATCTCGAACACGTCACTTACTGCGACTTGTACGAAGTGAAAATTCGATCATCTTAGTCTTCTGGGATCCACTGCAGGAAGTCAATAAGGTTTTCAAGCACAACCAGATATTATCAAGGTACTTCTCCCATATGATTAAAAGTTAAAGGTAAAAAAAATGTCCCAAAACAACAAGACTTTCATGTTATATTCATACTCGAACTTTTCCTTTCAGTGGTTTTTATTTTCAAACTCTTCCATGGAAGTATCTTTCAAACCCACTACAAGCCTTTGGACCACAACGCCATTTGGGATACATGTATCAATTTGAGAATTCCTGATACAGAGGATGCGTTGAATAATACCTTACCAAATCCCTGTAGATTCTGGGTTGCTTATTCCTGCCAGTGGCCCAGTCACAACGCGAATGAGAGCGGGGTAAACACTAAGGGGTTGATCCACGTTCGTAATCTCTCTAGGGAAGACACTCCATTTGCAAGGCTCATGCGCGATCAGGAAGTCAGTTTGCATATTGACATTATCGTGCCGTGAAGCCCCCTGGGTAGCTGGGTGAGGCTGATCGGATACTAAAATATCACCTGTCAATTTACTCAGCGATGAATTTGTAACTTTCGTCATATGAGGTAATTCTGGAAGGAAACGATAGTGACTTTTCGTAATATAGTATTTTCATATCGACGTTAGGCAATCTGAAACGAAAAGCGCTCAAGATATATTTTGCCACAAACGGCAAATACGTAAAAATCTGTGCTGTAAGGTGTCATTTTATGAACGATTTCGTGTAACAAAAAAGGTCTTTTATAATCCTACAAAAAAAAGAATTTGTTAAATAGCAAGTTTTAACACCCCTCGGCTTCTTTGCTTTCGGGACTTAACTTTCTCACTCCTGAATAGATTATTTTTAATTACTACTCCATTCTACTTAGGTAGTATAGAGAAATTGTAATTCTGCAGCAGAAACTACTATTTTATTACATTTTGTGCATCCCTGAAACCGAAAAGTGGATAATTGTTCTATATGTAATAAACTCCTTCCTCTAAACACGTGTCAGAATCTACGTCCGAAGGCTCCATTTATACCAAAATTGACATTTCACAATCAATGGGGTTGGTTGAATGATGTATTTTGTTTCTTCAAGTGCAAATGGATATTTTCATATTGGGAGAACTTTACAAAAAGTTCCAATTATATTTTCAATTTTTGGTTCCTATTTTTTGTTATTTTTTGACGGATCTAAATACACTTATATTGGAATAAAAATTACACAGGTCCGAGTTTGTTGATAATTGCATACATTAGAAAATACAAATAATGTGACTCGTATTGTGCCAATCTATTACATCCCTACTTAGCAAATATATTTTACTAACGGCAATAATTGTTGATAATTACCATTTTTATCTCGGTTATGAAAATATAGTCGCGTAATATAAAAAATTCCATGTTTTGATTAAACATTTTGCTTTGTTTCAGGTAAGATTACAACGTTCAACTCCAAGTTCATTCCTTTGTCGGAATGCCAACTGTACTAATAACGTAAGTTCAAAGAGTCGCTCGGAGAGATGTGTGCCTAATACGGAGAATGAAGTAAAATTCATGAAGGGGTGGAACAATATTACTATTCCTCAACGCCAATTAAAACATTTTAAAGTGGTCTTTTAGAATTGTTCTATATTGCGTTAAATCGATTCATAGTAATGAAAATCCGATATAAACTAGCATTATGTTTTATTTCGTACGGACTAGACATTCGTATTTGTTATTTTTGGGGGGATATTTTTAAAATTCACATTTTGAGAAAGTAGAAAATCAGAGTAAATTAACAGTAGCAATGACTCTTTCGACAGTAATATGTTGTTTGTTTTCTTTCTATGTAAAAGTATTAATACTTTTTCACTGTGTCCTTATGTTAGTTTTATGCATCGGAAATATTATTTTTTGGAGGAATTTAATTAATGTAAAATTAAAATTATATTATTTATTTGAACCTTCGTGATCTAAATTGATCTGTACAGACAGTACCACACAGCTGTATCGTAAATATTTTGTGAAATTGCAATGAGTATCGTCGTTGAAACGTATTGCTTTAAGAAATATATTTTGACCTAATTTTCACATACATGAATTTTTTCCACTCGTATTATTAGTTACATCGTAGAAGCTCTTTTTGTTCAATATGTGTGTCATTGACTTTGAGGAGGTTTTTACAACTCATTTCCTTATTGTAGCTTTGTGACTAACATATTGCTGTTTGACAGGTACTGCTTGTTCCCACCACAAATATATTATTACAGAATTAAAGAATCTTCACATTTCGAAACCCTTTATTATTTTGATAATAGTTATTTATTGCATAAGTATGATAAATGAATGATTTGGGAAGAAGTGTTTACCAACTGAAGCGTAGTGTAATGGAGGCGAGGTTGGTAAATTATCCAGTTCAAAATCATTTATTTGCAGACTGATGTAAAACACTGTACCCCACACAGAAGTGTGTGTTTTTCGTAGCTATGTGTTATATTACACATCTCTAATAGTTTAAAACTAATCATGTAATCATTTTTTAAAAATATATTACCAACATAATGCTCCAAGACCTAGCATATATCAAAAATGTATTTAACGCAAAACAAAGCCCGCGATGAAGTATAATTCCTCAAATAATATTTATATCGTTTGAAAATAAGACGTTGGGTCAAGTAAAAAAATTTTTTTTGTGTTTCTCTTCTTATCTGGCATTTATTTACTGTAAAAATTGAAATAAGGCTATGAATCTATACGTCAATTGATGAATGGTATTGAAATGAACTAAACAAAGTAATCGATTTGACTGTGATATTTGATTATCACATTTAAAGATATTTCTTGACATGGGAGATATATCCTTCAATTTAAAGCTTACACAGTTCATAAGAAACTACTTATTCGTAGTTGATAGTACAATGATTTTGACACGTTTGGTATGTTGAAACATATGCTACATTAGGTGTACAGTAAACCAATACAAAATCATTGAAATACTATTATATTGGAATAACAAGATTATTTCAAGTACGTTGTAGTACATTAATAGGGGGTAAGGGGTTGTTGGACCGTTAACTCCCTCGGTCACACCTCGGCCGATCGCTACGCAAGCGGCCGGACGTCATTGCAGGGGCTGGAGGCGATGGGTTCAATTATCGCTCAACCTGGCCCCCGGCTCCCGTCCGCCTCGCCGTCCCCCCCCCCCCCCACGACCCGAATCATCTCTTGCGCCCGCCCCCTCTCCTCTGGCCACGTTCCAATTCTCCCCACTCTCTCACCGCCCCACCCTTCACATCCACCCCTCGCCATTACCCTTTACCACGTGTTTTCACACCCATTATATACCCCCACAGCTCAACCCCACCCCTGTCCTTCCTCTGCCCCATCCTCCTCACTCCCGTTCCTCCCCCCCCCCCCGGTTCCCGCTTCTTCTCCGCCTCAACCCTTCCCGTCCACAACGTGGCCCCAGCCGTCTCTGCCTGTCTACCTCAACATCGGTCTCCCGCTGACCGCCTGCTGCTGCGGCTGCTGCTGCTGCTGTGATGGATGGGCGAGGTGCGGTTATCGATAGAAAACTGATGAATCGCACCTTAATTGGCTTTCGAATCGCGAGTCCAGATTCTTTTTTTGTTGCGGGTGCCAATGCTCGCAATTTCCGCTTTGTAACCGAAGCTGTTAAAAAAGAACATCAATGAATGAAAAGAACTTCGACACGAAGCGGGGGCAAGGAACTTGCTAATGGATGTTTGCGTAGTGAAGAAAGGTTTTTTATTGGGCCGTCAGATCTCAAATCGCTAATCAATATTCTGGCTCGTAAATCTGTGTAAACACGATAACGACGTTCTTTACGAAAGAACTTGAATTGAGTTTAAAAAAGGAAATATCCCATTACTTTACTTTGGAAAATTGAGAAACGAGATCTTTGTAATAAGAGAATAACGACAGTATACCTAAAGTCAGAATGCAAATTTGAAATAACTAATGACACACGTAGTCAACATTCATTTAAGGCAGACGCTTGTAAGAAGTAGTGTCGAAAAAAGGTTAACCCTTATAGATTAATTTAATGAAAAGATGTTGCGTAATTTGGACTCTTTGTAAATACAAAAGAAAATTAAAATCTTTTAAAGGAACCACATTATCGTACTTAGAAACTTGTTCGTAATTGAATGTTTTAACACAATCAAGAGCTGAAAGAGATTTTTATAATTTAATATATTTCTAGAAAGTTAACTCGGTCGTTTGCCTTCTTAACTAAGAAAAGTTATTTATGAGACTTAGAGTTTCTGTAATAATTCACTATCGTTGAAGTTGGTGTCATTTTCTAAATTCTAATTTCTAAACGTTCTAAAAGTATATGTTTAGGATATTTGTGATATGTTTAGGCAGTGTGTCAACCATGCAGATTTATGGCCCATGACACAAGGCCCTACTCTGTTGTAGCAAAAATCATCAGAAACGTTCTCTCTCTCTCTCTCTCTCTCTCTCTCTCTCTCTCTCTCTCTTTGTTTATCTCTCTATCTTTCTCTATCTTTCTCTCTCTCTTACTCCTCTGAAAACTATTTAGAATAAGCTGTTTCCGATCTTGGACAGTAATATGTAGAATAATTTTTCTAAACTTATTTGGTATGGAATACGAGCGTACTATGCTGATAGAACAGATACTTACTTCATTTAATATCATCCGAAGCGCGGTATGTTTTTTAAAGATTCCTTCGAAAATATTTCTGCATTGTGTGAGGTCAATCATATTTTCCAGAACTAAAAACTGTATTGACAAGTTCATCCTGAATCAACTTTATTATCTTTTTACATAGCGAAAACGTAAATCAGTCATTAATGTAACCGTAAAACAGTCATTAACTGGCTAAATAAAACCGAGAAGGTTCATTAATATTTTCTTTTACAGTTAATAAGTCAAGCTCCTTGCATGTGCGAGTCATTTGGGTGTAAATCGCGATGTCTGCCGTATTTGGCGATAGTAAAATAGAATTTTAAGGATATGTATATTTCTGTTTGAAAGATTTGTCAAAAAACGACAATACATAAATAATAATGCTCTCGTGCGCTATGGCCTGAGTAGTTTATTTCATGTAGAGAGTCTTCACATTGCAATTTCCTACGAAACTTGAAACCTTTATATACGTTTATTTTTTTATTTTTTAATCCTTGTTCAACTTATTTAGTATTTGAAGGATTTTCATATATACATAATTGATTTTCATACGGAGTTTATACATATGGCAATGATCTTTCCATGTTAATTTTTTGCCAATACGTAATCCTAAATAATTGACTGAAGTTGTAGATGGAAGCCATTATATAGCTTTATTGTTTAAATTAAGGGTATATTTGTTTTAGTCTTTTTAGTGAAAATATTTTTTGGCATTTATTAGAATTAATAGTTATTTTCCATTTTTGAAGCCATTTAGAAAGTATGTTGAAATCAGCTTGTAATTTGTCTCGACCTATTGGTTGGTCTTTATATGATGTAAAAACTGCAGAATCATCCGCAAAGAAAGTTATTTCAGAATTAGTAAGAGTTGGGACAACAGAAATAATTGTATTGAATAAAGTGGACTCCAGCATATATTGAGCGATTGGGAGATATTTCTGTAATAATTTGAACTCTAAAACTGCTAGATGTGAGAAAACTTTTGATAATTTGTTGTAAATACTACAGAAAGCCAATTGGTTGCATTTTGTATTGAAGACCGATGTGCCAGATGCTGTCAAATACTTTTATCTATAACAATAAATAATGAAAGAGTATGTTTTGACTTTTGAAAATTTGATGCTATGTAATATGTTTGTCTTAATAGTTGATGTGCGCTTCGTAACAGTTCGTATATTCTTCGTATCAGCCCCGTAGTGGAGCAACTACCTGTGGCCATTAACTATTGTAATTTGATTAGTTAACTTTTCTATAACTAAAATATTAAACTCTTCAAAACTTGGCACTGTTCACACCGCTCACACGAACGGCACTGATTATATATGTATATTACTATACTTATTATAGTAGATAACAATGGAAATATACATTTTAGGAAGGTTTTTCAGTAAAATTAATTTGAATTCTACAGAAGCTATTTGACAATTTACTTTCTCAATCAGCATGATAAAACTTTTGATGCGTTGCAGAATAATTAATTAATATTATCTCTAATCAAATTAAACATACTCCAATAAATTGTTAAAAATCTACTAATTGTTGATAAATGATCATTTCTTTAGAGTAGTAAGTAAAATAAGTAAGAAACTTTGGAATAACGGTCAGCATATCGACTCGACGTGGAAAATGTTATTTCATAAATTCAATTGCATGAAAAATTTTATAGATTTTTGAATCATTTAATTGTCTTTACTCTTTAAGTGCTGTACTTATAACTGGAATTATTCCGTTGAAAATTCTCGGTGGAATTTTTCAAGATTATTGTTTTTTAAGATAAAATATTTCAAAACACACTTGTGGAAATGTATTTATCTTCTTAAACTTATTAGTCTTTGTAGATTTCGTTTGTCAGTAATTAAATTGTCGTTAAATAAAGTTACAGATAATACGCCAGATGAAAAATAAAGTAAATTTATTTTCATGACATTTCGGACATATTTTTGAATCTGTTACGTTTTATGTTCACTTTGAGTGTGTATTAGAGAAGTAAATTATTACTTATTTTTATTACTACTTAAATTTCAGTCAGAAATTTTATTAAGAGATATCAAACTAGCAATGTTTAAAATTACATTGCGTTACATTCTCTTACAAATAACACACGTTTTGTTTATAAAAAATCTGTATTAATGAAAGTGCTTACTTTTTGAGGAGTAATATTGAATTCAACGGCGTAAGCAGTAACACGCTTTCAGTGTTAATTTCAAAATTCCGGGGAAATAAATAGAATGTAAAATGAAAAATGCGAAACAAAAAGTAATTAATGACATTCCTAAAGATGTGGTCCAATTCATTACAGAACCGCAATATTGACTAATTTACTTTTTTTTCACTTCACTCTCTAATTATTTTTTTCTTTCATCTTGCTCTCTGCACATATCAATTAAAAGTATTAGTAAAGTCATGTTAAAATGGTAAATTGTTAAATTACAGAAAATAGTCCACTAACTAACATGACATTTCTTCGCGGATGATATATCTTCGTGGTTTCATCCGAGATCTTGTGGTAATTAATATTGTAGATGTCTGATAGAGGTAATCAGACCACAATGAATAAAGTAGAAATAATTGATTTAACACTTATTACAACAAAATACGAGTAGTTTCGTGGGGGAGGGGATACTCATGAATTTATTTTATTCCTTTCCCCATCCCAAAAACCATAGAGAAAATGTTTACTCCATGTAAATGAATGGAAAATTACGCTAACTTCAATCTGTACATATTTGAACATGTTACTTCACTGAAATAAATCATTTATATTTTAAAATAAATTATGTTAATTCACCATTTGTTCATGTTCTAGATCAAAATGTGGCCTGTTTTGTTGCACTGAAAATGAGGAAATCCCCCGAAACTAGTTTGGGTGATATGTGCTAAATAGGAAATGAGAAAAAGGTTCAGAATTTCTCGCATTTCTCATTTTATTTCCCATGATAAAATTTTTAGAGTATTTCATATTTAAAGAAAAAATTGACAGTCGCATAACAGAGGTGATCTACGACGGAACTCTCCGTACCTTTTTCCTCTACCTTCTTTTAAGTAAGGAGCTAGTGATTCGTAGTTTACATATTTAAATGTCTAAGTAGTAGTTTCATGTTGCAACGATTATCGAATGCTCACAAAACAATTGGAAAGCATGGCCACTTGCCACCGCTTCGTGGGAGCTCCGGCGTGGGAATAGCCAGGCCTGCCCGTCCACATGTGAAAATCCTGTTTTATTGAAAAGTGTCGTGCTTGAGGAGCAAAAAAGTGAATTCTGAATTAGTTTTCCTTTAAGAACTGCGTGTCCGTGTCTTCGCGCAAAGGACCGGAAGTACTGGAAATGTTTTAAATATTTATGCTCGTGTCCTAGCAGAAACAGGTAAAATTTCGTTTCAAAAATGCACAGAAATATTGTGAAATGTATGTATTATTTAATCTTAAACAATCTATAATATTTTCCTTTAATTAAAATGCAGTTTATTGTGGGGTCCGCCGTCGCCTATTGGTGTTCTCTCGTTACTGGTATGATTTTTTATGTGATGGTTGAATAAATTCAAGGGTTTGTCCTCTTTCGTATTTCGATTCGTTTCTGCTTATTTATTAAAAGTCGTCTGTTCATGTTCCACTCAAGACTCATGTCCTCCGCAAGCCCTTCGGACTTCTCGCTTCCTCCCTATTTCCTATTCGATCGCGGGCCGTCGCCGGATCCTCCTTTATGCAGAGCCCTAGCTGCTGTTTTACTTTTCGTCGCCCCGCCTCTGGCTGCAACGGAGCCCATTCTGCCCCCTCCCCGCCCCCACCACGAGCCTCGGCCGAGAGCTCGCGACGCGACAACCGCGCATCGACAGGCCGCCCTTAAAGCGGAAGGGTCACGGGCGCCCACTCCGTACTCTCCTCTCAGCTATTATTAGAAAACGAGCAATTAAACCAAGAAGCGAGCAACGCACTCTTACCGGCGCAGCGTTGTCACAAATATGTGCATTCGCTTGGCTAATAATATCAGTACAGAATATATGCAATTGACATCCAAATAATTACGGAAATTGCTCACTTTTGAGTTGCGTTTCGTTGTAAGATTTGTTTCGATAGCCTTTCATCGTTTTTCTATTATTCAATAAGCAGTAAATATTTTTTAGGGATAAGACGATATACATGCTGTATATTGTCTAACATACATAACGAGGCATTCTGAGGAGTAACTTATAAATAAAACTGCTGCGAAATTTATTGCAAACGAAAGTGTACTCGGTCTAGGAGTTACTCGTACACCACTACCAACTGAATTTCATAAAACAGCTATATCTTAGCACCTCCAACATCTCGTTCGTCAACTCGCTTCTCAAATGTCGGTTCCGCATTGTTGTGATATTTCTATTAACCTTTGCAGAAATATATCAATATATTGAGAATACAAATTGAATAAAAAGAAAAAAAGCGAGAGTGTAAAAATTTAATTATTTTTGGCATATTCAATAGTAAATTACAATTAAAAATTAAATTAATTTTTTTTATATCATTCATTCAGTTTTTATCGTGGCCCATGGTTGGTATGCCAAATAAAATTATTTCATAATTTCAAGCAGACTTTAGGCAAAAACTACTCGTTTATTACAAAAACTTCTAACTTTAATTTTGTAGCTTTAAAAATTATATTTTGCATTACCCAAAAATTTGACTAAACCATTTTTTTTCTACTCCATTTTTCAAAAAAAATGTACTTAACCTTTTTTTAAAGGGCTTATTTTGTTAAACATCCTTTGCCTGAGGCAAATATTTCTATCTTTGATTTTGTAGTTTAAAATTATTTTTTTTGCAATTTTCAAAAATTTCGGAACTGTCCGGGGCCTGTTGCAAAGTACTCCCAAAATAAAAATACAGATTTTAAAATCTAGGGCTGCGACATTAATCAGAACGATTGGGAAATATCAAATTTGGAGAAAATCGGCTGAACGGTTTATGCGCTAGCGTTGTGCACAGACGAATGGACAGACTGGCAGACAGACAGACGTTTCACCATCAATGGATTTTTTGGTATAATAGACCCACAAAACATGGACTCTGGCTGCATAACGTGTAAGAGGATTTTTTTCTATATTTAGCAACTGAATTCATGCACTTTTTCTTTACTATGGCCCGACAATAAGAGTTTTTGTGCCGAATATTCGGCGTTTTCCGGCGCACGATCACAACGCTTTCTTCTTACGTTAGTAAGTGCGAGAAAGTAAAAAAACTGCAGTTCTGGCTTCGGATTTGGATTTAGCAATTTTACATACATAAAGAAATATGTGTCCACCTTCGAAAAAAATGCAATGCCACGGTGTTTTTTGCGATTAAAAAAGACTCGGGGGGGGGCGCACTTCTAGCTTGAGATTCGGATTTAGCGCGTTGACATACATAGACAAACATGTGTAAAGTCTTTGAGTCTTTTTTATTTTACTTATTTACTACTTTTTTACTTTGTGTGCCTGTGTTAAGGGTTCGGGACGAATCAAAATTGTTATATCATACAACATTGATTAAAATATTGTATTAAAATGTTAAAACTCTCTTCTCCGAAAATGAGTTTGAACAATGGAAGAGGAATTTCAGTATAGGTTACGATAGAGACGGATATTTCTTTGTGTTATGAAATAAACTTCGTTCTGTTTTATTCATATTTTTGTTGAATCATAAACGTTTAAATAATAATTACCATTTAAAAACCTAATTATCGAGTGAACCTTTTCCCCTCACTTCCGTATAACATGAATTCCCCCCCTTCCGTACCAACGTGAAACCGCTCCGCCGCGTCCGGCTCTACCTTTGCTGCGCGCCTAGGTTCCGAGCAGGAGAGCAGACTTTTGTGACGTCACACAGCATGACGTTGGCAAGCACTGGCTTAGATACATCAGTGGAACAAATACTTGGAGAAGTCACCTCTGGAGCTCAAGAATGTACTTGGTTCCTTTGACAAGCACGAATGGGGCCTTAACATGTGCTATTCAAGCAGTAAACGAATGTCACGTAATATTCACAGTCTAACGTGTATACATAATCTATGATCAGGTTCAGCCGTCGAATAGGAAATATTAAAGATATTCTCGAGTACCAGTTTATGCCACAATTCATTATGTATTATTTTAGAATAAAGATTGCATACGCTGCACTCTGATTTTAAATTTACACAACTTTACTTGAATCAATGAATACAACAAAAAAGGGCTGAAAAAAGGACATCTAAGACACATGGAAAAAACAATATAAAAAGCATAAAATATAAAATTCAACAACACACAAAAAATATAGAATACCAAATGGTTGCAGCATACTAATTTAAACTCAAAAGTATGAATATGAACAGAAATATGAACCGTTATTTACATATGTTCACTTCAAAGGCGGTCATTTGCTAAATATTGCCTCTTTTTCTCGTAAGCGAGAAAAAATGACCGAGAATGGGGCCCACGTGTATCTTGTGCAACGAGAAGGCATTCTCGAGAGCGAGGAGGTTGGTAGCCAGGGCCGTGAGGCGGAGGGCCCGGCCATCGGTCTTCTGCCGGCATCAACACGAGCGGTCTTTGACCTTCGACATTGCATCCGGGCGCAGAGCCTGGCGACACGTAGCACTGCGTTGAAAATTTATCGAATTCCTCGGTATAGATTTTGTCCTTTCTAGTAGTGATAAAGAATGGAGAAACGTGCCTAAATGGATCTTCCCACGCATCCCAAACTTCCTTCTTGCATGTCTTTGAATTTATCACGATATAAGATTATTTGCTTAAATTTGATCGTATTTCTAACATTTGCGAATACGATAACACAATTTTTCTATTCGGTACCGTATTTATAATCAAAATGGTATTAAAAAGTGACACTAATCACTAATAGAGATATTAATTCTTCTTAAGCCAGGGAATGTTTGATTCAAAATTAATGATTCACACATGTTTAATTTACACACGTATATTATTTAAGAAATCTAATTAAGAAACATTTTTAATTCAATTAACTTTCATTCAATTTATGTAAATTAATTTATTATTCCGGAGGAGGGAAAGGGACGACACGGCTCTACGCCTACGGCACGGCGCGTACTTCGACAGCGTCCCCGCGTTCGAAATACGAATTTGCGCGTGAGTCCTCTCTCAGGTCAGTTGGAGCTCGATTAAGGACACGAAGACAAGGTTTTCTTCTATCGAATCAACAACTATATTTTCGTATTTTAACTTTTCTACATTTGTAATTGTGGGTAATTTTCATTAACAAACAAAACATCGAAAACTTAAACCTCCAAGCACAAAACATTGATGATTAAAATAATAGACTTTAATACAGTTTTGCTCTATCTCAGCCGTTTTGTAATTATTTTTTTATTTTATTTCATTTTTATACTTCTCTTGTGTACCGACGATGTGTAATACTTTAATATTATGAAAGTATAAGGAACTTTTGATTATTGCACTAGAGAGCAATCATTCTATTCAATTTAAATCAATAAATTAGTGCAATCCTTGCACTTTTACTCACGAGCCTCTTCCGATTCGTGGCTGGCTCGGACTGCTTACGCGAATACTCCGCCCCTACGAGATACGGGAATCTCGTGACCGGCGGCCCTCCTTACCTCCGGAGAAAGAGAATCTCTTTCGCCAGTGCACCCTCTCGGCCTTGGCTGGGCGTTCCTCCTCCCGACCCTTTTCCAGTCTTGGGCCCGCGAGAATGACTCGCAGCTCGGGCGGGATACCAGAGAGACTGAATGCAGTTTTGCCGGCTCTAGTTCACTCTATAATTAATGTGATTGAACTGGCATTTGTTTAATCAGTAGTTTGAAATGCACATTTATCTTTTTTTAAATAATTTCTTTAAAGGTATAGTTGTATTTTATAACTATAACAAAAGAATTAGCTTTATGTGCACTGAAACAAACTTAAACATCCATATGTCCATGAATGAAAAAAGAAAACATTGTGTTAACTGTTCACAGAATAGTTATTAGATCTTTCTCAAATTTTACTTTTAGGGGTACACTGTCATTTTACAGGTTTTCGTAACACCTGGTTTAGCTAATGGCGTTCACGTTTCCCTGGAAATAATCTAAGGTAAAATAATCTTAGAAATAACTTCCGGTAAAATAAACTGCTATACCAGTTTCAAAAATAGCGGCTCTGGGTTTCTACTTCTACATTTACGCTTTTTGTCTCTGCGCGAATAGCCTGCAAAATAGACAAACGTAAGCACTTTTAGGGTGTGAAATAAACCTCATCAGGGGCCTTGTTGTCCGTCGTTTCTTGGCTGCGTGGCGATCGCTTGGCTTCTCGAGCGAGGTCACGGAGTATCGACAATAGTCGATACGAGAATACAACGCTGCATGCGTACGATGGTAGCATTTGCCTTCACTCTTTTGATGAATGGACTTTTCCTCTTGCAGTAGCTAAATCAAATACAATTCTCTCTCGGTCAGTACATATCTATCGGAATGAGAACGGGTGAAACAAAAATTCCAGATGAAATCAATTTAAGCAAAATGAAAAATAAAAACCTGCAAAGAAACACGATCTGTATTCGTTTCAAATACCCGAAAGCGAGTTCAGCAGTACGCGTACCTTGTGTTGCTGAAATTTAAATACTAATCACATTTTAAAAATGTCATGATTATTTTAAGAACCAGTCAGTTTAGAAAATTCCTGTTACACCTTTTCGAGCTTCTTGTAATTGATTCTAGAACAACCACTGTACATTTCCCACTTCTGGTTGATCCGTCTCTTTAGACGTTCGGTGACGAAATGCTCGAATCTTTCTCAGATACTCTGATTTATTTATAGTGGCGCCACACGAAGGTCACGAGCTGGAAAGAGTCATTCAATTCGTAGCTTCAATACCAAAAATTTGGATCTTAATGAAGCTCCCAATTGGATGACAATATCTCCCTCTTCGTCCAGCTCTTGGTCTTGAGGAGCCACTATGTATAAATCGGATGTATAGTTTAAGCGAAATTGTGTTGAAAGGGCTTGAGAATGTCATTATTGAGGGTCTCCGCTCCGGTGAGAAATCTCCGCTCCGGTGAGAACACTTCGTGCAGAGCTCTGTATCTGTCTCGTGCTGAATTAAAGCGGTGGTCCTGGCGCGAATTGCCACGAAATCCAAGCGACGGGATGTAATTTGGCGAGCGGTTGCAAGACAGGGAGACTGTTGAGAAGCAATGAGTTTCAGTGTCTTCTTATTTACAAGATGGACCTACTTTCAAACGAAACGAAACAAGTCTCTTTTTTTAGGTTTTGGTATATTGACAAATCTTCACCTACCCATAAACCATACCTGTATTATAGTATCCCAGGTCTCTTAAAAAATCGCGAAAAGCAAGCAATTTTTCTATTTATAATCGTAATCAAGATTGTACCCAGCAATATTCAAGCGTTAGTTTGGATAACCTTGTAGAGGAATCTGTGTACTCGACGACCGTTAAAGCGCAAGCGAGGCACTCGAGATGAGTCTCTGCGCATGCGCAGCATGGCCCCTTTCCCTCACTCTCCCGCTCCAGCTCAAGGGAACTTGCGAGACGCGTGCCCGTCGCTGCGCCATGCCGCTCGCTCCGTTTACGAGTCGATGGCCCGAACCTCACCCCTCGCCCCTCCACGATGCTCCGGACGGGCGCGGAGGGCGTTGCGAAAATAGAAAATCCCCGACTGCGATGGACGAGAATTGTGACTTGGATAAGTAAAGAGGCCCACCCGCATCGTACTCACTACTCAGCTGCAGAGGCTTCATCAGCATTTTCAGAGTGACAGAGGCCACTAGAAAAATTTCAACTCTGGAACATTCGAGACGCCGGCAGTGCTTGGTCAAACCAGTGCTTGGCAAACTTAAATGCGCAATTGGTTTTGACCATTCACAGTGCGTAATCCCAAGGCAGGGAGAGCAAAGGACGAGACATGGGGAAGCGGAATGCAGAGAGAAGAGATGCGCCGCGACTGCCGAGTCGAGCGGATCGCGCAGAGAAAGATCGCGTTCGTACGCAGTGTGGCTGTGCTATTCGGGACTTGTGATTTTTCACCGAATTGGAAATGGACACGATAAAATCGGGTCGCCAGGTGTGTGAGCCGCCATTAGCCACCCATTGTTCTAATTTTGATAGCCAGGCGTGTTGCCTTACGCCATCATATGGCAATTCCCGTTATTCACGAAACGAAGTTACGTGAATTATTTAAAACATGCCGTCTCACTGAAACGCAGTTAGATGAAGTGTTCAATAATGATCGGTGTGAGCTGTGGATCTAGATTTGACCTTGCACCTCGGTCTGCGGCGAATGGCCGAAGTTATTGTGTTTCTGTCAAAAGCGCCCCCCCCCCCTTGTATCCGTCTGGGAAGCCGCGGAGCCCAGACCTGTCTCTCCCCCAGTAGAAATAGCTGACGGGTCAACTACCGCCGCCGCCGCCCACGAATGCGATCAAGTCTTCCGGAATTAAACCATGCAAATGTTTAACAATCGCTCTTCAAGTGACTTAGGGAACCAAAATATTCTTGGTCACTCCTGAATGAACAGGAAAGTTTTAAAAGAATTTATGTATGATTTGGCGAAGCCGCGCTATTGCCCTTTAATTTTCTTTAGACCTAAATTTAACACCTTAGTTATACATTCATTTTAATAGTAACCCAGATAATGAGCTCATAGAAATTCACAGTTTTGTAACTTTCTCTGATTAAAATAATATATAATTTTTAAAGTTCTAACTGATATAAGAATTTTTGGTAAATTTTCAACAACGCTCTACAATACTCCTTTGAAAGAAAGTATTCCGCTGGAGCTGAGCTATCTGACACACCAACAAGGCGTCGACATCACCGATAGCTGTCCCAAGTGAGGGACAGATACATATTATAATTAAATAAACCAACCAACATCACCATACATCTTTACTTTGGGGTCAGTGTTTCATAATATAGACATTTTGGACCATTTTATATCGTTTATTATAAATGTTTTTGCTTGGAGATGATTTTGAGTCTTAAGAAAAATGTTGTGATAAGACTCAAATACTTCAATTTCATTTTCAAAGTTTTAATCAGAAATAAAATATTTCATTATTTTCAAACCCTCTATTTAGATTTTCTTAATATATGTGCTTATCCTTCCCTGATTTATTTTTTGATATACCCTATATCTAAAAGCATATTTTTAAAGGTTTTAGTGTTTGCTACGGGTTTAGTTTTTATCTACGCTATCTGCTGGATATAGTATAGTAAAGATATTAATCTAGATACACAATATTCCTGATTTCCTTTTCACCCATGAACACGTACGTACATAAGGAACATCAATGACCCATCAATCCAATTTTGACTGTAATTATTTTCCAATTGAGCGGAACTCAGAAACTCGATTCAAAAAATCGTTATTTGATTATCGATAATCACGTTACCATCTATCAGAAAGGAAACAGAATTTGACCGCATTTGCCAACGTAATTTTGCGAAATTACTGCGAATGTTTAATGCAAGTACACGAGTGTTATGCACAGCTATTTCATAATTGGCTTAGAGAGACCCACGTAATGAAACATGAAGCACAATAACAGCTAAGTGGGATGAACAACGCTTGACTAATACGACTCGAATTACTCCATTTTGAAGATCGCCTTCAGTATTTAAATTGGCATTAATTAGTTACAGATTACGATAGAGGTTTTCAAAAACAAATCGAAACGGAATTTGAAATGCATTCAAATATCTCATATAACAAATACAAACATTAAAGTTATGATTTTGTGAAGGGTTCGTGTTCATACACATATGGTTCCCTTTAGATCTACAGGATGTAGTCCATGATATCTTTCTAGAGTTTAATAACTTCCATCCTACACTGAATTGCACTATTGAAAAAGAAATAGATAAGAAAATATTTTTTTTTAGATGTTACTATCATTAGGAATGACCATCATATCAAAACAAATTGGTTCAGAAAACCGACATTTGCACGCGAAGTGTTTAATTACAACTCTTCCAATAGTTTGAAGACCAAAATTATAATTATTCATAATCTAGTGGATTAGTCACGTTTGCTGATAAGGAATTCCATACCTTTAACTTACAAATAGTTCAAGCTATATTATGGAACAACAATTATTATAATGCCGTTATTGATAAATCTGTCTTTAAGAGAATGAAGCTTTTTGAGTCACATTTCAAACCAATGTCAAAAGATGAAAATACTTCTGAGAATAAATGTTTATCATTTCCATTTGTTCTCCCAATTAATTACAAATTAGAACAGATTTTTCAAGAGAAGTACTAGTGCACATTAATGAATAAAGCCCATAATAAGCAGACTGTGGTCAAGAATATAAAATACTATAATTCTCCTTTGAATAATGCTAATGTTGTAAAAGGTATTGGATGCAATGATTGATATCAAATATATTTAGGCCAAACTAGTTGGAAAATTCTAACTAGAATGAAAGTACATGACACATCAGGGAGACTCCTCAAAGACAAAACTCTGTATCCAATTATCGGATAAAGTTAAACCATTTTTTCAATTTTCAAAATTTTTGATATTCAGACCCGGAGATATCCACGATTAGTTTCCGAAACTTTACAGATTAAAATAAATAATTCTATACTGCTTCTATAAATAAACTATTCGATACTACTGCTAATCTTTTTACTACAATTTATGATGCATTGCTTTATAGATGTCGAACATTGAAAAAATAGTAATTAGAAATATTAAAATATAATAATAAAATAGTAAAATAGAATAATTAGAAATTAAGTAATTAGTAAGCAATGAATTTAGCACTTACATTAAAAAGTTTATGTTTCTATATTCTTCCAAGCAATAGAAGACTACAGAAAATACAGAAAACATTGTGATATAAATAACATTGATTACTTTTCTTATAGAGATTCAACAAAACGAGTACATTCCTACTTCGTTTACCAACAAAAAACTTAAGTTAGAATTAGGTCAAACATTCTCAGTAAATATCGTTTACAGACTTTTTAAAGAAAAGAGAAGCATTGGAAATGTGTGATGTGGAACTCACTGACAGTGATCAAAGTAAAGATATAATTAAATTAACAAAATTATTCAATAAAGTTGTAACGGTTCTCGGTGGTGAATTAAAAACACACAGGTAATATTTAACAAATGCGTTTATTTCCTTAACAATGCTACACTAAAATACTTGATTTATTTACGGATAGGTTACACAGTCCTTGTGTTCTTCACTTGGTTATTTTCCTTACACACAACTCTGTTCTCTTCTATCTATCTATCTCTATCTATCTATCTATCTCTCTGAGCGCGGTGGCGTAAAGATACTAGGGCCCTTGATACTACATAAAATCATCATCAACGCGCGTCTATGTGTGCCAGCATATGCACATTCCCATCATGATATGCCATATATTCTTCTAGGAAGTTCAAGCAATACGTTGACAATGTTTTATTGCAATTATATGAACTGTACGGCAGCGTATTAAGCACGATCAAACAAACAAACATTGTCTATTATATATAAAATTGAGTTTTATACCTGTAACATTTCATAAAAATAATTTACATTTTTATTTATAAAAGTGCACAGTGTAAATAGTAAAAATGAAAGTCATGAGAAGATGAAACAAAAACATTACATAGACATACTTTACAAAAAATATTTCGAAAATATAAATCTTATACTAATAACTAATATAATAAAAATATATTAGCCAGGAAAGGACCAAAAGTGAATGAATAGGCGGTAGATAATTCTAAAATGTTTTTGCGATAAAAGTGAAAACTTAAAGCGTTTTCTCGCGAGAGAAAAAAGTCGCACATGCACCGCAATTGTCAGATTGTTCATTTAGCAGAAGTGATTACAAAGGCGCACGGATTCAGGGATTAGTCATGTGGGAAATTATTGCTAAAACGCTCTAGGAGTGTATTTGAAAATGTTAATGCCTCTAAAATAAATACAGAATTGCTATATTCTAACTGCGCGAGTTTCTCCATCATTGGTTTAATTCTGAACAAGAATCCTTTTTTAAATGAAAAATAATATGAAAACTGGAGATGACTCAACATTTAATATCGTGCTCCAATATTACGGCCAAATTATTGTATTCCAAGTTCAGTTATATCTGTCATTAACTCTCACATAGTTTATGAAATGGAATTTCAAGATCGCATCATGAAACGGGATCGGAATGTCCGCTTTGATTACGCTCCAGGAACTTGGCGGCGATCCCTTACAGAGCTATGCTATACGCTTTTCCGCTCTCTCTCATAATAGGCATCATCAAAGGGACGGCAGTTCTCTCAAATATCATGGTCAGACTAAGAAATAAATTAGAAGATTTAAAGACTATAATACACGGGATAATTTGAAACACTTAACATTTTTTAAATCAACATGTCACCTATCCTTAAGAATGGGCTTGGAAAGTAGTGTAGAGTTCTGATAAAATGGCAACCTGTCATGGCGCCTTGTCAAAGTAACGTTCTGCAACCCGCTTGACACTACTGTAAAACCCAACAGTATACCCCAGGATCATGCGTACCAACTAGCATAGCGTAATGCCACCAGGGGGTATTTACATTTTAATATCTCTTGTTTGTGCTATGAAAATTCATATAAAAGAATGAATACTTTAAACATTATGCAGTTGCCTGGTTTGTCTATCCTCAGGCACAGAAGCTTACGTCAAAAAGTATCTATAGAAGTAGTTTTCATACTGTTTCATATCATTATATCGCTGTAATGATGAGCTTGTTAAGTATGCTGTGATCAGTTGCTGCTCCTTTATCTGTTTTATATTTATATGCAACGTTTTTTGAAATATCATGATTCATTAGACAAGTAATATTTATTGCAGTTGCTTAGTTGATTTCATTCACGAAACGGTCGGAGCAAATACCGCTCGAACTTCGAAACTTCGCAGGTAGACTCCGTCCCTGCTTTGCGAATTTCGTTGACACAAAACAACAACACTTTTTCGATATCTATGAACAACAATTTCTGAAATCTGACTACATGACATGTTAGAGGGAATTATTTACTACATTTTAGAACATTATTTATCAACTTTTCTGTATCAGAGCCCCATTATACTGTTTTTTGTCAAAAAATCTGCATTTTGGCCGTAGAATTAGATATTTTTCTCTATACTACGTATGTTGAGGCTGCGAAATTCTCGTAGAAATAGTTGGGAGAGCAATTAGTAGAAGCTGCAACGAAACATTGCCTCTTCCATCAGTAGTTGTTATCAGACAAGAGTGTTCTGGAAAAGAGACGACACATAAATGACAAGGATTGTTACTTGTGAGGAATGTGTTACTTTGGAGAAAGAATTAACGAGTATTGAAGAGATTGTCACAGTTACCTTTGTCCAGACGAAAGAAACCGTTTCTTTGCGATTTCGTCCTTTTTACTTCATGTTACAACTGCATCCAGTGCCTGGCACACTCTGAATCGAACCTTGAAGGCGTTCAAAACATTTTTACTAAGCTTTCTGCACTTCGCCTCTGATGACAATGTGAGCTGGCGTCAGAGGTAGAAACCGGCGAGTTCCCCGTATTTTGACAATGGTAATTTTACGCGGTGCTGTCCAGGAGCTGATGCGATCTTTCTGTGGCGCTCCAAAATAACAGGAAGCAGTTGACAATATACGTCAAGGCACTTTGTACGAAAGAAGTGAGTATTTGGTCAACAGGGAAGAAATTCGCGCGGCTTTTTTTTTAAGTAAAATTCAAATTTCCAAAGCGCCAAATTTGAAATGTATGATCCTTTCCTCTGAAACGTCTTCAAAGAACATCAAAAGTGCCCAATTAAAAAACAAGGCGCCAAATTTGAAGTAATTTGGCGGTGAATGTGCCAACATTATTCCCACCCCCGAAAGACATCGAACCGGGTTAAGAGGCGTACTGCCAGGACGCCGTAGAATCAACTATCATTTCGGCGCGCAATAAATTGTGCCACCCTGCTTTGATTTATTGGCTTTGAGCATCTTTGACCAAGTCGCGAGTTGCAGGGGGTTTATAGTTGCCAGCCCTGACTCCGATGAATACTCACACGATCGGCCGGAATGGAGCGAGAAAGAAATGACTGGACGAGGGAGTAGAATGCGTTTGCGTGAAATCGAATGCTTATTTGCTTGGTATCAAAAGGCGAGATTAGAGAAACCTTGATATATAAGGAGTCGGTGTTCCCATGACCGTGTGTAAAATAAGGAATTAATAAATGGGGCACCGGGCGTAGCCTTGGCAATTCGATTGGGAGAAAAAACAAACAGTAAACAGACTAAGACTAAGCAACAAACACGATCGTCGTGCGAACGTATGACACAAATACCATCTCCGCCCGTGCCATTCCGCCCATACGACGGTGAGAATTCGAAAATAAAATGAGAGATAATATAAGAAAAAACAATGAATTAAGATATAATTACTAGAGCTCGTATCACTGAGCTAATTTATGAGTCTAAAATTCAAAACAAAACAAAAATTGTTTGCCGTTGTGAACTTCCAAAACGCAGAAGAGAGAAGATGAAAATTAAAATTGAAAATAAGTAAAAAAATATTAATCGATGCTTCAGTGCGCCATAAACAAAAACGGGTCGACTTTCTGAGCGATTTATGTCGACAATACGAATGATGAGTCAAAAAGAAAGGAACGAACCCAGTACCTTGTGCTGTAGTCAATGCATTTTGGTACATCGGTTTCTTTCATTAATATCAAGTGTATATACAAACTAGTCAGATCGCGATCACTTTCTTCTTGTAGCCGGGCAGGATGCTGTAAACATTTTAAAACGACTAGTTTTTTGTCAGGATGGCGATTACGAACACAAGTTGCGCAAATATCAGATAGGACGATATGATGAGAACTTCTTGGTTTGTTGATTTTGTAGTTGGTGTGTGCGTCTATTACAATTTAACTTCTGTCGTCACCACTCCTGTTCCACAAGCCAGGACGACTAGAGCATGTTATTTTGAAAGGTACTCAATTCTGACGTTTTCTTGACTGGATATTTAAGAATCCTACCAGCAGATAACGATAAGCCTAATTTTTATTAAAATGATTCGGAGTATCATTTTAACTCCGAGAGAAGAGTCATAGACGCCCCTGTGGGGTGAGTGGCAAAATTCAAATTAGCATTGTAAACAGTGTTTTGGCAAATTCTGTCTTGATTTTACGAAACAAAGAAGAAAAGAAATGATAAATAGAAAATCGTGGGTGGCTCGGGTCCTCTCAGGTCCCCGGGAGTGCCAAGGCCTATGGTAATATCTAAGAATCGACATTGTCTCCTGAGGGATCTCTAAGATCTGTGTAAGTTTATACAGCAATTCAGAAACTAAAATACAATTTTGTCTAAGAGAGCGTTCTGTCAGACCATTACGAAATGGAAAGCGTGGAGGGCAGAACCGCCATTCTACTCCGTGTACAGCGAGGAAACTTTTTGATAGTGTTCCTGCGGTGTGTTAAAATCTTTGATAGCTCAGCCAACTGGTGTGATAATTTCAGGTAGTTCCTGTGGGACCGAATCCTTTCAGAGCCGCTATAAATTTGCTTGTGGTCAGGTTCTCCACTATGACTAAGTGGACATCCCTAGTGGTATGTCAGACCACGACTAAAGATTTATAACGTGCTCTGCATCTACTAATGATTTGCTTTGTTACAAATGGTCTGCATTAGCTTGTAATAAGAATTGAGCTTTTGATAGGTTCTGATACGATAGACTCCTCCTCAGCACAAGAGGTTGTAAGAATAGTTTGTGAATGAAGTAATAGTTACACGTTATCTCGATAAATGATTCTAAGGTAGCCTTTGCGGGACCCCTTTCCGAGCCATTATAAATTCGTTGGTGAGGAAAAATCTATTGGACGGCTGGTTTGATGGGTAATTTTGCGGCGTTTCTGCGATCAGTACTGGGCGAACTCCGAAGCAATACCTTAACAAACGATCCTCGGTCCGTTCGTGATATTTGTTTCCTCTTCCCACTCATAACCTCAACCTTTACTTTCGCTCACATGCACTACACTACCACATCGGGAGCTTCAAACGTGTCCCGGGAGGAACACTACCCATCTGGGCGAGATACCTAAATGGTGGAATTTTCTGCAAGCGAACGTAAATGTGGGCGCCGGACCACACCATCCAGTGGACAGGCTTACTGCCATCTCCCAGAGTAGAGCATCGAGTTGGGTAAAACATGATCGGGATTCATCGCCGATGCAACTGACGTCTATAGAAATGCGTCAAGAATTTCTCTCGCGACGGAGCGCGTGTGAGTACGCCCGGCGTTGAGTGGGAACGCTTTTTCGAGAGTGAATACCAGGGGGGGTGAACCGGTTTGTTCGCCGCAACCCGAAACGCTTCGCAGGAATTGTTTACTTCACGCAAGCAAACACTGAATTTTCAATGTGGCGCCTCAACCTGCTTCCGGTCAGAACAACCAACTTTTGAAACTATCAATTCGTCCACTCCCAGTTGATAGAATTCATACAGTTGCTTGTTGACGTCTGTCGGGGTCAGGCTCTCTTCCGTGGGAGTCTTTTTTGTTATGCGATGTTCCTTATGCCTCATCGTTCGTGAGAGTGAAAAATTTTATTTGTAAACAAGTGTGAGCTCAGTGTACAACTAATTAAAATAATCAATGTGTTCGTGTTCACTAATTATGCTTGCATCTCTTTTAATTATTTAATTAACAGTCTAACTTTAAAATAGCTCAATATAATGAAACAGTGCAAGTAAGAAATTAACTGCATAAATTAAAAATATGAATTGATTAAAACTAAAATAAATCTAAATATCTAATCAGCAGACTAAATAATAGCTGCGGAAAGTTATCTAAAAATAAGGAATTTCACTGAAAGCACTATAAGACGTGAAATAATTAAAATAAAACAAATAAATGAGAATAATGGTGCAAATCACTTGAAATAATGGCAATCGATCACAATGTAGATGCACGGTTTAAATGTTGGCCCAATCTCGGGACGTCATCTTATTTCTTGCAAACAAAATTATAACAAGTCACTATTCGCTTTATCACGATATATGTCGGGTAATTCTTGTAATATTGGCATAAACAATTGCCAACACAAAAAGAAATGAAAATATCCTATGTTGCTTTTCAGTACATATGTCCATGCGACAGTAACATTTTTCATAAGTTGCATTTTAGTCCTTACGGTGACAAGAACAATAGCGCCGCAGATGAGGCGTTAGTTCCTGTGTTAGCCGCCCCAAGCATTCCGCGCCACTTCTCGCGATAAGTAGGTACTAGCGGTGCCCCCTCCATGAGGGCTGCCCCGTCCGGATGCGTCTTCGGAAAAAACAACCATACCTCCGTCAAGCTGAACCCCCACTTATTCGAAATTCAAAATTAACTAGCCTATAATTATGTACTAATTATGTACTAATTTTCTACCACAATTAAAAATTTTGTACTCAACTATAAACAATGAAAACACCACATCCAAAAGTGGGGGTGCTAGCTTGACGTTAAGTTAGCACCCCCACTTCTCATAAATTCAAAATCAACTAGCCTAACATTATCTACTAATTATGTACTAATTTTCTACCACAATTAAAAATTCTGTACTCAACTATAAACAATTAAAAACCGGGTGCCAATGAAGCACTTTTCACGCATATTTTCTGATTTTTTAAAACATATTTAGAGTTAAATTTTTAAGTTGAAATCAATAATGCAGATTAACATCATAGTGAACTTTTACATGTAATAATTTAAAAATTTTATCTAGTCCCGCAACTGAGATATTACAGTCTAAAAACACAAAAAATTGAGAGCGGCTCTAAACAGAAGTGTCCGCCACTGCATCCCCCTTCGCTGAAATTTCAATTTAACTAATCTATATTCTTCTAACATATATGTACTATTACTACAACAAAATAAATAATTTCGTACTCAACTATAAACAACTGAAAAACCGGTGCCAATAAAGCACTTTTCACGTGAATTTCACGATTTTTTTAAAACACGTTTTAAGTCAAATTTCAAAGTTGAAATTCATAACGCAATTTAACAATATAGTGAACTTTTACATCTAATAATTTCAAAATGTTTTCTAGTCCCGCAACTGAGATATTACAGTCTAAAAACACGAAAAATTGCGAGCGGCTCTAAACAAAAGTGTCCGCCACTGCATCCCCCTTCGCAGAAATTTCAATTTAACTAATCTATATTATATATGCGTTAATTTCTCATTTTTTAAAACTCGTTTTCAGTCAAAATTCAATGTTGAAATTTAGACTGCACTTTGGTACTATGGTTGTGTTTTAGGTATAATAATTTAATATTATTTTTTTATTATAAATAAAAAATTGCAGTTTTTCATTTTATTATGAGTGAAATCTCAAATAGATATGCTATGAACACCTGTTATTTAACCTAAAGTATCTGCAATGTCATATGTTTATGGTTAGCAAAAATTAAGGATGCAACTTTATTTGTTCTTCAGCAATTACTCTAATATAAAAGAAAATTCTCCATTCACTTTCAATACATTTTGCCTCAAATATTTTATGTATAAAAACTTTCAAGGTCGACAATTATTCCTTTGATTTATTGGACTGAGGTAAACATATCCAGTGCTGTTTTGTTTAAAAATCTACGCCAATTTTAAAGCAAAGTATTAGTAAAGCAGAGTATTAATAGCGGGCTCCTGGCAATCCCATCGCTGCTATGATCAACCCGGCTACTTCCAATGCTAAAGAGAAATTATAATATTCTTATTGCTATTCAGGAAAAGTGTGTCATTGTTCCTCCAAAAACGATTTTCCTTTTCCCAGGTACTCAAATAGAATATCAAGTGAAAGCATGTAGTATTAGTAGGCTTCTTCCTGCAATTCTGTCACTGCAATTATCTGACGGGCTACTTCCTATAAAGAAAGAAAAAAATATGATATTATGATATTGTGAATACTATTTTTTATATGTGTGTTCTCGTTTCGAAAGATATATTTTCTTTTGACAAGGCACGGAAATGGAATTACAAGCCAAAGCGTGTATTAATAGGCGGCTCTTTGCAATGCAGTCGATGCATGGATCTATCGGGCTACTTCCTATGAAGAAGGAAAAATTATTATATTGTGAATACTAGTCGTTAAAAATGTGTTTTTGATTGCTTCAAAAGAAATTTCATTTGTCCAGGCACAGAAATAGATTTACAAGCCGAAGAGTGTATACGTATGTGTTTGTACTCATGGCGGACGCTGCAATGATAGTTCAGGCCGATTTATGAGCTGAAGGAAAAATATTATATTGTCAACAATATATTGGGAAAGTGTTCCTGATACTCGTACACACATGGTTTGGTCTTTCCCGGTGTGTTTTTAGGTGTTCCCTGTTCTGCAAATGTAGGAATGACGTTCGGGTACCTGCTTCGCTGCAGTAAAGATTTTGATACTATTGTTAATATTAGGTAAGTATGAGCCATTTATTGTTCACATCCAAATTTTATATGCATGTCCATTTCAGTCTCTACAGAAATGGAAGTACAAAATGAAATCTTTTTTGCTAGCATGTATAGAAGCTCAGCTTTTGTATTTGTGTGCTGCTTCAATTATTACTTCCCCATACCATATACGATTTATTATTATTAATTATCTTTTGTATCAGCCTGTCACGTACGAATTAAAATTATCAATAAAAGACATTTGTAATAAGAAACAGAAATTTGACCGACCTAATTTTGAGGCAGTGAGTACGTATGAGTTACATGTTACTTTTAATGCTGTTATAAGGTAAAGTCTAAAATACATAATAATGTTGTTCTGATCTTGACAAGTGACATCTTAAAAAATTTCAATGTATCCATTTATTTTTCATATACTTGTCAAAGGTTTCTCGCATATTTAAGTAGTTTAGTTTTCTCATATTTTAATTCGAAATTTTGTATACACCGTTTTCCCCAATTTTAACCATCTTTTAAGTCTTTTGTCTAAGTCATACAACGCAGAGAATTAAAAATCGATAGTGTGACTTAGAAGTGAGTGGCACCCACACCTTTTCAGAAGAAAGTGTTTCTATGTACATCTTGATACCTATAATATTATGTTTTACAACTTATACTTTTTTCAAATGCAGTGCAGACTTGATAAATATCGAAACAGTTAATACATACTTACCGTACGCGATTACGCGATATACGCGATTACCGTACGAACTCTCGGGAGGGAAACCGACTTTGCGAATACAATTTTTTTTATCGCACTTTCTACACAAGAAGACCAAGTATTGTTCTTCATTCATACATCAAAAACCCAAACCGTCGATTATCCAGATTTGATTGTGGTGAATTGAAACAAATTGCATGAAGTGAATACTGGCTCTTTATTATATGTAGAGTTGTTTAAATGCGTCTACAGGACTTCATATTTTTTAAGTACTGTTCAAGCTATACTCTTGTATCCCTCTGAATAATTAATAAATGAGTTTTGTAAGTATTTTCAAGTTTATTACGTCTTCAGTCCAATTTATTATTTTCTTTTTTATTCCAGGCAGTTTTATAATCCTACGATGATTCGATTCTTAAGATGTGTGTCAAGCTGGCACAACCCATACAAGCACAATCACATGAAACCAATTGGAGAATTTAGTGCCGAGTTTTCCCCCAAAATTAAATATATTTTTCGTTTAGCTAACCTAATATGCTCATTATTTTCATGAAAAATCGTTGGTTATCACTATGCTTCAGGCATACGTGCAATTAAAACTTTACCGTGAAATAAAAAGTCCAGAACAGCCAGTGAGAACTCAGAGACCTTTTTGAAATCGTATCCAATATTTTTAATGTCATTATGTTCTTCCTACTTTTTATTATACGTGTTAGTATGATTGGCATGGTAGAAAAACCCTCAAGCTGCTATGATAACTTTTTTCTCCGTAGAAGACATAAACTGTAACAGTAATAAATGTAATTTTGGAGAAATAAATTAGTACGTGCGTACTAAGTTTCTCCAATTGTACTGTAGTTACAAGTAGTACTGACATAATGCTCAGACGGTATAGAGGGAGGGATAGCGAAAACTCGATTGACGGCAAATCGTATGTCTGCCCGTCTGTCTGTGAACAATGCTGGCGGTTAAACCCTTCAATCGATTTTCTCCAAAATTCATATTCCCCAATCCATGTAGCTTGTGTCTCGGAGTCTTAAATTAAAAAGCAGTAGTTTGATTTCGGGAAGTAACTTACATCAAGCCCTTGGGACATTTTCAAAATTTTCCAAAAAATGGCTTCATTGTTTTTTTTTTACAATTTATCGCTGCTGGCATTCTGTGTTGAACGATTTTCCGATGCGAAGGCCGCCCGCGCGCCAAATGCCACCTATGCAGTTCACAAAAAGACTTGGGGGCGTTGTGTTGTAAAACCCAGACTCGCCCCTTGCCCCCCTTCGTCCCGCCCGCCGTGCCGAGCCTGCCGGCCCGCCAGTCGTCGCTGCCGCCGCCCCCGCCGCAACCACAGGCGGGCCGCCGCCGTCCCAGAAGGAGCCCAGGGTCCCAGGATGTCGCGGCCAGGGTGGCGAAATCTCTCCCACCTTCAGGTCGCTGACCGCACCCCCACACGCGGCGGAGAGCCGCCCTGGTCCCCCGGCAGCCAACGCGGTCGGCCCCCACCCCTCGTAACAAAGGCGGTGAGATCACAGAAGGTGTCAAACCGTCCCTGTCAACAACCGCCGTCGACGGACGCGCCCACTCACGCTCACATTCGGTCAGTTGTGCCCTCAAGAGGAGTTTATTAAAAACGCCTCATTGAAGACATATAAAAAAGTTGAAAAAATTGCGAAATGTGACGCGCCGTAGATCCCAAACTATTAGAGATACAGCCGTGAGATTTGCACACGAAATTATAAGTACAATATTCTTCGATTTGAACATAATACGAAATCTCTAAGTACTAAGGAACATGTTCAACATCAAAAAGTTTACATTAAATATTTCATACAAACCACGTTCGTTTCGAACGATTTCGAGAATTCCGGAAAAACTGAGCATCTGATGGGAAAATTATTATCACCAGTGTATTCTCCATTATATTTCGTGCTAGGACTCTGCTTTCTGGAAAAATCCGGCGCATGTCGAAATTCGCAAAATTTGACAGGTCAAGGGTCGTTAAATCTTTACATCTTTCTAGACAAAAATAACTGCCCATATCTCAAAAACTATGCACAATATTTCAATTTTTGTGCTTTAAACTCGTTCAAAATTTCATATAGTTTGAGAAAATGCCGTTATTTGCCACATTCGGATGTAAAATCCTCTAGAGGAGTTTATAAAATAAAACGTCGTTTGAAGAGATATCAAAAATGTTGAATATTATATGTTGAATATTATATGTTGAATTTGAAATGTTTTATTATATTTAGATATTCTGCATCGGTTCAAAATGTTTAAATTTCAGTATCAAATAGTTCTTAATTAGAACACGATTTTGGTATATGTAGATTTTTGTTTCTTGCGTCTTTATTGCGTGCTAATTGAACATTAAGTTAGCGTACCCACTTTGGTGTTGAATATTTTGATGTTGTGCATCGGTAGAAAATTTTTAAATTTGAGTATAAATTAGTCATTAATTAGAACAAAATTCTGGAATACTGTTTTTTCAATTTTGTGATAAGTGGGTATGCTAACGTTACGGACATGCGAACAAACTGTCGATAGAGTTTGCTTCCCTTTTTACTTTCCCGTATACATACGTATATATGGAGTAATATACGTAGTATAGGAGGAGCTATATAATGCGGCGCGATAAAAAGGTAGACTTTCGACAGATAAAAAATTCATTGTCGGGCTATAATAACGAAAAAATGGATAAATCCGGTTGCTAAATTAAGAAAAAAGTCCCTAATATTTTGTGTAGCCAGAATCAAAACGGGTTCTTGATATCGAAAAACCAATTGACGGCACAACGACCGTCTGTCCCTCCCACAGTCTGTCCATCTGTGAACATCACTATCGGCTAAAATATACGTAGGGATTTTTCCAAATTGAAGAAACCCCTCTCCACATGGCTCGATTCGAAACTTTTGAGATTTTGAAAAACATTCTTTAAAATTTGAAATACATTTACATACATTTTCATAATTTTCTCAAAAACAGATCAATTTTCCCCTTTAAATTTCTAGTAAGCATAGAGTAAAATACTCTTATAAAGGTGGCATAGGTAAAATTTTCACGGTTAACTCTGAATTTTCGAAAATTGCAAAATTTTGAATTTTTTTCGGCGTCTTCCTACGACTACAAAATTGAAGATAGAGGTTTATGTTTCAAATAAAATTTGTTTTCCATAGCGAGTCCTTTCATTAAGGTCTTGTAAATTTTTTAAAACACTGTTTGGTAGTTTTCGCGCATTATTGCGTGCAACTTGTGCAATTTAAAGAATACCAAAAACAAGATTTTCTCAAAAACGGTTCCATTTTTTTCTTTAAATTTTTGGTAAGGATACTGCTACAAGTACTCTATGAGATGACGTAAACGGAAATATAAATTTTTTGGGTTTCCAAAATTACAAAAATGTAATTTTTGACGTGTCTCTCACGTTATTAACATTTATACTAGCGGCTATTTGTTCATATTATTATATTTATGAGTTCATGTGCTTTAAATAATATCGGACAAAGTTTCTCGAAAACTCAAACGTTACAAAATTATTCGCTCAAAATTCCTCACTTTCAGAAACGCTATAACGCCATTTTCTGAAAAAACGACATTAATCATTTTTTAAAATTTTCGTTCTGATAGTGCATTTTGGACTGTTTATGATGACATATAATCCATTTTGCTGTATTTTTTTGTTAAAAAAATACACAAATGTAATTTTTTAAATAATCTCTCACACTCACACGTTAATATGCTCATTTCCAGCAAAATGTAGACACTATTGTATTTGTGGGTAGTTGTGCTTCAAATGACTTCATCTAAGATTTTGAAAAAAAAATCTGTAAAAAAAGAGCTTCAAATTTCAAATTTAAGTAGCTTTTAAACGCCATTTCCTTTACACGCCTCCAAAAATTTCAGAGAAAATTGCTATTTAGGACGGGGTATTCAGTTCTTTACTATTCTTAAAGTAATATTTCCGTTCTACTATTACCAAACCAAAAAATAAGAAAATGTCAAAAAAAAATTTACTTTGGGCGGAGATAGATGGCAGCTGGCATGGGTGTGTGGCAAGTCCGAATAGCTAACCGAGTACAAAGGAATAAGAAAACTAATACGGGAAAGTCTGTACAATTCTGTAGCACCTCTAGTTCTATTCTGATCGCCAAACAAATATCGCGGAAATAGATGTCAGTGGCTTATCCAAAGGTTGGGAGACCACGAGCCATGTAGCTTAGTGATGGTTTAGTGATTGGCTTATATACAATTTTACTAGAAGAGTAATTTCCATGTAATAAAATAGTATTATCGTAAAGGACAGGTTGATACAAAAAATAATTAATAATAATAAATCGTATATGGTATGGGGAAGTAATAATTGAAGCAGCACACAAATACAAAAGCTTAGCTTCTATACATCCTAGCAAAAAAGATTTCATTTTGTACATCCATTTCGGTAGAGACTGAAATGGACATGCACATAAAATTTGGATGTGAACAATAAATGGCTCATATTTACCTAATATTAATAATAGTATCAAAATTTTTACTGCAGCGAAGCAGGTACCCGAACGTCATTCCTACATTTGCAGAACAGGGAACACCTAAAAACACACCGGGCAAGACCAAACCATGTGTGTACGAGTATCAGGAACACTTTCCCAATATATTGTTGACAATATAATATTTTTCCTTCAGCTCATAAATCGGCCTGAACTATCATTGCAGCGTCCGCCATGAGTACAAACACATACGTATACACTCTTCGGCTTGAAAATCTATTTCTGTGCCTGGACAAATGAAATTCCTTTTGAAGCAATCAAAAACACATTTTTAACGACTAGTATTCACAATATAATAATTTTTCCTTCTTCATAGGAAGTAGCCCGATAGATCCATGCATCGACTGCATTGCAAAGAGCCGCCTATTAATACACGCTTTGGCTTGTAATTCCATTTCTGTGCCTTGTCAAAAGAAAATATATCTTTCGAAACGAGAACACACATATAAAAATAGTATTCACAATATCATAATATCATATTTTTTTCTTTCTTTATAGGAAGTAGCCCGACAGATAATTGCAGTGACAGAATTGCAGGAAGAAGCCTACTAATACTACATGCTTTCACTTCATATTCCATTTGAGTACCTGGGAAAAGGAAAATCGTTTTTGGGGAACAATTTCACACCTTTCCTGAATAGCAATCAGAATATTATAATTTCTCTTTAGCATAGGAAGTAGCCGGGTTGATCATAGCAGCGACGGGATTGCCAGGAGCCCGCTATTAATACTCTGCTTTACTAATACTTTGCTTTAAAATTGGCGTAGATTTTTAAACAAAACAGCACTGGATATGTTTACCTCAGTCCAATAAATCAAAGGAATAATTGTCGACCTTGAAAGTTTTTATACATAAAATATTTGAGGCAAAATGTATTGAAAGTGAATGGAGAATTTTCTTTATATTAGAGTAATTGCTGAAGAACAAATAAAGTTGCATCCTTAATTTTTGCTAACCATAAACATATGACATTGCAGATACTTTAGGTTAAATAACAGGTGTTCATAGCATATCTATTTGAGATTTCACTCATAATAAAATGAAAAATTGCAATTTTTTATTTATAATAAAAAAATAATATTAAATTATTATACCTAAAACACAACCATAGTACCAAAGTGCAGTCTAAATTTCAACATTGAATTCTGACTGAAAACGAGTTTTAAAAAATGAGAAATTAACGCATATATAATATAGACTAGTTAAATTGAAATTTCTGCGAAGGGGGATGCAGTGGCGGACACTTTTGTTTAGAGCCGCTCGCAATTTTTCGTGTTTTTAGACTGTAATATCTCAGTTGCGGGACTAGAAAACATTTTGAAATTATTAGATGTAAAAGTTCACTATATTGTTAAACTGCGTTATGAATTTCAACTTTGAAATTTGACTTAAAACGTGTTTAAAAAAATCGTGAAATTCACGTGAAAAGTGCTTTATTGGCACCGGTTTTTCAGTTGTTTATAGTTGAGTACGAAATTATTTATTTTGTTGTAGTAATAGTACATATATGTTAGAAGAATATAGATTAGTTAAATTGAAATTTCAGCGAAGGGGGATGCAGTGGCGGGCACTTCTGTTTAGAGCCGCTTGCAATTTTTTGTGTTTTTAGACTGTAATATCTCAGTTGCGGGACTAGATAAAATTTTGAAATTATTACATGTAAAAGTTCACTATGATGTTAATCTGCATTATTGATTTCAACTTAAAAATTTAACTCTAAATATGTTTTAAAAAATCAGAAAATATGCGTGAAAAGTGCTTCACTGGCACCCGGTTTTTAATTGTTTATAGTTGAGTACAAAATTTTTAATTGTGGTAGAAAAATAGTACATAATTAGTAGATAATGTTAGGCTAGTTGATTTTGAATTTATGAGAACTGGGGGTGCTAACTTAACGTCAAGCTAGCACCCCCACATTTGGATGTGGTTTTTTTATTGTTTATAGTTGAGTATAAAATTTTTAATTGTGGTAGAAAATTAGTACATAATTAGTACAAAATTATAGGCTAGTTAATTTTGAATTTCGAACAAGTGGGGGTTGCAGCTTGACGGAGGTAACAACCATTAGATGGCTCGTCGTCTGTTGGGGATTTGTCGGAATAACCTTCCTTATAGTGTTTTAGAATTTCGCTATCAACGAATATATCAACTATTATACTAAAAATGAATAATGGCATTCTTAAGGAGGTATATAACTTAATTTTCATGAATTCGTTAATCAATTTCGTGAAAAATTCTACAATTAACTTGAAACCGTCGACAATGTATGAACATAGTATAAATTATATTTTGTTTATAGATTCTTCAATTTTAATTATGGGTAATTATGAAAATATTTAATTTTGCATGTGTTATTTTTTTTTAAATTATTTGAACTTGACAGTTACTAATAAGAATGAGCAAGTTATAATGCTTGTCACTGCAATAATGAAATATTTCATTTAACTTTCTCGCTACGGAGTAGTGAAACAGAACTCTCATTTAAATAATCTTTTATTTTTCGTTGCCCCACGTTGGGTAAGATATTTGAAACACTCCATAAAGTATTCAACTACTTATTAGCTTTCATTTAATAACTTTCATTAGGATGAGCGGCCATTTATAACATTACTACTTTTCCTACTGATATTAACTATGTAAATATTTCTTTCCTTGCCCTGCTATGCTCATAAATTCTCTGAATATTGGAAAATTATTATAATACTAACTTAACCTTCTAATCAAATCATGGGTTCGACACACACTTTTCTGCTTACCTGCTGCATGTATAATTCTATGCAGAACTTCGATTACTGGAAGTTCTGTGGATCAGTACAAACTTGCTCGAGAGGACCCGTCGCCTAGATGAAAACACCTCGTGCTGATGTGTCTAGTAATAAATCTCTAGTGTTATAAATATGCTCTTCACTGCCCTATGATATTTAAAGAAGTCACTCGCTAGCTGAACTGCCGTGTCACAGCCCCGCAATGGCCCTTCTTATCACTGGTCACAGTCAAGGTCACTGTTAACAAAACATGAATATTTTACAATGACGTAATCTTCAAAAAAAGACGTTTTTGGACGTTATTTTATACTTTTGCAAGATTCCTTGGTATCGTAGCATGAGTTACCATAAACTGTCAAAGTCGCTTACTAACATGAAGAAATTTTCGCTTTCAGAAAAATATTTCAAAAGTTCTATTGTTTTTAGAATTGTAGGTTTAAAGAACATTTTTTGAACCCTTCCGTTATATTTCTTTTATCAAATTCGCACTTGAACTATTAAGAACTTCCACTTTTATCCGCCTGGGTGGGTTATTGCACTGTCAATCACTCTCAAGTTCATTAAAGTGTTTTTGTGAATGCTAGTGAGGTACATGCGAGATACATACTGCAAGCAAGTATCGAACGTATGGGAAACATGAAAAACATGTCTGGAAACATGTACAGGACCCATAAAAGTGAATGTGTGAGGAACATACCACGCGGGGCAACGAGGGAGGAATATTCGAACGGTAACTGGAACAATATGCGGAGGGAAGGAGGAGCTGGAGTCGAGTTGCTTAAGTAGTATACTACGAAGAGCGGCCCTTTAGTGCCTTATGCTACATTCCTGAAGATTTAGTGTTTCTCGACACTCTCACTTCGAAGCTAGCATGGCTGGCAGAAACGAGCAGAATGTGGAATATATATATATATATATATATATATATATATATATATATATATATATATATATATAATTTAATCGGCACATCGATAGGGCATTCATGACGGGCCTATAATGTTCTGTAGTGTAGCACAAGAACTGTCATGTTTGCACGGGTTCAGCTAGTTGTGCATAAAAGACAATATCTCAAGGCGTAGTTTCTTTCAAGGGTCTCTCACGCTTAACAATGAGTGATGTGTTGATTACAATTGAATTAAATGCCACGAGTTGATGTACTAAACGCTGAACAAAATTGTGTACTGTAATTAGAACTTTTACTCATTATTCACAACTCTCCTTGTTTTGTAACTAGGGATCAGACGTTCTGCCCAAGTTCAATGGAGAACGATCCTCACGCAGGCCGTACCTTCTGAACTTGCTCTCAAGGAAGAAAGTTTCGTTGCTTGTTTGGGGAAACTTGGGAAGCACAAATAATTAATGGATACAAAACGTGCTTCCAGAAGCATCGAAGTAACGAGAATAAAAATAATCTACACTGCAAACTACTAACCGTGAAATAAAGAAAAGGAAGGTACTGTGGGAAGTTTCGTCATGTCAGCTTTTACGTATTTTATATTTTTCTTTATTTTACATCTAAAAAAGTTAAAAATTGTTACTGAGATTTTATGGCAGTGTATGCACGTTTTCATGAACTCTAGGATCCCTACCTGAAGTTGTATACGGATTAAGTTGTATTATGAATATGTATTACAACGAACGTTGTTGTCAAGAAAATATTCTTTCAAGTCCCATAAAGCTATCTCCAAAGGCGAATGAGCTACAGATTTTGTCCACTAAACATTTTCATGACCTACGCTAAATCTTTTAGTTTGGAATCGAAATGAAAATGTGCGTTTGTATTTCGTAACGTTTTAAAGCGAAGAAAAAATATTATCTTCTATTTGGAAAAATTTCAATACAGAAAATAACATTTTTTCTAGAACGTAACAAAACAGAAAATAATACTTCATTTCGTTCCGAATAGTGAAAAATACCGTTTTATAGAGTTTATTTTGTTTGTTTTATCTTTTTTGGCATAGTGAGATGCAGCAAAAGAAGCCGCATATGCACAATCTTATGATTCGCTGGCTTTTACGCACTTCAACTCCAACATGTATGTGAATCTCCTCATTAGCTGCGAACAATATCAAAATGAGCCGAAAATCGAAATATTTTGTGTCTTTCCGCAATAATTAATAGAACATTTTTGACTTCATTATTTCTTATAACTCATAATATAACTCATTTATAAATGATACATAATATGTATGTTTAAAAGGGTTCTCAGAGACAGTAATTTTCCTTTACAAAGGCTAACTTTTAATCAAAGAAGTATACTACTTATTAATGGCTCATTATCTAACAGTTCTAAATAATAACTGATAATCCCTTGCTAGAAAATCCCAAAACAGTGTAGAAAATGTTTAATAGAAATGTACTGTACAGGCACCGTATGAAAAATCTGAAACCTCCTAAATATTGTTGTATGTCATTCTGTGATTATAAGTCGCAACTATTGGACTAAGAAAGATATAAAAATTCTACAACAAATCAATCACTATCCCCTGTGAAAAGTTAAATGAGTTCCAAAAAATGTCATTTAAATGTTTTGTATTTATCAATATCAGCACATGTATATTGCAGTGTATGATAACAGAATATACCACCAACTTTTCACCATAACTTAAAAACGTAATGCATCAGAAATTTTTATAATCACTAGGCATGTTTAGGGCTTGGACATTGATGTGGATTTTGACACATGCAAAAGATCTTTCAACAGGTTCAGATTGAAACCTAGGCTGATTATTTTTCTTTTGAAAGATATTTACTATTCAAAAGAGCTGTGAAAAAATTAGCTCCAGTTTCGCACTGAAAGTGCCTGAAAAAAAATCGAAATTTCCACCCTGTTCACTTTCCACGACGCAATCGTCGTCCGCGTGGGGTTTGTGCAGCCCTGCCTGCTGAGTGCGTGTCCACCGAGCGAACGAGCTCCTGCGGGCGCGAGCCCAATTCGAGGCCTCGAAGACACTGCTCGCGCCCTGACAAGCGCGCAACGATGCGCGCCAAGGCGCTGCTTCTTCCCGGCACTAGTTCTTCGGCAATGAGGAACTGAAATCCCATGCAATGCCAACGTGTGCACGCGGCATGCAGATACAGTTAACATTGTTTACCAACCTTCGATTACTTTTGGCGTAAACACGTAAATGTTTTATGGATCACTAGAATGTGTTTCTTATCCCTTTCAGTTGATCTGTGACTGAATGCACGTGACTGACATCGGGGGACATCGGATTAACAAAAAGAAATTTGGTCGTAGGAAAGAGGGCAAATGCTGTAAATTTACACTTAAAAATGACTAGAACTGAAATTTATGCTTAAAAATACAGAACAAAAGTCACTATTAATGCAATATAAATTTATTCAGTGTAGTTATTACAAAAATAACCAGTGTCATGTAAATGTGCGAAACACAAGTGTGCCTTACACCACCCACATTTAATCAGCGGACATGTATCACAGACCTTTTCCGCACAGACGAAGCTTGTAATTTTTCAACAACATTGTCCTGGAGTAAAGAACCGGTCTGGTCGTTTATTGGTAAATTGCGCCTGATGTAAAAAAAACACCCGGTATACTTACCAGGCGTGTTTATTCATACTTATGAATCATAAGGAAGAAAACTGAAAATTAACAAATGAATGAAATTTTAAAATTCTATTACGCTGGTACACATGAAAATCAATGAATTGATCAGCTATTATTATATAGGTAATTTTCCTTTATAAAGCTTTTCATTTTCGAAAGAATTCTCTGTCCAAGGGTTGAATTTGACTTGTGTCCGGAGGAATTATTAAAACTTCTATATTTTTCTGTTGTTTTGTTTCTAGTCCGTCTATATTAGTATGTCCAGACCACGAATCGAGCAACAGTAGACCTTTCCTCGTAAAAAGGTAAAAAGGAATTCTATGTAAAAATTTCCACACTTTCCCATTTCGTCAGATTTTGACGCATTAATGACCATGTTTGAGGCAGTGAATATGGAGTGTTCGACACGAGGAACTTTCTTTCCTACAGGTACTTGTAGGTAGATGTATAGTAGATCTTACTTATAACAGGCATGGGTGAGTACGAGTGCGTCAATAATGGAATTGGCTGGGCTGTTGACGCTGTTCATTTTTTTTCCTCACTGATGGCATTCACTGAGATCGCATATGCTTTTCAAAACCTGATTGGTCAGTGTTGTGTGTAGCCGAATCACTACAAAACGACACTCTCTCTTTTGCAAATTCAATAAATTCTTTTACCTTATCGCGTTTTGAGAAGATTTCTTTCGTGATTTTTTACAGAAACGAATTTGATAATCTTCCGACTTACAACACGGTTTGTTCCTTTAAAACGATAAAGTTAGCTCCGAGAAGCCTGAAAATTACCAATATTGAGGTATATTGCTAATGTCCGAGCCCAGTTTCGCAGACTATCGTCACATATAATGCAGCTAATATAAATCCAGCTAACATAAATTTAAGATAAAGTTGATGATTCAGTTCTGACCTAGCTTCAATATGTTTAGGAGATTTACGATTGTTAATTTCTATTTCTTTTTTCCACCCGTAAAGGTCCCACTCTGACTACACGAATCTAAACTCCTTGTTCACAGATTTCAAGCGTAAACGTTTCTTGTCACCATCATTGAGCCAAAACCGTACGGCTTTTTCCCGAGCTTCCAACGTTAAATGACATTGAGGTTTCCTTTTAGGACTTGACTGATAATCACCTCGCATGACATCGGGCATATCGGATTCCATTTCACTCATGCTTTCCGAAATGTCAAAAGTTTCTACCGTTTCCAGAAAAATATATTCTCCATTCATTTGCTCATACAATAATGTCATTAGCATGTCACACATAAGCATATCCTCGATGGTATTCTTCGGCGAGGGTAGTATATCTCTATCTTCATATCGCTTGATGACAAGCTTTCAAACATTGACAGGATTCCACATCTATGTAAAAATTATATAAAAGCTATTGTAATACGTGTTAGCATCTATCGTATTTATATCGTATGCGTCTACCTTATTTTCAGTAAGGAGGCTAAGGGCAGAACGAAGATAATAATTACTTTTAAATGCATGTAGGATTTTTCACGCAGTCAGCGAAAACAGCTGCCAAAACCGACCAAATTTAATTTTTTTCAGTAACTACCAGTGCGAAACGACAGCTATTTTTTACAGCTGCTGTAAATAGTAAATATCTTTCAAAAGAAAAGAAAATCAGGTCAGAGTCCGACTGAACCTGTTGAAAGGTCCCTTGTTCGACATTAAAGGGACACCTAGGTCAGGCGATTGGTGAATAGTATTTCATTTATACTAGCGATAACTCTCGCATGTTAAACCCCATCCTAATTTTTCCTGAAGGTATCGTGAAACTCAAGCATGGGAACATGTGGTCCGTTTCGTCGTAGTTCCCTCCACAATTAGGTACACTGCACTTGTAGACCACGGCAAAATGTTAAAGGAATGGTTGCACTACACGCATAAGAACAAATCTTGATCGGTATCAAAAAACTATTAATAGTACTTCTTGTTGTTGCGAGAGTGCATCTTAAATTGATAATTATGCAAATAAATCTCATCAATCTGCACAAATCACGGTATACACAGAATGTGTAAATAGTATAAGATAGAGGAACTAACCTCCTGCACGTGACGTCACAAAGATGGCCACCACCACCAAGGGCTGAATGTAGTTCATAGAGGAATATATTCTGTGTCCATCAACGTGCTAGAATATACTACATAGAGTGGCTGAAGCGCCTCCATCTTTGAAGCAAATTGAAGCCATATTTTTTGCACTCAAAGCAGCACTCTCTGGGGAACAAAGTATTCTAGCATTACTTTCGGCGCTGGTTACGGACAGTTACACCCAGGTTACTCCGCCACTTGTATGATTTGACTTTAAAAAATGGTGGCCTCTAGTTCGGTGAGCCTCCACCAAGAGCGCTGAAACTATACTGACAGCCACACTTGGTATTCCTCTATGAGTATGTGGTATTGATATTACCGATAAGCACCGAACCGAAAAAAACTTTAATAGAATGTCCACAAATACATCATCCTGTAGTGTCTTTGACCTCAAACTATTATTTTTTAAGGCACTAAATCGCTTTGTTCAGGTGTTATTTAACGATATAGCTGACCGAGTGTTGCTGTTGTAATGAATATTTAGGTGTGCTTTTTAAACAGAGCCTTTATATTTTTAAAGTCAAAGTTCAATTTGAATAAAAATTAAGAAGCTGAAATGTCATTCTAAATAAAACCTCTTGATGTTTTAAATACGTATATAGATTATGAACAATAAATCAGAAAAAACTGGATTTGTTTCTGGTTTTACCTCCAAATCGTCTGTCACGTTTTTTAAAGTAAGTTTCTTCAAGATTTACTGAAACAGTTAATTTTTTATAATTTTGTTGTTAAATAGTTCATACAGACTTATAGTTTATATAGTTTTATACAAGCGGTTAATCGTTTATATATTCATTTAAAAATCTTTTGGCATATAAGGCCAAAATATATTTAACGAAAATGTATCATTTGGTTATTTTATTTTGATTTTAAACTATGTTGTGTGTTGAAAAGACATACGCGTGAGAAGAAACCCAAAGATCACGACAACAAAGAATTCATCGTTGTTTGACATAGCTACATCCTTGCTTGCGAGGCATCTTTCTTCATTACGCAAATAATCTTCAACGTGATGTTTAATATCCTATTCCATTCCATTTATTTTAGTAAAATACAAAATACAATGAATGTCAGATTAGGTTACATCATGTTAAATAATCTCCTGCGCCGCCGTCTGGATCGCAATGTTTGGTTATTTACGAGTAGGTTGCGCCATTACATAATTTTCTACTCATATGCCGAGTGTACTGACGTAAGAAGCGAAAACAAGTCCTAAACAATAAGGTTGAGCTATAAGAATTCATTAACCTTTCAGAAGCGTCTTGAACCTTTAAAATAAAATAAAATATTGTTTATTCCTTTCAATGGCAGCGTTGTAGCGCAAGTGCTGACTGAAAATTATTCTGGTTGGCACCTGCGAAGATGAAATTACCCCATCAGCGGCCGAGATACAGTCAACTAACTCCATCGACTCTACTGGGAAATCGTCTGAGATGGTTCCAGTTTACACTCTTATTTAATGGGCTTGCGATATTCTGATTAGTCTGTACACAAGTGGCGTAGGGGAGTCGCAATGGGCAGTATTCTTGTTCTCACTCACACTACCCTCCACGGTGCTTCGGTCTCCGACTGTGTCGGCCATAGGCTGCGAAGCCCCTTGTGGCCATTTCCATGACGGTCTTGCGCCCGGGGGAGGGCGGCTCCGTCCTCAATGGGAACTTGAGAGGAAGCGGCGCGGAAGTTCGACGGCGCCCTCGGAGGCCGAGGAGCAGGCCCGCCTGTGAGGACGGGGGCGGGCGCCACCGGCCGGCGATTCGGCGCGAGGAACAGCAACCGCAATATTATAAAGGGGAAGTCGCAGCCTGATAGGAAACTCTAAACCTAAATTCTCATTCAGAGTACCGACAGTGGTAAATGTTCGATACTAGATGGCTAGGTCGAATTCAACTGCTTTCTAGAGGCGAATTCTAGCGGCTGACTGCTGTCACCGCTAGTTGACAACGGAGACACAGAACAATACCAAGAAAATGCCAGACAAGTTCATATGTAATAGATTTGATTCGTTATCTGATTTAAATTGTTTGGTGTTGAATGGGGTGGCACTTTGAACACAGCTGAGCTCTAACTTGCACATTTTCAGAATCGCTCATACGCCATTCTTTCGAAAACGGCTCTAAATTTTTTCTCTAATTTTTTCTATGGATAATAGTAAATCCATTGTAAAAGATGACATAAACGATATTACGAGGTATTACTTTTTTATCCAAAATTACACAAATGCATTTTTAAAATATCTCTCACAGTGGGAAACCTAGGTGGAAAAAGTCCATTTTCCGATGCACTTAGAAGGATTTCGTATCTGGGGTACTTATTTGATTTTAAAAGATCCCGAGTACATAAAATGGAAATTACCTTTCTTGCGCTGTCCCCGGACGGCTCTGTCAGTTGCACTTCCTATACCTCGCGTTGGAGACCAGTGTTCACCAAATGGCACTTTTATCAAGGTAGTCATTCAACTGTGCTTTCGAATGTTTTCATTTTTAGTATTGTGAATAGATTAGTAAAAAATGTTGTTCATTGCTCGTGGGATATTTTGAAAAAGGAAGTAATTTTAATGTCATTTTCATGTCGTTCTACAAATTTATCAAAGCATTTAATATAGAATTTACCATAATAAATAGACATTAAGCCCTATTCTTTTGGCTATCAAAATAATCAAATATTTTGCTTACAAGTAGTAAGAAACTTCCGATTAGTTCTCCTAAAAGAGGCACAACAATTAAGAAAGTACACAGATTGTTACATCAAGAATCATCTTTTAAAAGTGAAGGAATACCTACATCTTCTTCCTTGCCAGCGCCCGGCTATAAGAGTTTTTATGTCGAAAATATGCCGTTTTCCAGCGCCAGTAAGTGCTGCACACTTCTTACGTTAGTAAGTGCGAAAAAGTAAAAATTAACTTAAAATGGTTTTAGTCAGGAGCAATTTTGCAGAAATCCGCTGAGAACACTTTTATTGGTTTTGCTTTAGAACTATGAAACAAATACAATCGTTTAACTCGCACGTGAACTTGACACAGAATTTGGTAAACTACATACATTATTTACCATTGCTTCATAAATCTATTCAGTATATCTTCAATCTAAACATGTCAGAACTTGTCACATCAGCTTATAATTACTTCAATACTTTTAATTACTTCTTAATTTGAAAATTGCATCTCCATCAGTCCATACTATTCACTTTCTCATATCTCTCCACCGCGCCAATCCTTTCTCCTTTTTCCTCTAATATACGCAAGCTCTCCCTGTATCGTGTACATTCCACACTTCCCTTCTCAAAACCCGACACTTCTGTGATATGTGTTCCGAGACTTCTTCTTCCATGGCACAGAAACTTTTTTTAAAAATTTGTTGCGCCTTTGGAACGCATCTCCAAGCTTGAGGCACTAAGAGCTTGGAGTACTCGTACTAGAGTAATCCTCCTTTAATCAAGCCAGTCATAGTCAGTCATTGCCTTTTATCCCTGCCGCCAGTGGTTTCGCGCAGTCAGATCCCAGACGGTCACCCGACCAGGAACCTGCGAAGTCTCGAATTGCTTAACTTCTCTGACGTCACGGAGCGCAATTAAGGAATTTGGCTAGCGACGCCATTTTCCTTCACTATTTAACTAATATTTATTTTGCTCTGGTTCAAGTTATTAAGCTGTATCTTCCTATCCTTCTTCTATCACTTTCTTTACATCTGCCTTTTAAAAATATTAGAAATATCATCCCCCTGAATAAATGTATAACAGTTGTAAGATGAGTTTTTACCTTTTCATTATATTCCAAATGTGACTGATATATATATCCGTTTGTCTCAATTCCTTAATTAAATCAATTACTTCTCTTGTTAACCTTGCCACTTCCTCCAATGAATAATTCCAAATCGTTTCCCTTTCTCAATCAGATTTCTCGTTCTCCTTGTTATGATCTTCCTATCAAATTTGCATTAACAAGTCATTTCTGCTGCGTCTACTAATCCATTCCTCATATTTACATGCAATTTTACACATCTATATTCTCAGTTTTTGCCTCGTCGTCCCCCCTCTTGTAACCGGGTGTCCAATAATTGTCTTTCTTCTTTCCCCTTGCTGCCAGCTGTTCTAATCGGTAATTTCCCAAGGTTTCAGCGGTCAACACCAGACAAATATCGGAACAGAACCCTAACAAATGGGCCACGGACTCCGTGCGATCTTTCTTTCCTCTTCTTTCTCCTTCCATCATCTTGCTTACACACGCACACACTTACGTGCACTGCTCTATCCCACCTACCGGGAGGTCAATCGGAGGGTCCCTGCGGAGGCGGTGCCCCGTTAGGGGAGATGCCTCGTTGAGGGAAACCCGCTATCCGACGTGTAGATCGGAGCCGGAACTCAGCATTCAGCGCTGGAAGAGCTCTGCCACCATCCGCAATAAAACATACACTTTACTTAAGGGACTAATGACCATTGCATGTAACGCGTCCGGCAATACGAAATAATGAATCAATCAACCTGCTTTCCTCCAAGCATCACACTTCCGCTTCCCCTATGAGCTACTAACAGTATCATGACATATGTAAACCACCAGTAGCCAATTCATACTAGATCTAGTATTAATAAACTCTCGTACTTTCCTGATCATTATGTACAATTTTTACACTTTTATTTATTTGAATAATTCTTTAATTTGAATTTGTCTTTAAATGTAAAAAGGTGAAACAGTATTACAATGAAATCTGACTCGATATTTCGAAGTGTACTCCTCGAAGAAGATGGACATGAAACGTTTCATATATTTACATGTTTATTATCGTTTCGTACACAAATAACAAGTTTTGAACCTCACTTCTTTTGATTAGGATGGCAACGTGGGTGTGGATAATTACGAGAGTTCATGAATTTTTTATAAGACAACTATTGAAAAAGAATATTGTACATGCTGAAATACAGAAGTGAAGTAAATATTGTAAGTCACATAATATGTAAGTACAATGAAATAAAATATTTTAAAGAATCTACAAGATGTCGTTATTAGGAATTATGTTCTACGAACCATAAAAATTGAAGTGAAAAGTTACAGCCCCACGTTGTCCAGTTCGAGAGGTTGTGCGTGGAAGGGCTACAGTAATGCCATTGACAACCTTTTCGCTGCCCACTGTGCGACTTTGTGCATATCTGCAGAAACGCTCAGAAATAACAATCAGAATGGCCAAGTTAAACATGAAAAAGTAAACAATACGCTGAATTTATTTATGCGTTATATTTTATAAATAATTTTTGTATTAGCTGGTTCAGCGTTTATTATATAGATGACCATATTTTCAATTACAAATGTAGATGACAAGTTGAAAGTTTCTATATAATTGGAAAATTATATATTATGCCACTTTTATGTTTATTAATAATAAAATATAATTATTTTTAATCAATGCAGATTTTAGTTTAAAATAGCTTCAAAATAATATGATTACTACTTGGTACAACGTATCCTCAATGTAGAAACAAAACAGTTTACTGCGTAAGTTTTCACATTTTTTAAAAGTACTTCTAATCTAAAACTTTAAATTTTTAATGAAGTTTTATATCTCAGTAATCTAGCATGTGTACAATTTTCAGATATTTATTTGGTTCCCCAAATAAAGTTTAAAATTTGGAAATATCCAAAATTCCATTTTTAAGAGGATCTAATTTTTAGGTCGTACGTTATTTACCAAAGATATTTTACAAAAAGTAATGATACTGTTATGTGTAATATAAACAGAAAAAATTAAGGTTATGGCTCTAATCCTTCTTTGAGATATTACTCTCCAAAACTCGAATTTGGTTTATTCGCGTTCCGTAGATTTGGTTGCAAATATTTTCCAAATAAAAACATAAAAGGTGTGTGAATACTATTTCGATTTGTAGGCCAGAGTGTACTTAATCCAATACTCTTCGTTCTAGAATAATAGAGCAATTTAGAAGAGCCGAGTAATTTAGAAAAGTGTAAATGTCTACAAACGGGAAAAATGTCTCACAGCGTAAAACAAAAATGTCAGTCATATGTAAGCCAGGAGCAATAAAAAAGTTAAAAACGTTTTTGAACAGACAAAATACAAGGAAATTATTGAACAAATGTGATTTTTGTTCGAGATGGTTGAGCGACCAATTTATTAAATTCTGTACCGCTTAAAATGGATGATTCCAGGGAGCAAAGGGCTCGTGTTGCCACATTTACGAAAGTTTTATGCACTACACGAACACCAATACTTTCTCACATTATTTGTAAATAGTGTTCGAGTCCTAATGGTAACAGGATTTTTGACACTAATTAGTAGGTAACTAAGTAGAATTGAGCTGCTGTCTAGAGGAGAATTTTAGCGCCGGCAACTGTGAACAGTAGTTATCCGCGGTTTCTCGAATAAACACCTTTCCCTTTCGTTGTCCTATCATCCCTTTACTTACTTATGCACATGCACTGCACTTCCACAAATACTCCGTGAGAGCAGTCCGAAGCCCAGAGCTTGTCGCGGCTGGGACCGTGCCTTGCTGTCGAGAAATACCTAGTTTGGGAAAGCTATGCTAGTCGATGTGTTTGTCGGTTCCGAATCTCATCATCAGTAGGAATCAGATCACCGCCTCCCGAGGGAAACCATATGCTGCACACTTACGGGGCAAATGACCTTAGCAGTTGTCACGTTCGGAATCATCAATCATTCAAAAATTCAGAAAGTTCAACGAAGGATCTACCTCTGCCGTTTTTCAGAAGCTTATTTGGAAAACCGAGAAAATTTTAAAGAAAAAATTGAACCAGTATTTGAGAAAATATTTTTAAATTGCACTATATTAATCGCAGAGTTTCGAGAAAACTATTAGAAGTTTAAAAAACTTTTAGCATGACTTTATTTAAATAACTATCTTAGAAAGAACCGTTTGTCTATTAGAAAAAAATTATCTTCAATTTTCTAATTGTAGGAGACCGTATAAAAATTTTGAACTTTTTCAGTTTTCGAAATAATCGAGAATTTAACAAAATTGAAAACTGTGCCATTTAGGGCCTCATTTGCTCTGTTGGGCAAAAGATTCAATAAAAAAATTGTTTCCAGTTTTGAAAAGCTTTTTGATGCTTTATGTAAAGTATCTAGATAGACTGGATATATTGTACAGCCAAACTAATTGAGAGGCCCTGGTAACGAAAATGTGGATAAATCCAGTTGCTAAATATAGAAGAAAATTCCTCTAAAACCTGGCGTAGCCAGAGTTCATGTTTTATGTTTTATTTTTCATTACTTTGATATCAAAAAATCAATTGGCCTATGTCTGTCCGAATGTGAGAAACGCTAACCGCTAAACGTGCATCAATATGCCGAAGCACAACAGTCGTTTGAAGGATCGCCGACATCGATGTTCCTAAGTGATCGCATTGTGAATTTGAATTCTTGAATGCAGAAGATGAAATGACCGTTCGCATTCAGGGAACACAGAAAAATGTGTACGGTGATAAAACAGTGGATGTCAGCTCTGTTAGACGATGGGTTCCTCTCTCTATTGAAGCAGGGCATCTGAAGCACGGTTGGCTGGCGAAGAGTGACGAGGCAGGATGACTGTTGTTACTCCACGCAACATTCAGAAAGTCGATAACATCATTCGTGGTGACCGCTGGGTGATTGCAGACGAAGTGAGGAAGATAATGCGACACAATTAATCAGTCACATTTCACATTCTGCATTCAAGAATTCTATCACACACCGCTGTCAGCGAACACCGATGTCGGTATCTTTTCAAATGAGGAAAACTTCTGGAAACGCAATTTTTCTTGCGCTTGGCTGCGTTATTTATGGTGTCGCATAGATTATCACAATGCATAGTTTTAGGAATATTATTGCCTGGTGTTGGGAGTAGAGAGGGAGAAAGGATATATACACTTGAGGTAGGTAAAGGAAAGTTGGACTTGCATCAGTCGACTGTGAAATCAACCAGTATCTCTTGTTGAAGAGTGTAAATCTACTAACGTGAAGAACATTGTTTGTGCATGTTCTTGTGTTTCCTGTACTTAACGAAGTCAAGTAAGTCTGTTAATTCAATAAATATGTTCTGTTATGTGTACCAAGTTTACGACTACGTCTCCCCGACATCCCACTTCTCCGATTGTCAAAAAGGCATGCGAGTTGTAGTTTGAATCAAAGGTAGAGATAGAAGAATTCTACACCTCACAATTGTTGCTCAAGTTTCTACCGCTATTTAAAAAGCTGCTTGTAATGGCAATATCTACGCCATTTACCGTACACCACAGATGTGGAGGGAACCTGGAGACCACATTATAGTTTACTACTTATGTTAAACAAAAGTAACAGGAGTCCCAAGTAAATGAAAACACACAGTTTGCGTTCAAATTTGGAATCTGTAATGCGCCCACTACTGTATCCTGATTCTCTCCCAGATACAAAACCCCCAAAGTAATGGACAATGGAAGATGAAACACACGATGGTAGTGACAAACCAAATGATCGTGAAGATCTTGATTGCACGCCATGTGCAGCACGCGAGCAACCACAGCCATTGTCTCTGCCATTGCTGTCGCCGCACGCCATTGCCGCACGTGGCAGCCCAGCCATGCTTTCCCCTCCTCCGCGCACCATCGCCATGCCAGCCGTGTCGCAAGTGCGCCTTCCACGGAACTCCAACCCTTCGACTTCAGAGACACTGCAAAGGAAACAGTTGTTGTCCCTGAGCCATCTCATCCAAAGCATTTGGTTGGTTTCATTGCATCTAATGCAACATCGTTTTAAACGTTAGTCCAATTCTGTCGTGGAGAGATGAGGTTTAAGACAAAAGTCGAGATGGCGCAGTTGCTTCATTAGCGACTCCCAGCCCTGGCCCTCCTTCTTCCCAGTCCTTCCCCACCTCCGCCCCGCCCCGCCCCGCTCTGCCCCACGTCACGGCGGCTGCAGCTTGCCCCGCGAAAGCCCCCCGGAAGGAGGAGAGCACCGTGTGCGCCCGGCCGGCGCTACGACCGGACTCAACCCCGCGGAGCCACCTCGGCTTCTGCATTGCGTTGTTTTTCATTGCGCAGAATGGAATGCGCTTTGGACTTTTGACTGATATTGTAATCCAGCAGAGGTGGGCGTTGGAGCGATAGACAAGACGACAGAGAGACCTCTGAAGCTGGCGTTTTCGATCTGCCAGTGCAGCGGTTCCCACTCTTTTGGGCTCTGCATGCACGGCTATGCCTTTTGTATTAAAAATATTTTAAGGCGCAGTAACTAAATAAACAAGAAAATATAAATACACACAAACAAATATATAACGTACCATAAAGGCTTAAGAATATGTTTAGAATACAAAAATCTGCCATTCCACAGCTGTAACGGTGTAAGAGAACTCGAAAACAAGCAATTAATACAATAAAACAACTCAGAAGGATTTTTTAGTGTTCGTCCCCTACGAGAGACTAGATATCTGGAACCATACGGGAAAAGGCAACCACGGGGAAAAGTGATTTTCGAGTCTGGTACTATTAATGAATATTCATTTGATGGTACTTTTACTTTCTATATGTACTACTCTGATTTCGACTCTTGACTAGCGTTGCCACATAACAGAAGTTGGGATCCTCTTCGGTGAGTTGTCGTAAATCCAGGTTCCGCATCCAGGTTTCCGTAATAGAACGCTATTTACATTAATTGTAAAATAAGAGGCTTTTATTCTTTAAACTCAAAACCAAATACAATCATAAACTATGTGGGATTAGATATTAAAAACAAAAGAAGAAGTAATTCAATAATTTACGGAACTTGCAAATAAATTTGAAGAGGGAATGCATGTAATTACTAAACATTACCTTGTCATTGTTTTTGAATCTCAAAATTGAATATTATCTTGATAGATTTTGAATGTGGTGCATTGTTGCAGAATAGTGAAGCTAATTTAGTCATGCTGACGAGCATTCTTATGTAATCAGGGAATAATTGCAACTTTTGTAGGTTGTAACATATCAATTTTTTTTTAAATTGTAAATCCTTAACAACATCAGTTATATTTAAAAAAGTTTTTATTCTATAATAAATGCGCTCTTTATTAGGTATATTCTAATTTGTTTCTTAATTGAAGGTGTTCCATTTACTCATGTAACTATTTTTCAATTCATATTCAAATCTATTGAATTATTATTTAATTTTGATGTTACTAATTAGTTGATTAAAGAAATAAAGTAAGAGAATTTAAATTTATTTTTTTATTTTTTGGAAAACATACGCAGTATAATTCCGAGCTCTTTAACTACCAGGGTCGCTAGTCCAATACGTGTAGTGTAAGCATTCATCGCGGGAGGTAGCAGAGGCGATGGGGAGACCCGACGCTGACCCACACGTGGGCTTGCGGGGCTTTCCCCAAACGGGATCTCCCACCTGCAGAGCGTTATCCCAGTCGGGACATACTCTAAGCTCCCGAGAGGCCCCCGGCATGTGTGGTGGTCTAGTGCATCGAAGTAAAAGTGTTAGTAAAGAATGAGAATAGGGCAAGAAAGAGGAAGGAAAAATCTCACGCGGTCCGTGACCTGACTGTGAAGGTAGTACTCTTTACCTAGTGTTGATCAGAGAAATCCCGGAAATGTACTAGTCAGACCAGACGACTGCTGGAATTCTCCAAGCATGGGCTGAATTCGAACTTGTGAATTAACTAGTGTCAAACATCCTGCCACCGTCAAGACTAGAACCCTTGAATCCTAGAACCTAATCGGAGGCACTGCAGTGACATTGTATATCTGAGCCACCTAAGCCTGTGCATGATGTGTCACAAAATTTTATTTTACTGGCTCCCGTATGTTCTGTATCTGTGATTGCATGACGTCCTTGAAGGGGTCTGTCAGAATCCTAAAAAGAAACCTGAAAGTTTGGAGGATTCACCTACAAGGGGCTGTAAGTCGTGCACTTTTGAGAAACACTAGCACCAATGTATCATGACTGTACTTCGTGTTGCCCCTCCGGACATTTGACAACATCTGAATAACGCAATGAGGAAGCGCCTCGTCGCAAAGAAACGACGTTCGTTAGCGCTTTTCTGAAAGCACGCGGAGAAAAACTTCCGAGCCACCGCGCCGCGCCGCGCCGGGCCGTTCCGCTTGAAGGGAAGTCGCTGGCCCGTGCTGCGCCTTCCGTGCTCTGGAAGCCCATCTGCGCATGCGCATAACTGAGCAGCGGCGCGCGCCCTGCAGCGCGCTCTAAAGACGAAATAACGAAGTGAGTCGTCGCCGCGGGAGTCTCGTAACAAGCCGAGATGCGACTCCAGCGCCCCTACTGAGGTAGTGCGCAAGCGGCCACTCATTGTCACGTTTATTCGGAGCAGAGGGCCTCGGTCTGCTCATCAACGCGATAGCTCCGAGCACCGGAAGAGTTTTAAATGCAGAAATACTAGTAATTATTCAATTAGGATAGAATATCATTGTGTATCTCATTGCACCAAACCTCATGTCTCTTTCCATAGAGTTTTGTTTTTAGTTTTGGACACGGTGACTTACTCAAACAGCACACTATTCTGAAGTATATAGACCAGCTGAGTTGGCTTTGGAAGAACATACCTTTCTGCTGCAGCGTCTGCTGTTTGGTAGTTTTCTGTGGCCTCTCCTGTCAGTGAGAGGCGAATGCCGAGCAGAATCCTAACAAGCGGGCCGCGGACGACGCGCAATCCTATCTTCCTCATTCTTCTCCCCTTCTCTCGCCTTACACTTACGCACACGTACAAACGTACATGGCATACTTACATACTACCTCCAACGAGAGGAGACTAGTCGGACGCTTAGAGCTTGTCCTGGCTCGAGCAGTCCCCTGCAGGAGAGATACCTCAAGGTGGGAAAATCCCGTTAACCGACGTGTCGGTCACAGGGGAGGGACACCTTCACCGCCTGGCTATGACAAGCCCACGTCTCCAAAAGGCGTGTTAAAGATATCAAATTATCAGGCCAGCGGTGGTTGCAACCAGGAACACTCCTTCTGGTAACGGGTCAGTATTGTTTATTGTAATTATTGTAAATAGTATTCAGGTGTTGGAGCATATTTCAAATAAATACTCAATAAATTACAAACCGTTCACATCTGTGATTTATTGCCCCGGCAAAGACGCCACAAGACCGCACGTAATTAAAATAATATTAATTAATAAAAAGTAAATTTTATTCCTTTACCTTACGCTGAAACAAATGGCACAGGTATTTTCGCTGAGCTCTCTCTGAAGGATTTCTCGAAAATTGTAAATGTAGAATTAATGCGAGAAGGTATGTGATGTTTATAGTACTACTTTGCTTTCTTGTATACGTTCGTACACATTCAAACGTATACGTTCGTTCACAAACATTCAAAATCAGATACAGTTCTATACACACAAACTGACACACTGAATTACAAAACCCTATACAGTGATAAATGCACAAAAACAAAAAAAAAACAATACTAGTACGAGTACAATACCAACATTTACCGTTTTACATTTAAAACCACATACAGTGATACACTTAAAATGAAACAAATAAACAATTTTTACATTTCTCTCTTGAAGGATTGTACAAAGTTTTTCTTCTTGCCAGAATGAATATAAATGAATACAAAAGTTCATGATATTTGCTGGAAACTATTCTTCCGAAGGCTTCTTGGGAAAAGTTTACTCAATCTTGACACAACACAACAAACATCACATTCACCTATACATCATTCTTCTTGCACTATTTGTTTTGCACTGTGTTCCAGTGTTTTCGGCGCACACGTATCGGCATTGCCGGGTGCAGTGTGCCCCTCTGCAACTTCGGACACTGTCTGGCGCTCATTTTCAAACACCCTACTGAGAATATCAGCATTTACATTTAATATCCCTTTCCTATGGCTTATGCTAATGTTGTAATGCTGAATCGCCAAAGACCACCTAAGCAATCTAGGATTATTCCCAGCATTCTGTTGTAACCAGACTAACGGGTTATGATCCGTTTCTATCTTTAGCAAAACATTACCGTCTAAATAGTAACGCAACTTCCCTAAACCCCAAATTAAAGCAGCACACTCTTTCTCCGTGGTGCTCCATTTTAATTCCCCTCTGAGAATTTCTTACTGAGAAAAAGAATCGGATTTTCATTTCCTTCCTGATCTAACTGTGATAACACAATGGCTGCTCCCCTAAGTGCCGCATCACATTGCAGTAAAAATGGCTTACTAAAATCAGGTGCATGTGTGACTGCCCCCTGACACAGTGCGTCGCGAAGCTGTATAAACGAGTTTTCGCACTCTTCCGACCACCGGATTTTGCCTTGCCTATGTGTTCCCCTCAATAGATCAGTGAGCGCCGCTGATTTCTCCGAGAAATTTCTGATGAACCGTTTATAATATGATATCAGACCTATAAATTTACGGATTTCCTTTTTTGTCGTAGGCCGTGGATATTCCTTTATTACTTGCACTTTGGCTTCATTTGGTCTCATCAGACCACTACCAATCTCGTATCCTAAGAACGTAACCGATTTCCTAGCGAACTTACATTTCGCCGGTTGCACTCGTAAATTGGCCTCACGTAACTTTTGGAATACGATTCTGAGATGTTTGCAGTGATCATCCCAGTTGTCGCTAAAGATTGCAATGTCATCCATATATGGGACGGCGAACTCCGCGCAATCTTTCAGTAATGCCTCCATAAGCTTGCTGCAAACATATGGTGCATTTTTGATGCCGAAAGGCATCCTGAGGGGTTTATAAGACCCGAATTTCGTCGTAAAGGTGGCATACCGTTGTGCGCGCTCGCTCATTTGGATCTGCCAAAATCCTTTACATAAGTCCGTTGTGGTTATGATTTTGGCCCTCGCAACTGTTTCAATTCGCTCGGCTAAACTCGGAAGCGGGAAATATTCCGTACGAATAACCTGATTTAACTTGCGGTAGTCAATACATGGCCTGGGTTTTTTTCCGGGTGCTTCCACCAAAATCATAGGGGATGTGAAATCAGAATCTGAAGGCTCGATGATACCATCCCTTAGCATTTTCGTGATTTCATCCTGGAGGATTTTTGTTTGGCGATGTGACGTGCGATACGGAGCGCTCCTCACCCTTGCATTTTCGTCCACCAACTCGATGTCCATCTGAACATTCTTTGTGAGCCCTGGCCTATCAGAAAAGATGTCCCTAAACTCAATTACAAGTTCTCTCAGCCTTTCACTTCCTTCCGGCTCCATTTCTGTGCCTGCGAGCATTGCCTCTACATCAAATTCCTCCGGTTCTAATTTTAAGGCGTATTTCTCTATTCCGTCCTCTATAATTTCACCTATTTGTTCTGGTTCCTTAAATAATAATGAATTCTTATCAAAATATGTTTCTCTTTCCGATTCTGCTCTTACATCCTTATACTTTTCAACCAAAGTATTTACACTCTCATCTCCCTTCTGCGCCGCGCTGAATTGTTCCGTATTTTCCTTCAACATTTCCGCGATCGGCACTGCCAATTCTAATTCTTCTCCGTCTGCTAATAGGCAGAATTCCGGGAATTCCTCCGACGGCTCATGCTCGTCTTCGCCCGGCTTTTCTGTCAGGTCGCCCTCCGCCTCCGGCAATTTTACCTGCGAGTTCCCCGAATCATCTGCCTTTGTTCTGCCTTCTGCCGTAGCCTTACTGCACGTCATAACCATGTTCACAGTTTGTTCTTCCACAAAGCCCTGTTTAATATCCTGCAGAAGTTGATACGTTCTGTTACTTAATAGATAATAACTAAGTTGATTTTCCTTCGGCACTATAGCGGCCCTAGTGATTACATTACCTAATTCCGAATTTAGGCGAATTTCCGCCACCGGCAAATTAATGGCAGTTGAATGAAGTGGCTGTTTGATCCAGACCGATTCGCCCGTATAATCACGATCTGTGACTAAATTTGCGGATACAAGATCAAATGACGCGCCCGTGTCTCTTAAGATCTCCGTCGGCTGCTCATTCACGGTCCCTGTCACAATGTGCTGCCTCAAGAACTCCCTTGCCTCGGGTTCACACACGTGATTTACTTGATTGCCCTGTTTCCGCGGACAGTTCTTAATCAAGTGCGTTGTTGACTGACATTCGTAACACTTGCGGACATAAGGTGCCTCGAATTCCTTCTTCGCGCTATGTTTCTCTAATCCATTAGTACTTCCTGCCGACTTGGGGGCCACGTGAGGAGCAACAGGTGCCCTGTTGTTTCCTTGTTCTTTCCGGAATGTTCTTTCCGGCCGGAAAGATGGTAACTGTGGCTTCTTCCACCCTTGCCGCGCATTCTCGTACGCATCTAATCTTTTCGCGAATTCAAGCGGATTCGCAAATTCGGCCCATTTATCCACAAAATGTTCCCGCATATCCCCTGGAACTTTATGCTTCATTTGATCGGCTACGATCAAATTCAATAAACCCTCGAATGTGTTTATTTTAAGTCCCGCTACCCACTCTCTGGCATAGTTTAACAATTCCCTCGCGAATATGCTCCAAGTCGCTCCGTTTTTGCTATGTTTCCTAAATAACTGCCGGAATTTCTCGGCATCAAACCGGTACAGTTCTAATAATTTCAATTTCAGCTCCGCATAATCTAACGCTTCTTCCTGTTCGTCTAAAGTAAGCCATGTGTTAACATTATTCGGAAGTAATCCGATTAAATTAACAACCCAATCTTCTTCGCAGATTTTCAATTGCCTGCACTGGCTTTCAAACGCGCTCAGATAAGAAGTGATATCGTCCTGCTCTCCTTTAAACCTACCAATTATTTGGCCTATTCTAATATATTCTCTCGCGTGTTCCGAGCGCGCTTCCGAACGAATCTCCGAATTTGTTTCGCCCGTCTGGGCATTCTGCGCCCTCGCAAGTTCTAATTGGTATTCCCTTTCTTTATCTCTCTCATGCCTTTCTTCTAATATTCTCCTAGCCTCCTCTTCTACCTTCTTATCTCTTTCGTGCTGTTGCCCCAATTCCTCCGTTAATTCAACGGAATAATCCTCATGCTCTACTATTAATCTTTTTAAAGTCTGATTCGTTTCCGATCCATCTAATTCTATTCCTAAATCCCTGGCGATTCGGATCATTCCCTCCTTTCGAAATCTCAGTAAATGCGCCATTGCTTTCAAACAGTGCCCTACGTTGCAAAAGAACACACTTACCCTCCGCTTCCACTGCTTGCACGTGGCTGCTTCTGCTGCTTATGCGTGCACGTTCGGCGCTGGCGGATGTCGTGATGAGATGGATGGATTGGCTGCAACTCGTCCTTCCTTCCCGTCCTTCCTTCCTTCCCGTCCTTCTGCTTGAAGTTTCGCCCCGCCGATGTACTCGCACGTTTTCGTTCGCGTTTTACTTGTTTCGCGCACTATGAATATATTTACGTCGAAACTGTTCCCTGGCTGAGCTTTGCTCGCTCGCCCACTATTTAAACTTTCTCCGGCGGATACCTGCGGCCAAATATACTTTCACTTCCGCGTACACGATCCGTTGTTCTGGATGCCTGTCCCGCTGGTACTAAGCGCCCTACCTGCTGGGTGTTTTGTTCGTTTCTATAGCTGTTGCTACACTGCCGACCGAACCTTGCACGTGAAACGCAGAATTCTATTCCTCCTACGCTCACTAATTACCCATGGGCGGATGAAGCCCCTTACTGGCGTAATTATTCTACCTGCCGTTCCTGGCGTGCTTCCGTGTGATGCTGCCTACCACAGACAAACACCGCACATACACAACTGCGTGGTCGTTTACTAACCATAAACTGCGTACTTGAACCGCTACATACACTACACTTGCGTGGTAGTTCCAGAACCGCTGCCTACACTATACTACGTGGTAGTTCTTGAACTGCTGCCACCATTTTACACCTACGTGGTAGTTCGTGATCCGCTGCATACACTACACGTGCGTGGTAGTTCCTAAACCGCTGCTTACACTACACGTGCGTGGTAGTTCGTTTACCGCTGGCACTATTCTACGTGCGTGGTAGTTCGTTAACCGCTGCCACCATTCTACGTGCGTGGTAGTTCGTTAACCGCTGCCACCATTCTATTCCTCCTACGTCTGTGGCGTCTTTGCCGGGGCAAATAAATACAGACGTGAACGGCTTGTAAATATTTAGTATTTATTAGAAGAACGATACTCCGACACCAAAACACTATATACAATATTTACAATTGAAGTTAACCGTTACAAGAAGGAACTTTCCCTGGTTACCACCACCGCTGGCCCGATAATTAATTACCATCCCCGGTGTGATGCACCAGTACCTTACGCGAGCATACATGCGAGTATGCCGCACCTGCTGTCACGACGTAGCACGCCGGCTTCGATTCCCCGCCTCGGTAGCCTATGCATTACCATGCAACGCCGCGCACAACCCTCACGACGCCCTACCGACGCGCTCACCTCTGAAGACTCAAGAATAGAAGACTGCTTTCAAATCGGTTTCTGCTTATATACCCACTGACCAGGCTGCCGGAAGCGCGTCACCCGCTGTGTCTGCCCACGCTTTCCCGCCGGCTTCGGGGTCTCCAAACCTGCATCCACGACTCGGCATTCCTATGTGAAGCCCCGCGTCACTTCCGCCAGGGTTGTCCACATGGCTACAATAGTACGTTTGTACTGGCGGCAGATATGACGCCACAGTACATATGGGATGAGATACGTAAAAACTAATTTTGTTGCTCCCTCATATAGTAAAAGAGGAATTTTGTTATTTCACTTTGTAGTAAATGACACTTTTCTTTTCAGCATCATAAATTATCTTTTCTGATTCAAGAAATCGTTCATAAAATGACATCGCATAGCGCAGATGATTGCACGAATAATTGCGTCATCACACTTTCAGCCATCTTCACATACATTTTTTTCCACAATTACTTCTTTAAAACCGTCATGTATATTTTTTTTGCATTTTCACTCAATATTGAGTGAAATACGAGCAATATTAAATGTATTAAAGACAAGATTTTCTAGAATAAGAGGTTCTACTTTTTTCCTTCAATTTTTTTTTTACAGACAGTATTAAATTTACTGTGTAAGATTAACGAGTGCCATATTGCTGTATTCTGCTATATACAAATGTGCGTGTTTTTTCATAATTGTCTGTCGAAAAATCACTGTTTTTCGCCCCGGCATTATATCACTTTCTCTATACTACGTAAGATGTATGCGATGGGAAAGGTTACACGCAGGCGTGGATCCACGTGGGGAGGGGGAGGATGAATGAAATCTCTCCACCCCACCCAAAAAATTCAGTAACTATTAATTTTAACATCTCACTGCACTTTCAAGTAACTAGTGGTGCTAAAACCGCACATTCTTTCTCACCCTATTTTCACGCAAAATGATCAAGTACTCAAATTTTCGAAAAATTGTAAGTGACCTTATTTCAAAATCTATCTGTAAGGAAGAGATTTCATTAAGGGAAAATCTCTATCTTTAGTATTTTAGTTGCAGAAAGACTCCGAAAAAGTTTGAACTTTTGCATTTGTCCAAAAGTCAGGGTTTTTAACAAACATGAAACGTATACCATTCTCTTAAACCTCCTACACATTATCTAACTTTTTTATCAAACACGATGAAGCTTCTTTTTTTTTAATTTGGAACATGTCCCAGAGGCGTCATATAAGGTACCTCCCAAAATTGAAATATCGGTCTCAAATTTTAGGAGCTGCGATATCAACCAGATCGGTTGGGGAATATACATTTTGGAGAAAATCGGCTGAACGGTTCAGACGTTAGCGGCGTATTCAGCAAGCGAATGCGCATGGCGTTAGTTTCAATGTTTTATACGCGTTCGATACGCGTTGAAAGACGAAAAATCAATTAAGAATGATTCCAATAATAAAAGTCCTAAACGGTGAAACAGCAACTTCTCATAGACAGACTTCACAAAGATGGAGAAAAAAGATACATTGGCATCCGTCGGTGATTCACCCCTCCGCTATTGGTATGCGACTGCGAACAAACAGTGACAAGCACTAAATGAATGGGGTTTCCCATGACAAGCGGCGCTACACTCGCGCAAGGAGGCTGTCGCATGGGAAACAGAGCAGGCGAGACGGCGATCGGCAACGGTATCAGGGCTGCTATCAGTTGGTGACCCTCTGATCTCCTTAATTAGACGCGCGCGCGCGCTCCCCCCAGCGCCGCCGCGCCGGTTAATTAGAAGCGCTGCGTCTGAGCGCCGACGCGGCCTTTGCGGAATCGTCTTGAACGCTGCCAGCTCCACAGGCTGCTTGCGAAGGAAGCGGCCACAGCGAAGTGGCGGGCAGCCAAGGACACCTGTCGAGATTTAAGTGAAACTTCTTTTCTCTACGACTATTTGCATACTATACATGCATTTCTGCGGTATATGTAGTCGATGAATGGCAACGATTACGCACGCCATTTAATACAGTTAGGAATCCACGGCATGCCATTCTCGTTGCAAATCGCTGCTTCTTTTGAATCGCGGTGTACAATTGAAAGATTTCGCAATTGCATTTACGTAACCTACACATTGTTGTACCCATTTTTTGTCATTAAATTATGCACTGTGTGTTCAACAGGATATTAATCGTGAAAACAGTTACAACCAGAATAAAATATGTACTCCACCTGAAATTTTGGAAGTAATATATTCGACAGCTCTACGTTTATTGCCAGAAAAATTGAAGTATCAGAAATCGTATACTCAAATATGAAGTGGGAAAGAACAAGTAGAGTAAATTCTTTTATCGAGAACGTTATATTATAAAACTTTCTCAACAGCACAAATCCTTCAGTTTATGTAAGATTTACACAATGTTAAGAAGTTACATACGTACACCTACATACCTTGTCAGTACTTGGCGCGACAGCCCGCGAACTGGCCAGGGCCTGCCAGCAGCGTCCGGCCTCGCGGCTATGGGTTAAGAGATATGTGTGTTTTGCACGAAGATATCCCCTCTCCGTATTCTGGCCTTCTCAACCACAGAAGTGTTTTTTCTCATTGTCCCACAGGAACATATACTGGGGCATTGTAAGGAAAACGAACACTATAATGTTGCCGGGACCGTTAATGTGACCGGGAATCAAACCCGGGGTCGCGCATGGAAAGCGATCGTATAGCGTAAAGGATGCTTAAGAGAATAGTACAGATATTATGTTCGTTCTCAATTTTCTCAATTTTCGAAAATTGCAAAAGCGCATTTTTTGGGGCTTCTTACTACTACAATATTGAAGATAGAGATATTTACCTTAATGAAATCTGTTCTTTAAAGACATCTTGAAACAAGGTATGTTCAATTTTACAAAAATATGAGTAGTTTTCATGTAACTTTGCGCGAAATAATAATTTTTCAAACCATTTTTTTGACAAAACCACTCCAATTTTTTTTCTTTATATTTTCTCCTCTTATGGTGATGGTAAAAAAATATTATGCTAGTCCCATTTTCAAAGTACTCTTCGTTTTTTGAAAATTGCAGAAAGTTAACATGTCAAAACCACAAAATTGAAGATAGAGATTTTTCCGTAGACAAATTCGTTTGTAAACTAGTGGTGCTAAAACAGTACATACTCTCTCGCCTTTAGTAATAGTTATGAAATACTTTTTATACTAGTTATGTAATTTCATTTTTTTAAATAAATTATAAAAGTGAATGAATGTTTAATCATTTGAAATTTAGCTATTCCTTTTTCTTTACATGAAGCTCCTGGGACATTTTCAAAACACAAAAATAGCTCCAACTTTTTTGATTATTTTTTTGTATGAAGGAGAATGCTGCACATCTCATTTTCGTTAAAATCCCTAATTTTTCACAAGTTGCAAAAATTCAGAACTTTTCTACATTCTAATTTCTATCCAGCAAAATTTATTATATCCATTAAATTTCAGCATTGCTGAAAATCTAGTTAATGTCAGAGGTACGAACTTATTTAACTATTTATTAAAAATAGATGTAAGATAAAAAGACAAATACATGCATACATACATACATACGGACTCACTATTAATTTTCGAGGTAAAGGGGTGGTTGTATGAATTCCAGGCCTCTCCTCGAAAACGTGAACGAGTTGTACCTAACCTTTGCGATGCTCAGAATCATTTCTTCAACCTCGTTGCATTGTTTCTGCGCCAATCTAAGCTCTGCTTCAGTAGCTTAAATAGTAAACTTTAGAGTTTATTGCGACGTTGACCGTCGGCTCCTCGGAGCGCAAACTCGCGGATTATTTCATTTTTTATATACCTTACTTACGTCCAAAAGTTAAAAACTATGTGTGACGTGCTATTGGGAGACGTTAATTTGAAGTTACATTTATGTAAGTGCAAATTTTATTTTCCTTCAATTTTTCTGCCAAAAAGTAATAAATAATGTTGTGAGTACTAACTAAAAGAAGTGTGAGAATAAGAATAGTACAAATAATTATTTACCCTTCAAAAAAAAAACATGTTTCGTGAGTTTCTTTTGTCACGCCTATGTTCGGGTAACAAATGTGACTTGTGCGCTAATCACCTGTTTGGCGCACTTGATATGTAACTTCTATTACTGCATATTTCCTAATAATGCGACTTTGAAATGTATCCTTCCAGGCGCATGGCGGACATGCACTGCGTTTCTCTCCCCCGCACAGCATTTGTCGTCTCCGCGCCTGAACGTATTTGTTCTGAAGGTTCTGCTGAATTGTTGGTCTGTGTTTGTTCATGCTGCAAATGAAACATACAAAATACAGCTGGATCATCTAAGTTTACAATTTTTACTATAATTTCTTTCCGAATATTACAATGCTTATACAGTTGAATTCGTATCTTCCAGTGGTATCTCTGAGCAATAGCAAGCCAATGCCGGATCAGTATCCTAACAAAAGAACCACAGACTGCACGTTATCTTATATTTCTTATCGTTGTCTACAACTCATAATTTACACATACACTTAAAGTTCCTGTTTTTACTTCTTATATGATAAACTCGAGTTCTTAATAATGCTTTCAATATCCCTCAATTGCTTTACTGAATTCTTTGCCCTAGAAATGCCAATTTGCTAAAACCAATTATCTTTTGTTTTTATATGACAATAAAGTATTCAATGTTGCTACTCAAATATTTAAAATTTAGTATATTTTATTTCTCTGTGCCATATAGATGTCGATTTCGTCAAAATGGCAATATTACTAGTGAATGGGGAATGTGCTGAGATAAAACATAGTAAGAAAACCGTCTCATTCATGGAATTGTCCATAAGGGATAAGTAGTACAGAAAAAACAGCCAGTGTGTGACGATATTTTGATAATGCAATGTTAAAGGAAAAGGGGCGCAACAGGACCCGAATGTAAGGAACATGCTTCGGGTTTTCATGAAGGTTTCTCGATATAAAAGCGAGTGAGTGCATGAGAGAAACATAAGCTTGTGTTCCGCTGAGAGCCACCGCAAATCCCAAAGGAAAACGGTCGCAGGGTGGACGATCTCCGGGGACTGCGGGGAAGACGCTAGAAAGTGCACCCTAGAGAATAATGAAACGCGAAGTTAAGAATAGGTACCTCAGGGAGAAGCAAATAAAACTAGCGAGTAAAGTGTATAAAATAAAGTATATTGTATTTCATCACTCATGAATAGAATACGATATTCTTTCGTTTATCGTTTATTATTTGAAAAGTGTCAATTTGCAGTAAAGTGTCAATGTGAACCTCAAAGTAAATGAAACGCTGGCAAGGAAGCATCAGTATCGCTCGGAAATTTATCTAACGTTTGCTAGCTAGCGGTGTTAGAAGGAGCGGAGAAGTTCTGTGTCTTGACACACGAGAAGGTTCTAAAGAGACGACACGTATTGGACAAGATTAACCTTTGTCATATCAATCATTACGTATTGAAAAAATTGTCATGGTTACATTTATCTGGATGGAAATAAACGTTCTCTTTACGAATTATATCCGTTAATCATGTTTCTGCTGTTTTTGCCGCGTCTCAGAGCACGGGTCACGGAGAGTGCATTAACGTGCTAGGGATTGATTGTCAAAGTACCGAACTAAACTTTCCATGCACACTAAGTAGTTTCACTACACGATTGCTACGAAACTGCTCGCGGCTCTAGATTTTCAAACAATGCGCTCTCGTCGCGTGATATGTGGAAAAAATTGGATTCCGGTAAATCTCTGACAGTGTGTAAACTATGTTGGCGGCAGGGCAGGAGATAGTGCGATCTACCGGTCAATTTTGGAAGTAGTTGAAGATCGATTTCAAAACGCTTCATGTAAACTGGATTTTCCACTGATTGTGAGAGAGTTCGCGATTTTTTGGCCAAAATCATCTCGAAGGCGCCCAGTTTGAAATGTATGATCTTTTCTTTTTAAATACACGAAAAGAAAACAGTTGCAATACACCAGTGTCATGATACTGTAACAAGTTCCCTTCTGTTCTTTTTTTCCGCGTACCTTCAAAGAGTAGCGAGACTGAATGTGCTCGAAGCGTGGCGCTAAATTCGGGTAAATTTGGTCGCCTATGAGCCAACAAATATTGTCCTCAATTTGAAAATAAGATGTCCAATTTGTCAACTTCAATCACTCTAGCTTAGAAAGCAATTCTAGTGGCATGACAGTTCTGACATCAACACCCACTGCACGAGCATTTGACTGTATCCAAACTACACGTGCGCGTTGTCAGGACCGTGTGACCTTCGAGAAGATGCGAGGCGGGGAATCACTCTCGCCATAGAAAGCCTAATCCAAATCTAATCCTAAAAGTATCGACGTCTCCTTTTCGTCTGTGAGGATATCGAGCAATGGGTAAATATATGCAGTGGGCACTAGAAAGCAATGGGTAGTAGAAATCAGGACGCGACAGACAGCTGCTATCTGCATTTTTGTTGCCTGCTTTTATATAGCATGCCATTCTTCCGTCCTTTTATCAGTCTATAGCGTATATCATAGTAGTTTGTGGCATTGATTATTGGTGCTATCTTCGTAAAAAGTGCCTAACTTTCTTGTAAAGCTTATTCTGGTATAGAAGCTTTCCGAGTTTTGATCGTGGTACTCGTTCTTTCAAATCTACGTACTTACACGATACTGCTGTCTGTGGAAACATTCTAATTCGTCTGATTGATACTTTTTTGTGGTTTAGCCGGTCAATATAAGATAAATACTGGAATAGTACCTAAACAAATGTGCCCTGAACCGATTGCAATATTTTATTCCTTACCCTTAACTTATTACTACACACATACACTTACAGACTTTCTCTGTCACACACGCTGCGAGGTACGTCGGGCGTCTACAACATGTTCTAGGTGAGGTGATGTTCCTCTGGCGAAGTTACGCTCGAAATGAAAACTGATGAGTAGGTGAGCGACGGATCTCTCGTTCTGAGGAAAGAACGCAGCTGCTCTCAAAATATATAAGACACATGCGCTATCACACTTACGGAATGAGGGCCACGGTGGACGGAAGAACGAAATACACAGGATTTTAGTCATTCTAAGGCAAATCCTTTCATTCCCACATTTTTACATAATTACTGTTTTTTAGAGACTATTCTTTACGACGTGCTTAATTTTGCGTCTTGTAATTGGAATCGAGTACTTGCTAGCGAAGTCCAGGGTATTGGATGACAGGCGTTGTTTTCTCCCACGAGTGATGGCATTCATATCTCCCAGCTGCCGCTATCCGGGCTAGTCTCAGCAAATTGAATTTACGATACACCTCGAATTATTTGTGAAGAGGATCATTACGAAACAAAAAGATAACTCTAATTCAGGTACAAAACAGGATGAAAGAATGCCATTTTTATTACGCTTGAAGGAAGACGAATGTCGCAACAGGTTACTTGATAATAAATTGGGTAGTAAGTATTATTATCCACAGATTGGGCAGCTGCGTTGCCTACTGCCTCGCATCTTTAAGAAAATGTTTTTGCAGTGCATATTCTTTCGTCTTGTTCATGTCATTGTCTCGATATTTTGCCGTTCGCCGCTGTTATAGATACCATTTCATCACGAATTTCATTATAATCCGTTGCGCAACGGAGAAGGAAACCTCTCGGTTTGACAACGCGAATGTGATTGATGCTACTTCATTGTTGGCCTGGTTTGGGAACGAGTGATTTGAGTGATTTCTTAAAATCTCAAACGATTCTCTCAGAAGCAACGTCTTTATTACTGCCATCTCTCAGAGCTTAAAACAACAATTCAGGTTTGTATTTGTTCTTTCTTTTTGATTATATTCTGGAATACGCCAGAAATAAAAACTAAGATGTACCAATTTCTAAGGAAAGGAATTAATGACTTCTCCAAGAGAGGAAAATATGATGAGGTTCCTTGTATAAGTTATCATTATGTTAAGTTTCTAAAATAAAGTAACAACTAAGTCACCGAATGAGACAAGTAACATTTTTCCTATTGTAAACCAAAACTCACCAAGAGTTTGTAAAACAAGATTATTTAAAACGATTCACAAATGAAAATGGCGGCACCAGTGACAAACCAATAACAAACTTACAGGAAATGTACCTAAACTGGCCATGTTACCGTAAGGGGAGTAGTTGTCCAAGATTCAGTCCAACCCTTAGCCGCTGGAAACACGCCAGTACACCTGCACAGTTCGCCACAAAATATCAGCATGCGCTCACAGAACCGGGCTAGCCTCCACAAGAACTCCATCTGCCTTCCTCCGCCGCGGCGCAGGGAAGGTTCGCTCGATGCCCCCCCCCCCCGCCCTTGGACCTTCGCCTAGCACTCTTTAAAACGTGCTGCCGGCCGGTGGCCACTTAAGCTGTGGTGACGAGGTGGACTACAGGAAAGAAGTACAAGGATACACTCGAGCGAGTACAAAACAGAGTGCTCCGACTCATAGCGCGGCCTCCGCTTCAAAAACGGATAAAAGCTCTCAGAAAGGAACTCAATATCGAGACCTTTACACAATGCTTCAAACGGCTATCATTCAATGAAGCCATCCAAGCCTTTCAAACCGACGAAGCTTCGACGACGCTCAAACAATTCACACGCCATGACTTTACTATTGGACAATGACGACAAGCTCCGCCCTCGGATATATTGAGGGTATAGAAAAATTCACAAAACATTAGAAACTAATTAAGCAACCAAATTCACAAACAACTGACATCCGTCCCGAGCCTTCACCACCAATCAAACCGAAGCAGTAAAACGCAAATGTGTGCGAACTGCAAAAATACAAGCTCACCGCCATTCGGCTTCGCTGAACAAAAAGAAAGAAAAAAGGAAAAGGGAAAAACAATAAAAATATTTAAGAAATTAAAAAGAAGAGGTGTTAAAACAGAAAGAACTTTCTCACCCGTACCTTTACGCAAAATTACGCAAAAATTACTCACATTGCTAAAAATTGTAAAAACATTGTACCTTATTTCCAAATTTATCTTTAAGGAACAAATTTAGTTGGGAGCGGATTTTGAACTTTTTTAATTTTCAAAAAAGCATGATTTTCAACGAACTTAAGACCAGCACCATTCTTTTGAACGGCTTTCACAATATCCAAGAACAAAATTTAATAAAAAAGGATGGAGTATTATTTGAAAATTTGAAAAATGTTCCAAGGGACTCATTTAAAGTACGTCCCCAAATAAAATCGGTTTCAAATTCAAGTGACCACGACATCAGCGAGATCTATTGGGGAATTTCAATTCTTGCTGAACGGTTTAGCAGCTAACCTTGTTCACAGACATTTTGTCGTTATTAGATTTTTCGGTATCAAGGACCCACAATACATGGACTCTGACTTTACCAGGTAACAAAGTATTGATTTTTCTAAATTTATCAACTGGATTTATTCAGTGTTACGTTACCAAGAGTTATAAAGGGGTTTTCTGTCGAAAATTCACCGGTTTTTGAGCAACATTACATAACATTCTCTCTACTCCGTTGGAGGAAAGTAACTAATGGTGCTATAGATTGGCACAGATTTCCCGTATTAGTTTTCTATTTTCTTTAGTCACGGCTACTGATTCGGACTTGCCACATACTCCTGCCTCCTGTCATCTATTGCCACCCAAAGTACATGTTTTTGAAATTTTCTCAATTTTTTTGATTTCCTAATTGTAGAACGGAAATATTATTTTAGGAATATTAAAAAACGATGAAACCTTGTTCTAAATTGCAATTTTATTTGAAAAATTCGGAGTCGTTTTCAAGAAAATAACGCTTAAGCTCTAATGTAAATTTGAAATTTGAAGCACCATTTCACAGAAAATATTTAGTTTTTAACAAACTTCATTAAAAATAATTTAACTCACAAACATAATCGTGTTTACACATTACTGAAAATGTGCATATTAACGGCGTGAGATATATTTTAAAAAAATGGGTAACTTTTTTTACAATAAAAAAATTCTTAAAAGAATTTTCATCAATTAGTCAAAAGAATGCATTTAGCACACTCCGTTTGAAAAGTTTGAGCTGTTTTTGAAAAAAATGGCGTTTGAGCGTTCTTAAAAATGCGAAATTTTGAGCTAGTTTTCGCACAAAACTGTTGATTTTTCAAGAAGCTTTATATGACATTTTTAAAGCACATGTACTTATAAATATAATGTGAACAAATTATCGCTAATGTAAATAATAATGACGTGAGACACAAGTCAAAAACGTTTCATTTTTGTAATTTGTGAAAACAAAAAAGAATAGAGTGAGTTGACGTGTATGTCATCTCATAGAGTGCATTTACCACTCTCCCTACCAAAAGTTTAAAGAAAAAGTTTGGAGCCGTTGTTGAGAAAATCGTGTTTTTATTTTTCAAATTTGCAAATATTGCATGCAATATTGTGCGAAAACTATTAAATTTTTCACAAATATGTACATAATATGTACATCACCTTAATGAAATAACTCACTAGGTACAGCAACTTTTATTTGAAGGAAAATCGTCTATATTCAAGTTTATAGTTGAGAGAATACCACGAAAAAAATCCAAATTTTTGAAGATATCGAAAAATTAGAGTTCATTATGAAAATTGGACCTATGCCACCTTTACAGGTGTATTTTATTATTTTTCTTACTATTTTACTATTTACTTTCTATTTTTACAAGAAATTTGAAGAAAAAATTGGAGCTGTTTTTGAGAAATTTTTGAGAATGTCCGGAGAGCTTCAAGTAAAGTACCCAAATTTTAAAGAATGATTTTCAAAATCTCTCAGCTTTGACTCGAGAAGAACAGGGGTTTCTTCATTTTGGCAAAAATCCTACGTGTTGTTTAGGCCCTAGTAGTGTTTACAAACGGACAGACTGACGGACAGACGGGCGTTTTGAAATGAACCACTTTTTCGGTGTCAGGTGATCCCAAAACGTGTATTTTCGTTGACACCTCGAAATCGATTTTCCGCAGCAGTACAGTTTCCCTATACTACGCGTATTACACCGTATATACGTATGTATGCGGGAAGTAAAAGGCTGGGTGGCCTGCTCCGCGCCAGAGGCAGCGCTGGCGAACGGCCCGTAGTGTTGCGTCTTTCGGGGCGGACGAGCGTCAGCGGTGAACTCGTGCGGCCGGCGGCCGAAGTAGCCTTCAGCTGTGCAGTTTCGTTGCGGCACCCGTGCGGCGGGCGAGTTGATGTCGTGTGCGATCACGGCAATTGGATAATTGTATGGTTCTAAATTTCCCGTGAAATAACGTGCGGAATTGAAGTGCCCGCTAGTGCCCTAAAGAAGATTATAACATAACTTGAGTGAGGAGATACACGTAATATGCCTTCAAGTCGAATGGAAATATATATTGAAATTTAACGACATGATAATCAGGCCAGTTGAAAAGGTAGGAGAATTGCTCGAGAACCTCCGTAACACATGAAACAAAGTTAGTGACGATCTGTAATTGAGACAAAAAAAAATGTAATCTCCCGAGAGTGTGTTTCGCGTACGTCGTCTAGGCGAGGGAAAACGTGGCTGCGATCTAGCAAATTTTGTGTTACCGTGGCACTCGAGCGAACTCGTTTTGTGCAACACACTAATAAGACCTTTCTATGGCAGTGACAGTCACAGTAGAGCTGGTGTTGACCGAAATTTTGGTCGCCCGACATCGGACTTTTACGTCTGATGTGCCGGACACGTGAAAAATGTAAGTAAATGGTAATGGACTTATTTGGTCATGTAATGAAAATATCCTAGTCATCAAATAATAAATGGTCATGAAACACGAAGAATATATTCCGAGGAAAATCTCTTCCTGTGAATAGTCTTGAGCCTGCTTGTTGCAACGGTTTTAAAAAACAACCTGTGAACTTATGAGAATATTCGTACAATTTCGGGTGTAATATTTGGTCAGAATCAATTCACAAATCAACAAACAAGAGAACTATATTATGTGTTCAATAATAAACAGAACAGAGCAGTATTAGGGTGTTCATTCGATTGCAATATTAGGGTACGATCATGCCCCTTCGGAACTAGGATCAAAATAAAATATATATCATAAATTAGTAATCCCTCTGGTAAGACAGAAAACCATTCTTCCATTTATTATATACCACAAAAAATATATTGAAATGTCATTACATTCGTGTATGTTCAGTACACATAGAGCAAATACAGTGACAAGTTTTACCTTCCTTTCTATTCGGGCCTCCCTTGGGTTTGTTCGCCCACCCCCCAATTGTCGTGAACTTGAGGCGCCTCGGCAGAGGTCCTCTGCTCCCGTGTCGATTTATTCGGTGTAGAGCACCCATGTTCCTCTAACCTCGCGCCGAGTAAGCCCTCGGGTCCAACTCGCACCATTGCTCGAGTTACCAAGAGGGTCCAACTCAGTGCTTGAAAGCTTTGGGGATTCGGAGTTAGTTCCTGAGTGTACATAATTGTTCGTGGCTTTCCAATTGCCAATCAGGGCAAGGAATTTCAAAGAAGCAAGGAGGATTATATTGATTGATTAATGGTTGGTTCTGCTACGGACATGAGACCCATTAGAGTAGTGAATGAATATCCCGGGAGATGGCCATGTTTCTTTCCACGGGATGATGCAATATGGCGTCCACCTACATGTCCGCTTACGGGAATTTCCTCCTTCAAGTTTAAGGTTTGCAGGCACCGTGCTAAGCTCTTACCTCACGACTGGTCTCCAATAAGGTGGTAGTGTAGTTCACGTAAGTGTATGGTGAGAGGATAAGACTGGACGAGGAAGGAAAGGTCGCTCGCGGATCTTGGCCAGTTGGTGAGAGCACTACGTCGGCATTCACCTAATACTTTAAAACTACCACCGATCAGAGGAGCCAGCCTCAAGAATCCTCCTTCAGTGAGTGGATGAATTCGACGTACCTATATAACTAGTGTGGACAACCTATCACCGTCGGGACGTGATCCCTAGGACGTGCCGATCAGATCCATTGCAAAGGCCGCAACAATTGTTGGCTCTGAGTTAACTCAGCCGGGGAAGGCTTCAAGATGAATGGTGAGATCGGAAATTACTCATTTGTCATAAACAACTGAAAAATGCAATTCCTTCAGCAGAATCCGAATTCAGCGCTCAGGTGTCCGCGCCGCGAGCTGCCAGGCGAAACGGATCAGACCAACAGTTATGGCGAAGACTGTCCTCCAAAATTTTCAAGAATACGTCACTGCCGCGTTAATTCCACGAAAACTTGAAACGGATTCTGCGGCTGCCTGCTAAAGTCAACAACTGTTGACAGAACGGTGGCATTGACCGTGAGTTCCTATGCGGTTTTCTCACAGTGGCTGTCGAATTCGACCGCTGCCTGAAGGAGAATATTAGTGGCCGATTGCTCTGATTGGTAGTTTTCGGAATTTTCTCCAATGAAAACCTGCCCAATATCAGAGCAGTACCATATAAACCAAGCTATGGAGTGTACTTTATCGTACTTCATCCTTGTCTTCTTTCCCATCACGCACACACGCACTCTCACACGCAGTCACTTATACGTAAGCTCTATACCACCTCACAAGTTAGAAACTTAAGAGCTTTTCTCGACTTATTATTGTCCATTATCTGCCACAGATCGGGTCTCGAACCCCGGTCCCTCATAAACGCTGCAATAAGAATTCTTTCTACTCTGAACTATCTCAGCACCTCGTCTTGTGGCAGATGTAAAATATATCAAGCACCGGTGTCAGCCTCTCTCCTCGTAACCAGCTCCGGAGTCTATAGCCTGTCACGTGATCCATGTGATTCCCTTCCCGGCTTTACAACGAGCGGTGCTAAGGAGATAGCGAAACTCTTGGGGGAGAGTATAACGAAAAGCATTGAGGGAAGACCCCAAATCACACCACAAGCGACCAAAACCACACAGTTTAGTGATCTTATTAAAAAAAGCGAGACGATCGAAGGCATTTGAAGGTATATTTCTTACGCGTCACAACCAGTGAAGTAAAAATGGCTTTATGGAGAGTTTAAGGAAAAAGAGAGAGATACTAAGGAACGGAGAGAGGTCTTCAATGAAAATAAATAAATAATTTAAAATTTTATTTTAAAACTCTTTCCCCAAATACACAAGAAAAAGTTAGATCTTTTCCCTTTCAGACATTTATGTAGGAACATTTTCTTCGGTACGACACATTATGCTATTTATTTTCCTATTTCATTGTTATATTCGTTTTGAACAAGTTTAGAGGGGTGACTATACTCTCTATAGTGGTACAGTTCCACTTTATATCATTGCTTTGGAAAACATACAATGAGGATTAACTATTTTTGTGCATTAACATTGATGACATTATTGTATCTTTATCGTCAGTTATCACTGAAAGTGTGGCTCGTTCTCACTATTGATTGATAAAGTTGCTAAACTCTTAGTTAATTTGGAGAACTGGTATGAACTTTTTCACCTTTTCTGACATTTTACATACACCTTTCTTGCTTAGTAGTACCTTGTGGATATGGCAACTTCTTATACCAACAGTTGAACTTAACACATTTGTATAAATTATTTGTTACATGGGATATTTATTAAAATATTGAATTTCTACCCCAAATCTGCATTATTGAAAGTATAATACAGCGGAAAATCCCAGCTATAATCGGTACTGTTCGTCAGTTATAGTCTACGCACATGCTTAGACCAGTGTTTTCAAACATGGAGTTCTTTTTTTGCCGTCATTAAATGTAAAATATAATAGTAAATTCTGATCGCCACATTGCATGAAAATGCTAAAGCATTGTATTAGTTCAAATTCTCTTCCCTACCCAATGTTTCTGCAATTTTCCAACAAAGGAAAATCGATTTAACAATATCCGAACGAGAGAACCCATTACACCCACAACGACGATAGCAGAATCTTACCATCCGATCGTTTCGCATTGAAGATGAGAAGTAGAAGAGAGACTCGAGGAAGTTGGCAGTATTGAGAAAGTTGAAGGCGAAGAAGCACATACGCCCCTCAGAGGAGTTCGGGAACAACTCCAGACTACGGCAACTGGTTCGTGAACGCATGAGCTCCCAAATTCGCATTGAAACATCGCCCAAAAGGGTTAACAGATGCCTTTTCCTCAAATGTAAAACATATCCCAAAATTCCATGTTTTCATTCCAATATTATGAAATAAGCGCAGAATATCGAATGTTTTTTTTCATTCTCTTTCAATAATGAAATTCATTAATCGCAAATGAAGAATTTGGATATAATGAATAATATATAATGACAACTCTTCATATACTGTAAGAAGATTGCCTTACCGATTTTTTCAGCGATAGATGTACAAGCTCACTAAAGTATTAATAGGATACTAAGAACATTGTTCAGATTTTATCCACCTGAGTACTCACATCACAGTGGCTGTAATATACGCCAGTGAACCTTATATATTTAGTGATTTTTTCCAAAAATCACGACTTCCCTCAAAATTACTTGAACAATTGCTCATTTTAATAAACTTGAACACGACTTCATAAAGATATGCAATAAAAAATATTTGAACTTTGTAATTTTCAAACATTTTGGAGGTTTTAATAAAAAATAGAACTGTACCATTTTTAAAAAATGCAATTTTATGAAGTAAAGAAAAAAAATTGGTCGTGGTCAGCGTGCTCGCTTTCCACTACGCGGCCCCGGTTTCGATTACCGGTCGACTTAAGATTAGAGTGTGTGTTTTACATTGCAATGTCCCAGTGTATGCTGCTGTGTGCGGGCTGTCGCGCCAAGTACACACATACATTTTAAAAAAATTTAAGAAAAACTATACAACAGTTTTCATAAAAAATTGGAAACGTCATAGTACCTTCAAAAATTAATACATCTTAATGATATCCAAATGGCACAAAGAGATTTTACTCCTGACGTGTTCACCAATTTCCAGCTCAAAGGTTCCCATATGATCAAGTTATGCGAGACAAATACATACTACTATTCTTGGATATATGGTTACACACTGATATCTTTCGATGCATTCAGAACACACTGATTTTCGGATACAAAACTGTTTGAATATCTTCGCCACCTGCACCCGTCTTAACATCCATTGCGGAGCACTAATAAGCCTCGATCCCCAATTGTGTGCAATGATGCGGCTCAAAAGAACTTTGAACACGGATATAACAAAAGAAATTTGAAGAATCTATTTAACCTGTAAAGATAATGTTTTAGCTCAGAAGGTGGCGGTGTTCCTAACCCGCTAAAACATGAGACCCGGCACTGACCTGCAAGTTGGCTAAAGGATGATTTCCCCCTCCAGCCATCTCTCACCAACGGGGTATCGCCTTAGCTGGGAAACGCTCTAAGCCTCCAGCGTGTACGGTAGTGGAGTGCGTGTGTGTGTGGTGAGTAAGGAGTGATGATAAGACAAGGAAGAGGAAGGAAAGATCGCGCGCGGTCCGCTGCATTTTTGATAGGGCACTACTCCGTCATTTGACTGTTATTGATGGACGAAACCACAGACAGCTTCCGATCAGAGCAGCCTACAACTAGAATTCTCCTCCTGGCCGGATTCAACTAGTACTCGTACATAGCTAGTGCCGAAAATCCTACCGCTGCTTTGGAACTCGAACTCTAAAACTTCCTTGTCAGTCATACAGACACATCAGCAATACTAGCTCCAGGCTAAAAAAAGACAGAAGAAAAATCGTCAAGATACTCGTACATTGTGTAGAAGTAAAGCGTTTTTTAGCAAAATGTATCTAACTAAGAAGACGATGGTGGTAATTTTTTCTTCTGAAATGAGTTATTTTGTCTTAAAGAATATTTTGTAACCTAGCGTTTACCTTTTTTAAACATCTGAGAACCTGTGTGTGTGTGTGTGTGTGTGTGTGGGCGCGCGCGTATGAGGCGCTAACGATGACCTCACATCTTTCTTCTCCGTTTCATTCCCGCGTAACTGCTCTCTGCCTCACGAGCCCCTCCCCCACGCTGCTGCACTTGTAGCAAGGGAGGGGAAGGGATCGGGTTGGGGACAGGGAGGGGAGGTTATTCGACGCCGTTAAATCCCGACGCGCCCACCCACAGCACGCGCTGCGGCCACGGAGCATCTGCCTCTTCTCAGCAGAAGGAGCCGGGCGAGAGACAGACGAAACGGCACGAGGGAGGGAAAGAGAGACAGAACGCCACCGGAGAAGAAAGTGTAGAGGGGGAAAGTTATAGAAAGAAAGAGAGACCGGGAAAGTAAAGAAAGCGAAATAATGACTCACGTGAGTGAAAATGGAGAGAGGGAGAGAAGTAGAATAATAGCTGGAATAAACAGGAGAAGAAATCAACAAAATAGTAGAAAGCAGAGATGGAAAAAGAGAAAAGCTACAGAAAGATGAATATCTACCCGGGGATTGGTAACCCTAAAGTATAAACAATCAAGAAACATATGGGGAAGGGAAGAAAGGGAATGAAAATTAGAACCTAGAACGCTTCGTTTTGGAGCTTTGTAACTATATAGATTTCAGAACCGCTGCCCGAGTGTTCCGGGTTGCATTTGCCATCAACATTTAGATGCGATTTCATTTCACAAATTCTTTCTGATTTTGAAGTTAAAGAGCAATAAGCCACGTCTCCGTGATATTCTTTTTTTCTTTAGAAATCTCATTTATAAAGATCAATTTGCGTGTGAGAGTAGCAAAACACATTTATACTACTGAAATAATATAGGAGATGATTTTTGAGTGGGGGTGGGTGTAATGTGCATAAAGCGCCTGTGACTTTTACAAAGTTTTCTGAAATTTTCTGGCTGTACGTTCTTAAATTTTCCACTTTTTTGGGAAAAGACAAATATGCCATTACAAAAGTTATTCAGATTCTATTTTCATTAAAACATCTGAAATTCTGAAAATTTGTTGTAGGTCAAATTTATTTTGGAGGCTGACTTACCACTATAACATTATAGCCCGAGGTTTATTCTTAAGAATCCTTCAATTTTACATTCTTAAATCATACCATGCACGTAAACAAATGTGAGTACCGGAATCGCTTAGAAAAAAAACACTAACACTAAGTTTTCGTATGCAGAGCTTTCCCACAAGTTCTCATGGATCTCGACTTTTCCTTTATTTTCAGTAATTCTCTTTTATTTCTTAGTAATGTCTCTTTCTTTTTTCATTGAACCATTTTATACGTCTTGATTTATACATACGTCGGAATGAAATATACTTGTTATAGTTATGCAGCTTCTCTATTATGGAAGCCCGACTGCGAGGAAATTTGATCCCCTCCGGTTGCCCCAAAACGCGCGGGAAATCTCAACATCACGTCAGCAACCTCATGTTGTCTCACTTCTCATCGTAAATAGGGGAGTTTACACTAACTAATTTACATCACTTAAAATTTAACACGACAGTCCCGCAGGTCTTGCAAACAGGCGAAACTCCGGCCTACAGACAGTCGCCGTCATTCACAGTGGTTCGAAAAGTCGAAAACATGGTCATAAGTTGATATATCGCATACATTGCAGTCGTGGTGTCGCTCTCGGTCAGTCTGTTGTTGCCCAAATTGCGTGTTTGATTCTCGGACGTAACCGAAACATTTTAAATGCAAAAATTGATGTTTCGCATACTTTCCAACAAGTAAAACTATTGTCGGAAAAATAATTTAAAAAAGATTCTCATTGTTTCTCCAGCGACTCTCATTTGAAGGTTCTATGTTTCGTGTCCCGATGGTGGCAGATTTTTTGACACACATTTCTCCGGTGAATTTTATTCTCAACCTTCTGCCGTGTCCTCTTACTCGCACTGCACTACCTCACTTGTCGGGTGCGTAGCGCTTAGAGATATCTGGAGGGGAATCGGAATGCCCTCACACTGCAGTTTAGGTCGCCACCGGATTTCAAGTTCCAATGGGAGAGGAATATAATATGCTCGACCCTTACGGACTACTTGACGCGACAAATGACGCGCGCGGAATACAAATGAATCAATATTCTCAACTGCAAATAAAAACGTTCTTGTCATATTTTGCCCACTTTTCCGTTACTTCTTACCCCAGTGTGGCGGCGTGGGGACGAGCGTGTCGCTGCAGACGGCTTCCAACTACCAAGACAAATGTTTGGCGAGCGCCGACAAAACACTCTCGGAAGGCGCCAAGCCGTCGGGAGGAGGTGGGGCGCCGACTTTGAGTTGGGGGCTTTGGGCGGCTGGGTGGCGCGGAGGTCGAAAACTGCGACCGAGGAGGTGGAGCCGCGAAGTCCCGCTAGGGCGCGCTGGGAATTAATCGTACAAGGAACTTTGAGCAGTTTGCCCACTTGCATAACAATTTTCATCCAAGGTCTGGCATCTGTGTAATGATCGTTCTGTCAGTCTGATAGATCAATGATGGGAATATGTGCAGTTTTTTATTATTAAATATTTTATGTTGACAAACAGATTTAACAACGTTTTTGCAGAAATTTCTTTACGATTCATCTTCATCTGTAAAATTGAGCGCAGATGATTTTAAGTATCGCACAAGAATAAGTTACTTTGCTCAAACGACGAAAAACGGAAATTTGTGAATTTCCGGATTTTTTGTGCATATTATCTCATACTATTATATGTCATACAAAAACACAATAATTTAGATGCGAGAATTGAGAAACTCTCATTTCATTTGATTTATTTGCGCCAAAAACGGTAAAATTTCGCAATGTACGGAGTTTATAATCTTGCACCTTCTGTTGTGTTGAACTCTTTAATCCTTATCCAATACTTTCACTATAATGTAGTGATCCTCATGCTACTATGGGACATTACGTTGGTTGTCGCAGTAATATACAACGAATATTTAAATTGTCAGGTGCCAACGAGTAGGAATAAAAGAAGCTCTCGATTTTTTAGACACTCGATTGTTGATTAGTACACAATCGTTTTTCCGACTCTTCATCTGTTGAGGCCAGGTTAAATTAGAATCTTGGTTAAATTAGAATCTGCACTAAGTACTTAATAAAATACTCTCTATTTGAAAATTATACTACGGTGTGGACCGCGTATATTTAAGTTAAAAGATTATCCGAATTCTTACAATCACATACACATAGATATATAATATGCGTTACTTGAATAAAATTCATGTTTTTCTGTGAAAAATTAGTTTTTAAGTTCCTTAGTCTCTCAATCACTAAAATACTTGCCGCAAGAAAGTCGTGAGCAGAGCGAGGAGGGTGTGGGTCAGGAAGCTCCTTCAGCGAGAGGTAGACAGTGAGAATGAAAGAAAGCGCGCGCTCGAGAGAGAGAGAGAGTGAGAGAGAGAGAGAGAGAGAGAGAAAGAGACAGACAGATAGGCTGACAGATAGACAGGCAGACAGTAGTCTGTCTGTTGGTAGACAGGCAGACAGACACACAGACAGACAGGAGGCAGGCAGATAGACAGACAAGTGGACAATACAGATAGACAGTTAGTCAGGCAGGCAGGCAAGCAGGCAGGCAGGTAGGTAGGTAGACAGACTGACAGACAGAAGACAAAAAGACAGGCAGGCAGGCAAACAGGCAGGCAAGCAGACAGACAGACAAACAGACGTAACAACTGAGTAACAGACGAAGCCGTACACCATACACTCCAGCCAACCCATACACTTCCGCGCCGCTGTCACTGCACTGTCCATCGAGCGCTCGCTCAGCGGAATATGAAGGAGACGCAGCAGCCGAGAAGACATTGTGTTCAAAGGAGAGAGACAGTGCCGAGCTGCAAGTGAAAATATTGCAGTATATTGTTTAGTCGAACTGTGCGACAAAAAAAGTGTTCTTTTCTCTCTAGTAGGTTAAGGAAGTGCGCTACATATGGGGCATCTGCAGAGTATGCGGCCACCAGGGTAGTCATTGGAACACGTCGCAGATTCACGAAAAATTGACAAAGCCGGTTTATACGAAGTTGTGAGAGTTCTTCTTTAATCACATCATTAATTGTGTTTTGCGCATGTTAAAACTCTTGTTAAAGAAATTATGAACCGCAATAGTCACACTGCTTCGTTTAGATTGGATAAGATTGATTTGATAAGATTGCAGTAAGGCGTTTCTTTTGTCGACTCACATGTCGTGAGATTATTTGAGACACGTTTGAAATTCGGCAGGCAATGAGCGAAATTGGATCGCTGACCTAAAAGAAGAGATTGAAGACAACTGCTGCTGCAGAGGAGGCAGCGAGCATGCAGTCACCCTCCATTGTGAGCACGTGACGAGTGAAGACATCTAGGATGAATGCATCGTCCGCTCTCCGTGAACCTCACATTCACCGACCGCGATGGTAGATTTACATTTAGATTCATTTAGTCAAAAAACAGTAAACACTGTATGTGACGATGTGATGAGAAGATCATCTGCGCATGTTTTCTTGAGTTCCAGAATCCCTTCCCATCATCTTAAGTATAAATAGTTTTCTGAGGAGTAAAAGATAAAGATAAATAAATAAAAATTAAAAATTAAAAAGGATGATATTAGTAACATTTGAAAACCAATACATTTTTCCCTGAGTTATAGAAAATTATTTGCAGCGGTAAAAACTGCAGGTTCGATTTTTCTGCATTGCTAACAAAATAGCAACTCACCTATACCTCTACTCCTACCACTAGAAGCAAAAGAAGCGTTCAGCAAAACGTGCGAATGAAGCAATATCGAAGTCCAGAAGCAAAACAAGGAGCCATCTCAGCATTGGCTCAATGTATCAGGGAAACTGGGCAAAAACTTGCTCGAGATGGGGGGTTATTGATCCGGAAGTTGAAGTACATTATTTGTTACAAGGATATTAAGTCTTCAAAAAAATTGTACTATACAAATGTAAACTAATTCATTATATGTTAAAATAAACATTATTTTTCTTTTTTTTAAATTTATTTTCTGCCTGTTCGGCATATAATGCCTTTCAGGGTTTTTAACTTACAATTTATTTTACACATAATTTTTGGCCTTTCGGCTAACAATACTTGAGGAGGGCCACACGGCTACCTCTAAATAAAGTCTGCAGTGCAGTAATTCAAAAGATTTTCAATTTTAAATTTGGTTTATTATTATTATTAATATTATTATTATTATTATTACCACCATTACTACTATTTTCATTATTCACCTTTAATTATTCTAATTTAAGGTGGTTTAAGAGAGTCTTTGGGGTATCGGGAGATAATGCGGGTTGGGATGGAAGCATTTTTGCCTAGATTAAATATTTGTGCACTTGTACACGTCGGAAGCAGGGTGAAAAATCTGTTACTCATCTGTTGAATATATTCGTTAATGGAAAGAATGTTTAGTTCTCTGTGAATTTGCTTATTTGGAATAAACCAAGGGGCTTGTACGGCTTTTCGTAGGTACTTGTTTTGAATGATTTGTAGTTTCTTGAGATGTGTGATTGCTATATTGTTCCAAATTTGACAGGCGTATGTTAATGAGGGACGTATTATCGTTTTAAAAATTGATAGTGCGCAGTCCAGATTAAGCGATGACTTGTTATTAAATATGGGGTAAAGTTTGTTAATTTTTGAGTATGTTTTATTCGTTATTCCTTGAATATGGTTTTTCCATGTTAATTTTTGATCCAGTAATACACCCAGATATTTTACGGGCGTTTCATTATTGAGCCAAGGAATTGCAGTATTATTGATTTTAATTTGTCCTGGTTGATGTATTTTTCTTAGTGAGAATATTTTAGGCTGTTATTTGGTAGGGTTTATGGCAATCCTCCATTTCATTGTCCATTCGACAAAATCATTTAAGTCCGACTGGAGATCTTTGCAAGCGTTGGTGATGTTTGAATTTGCATTAAATAATACGGTATCATCTGCATAAAGTGCTATTTCTGAGTAAGTCATTTCTGGATAGTCTGCTATATATATGTTGAACAATAAGGGAGAGAGTGGGGAACCTTGCGGCACGCCGGCTTTGATGATATGTGCTCTTGATTTATTGTTATTAATACTAACTTTGAAATCCCTCTCTGACAGAAAGCTTTTAATGATATTTTGGAGGTAATCGGGGGTTCCTAAGGTTTGCAACTTGTAAAGTAGCCCAAGATGCCACACTTTATCAAAGGCATGTGCGATGTCGAGAAATATTGCAGCTGTGTACATTCGGTTATGAAATGCTTCAGCAATGTACTCCGTTACTCTTAGTAGTTGATGGCTTGTGGAATGGTTTGGACGGAATCCAAATTGCGTATTTGGTAGCGCATTTGTTTCGGTAAAAATTTTGAATAGTCGGGATTTTATAAGTTTTTCGAACATTTTGGCAAAGGTCGGTAACAAACTAATTGGTCTATAGCTAAGAGGATCTTGTGGATTTTTGTTTGGCTTGCAAATTGGTGTTATAATCGCAGTTTTCCAAGTCTTTGGATAATAGCCTAACCTTAGACAAGCATTATAAAGAGCTGTTAATGCAGTAATTGCATTGCGAGGTAATTCTTTCATCATTTTATTATTTATTAAGTCATGGCCTGATGATTTTCTCGGTTTTAAAGCCTTAATTATTTGGTATGTCTCAGACGGGGATATAAATTTAGTTTTTGTTGGGACGGAATATCGCGGTATTGATAAATTTTCTTCCACTTCTAATTGGAAGTCAATGTCGGTTACCGAGTTAGTTATAAATATTTTCTCAAAATGGTCCGCTAAAGTTTCAGCTTTTTCGAAATCCGTCGTTGCCAGTCCTGTGTTAGTAGATAATTGAAGGAAAAAGATTTTTCTTTTGTAATCATTTTAATTGTATTCCACATTGTCCTGGAGTTTGGAGGGATGCTGCCTAAAAAGTTTTGGAAATTTGTACACCTCTCTTTATGTAATTCTTGTTTAATTTTTACTGATATACTATTTAATTTTTGTTTCACAGTTTTATTGCGTGAATATTGCCACAATCTACGAAGGTTATGTTTTTCTTTAATTAAATTTAGGAGTGGCTTAGGAATCGGAGTATAATTTTTGGTGAAATTTCTAACTTTAATAGATGACCTTTTGACAGCATTTTTAATTATGTTTTCCAGAGAGTTGATACCAATGTCTATTTCAGATGATGTTTTAAGATTCTTAGGATACTGACATTCATTTGTTAGAATGTTTCTATACATGTCCCAATTTACTTTTCCCTCGATAATTTTTTCGTTTTGATGGGCCTGAGGTTCAGCATTGAATGAAATTATTACTGGATTGTGGTCTGAGTCTAATTCTGGTTTCACATTTTGGTAAATCGGAATGTTTAAATTTTGTGTAATAACAATATCTAGAATATCAGGAACTACATTTGGGTTATAGGGGTAGTATGTGGGCTCTGGAGGAGCTAGTATATTTAGATTTCTTTGCTGTGCGAATTTATGAAGAAGTTTCCTATTATATGAAGTAGTATTACAGTTCCAAACTTGGTTTTTACAATTTAGGTCTCCTGCTAATATTATTTGCGATCTTCCATCAAATAATGCTTTCAAGAAACTTGAGGTAAACTTTTTGTTGAGAGGTTTATATGCTGCAATTAACGTTATGTCAGAAGAGATAAATTCAATTTTGATAATAATTGTTTCTATTTCATTTGAGGATGGGGATTGTATCAGTGTATGCTTAATTTTCCTATTGATGAGAATTGCTACCCCACCTGATGCTATTTGCGAAATTCGATCACTGCGGTATGATAAATATTTTGGGATCGAAAATTTTTCTACCGGTTTTAGATGTGTTTCTGAAATACAAGCAACATCTATGTCATGGACTTGTAGAAAGTATCTTAGTTCGTTTTCTTGGCGCTTTACGCCATTTGCATTCCAGTTGAGAATTTTGAAGTTTTCTATTTTATTTTGTGCCATTGATATGAACAGAAATAAGTCTTTGAACCATTTGTTGCAACTGAGGAATGATTGAAGAAAGAATATTATTTATAATTGTTTGGATTAGGTTTTCGTTTATTACATTCATATTTTGGAGGACTGGGGGAGAATTCCTGTTATCTGGCCTAGGCGGCTGACTAGTGCGATAAGAGAAAGAAGGCAAGGGCGTTGAATTAAGCGGCAGAGGAGGAAACTCTTGAGGGGCATAGTGATAAGGTTGCTTGTTCTGATTTACTTGGTGATTAGAGAACTGCCTATTTGGCAGTTTGTGAGCTGAAAATTTTTGATTAACCTGATTCCAATTATGTTTTTTTAACTGCATCTTTGTAAGCTTTGCAGCCTTTATAGTTAGCCGTGTGCTCCCCACTGCAGTTAACACACTTTGGTACATTATTATGTTTAGGTTTATCACATTGCGAGTAATGATGGCTTTCTAAGCATCTCACACATCTAGGTCGCCTTCAGCAATTTGCCTGTGAATGACCGAATGTCTGACAATTTTTGCACATAATGGGAGTTTTAGACTTTATGCGAATTTGAACTCTGACAATGCTGTATATAAACTGATTTATTCTTAAAATTGCTTTGTTATTTTCATTATCCGTTAAATCGACCGCAACGGTAGTTAACGGTTTACGTTCTCTTCCGAACAGTCTAACAACTTTTAATACTTGAAAGTTTTTCGAAAGTTCGTTAAATATTTCCTCTTCTGAATAGGTAATTGGCAGATCTTTTATTACAACCGAAAAAGTTTTTTGGGTAGGGTCCCTACATGTGTGATGCTCGACTTTCTCTTTTTCACAGAATTTTCGGTATTCTCTATAGTCCTCTATTGAGTTGAATTTAATTTTAATAGTGTCTTTATCTAATTTAGTAGAAAAATTGTCTTTTGCAATAGCTTTTAGTTCACTGATAAATAGGGGATAGTCGAGTACTTTATGGACATAAAAGGGGGTATTTTAATGATGGATTCTTTACTTTCTTCCCTTTCGTTTGGCGAATTTTCTTCGGTCATATTTTGAAAACCTTGGTACCTTTTTTTGACGGGCACGTTATACAATATTCTTTTTGAAGCATTGTTTTCATCTGGTAAATCTACGTGCATGCGTTTTAGACTTTTACTGTTTTCATTAAAACCACTGGTTGACTGTTGACTAACTGATTGCTGTGGGGCAACACCATACCTGTTAAAATAAGCATCTTTAGTGCTTACTGACTGAAGGTTGGTCAGAGTCCCTTCCGCCTCTCCATCCAGCTGCAGGACGGGCGGTTGTGATGTGTTGAACTGTTCCAAAGGTTGAATATTTTCCATTTGTGGTGGAAATGGAAGCACATCTCCATTCATTGCTGTGAACTGATCTGGTGAGCCACCATTTAAAACGTGGGCTGCTGACACCAATTGACCCCCAAAAGCGGGGGCACTTGTTGCGAACATACAGCTTTCGCTGCACCACTACACTTTCACTGAGTAACACAATATTTCGTTATGAGGAATAAACAATTCTATTGCACAAAAACAACCACTGTTAGAAAAAAAATGGGGAGCCGCTGGTAGCGGCGCCCGTTTGTACTTGCACTAAACACGAGTTTGAGCGTAACACCGAAGCACAGCGATAAGCGGAGCGATGCGATGCTTACTCCATGACGTCTAGAGCGAGACTGTTTTTCTTTTTGATGATCAGTATAGTCTCTAATTGTATAGATAAAGTTATGCAACAGAAAAGATTTTACTTTCGAATGCTTTTGACGTGATTGACCACGTATTGACCATCTTGCTATCAAAATTACCTTCTTATGGTAATTCGTGATATCGTCCTCCATTGAAAAACCTTGTACCTTAAATGTCGATCTCAAAGAGTAGAAACACCGAACGGGTACAAAAGGGCAAAAGCATATACTTATCTTTCCGATTTTTTACTAATTCAATATGGAGTCCCGGAAGGTTCGATCTTAGGTCCTATCCTCTTTCTGTTATCCATATACGGTATTTCCTCGTCTATTAGAAGCGGAGAACAGTTCTGTTTGCTCATGGCACGAATGTTCTTCGCAAAAAAGAAACAATAAATAAAACGATTTCAGAATTTTCAAATTGGTTTTTTAATATCAAAATAAAAGTTAACGAAGGAAAAACAGTTTCAATGCATTTTTGCATTTGAAATCAGCAATCGCATGCTCCATTGAAATTGAACATGCAATTAGGTGATATTAAGGTAACAAACTTTCTAGGTCTATCAATTCAGTCGAACCTCAAATGGAATGTACATATAACAAAATTAAACACAAAGTTAAGTTCATTATGTTACGCATTCAGAATTCTTTCAAATTCTGTCAGCCGTCATGCAGCTCGTTGCGTGTATTTTGCAAATGTACATTCCCGCCTGAGATATGGCATAATATTTTGGGGAAGCCCGTCATGTAGTATCCAGACCTTAGATTGCAAAAGAAAATTATTCGAATAATGAAAAAATGACATCCGCATGATCCCTGGAAACCTCTCTTAATTGAGTTTGCAATCTTACCACTGCCTTGCCTATTTATTTATGAATCTGTAATATTTTTCAAAACTGACTTACTTAACGGCGGGAACATATTTTCATACAATACTCATATTTATGATTAAAACACGTGATAGAAATCACGTTCATCACGTATCTGTATCAACAGCTCACTACCAGAGATCCACAAACAATATGGTGTATAATGCATACGCGTACTACTTTACAACGCGTTGCCAAATGACATTAAACAATTGAAGTCGGTTCACAAATTTAAGCTAAAAGTAAACTATTTTCTGCTGCTAAACTGTTTCTATACAATAACAGACTGTACTGGTCATCAAAAAGAAAAATAATGGTTATTTTAACATTTAATGAATTAGTTTACATTTTTATTGTACAATTTTTTAAAAGACTTAATATGCTTGTAATAAATAATGTTCTTCAGCTTCCGGATCAATTAACGTGTTTCCGGGTCACATTCTTGCTATTTTCTAGTTGCGTTATGGAACACCAATTTTGTTAATATTCTTGGCATGCAAAGAAATGTTATAAACACTACACTACGTTATTTCAATATTCGTGAAGACTGTTTTTGATAAAATATCAATTTTATTGCAATATCGCAATGCAAATATTATAATACTTTTAATGCATTTTTATGCAGTATACTAAACTGTTTCATTGTTCTTTAGCAATAGCCCAGCAACATTTTTGCGCCTGCAGGCAAATAATATATTTGTCTGTCTCTGTCTCTCTCTCTCTCTCTCTCTCTCTCTCTCTCTCTCTCTCTCTCTCTCTCTCTCTCTCTCTCCATATATATATATATATATATATATATATATATATATATATATATATATATATATATATATATATAATATATTTCTAGTTGTAAAAGAGGAACATGTGAATTAAATCAAAGACCTCTATTACTTTTAGTATTTTAAAATACGTCGTGTTTTCATGTTCTTTTGTAGTAAAGTGTGATACTTCGATGAACTAATTAGCGCTTACACTTCATAAATACCGTACTTCTTGAGTATCTAACAAGATCTGGTTCATTACGCAATTTTCGGAAAGTAATTAGTTTAAGTAAGTGGACGTCTTTACAGAGCCTCTGCCGCCAATCAGGTGTCCGTTAGCAGCCTGATTCTGCACCCTGCGCAATTAAAGCGCCATTGTGAGAAGGGATTGCGTAAATTGGGTTATTACCACTCCTGTGACGGTATAAGCGCTAACAGGCAAGGAAGGTGAAAAGGGAAGGAGAAAATGGCACATTGAGAAGGTTGAAAACGGTGAGAGAGAAAATATTGCAAGTGGTTTAAATTATAAGCTTATCCGTTTCACTGAGGGAAAATAAACACCGTTTATGTCCACTCACACGATACATTTAAGTATGGTTTTGCTTACCCATATTTTGTATTGATCCAGCTGGAACACTATTCGAACGGGAGTGTTTCGTATAAAATTTTGTAGAATCTATCCCCAACTGGACGTGATCGATACGTACGTTTTGTAGATGAAGGGAATAAATTTAGTTTGGTCTGAAAGCGAAGATGAAAGCCAAAAATGTAGAACTGCTGAGAAGCAAAATATGTAATATAATACATAAGTGGTTTATATTCACTGTCAGTTCTATAATTTTTGTTCATTTGTATTCTGAAAAACAATTTTTTTAGAGTTTCCTAAGATTCTAAATGATTTGAAAATATATAAACTAGACTCTTACGTCATACATATCTCAAGACACATATTTCAAGAATCTCATGACACATTATTAAAAATATCTTTTTAAATGTGATTCAAGTCTAAATTTAACACCATTTTTTCTACAGGAAGGGATTACTTTATTTCTCCGTGTAGAAGTGCTTCATAAATCTCGGAAAATCAGTTTTCCGTAACAACAGCATCATCGCAAGTCAATGTTCTTTCCGTCAATTCGTTATACGTACTAACCTGGATTTAATCACGAAATGTTAGAATATTAGTCCAAATGTTGCGCTCAATCCTCAATAAATTACTACGATATTGATATATTTGATTTAACATTAAAATTTGCCATATTAATTTTAATGGAAGCGTCTGTTTTTTAGTAATATACATCCCTAACATTTTACCCCAAGTACTGAAAAGTTATAAACAAAATTAGTTGTTTATTTTTACTACAAGGCATAATGTCTGATTCAAATGTCTGGTTTATTTCGTCTATATGCTTTAGAGAGGAATCCTATATAGTTTTTCATTGCAGATATTTTTAATTTTAGAGATTTCATTACAGCCTGAACATGTAATTTTAATTTACGATTGTTCTTTAGGATTCTTACGAACATCACTTGAGCTTCAATATTCTTATGCGAACTGCTATATATCTGCTACGGCACTCGATATCCGTCTCAGCTGCGTGCTGTTTTCAGAGGTGTGAGTTTGCAAACCTGTCAAATTCAGCGCGGGTGCAGACGTGGAAAACTCTTTCGGTGACCAGCTGCGTGTAAAATTCGTAGTTTTCAATTAGGGGGTCCGCTCCCCACAAAGCGAGAGCCCCGCGGAAGAGGAAGCGCAAATTTGCTCGGAGGGGGAGCTGTGCTCTTTTCGGCGGGGCAAAACAAAAGCCAGTGGAGCTACAAAGAGCGCACGAATAGGAGGGTAGCGTGTGTTATACACCAGTGCACGCGGCTACCTCCACACGCAACCAGTGCAGCGGAAAGCATAGAATGTATTGCCGCGCATGTGTAATTGCCATAAGAAAATTGCCAAAGGCTAGATCTTCGGATAACATTTATAATACTCGTATGCGCGGAATTCGGTTCACAAGAAAGGGTGAAGTTCCTGAGTCCACCCACCACGCCTGCACCCGACCACCACCAGCGTTGTGTGCTCGAGCGGACAAGTGAACCCCTACAGGGAGGGGTCGCTGCATGAGGCGCTCGCATCAGCTGAGCAAGGGGCGACCGACCTCCCGCCCTCCCCGCCCACAGCCACGTCCCCACCACTCGCGCCGCGCATGCGCGAGTGAGAGCGGGGTGAGGTGGGGAGGGCTGGGGCCAGGGCACTCGGGCTGGGAGCGGGGGATGACGATCGTGATGACGAAGGCCCTGGTGGTAAGTTAGAAATTGGCTTCGCGAGGAGCGCTCTGTCTGACAATACAAGTTCACTGCAACAGTGGGGTCTAGTAGGACAATATTCACCATATAAGTATTTATGGTCCTCAATAAACGAACTATCACAAAAGTTATTAGATTTCATTAACTACACGTCCCTAGATTTTCTTACCTTCTGATTAAGCACGATCTTATTCCCTCGCTTCCGGTTACTGTGATAAAAACTAAGATAAGTATGTTATTTCTAGATCTGAATTAAAATATCATGCTGGATCGTGGAAATCAGGATAGGGAAATTGTGTCAATCTATGAAGCAGTGTTTTTCGTATTTTGAATAAATTTTGGATTTACTTATTTATCATCACACTGCCAGTAGTATTGGCGATGAAACCCGAATACCACAAAATACTTAATATCATACTCGTCCTTAGCCTGTGACCAGGAGGTACTAGACTTCGAGGTCCGGTGGGGGCAGGATCTTTGGCACAAGGCAGATAGCCTCATCGAATTCAGCCGCGCGCCGCCCGGAGGAGGGTTCTAGCGCTCGGCGGCTCTGATACATAGTTTACAGCAGTTTATTCGATCACCACCACCCAAGTGCCTGAGCAGTACCCAAACGAACGGGCCACGGACCGTGCACGATCTTTCTTTCCGACAATATTTCCGTTCTATTATTAGTAAACCGAAAAATTGAGAAAATTTAAAAAGAAATGTCATTTGGGCGGCAATAGATGGCAGCAGGCAAGAGTATGTGGCAATTCCGAATAGCTATCCGAAACCAAAGGAAATAAAAAATCTAATACGGAGACGTCTGTGCCATTCTGTAGCACTACCAGTTAGGTTCTACGTTCCTATTTAGAATGGGGAATATTGGCAAAGAATGGACGATACAGAACAATGAAAACTGCGGCTTGTTAGGTTTGGATTGTGTTCCTTATCTGTTTAGGTGTTTTCGATATCAGCAGTAATTTAGCCAAGTTTTGGAATAAGAGAGTTAAGACATCATACTGAATTGAAAAGTTGGGCAATAATAATTTTCCTTGAATGAATAATAATGAAACCGAATTAATTAGTATCTTGCACAAATCAAGGAATTTGAAAAAAAAACAAAAACAAGGAGAACTCTTGTCGTAGTGCATTCAGTACCATAAATGCTATATTGTGTAGATTTGAAATAAATGTAGATGATGATATGTACCGAAAAGGAATTGCCAGGAAAATATGTATCTAAATTAATTTTGTGAAATGGTAAATATGGCAAAAACCGACTCCTGTGAGTTTCATGTAAGTTTTTATTTTTGTAATATGCACCTTAATCGAACTGCATGGTAAATTATCTACTTAGCTCTAAGAAGATGTAACTAAGCAAGGAAAACCTCGTAATTCATCTGTTTCATCTGTTATAATACACATGTACCCTGTTAACAGTTTCATCTGTTATACTAACCATGTGTTGGTAGACTAAATATATCGAAATCTCTTTAAAGTGTCTTTCTGTAAGTGCTCCGAAGTTTTTAGTCCAAATATTGTTGGCTAAAATAAGAATAGTGAATTTTCATATGATGTAATGCTCCAAGACCCGTGTAAAGTGTGCCTGAATAAACGGTCGAGGCCTGTATTTCAATCTTATTCGTACATTCAGAGCTCGTCGAAAAGCATATATACCTATTTGGGGAAAAGCCCGCAACCAGCGTGAAGGTCGGCGCCGGATCTCGCCATCCAGCGGGGAAGATCACCTCCACCTCCCCCGATAAAACTAAGTACTCTGCTAGTGGCTTTAGCGGTTGACGCGTCCGGAAACGCTAATTAATCAATCAAGCAAGCAATCTTCCTTAGAGGATCGATAAAGTTGCAAGTGTCCGCCCGTACTTTACGCGAGAGTTGAACCACTTCAGGTTCCCCATTTGGTGCCAGTGAGCTATCATCCTAGGCGTCTTGGTTTACTAGTAGGGAACTGACCATTTTATGGAATCTTCCAAAACTTTCCAAAAAATAGTGATATATTATTACAGTCCGAATGTATTTTTTCTTACTCACATTCTCCTGTTCGTAAAACCCTACGGAATGGCAAAAGTCTCATCATGTTGTGAATATATCATCAATCTATTCATATGATAATATCCAAGTGTAGTGTGTGTGGCCATGTTGAGGTAAGCTCTTTGTTCACCACATCTACAACTTTTTTATTTATTATTATATATTAATTTTTCTTCTATTTTAGATTTTGACTCGCACTTTTTAGAGTGATCAATCTGTTCCTGAAAATGACTCCATACACGGATTGAAACCTTGTATGATGAAGAGTTGTGTAATCATTATGAGAATACAAGAAAATAATTTAGTCATTTTTATTGGCCTCATCTTATCTAAATTAGTAATATACCTTGTTATTATTAATATTATATCTATAATTATTACTATAATCATCATACACTCCCTGGTTTTCTATTAAAATAATATTTAAAAATTCACTCCACAAGTGACTTTAGTGATTAGGGAAAGATGCCAACTTATTCATTACTTTATGAACGTGGTTGGAACGATTCTGGAAGCGTTTCTACATGGGAAGTTGTCTGACAGGTACAGAATTAAACAAATAATTTTATGTTTACTGTCTGACTTGCGGAAAGAGTATTTTTTTAGAGCTAGCCTTTGAACGCCGTTCTTTTGAGTAGCCGGTAAACGCAGTTACTATATTTCGAGGAACGGCTGCGTGCGAGGGCGAGCGAGGGGCCAGGGAAGGGGAACGCGTGGGCGGGCGGGAGGAGGCGCGGCGCGCTCCAGCGGCCGGCGCTGCAATTAGGTTTAAAGCCGAGCGCCCATCGCGCTGCCCGCTCCATTTCGCTGCTCTTCGTCCGGCCCCGTCCGGCCCTGCTGCCTCGCCACGTACGAAGCTCATCCCTTCTCCGGCTTGCCTACCAGCTGAGCTTAAGCCAGAGACAGCATTGCCGATGAGTGAGCAGGCACTCTAGGGTTTGAGTCCCAACGGTGGAGAATTTTCCTAACAAGCTGCATAGCTAGGTCCGTGGTTTCTCCCACCTATATCGGGTGGTTGTGGAAGCAATGCCGTAACAAACGGATAACCGACTTCGCTTTATCTTTTTTTCTTCCTTTTCTTATCCTCTAACACACACATGCACTACACGACCACGCATGTAGAGAGACCAGTCGACAGCTTCGACCCAATTCCACCTGGGACGGTGCGCGTGTGCAGGAGAGTTGCGGAGGGGGATCTCTCGCAAGCCGACGTGTGTGTCGGCGCCGGATCTCGCCGTCCAGCGGTGAGGAGCACCGTCACTTGTAAGCACAAAAAATCACTCTCCACACGAACGGGACTAATGATCATATCTGTTGATGTACCCGGAAACAGCAACCATTCAATCAACCAATCAGCCTCTCTCTCCCCATCTCTTCCCTTCCTGCCTCCCTCTGCGTACTTCTATTTTTTTTCTTCACTTCGCCTCCCTATACTAATTTTTGCATTCGCTGTCCATGTCTTTTGTCCAATTTTCTCGTCTTCATCCCTTCCCGTCTGTTTCAGTCTATCCCTCTCATTCCTGGGGTCGCCGTGCCATCGCTCTGCTGCCCTACTGCTCCCCCTCCTTGCGACTCCACTCGCCGCTCCGTATTGGCACGTTGCGCTCCCTGCAGGAAGTGCTTCTTCATTGCTTTGCATTCGCTCCCGTCAAACCCGCTTTACACCGAGCAGTTTGGGTTCTGTACTCCAGTCTATACGTTTACTATATGAAAACTCTTCAGTGTGTGTTTTTTTCTACATAAATCTTCTAATTAGATGTTTGTGCGTCTGGTAGGAGCAACTGTCATCAACTATGTGGCTTCATTCTAACAATACTCCGCTACTTAGCGCCGGAGTTCTAATATTATGCGGAATATTTCTGATAAATACTCTGACGTGAATTTGAGATTCTCGTATCCGTACAATAGGGAAAATTGTATAATGTTCCAAAACTTTGTTGTCGATATTTTGACGGATATATATGTAATGCGAACGTTTTTGTTTAAACGTCTTACTTTCCGACTGCCTGACAGTTTATAAATTGCACTATCACATAAATCTTAAACTTCTCAAGACTTTCAACAAAATTAACATCCCCGTTGATCTGATGTCGTGATCCTTTGAATTCGAATTTGTGAGTACTTTACACGAATAACATACGGTTTTCCAAATTTATCTAAATAATGGTTATACATTTTTTCTTTAAATTATTTGCTCAAGTAGTGTAATGTTTACTTAAAAACATGGCGTCGGTTCAATTTTCTTTAAAACTATGGAGTCTTGAAGATTCCAAAAGTTTTCGAATATGTCCTTCCCCCTTTATAAGAATGTTATTTCTTTTGTTAATGTAATCGTATCTTATCGTAATCCACAATTTGATCCAAAATCAAATTATGTCACTTCAAAATAGTATAAGTTTTGGCGTTATTTTGAGTTAAATTATTATTGCTGAAGTGTTAATACGATAGAAGATGCCATGTAATAATATTACATAATCGTTACCTGAGACGATATGCGTTCCTGTAGCACCAGTAGTTTAATATTAGATTGCGAAAAAAATAGCATTTTTTAAATGTACTGCTGAATTATCTTTGCTATCCAATTTAATATAATAAAAATGATGAAATCAAAGCTAACAAACATATACACTAATAAGACCCAAAAATAAAATTTTCGCACTGCAACGTTACAAGGATAATCTTTACTATTCGAACTGCATCTGTGCATAGTAGATTGATTAGCGAATCCGGGCGCGTGAGCTAATAGTCCTTTGCCCGTAAGCACAGTGCAAGTTTTCACCGCGAAGGGTGGCAGCGAGCTTTCCGCGCTGGCTGGCGGGATCCGGATGGCGGGGACAACCACCAGCGCGACCACGCCGCCCCAGCCGGGGCAAGCACTAGGCTTCCACTGGAATCCAGACAAGAGAGAGAGTGGAGTACACGTGAATATGAGTTTGTGCGTGCGAAAGTGGGGGGTGAGAAAAGGACGAGCAAGAGGAAGGAAAGATCGCGCGCGGACCATGACCCGTTGGTTAGGGTGCTGCTCCGGAATTCGCCTGATGTTGATCGGTGAAACCACGTAAAACTACTGAGCAGGGCATCTGGCAGCTATAATTCTCCTCCTAACATCGTTTAAATTCGACCTAGCTGTCTAACTAGAGTAGAAAATCTGACCGTCGTCGGGACACTAACCTAGGACCACCTGGTCAGAGGCACGACAGGGTCATTAGTTGATGCTCTGACCACTTTTGCCGTATGTGCAGAGTACAAATGTTGTGGTATTGCAATGTATTGAAAACATATATCTTAATTTCAATTTCCATGAACTACTTGGAAAATTCTTGCGAAATTATACTACCTTCGCTCTTTCCAGCTGTGTCCCCTGGAATTAGCTCTCGTGAAGACAGATTGGACAAATTAAGTAAGAGCTATTTAGCAGGAATGAGTTAGAGAAAGCGATAGAAAGTAAACAGAAATGCAGTACAGACAAGCCAGAAATTGAGACAAAATAGGAGAATGTTGTGGAGAGGAGAGAAAGGCTATGCGTTGTTATTAACCCATCTGCTACTCAATAGCCTTGATGTTCTTTTATGTGTCATTAAGATCGCAAAGCTACAAATCAGCCTCTATCAGATCGCATTATGCGGTGTATTGTTATTATGACAGCTCGATGTAAATTATGTAACATGTTACGAGCGGGATATAAAAACTTTACAAGCTGTTAGTGGTAGATTTATGGTAATGCATCGTAACTTGTACTCTAGTACTTTTAGTAAAGAAGCATTTTATAACCTTGAGGAAAATGGATTCCTCTAAAAAGAGAAAGCCCTTGTGTTCTTTTACAGGAGTTTACTCAGTAGAAAGTTATAGTATTTTGATATACAAGTTATGTTTAACAAATGGCAAGAATAATTATTTTAAAACAGAACATATATTAGTGTTAAATAACGTAATTTCAACCTTTTAAATGTCATAAAGCTGAGTACCTTTGCTTTCATTGCTACTACAGTAAAAAAAATCCAATGATATAATCAACCAAGAATAATATGGGTATATATTTATTACTTTCTTGCATACTACATACGTAATGTGGAGAAAGTAATGCAATGCTGCAGAAAAGTCTCCATCTTTTCTGCAGAAAATTCGCATGATATATCCCTGTTACCAAGAAAGAGGTAATGTAATGTATGTAATATATTACTTCCTTACACACATTGTCTGGTCAAAATATACGTTTTGTATGTCCTTTAAACCGAAAAATTGCTTGGCAGCAAAACGTCTGTTGGCTAAGCCATAACTAGGATTTTTATCAATATTGATATTTCGTAGTCGATCTGACTGATGTCTTTGCTCGTTGAATTTGAAAGCAAAGTTTTAATTATTGGGGGTCCTTTACAAGACCCTCAAGAACATTTTAAAAATGGACACACACTTTTTATTAAATTTTGTTCTCGCATAGAGTACAGAATGTTTAAAAAGCAACGCAAGTCATAGTTTCATTGAAATCTCAGAAGTTTCGAAGATTGGAAAACTTCAATTTTTTCGGCGTCTTCCTATAACTCCAGCATTAAAGATACAGATTTTCCTCTAAATAAAATCTGTTCTTCAAAAGTATATCTTTAAATGAAGATGTATACCTTTTTTAAAAATATTAATAGCTCGAGCCGAAGCAGCTACGGTCCTTGAGCCTCAGCGACCTTGGCTATCCAGGTCGTCTGATTTATTCTATTTTTCTCAAAACAACAGACCAGAAAGTAAATATGTTTAAATGATATCTTGTATTTGGAGATCTTTTATGCATTTTAGTATTCCATTCTAAATTCTAAAATTGATTCATCACACCTACCAGTATTTTTGGTCAAAGCATTATTTCCTCAAAAAACTTTCCCGTCTGCAATGACATAGACTCTTCATAAGATCGATTAATTCCAAGGAAATATTCCTCCATGAATTGAAAGAACCGATTTTCAGAATATGAAACCAGAAACTTTAACTGAAATTCCGAAGCAAATATTTTGACATTTATAAGCTTTCAATATTACTTTATTTTCAACGAGCTAAATTCAATACCTTGTTCAGAATTGGCGAATGGATTGCAAACATATCAGAACTATTGGGATTATTTTCTGGGAACGAGGTGACAAACACGGACTTTCAAAGCAAATATGTTTTAGGAAGTGAAATCTTTCCATCAGACAAAAAGAGTAGGTAAAATAGGATGGGCAATGCTTTTCTTGCGATACCTGTGGGAAGTTGGTCACAACGAAAGAAGGGAAGTTGTCAAAATGAAAAAAGAATTAAATACTATCTCACACCACCGTCGTCTTCTCAATTAGACCACCAAACCAAACCATTTTGCCGAAAAACGCTTCATTACTGGAAGGCAGATTTTTGACATCCCTTCTTCTATAACATTCAGAAAGATGTGCGTAATCTGAGATGAAGAGCTGAAGATATTTCAAAGAATTTCTGATGAATAATATACTTTTCCGAACTACAAAAAGAAAGAATTTGTGGCTCTCCGATTGAGCCTGACCCTGAGAGCAGGCTATTAGAATTGCGGTGCACTCGCTCTTCGCAGATGGCGCAAATGTTATCTCGTGACTACACCATCGTTTTGTCTTGATAATTCACACGAGTCATGTTTATTTTAATTTTATCTAGTGATTTCAAAATTTCTGAAAAACCGATTGGTTTATAATTCTCGGAGCTGTCTATTTTAATATGTTGTTCTACTTTTTCTCATGACACGTGAAATGAAATAAATATCTTATTTATTACAGTAAAACGTATATTTTACAGCACAGTAAATTGCATAAAAGATTTCAACTAAACTTTAAGAGGTTAGTATCTTAAAATGATGTTTCCTTTTGAGAAAGAAAGCTTCAAAGTGTTTACGAAAACATCAAACACGTGGCAAACAGAAATAATTTAGAAGCTTTAAGCAAATAAGCAAGAAACATCACGTACGTCACAATATTACTCTCTGATGGCTTGAAGCCTTTTCATGTTCATCCATTGCCGTCCGTGACTACTAATCTCTTTGATCTGCTATTTACGTTAAAAATCGATTTTACCTGCAAATTTTAGTTTTAATCCGAACATCAAATTGGTCCCTTAGAGATGTGCCATGGACTGTTAATGAAAAGATCTTATTAGTTCTACGGCTTTGACCGTCCCTTTGCAATATTGAAATTAATAGTCAATTCACCGAGTTTAGAGTAGCAAGACTCAATAAAATAACATCCATAAATTTCGTGGAATGAACGGATGGTTTCGTTGAATGATTTCTATGAACTATGAACAATTTTATATTACAAAACTGCATACTGCTATTACATATAATATGTTTCTCTTTATTAAAATACTAGAGCACTTTTAATTGAATACAATCTCAAGAATCAATTTGCATTTGAAATTTTTAATGTTCAAGAAATAATGATATATTTTTATACTTGTATATTTTCGAACTTGTTTTGTGAATTTTTCAAGTGGACAGAAGTGTTGGGACATAAATAGTAATATAATGAGCCATAATATTTTATAATAATTATATATTTAATAACTAACGCTACATCCATTTACAAATACAAACATTACGTTCAGTACATTACAATAATTTTGTGTACAATTGTGTTAAAATATTTTCAGTGTTGAGATGCGGCCGGGGAATAAATATTTTGAACATTTCCTGCGCTTGCACACTTTTCTGGGGGATTACAGACGGCCAAATCTTTTGTTTGTGCGTGTGCAGGATTAGTTCAATAAGCATTAAGTTGCTTCGAATTCACAACTGTTCTCTACATTGACCGCTACTAAACTACGGTGGCAACGTTTTTGCGGGCAGGTCTGAAAGTAAGAGATCGCCGTAGTTCCCGGGAATCGATTATGTACGGTAACGGTTTCCAATCTTGTAATCGTCTGAAATACGTAGAAAAGTGAAACTATCCCTTCCGGTTAAGGAAGATTCACATATTAAAAGTCTTAAACGATGAAACAGTTGCTCTTTGTCTAAACAAACAGAGGAAAATAACAACGCTGGTGTACGTCGTTGGTTCCCCCTACCGGCCAATATTACACCATTGTTATTTCAACTAGCAATCGGCAACGGCGGGGGCATGGTCTGATGTAACTGCCATATTTGTGACCGGGAAGTCCTAGGGTTCCACTCACGATGGTGGTAGGATGTACGACACTAGCAGCGTAGCTAGGTTCGATTCATCCGCTGTCTGGAGGAGAATTCTAGCGGCTGGATGGTCTAATTGGTAGTTCCGTGGTTTCTCCGATCAAACGGGAGCGCGGACCGCGCGCGATCTTTTCTTCTTCCTTGTCCTATCTTCTCCCCCACTTAAACTTACGTGGACTACATTACCACACGTGCCGGGAGACCGGTGGGAGCCCAGAGCTGTCGGGCTGGGGCGGTTCTCCTGCTGGGCTGGTGGGAGGTGCCTGGTTAGAGGAAACCCAGCTAGTATGCGCGCAGGTCGGCGCCGGATCTCACCGTCCAGTGAGGCAACACCACCGTCACCTCCCGAGGGAAAAGCATGCACTACCCTTACGGGGCTAATGGCCGTTCATGCGCCCGGAGTCATGAATCCAACTAGCAGGCTTCCTATGGCTGAGTCGCCAGGCTCCTCAGAGCCGCTCTTTGGGTGCTCCTCGGGGGCGCGGCGCTTCGGGGCGGGAGGGGGAGGCGCGGCGAGGCGTGTCGGCCTTCGCGCCCGATCGGCTGCCTGGGAGGAGGCGCTGGGGTGGTGGCGGGGAGCGATATCGCTTCGGCGCAGGCGAGGCCGGGCGTGTGAGCCAGCGAGGGAGGAAGCGACCACCCACGGCTCCACGCGACACCAGGAGCAGGCAACGACAACCCCACGCAAATGGGTAGTATATTGCTAAAGTGGTTCGGCCGGATGACTACATATTTCGTAGTGTTGAATTGTTACATTGACACAAATAGGTTGATACGTAAAAGGCTAATAAATCACAAAACAAACATTTTTCAAACTGGCTAGGACGGCTGCGATTGATTGATTAATTTACGTTGCCGAGTACATAAATTTCCACGGCCACCAGACCCACTAGTGCAATATACGTTTTTACCATGGGCGGCGGAAGTGATCTTATTACGCGGGGTGGTAAGATTCGACGCCTACGTACATGTCGACTTGCGCGAGATTTCCCGTTTAGGTGTCTCCCTACAGCGGGGCAAGATCTAAGCTCTGACACATATGTCAATGTAGTGCATGTCAGTATGCGTATATAAGGGCTGAGGATAGGACAAAAAAAAAGAAGTGATGATAGGGCCGTCGGTTGCTTGTTCATTGAGGTATTGCTCCAGCATTCGCCCGGTGTTTTTCGGAGAAACCACACAAAACATCTGATCAGAGCAGTCGGCCACTAGAATTATCTTCAGACAGTGGTTGAATTTGACCTAGCTACAGCCGAAAATCCTGCAACCGTGGGGACCCAGGGATTTCCAGTCAGAGGCCCTACAGTTACACCATTTTATGCCCCGAACCACCTCCGCCGCTCGGTCGATTGCGAACATTCAAGTGGTAGCAGTCGCAGGTAGAAGGTTGAAGGTTCGAACCCGCTCAGGCAGGATGGCTGCCTTTCTGCTTGCGGACGCTCTCACCTATTCACCTTTAACCTGGGCATGCTATTTTATAGACATTGCTGCACCTTGATTTTACCGTTTACTTCTACCTGTCTCCCCACTGATAATAATATGAGGATGGTTTCGCCAGGGAAGTGCGCGATACAGTCCTCCGGACCAAAGCTGGCGCTGCTTAGGTGCGGCTAGGCGTTGCCCTATTCCCATTGTACCGTACCACGTTTATGGTCTCGCGGGCTACTTGCAATGCACAGCAAGACACTCACTGAGTAGGGCGCGTGGACCACGTGAGCAATTTGGTATTCACCATGGTGGCCGCACATGGTGTCAAGCTGGCCTCAGTCAGGAGAGCGATACACCTTATAACAGTGGTTTCTCTAAACCGTCGGAGGAGGTAATACGATAAAAGCTACAGGCAAGCAATTTTACTTTCTCGCCGTGGTAAGAAGAGAAAGTAGTGTAATCGTGCGCCCCAGATATTTCGACAGAAAAACTATTATTATTGATCCCTGGTATCAAAAAAGTGGATAAATCTTGTTCGAACATAGAGAAAAATTAATTACTCTAGTACGTGTTGTCGTCAGAATGCATGTTTTGTGGTCCTTGATACGGAAAAATCGATTGACGGCCGAGCGTTTGTCTCTCTCTTCGTTTCCCGTCTACGCGTCTGTCTGCGGTAAATCGTTCACAATGTTTTCTCCAAAAATCATATTCCCTGATTGATTTAAAATAGCTCGTTAAAGTAAATAAAATAATTAATAAATAAAAAAATTAAATAAAGCCTCAATATTTTCTACTGTGTATTAACTGAACTTTGTTCTCGGATAGCGTAAATAATTCTTAATAGTAGATTGCAGGTCTCATTTTGTTGAAATCCCTAATTATTAAATTTGCAAAAGTTCAAATCATTTTCGGTGTCATTTTAGCCTACAATATTGTTGTTATAGATTATTTTTCTTAATAATAATATCTGTTTTTCACAGAGACATTTTGAATGACATGTCCAGAAATAAGTAATGTATATTTTTTAAATTTAGTTTTTGCGTAATTTGCGTGAAATATAGGCAATACTTAAACAATTATTGTATCAAAAACTGCTTCAATTTTGGTATTTAATTTTCCTCCTCTTATGTATGAAAGGATGGAAACACCAGTTGTGGTTTCATTTTCAAGAAACTTTGCATTTTCGAAAATTGCCAAGAATTAATATTGCAAACGTACAATATTGATGATAAAGTGAAACCTTTGAAAAAGTCATGCCCAATATTTTTGAAAAGAAACGAGTAGGTTATTTTTGAAGTTATGCAATTTATGAAAAACATTTTCTCAACAAAAATATCTTTGATTTGAATGAAGTACAAAACGCTTAAATAGTACAGTGCAGTTCTCAATTTTGTTGAACTTCCTGAATTTTTTAAAATTTAGTAAGTTAGAAATTGTGCGAGGCAGGAAGTGCTGATATACTGCCACAAGTTCCTTGGAGTGCTCTCGCCCAGAATAATTTTGTTGCTGTATTTTGCGAGATAACTTTTACATGTAGAATTGTTCACCCTCTTGAGGGATTTTCCTCTGAAAAGAGAGCGAAGAAGATTTTTTATTATTCTTAGTATTCATCTTAAAATATGCAAAAAATATGGAATAATCCAGAAAAATGTAGTTTTTATTCCCCATATCTCAAAATGCAAAAATGCAAAATATTATTTCGAAATAAGCTTTTTAGTACTCTAAACTCTGACTGGTAGGTTCCTCTACCTTTCATATCCTCCCTTCCTTGAAAAATATGTCAAATATTTTAATTCTAGTACGTCGTATACATTTCCCCCCTCCAACTACAATGGTTACCCAAATGATTTACTATACTTTCCTAATAATCATTGTTTTCTTCTTCTTTATTGTTCATTTTGAAACCTCTCATACCCATGAATACAATTCCGTTCCACCGGCACTCTCTAATAGTTGCTTGTTTGATTTGATAGTCACATGGAAACTGATTTAATTAGCAATAAAAATTTATCACTGTAAAATTGGCACCCTTGCATGTCATCAGTAAAAATGTTCATTATGCAAACAATTCAAGTTTGTTATTGTAATCTTTAAATGTTTCACACAATTTATATTTTTCGTTGTGACATGCGTACCGCAAATATCCGTTAAAGCAAAAGTATTTCATGGCCAAAGAGATTTGTGCAACGCTAGCCCCTCGAGAATGGCAAGAGGAGAAAGGCAAAGAGAAAACACTTCATTTGCATGCAGATGACTGCGTAATTTCGGCCATGAGGGGATGGCAACCCACGGTCCTTGTCAGGGAAGCCTTTCATGGCCCACACAGCTGCGATGCGCTCTTTCGTTCGCCCCATCGCCACTAAACGACGAGGCCGGCACGAGGGAGCACAGGGCGCCAGCGGCAACAGAGCTTTACGATGAAACTCGCGTTTGCAGAAGGGCAAATTCATTCTTGTAGTATAGTAAAACAAGGCAACTCGGATATCCTGTTCGGATTAGCCCGTTTTCCTGTTTTCAAATTGAAATATTTTTCTCGTGTTAAAGTTGCCTCATTTAGTCGTAGCAGCTCAACGAATCGTCCAACGCTTGTTTTCTTCCTAAACTGCGACTCAAGAGGCTAAATCCTCCCTAAGTTTTTGTTATTGTCTACACGTGACCTGCACAAAGAATTCATAACTTTTACTTAAATCGTAGCCCTTGGTTTTGTAAAAACACGCTAAAAATGCTGATAAATTGTCTACTCAGTACCCACATTTTTTGGGTCTTTGAAACAAACAAAAAATTGTTTCGGTAAAACGTCTATGGTCCGTCGTCTGTAAACAAACTAGCTGCTAAACTGTTGGTAGAATTTTCTACAAAAATTGATCGATTTTATCGATCTTATTGATATCGCGGTCCCTTGAATTTGAAACAGATATTTTCACTTTTGAAGGATACATTACTGGAGAGATTAATCCCCAAAAATACATTCAAAATGTTTTCAATTGACTCAGAATTTTTCATATAAAAACAGCGCAGGTTCGATGTTGATTGAATTGCCAAAAACTGCAAAAGTCTTAAAATTGTTCGACGTACCCTTACAACTACAATATTGAACATAGAGGTTTTTTCGAAATAAAATCTCCCAAAATAGATCTTTAAGTAGGATTATGTACGATTTTTTTCAAAATAATAGTTATCTTAAGGCAAATTTGCCTAAAAATAGCAATATTAAAAACAAAATTTTCTCAGTATGGAATCAAATTTTTTCTTTCACTGGTTTTCACGGATAATGTGAAATAAGCTTATGGAAGTAGTGCTGGTCCGATTTTCGTTCAACTCTCAGATTATCGAAAATTGTATAAGTTTAAAAAAATCCAAGCAAATACTGTTGCAGCACCAGTTAACTATTTTATATTATTTCCCCAAACCAATTTTTAACCGTTCATCATGTTTCAAAATCAGATACCCTGGCTCTTTATATTAAATTAGTTTAACCGTCTCTAAATGAAACAAAGCAGTTTCCCGAATTTTTTGTATTGCTAATCTCGAGATGCGATGGCAGTGGCGATGTTGTAACTGTTAGTGGATCGGATTTTCGCGGGTTCAAACCCGATCGAAATCGTGGATTTTTAGGGCGAAAAAATCCTTTGAAAGCCTTCATTCGGAGAAGAAGTAAAGCCGGCTGTCCCATGTTAGTAGATTTACCGCTTGTTAAAGATTTTCAAGCTTAAATGAAGTCTGAGCTAAATTCAAATAGCTTGTTTCGTCGCCCAAGAAATACCTCCTTTCTCCTCTACTTGGTGAAAAGAGCTTAGCGAAATATGCATGGTAAGACGGAAGAGCAAGTCTCATGGCCTGAGTCCCGCAAATGAAATAAAGCATCGATTCGATTTTCTTAGATCCTTAAGCCTTAGAAAATACTTTTCTAGAAATATTTTTCCAAAAATGAAACATACTTTTTTCTACAATTTATTATGCAAAAATCTATTTTTAAAATGCGAATAATTTTAACGCGAATTAAACACTAAACTGCAAAACAAGTGCATCGAAACTGCAAAAAAATTGTATAGAATAGATGGTGAGGATTCAAAGAAAGAATGGGCAAACATTTTAATTTTACTTCAGAATTACGTTTCAAAACCTTTTTACGAAGGTTGCTTTTTATGTTTCGGGATGTGGCATACCTGGTGTTGCAATCTGGCAACTGACAGCTCTATCCTAAAGTTGGATGTTTTGAGGTTGTACGTACTCAAAACGCGTTGACATACGAGCGCTATTTGTGTTGTTTACAGTAACTTAAGAGATACATCTTGACCCAAAAATGGAATTAAATCGCGAACATTTTCGAGCGATTATTTTTTACAACTTTCGACCTGGATTAACTCAGCAACAGTGCATGAATGAACTTAATTCAATTTTTGGCGATGAAGCTCCATCAAGGACCAGTGTTTATTGATGGTATGGTGAATTCAATCGTGGTCGTAGTTCACTCCAAGACAAATTTCGCAAAGGTCGCCCAAAATCAGTTGTTCTTCCGAAAACCATTGATGCTGTGCGTGAACTGATATTGCAAGATCGTCATGTGGCCTATCGTTAGACTGAGACAACCTTAGGCATTAGTGGGACCAGAATACATTCAATGTTGCATGAACATTTGACTGTCAAAAAAATTGTTCGCTTTGGATCCCACACAATTTTTCAATCGCTCAAAAAAAGGCTCGTGTCTATTGGTCGAAAGAAATGCTCAAAAAATACGATCGCGGTGCTTTGAAACACGTCTATGACATCGTGACAGCTGATGAATCGTGTTTTTACGCGTATGAGCCCGAAAATAAACAGCAGCCGACTATATGGGTGTTTCAAAATGAGCAAAATCCAACAAAATTGTTCGCGCACGAAGCACTTCCAAACAGATGGTCGCCTGTTTTTTCTGGAAAAACTGGACCACAAGAAGAACGCAGAGCAGTCAATTCTGAGTGGTACACAACGATTTGTTTGCCAGCTGTCTACCAAGAAATCAGGAAAACCAACCGCCGAAGACGGATCACTTCACCACGACAATACGAGCTTTCACACATTGGCTCAAAAAACTGCATTTTTGAGCACCCGAAACATCGATTTGATGAGCCATCCGCCGTATAGTCTTGACATGGCACCGAATGACTTCTTTTTATTCCCGTACGTAAAAAACAAACTGAGAGGTCAACGTTTTTCGACACCTGAAGAAGCGGTAGCTGTATTCAGAAAGCATGTTTTGGAGATACCTCAATCAGAGAGGCAAAAGTGCTTCGACAATTGGTTCAAACGTATGCAAAAGTGTGTAAATCTTCATGGGGAAATTTTGAAAAACAATAAAGTGATTTTCGATGGTTAATGTTTGTTTTTGTTCTCTAATCCTGAAATATAAAAGGCAACCCTCGTACATAATTTCTGTTTGAGACACTTTAATATCTTACTGAGCTGTTCAGAAGATTTCAAGCAGAGAAATCGGGAAAACGTACGAAAAGCTGATTCAAATGACTAGCGGTAGCATTGTTATATGTGCAGTTAAAATACGCATCAGACAAAGTTAATGAGTCTATGTACGGTGAATATATGAATACCCTGAATTGAAGGGTAGAAGGAATTCTTCTATAAAATTTCGAATTTAAAAAAGAATGCGTGCTTCGATTTCTTAAGAGATTTTCAATCTACATAAATTTTAAGAAAGGAAATGTCATTTATTAATTTTAATTATTACAAGATAGTATGCGCTGTTGTAGCATCACTAATTGTATTTGATTTGACAAGACATATACAATAAAGAAAATTTCCACTCGATAGGTCCCATTGAAGACCCGAAATTAAATAGTAAACTTCCACATGCTTGTTTCAGCATTATAGCTATTGTAGCGCCCTCATAGAGGATTTTCTTTCGTACTTTTTACTCGTACAGAATATTAATAATGTTCTCACTTGTCAAAAAATGAATCTTGCAAACAATATTATTTATCTTATAATAAAGATAATTACCCATAAATTTTAATTGGTTGAAATTCATAAACAAAACATCAATTATTTGATATTTTGGCGTTAATTTTAATATTAACTGTTGATTTATATTTTAAACCATTTGCTCTTGTTGGTTTGCAGAAATATCACACGTATTCTAAAGCAAACACTGCCAAGTGGCATAGTGGCATGAAGGAAGAATAGCAAGAATTATTATTAAATCAATCTTAAATTAAAATGGAAAAAATTCCACTTCAATAAGTACTTCCAAGTTCCGAACAAGCTAGCGTGAAATTCTTTCTAATATTTTTAACGTATGTTTGATAATTTTAGAATTAATTTGGAAAGATTAATAAAATAAATTAGACTGTAGAGGAAGTAGTTTTTTTGTAGAATGGTAATTGTTATGTGTGGTTTTCCGCTACGTATTTTACATCATCATCATCATCAGCAACAAGGTTTGGGCCTAGTGGCCCGTTCCGCTCTCAAGAGTTTCTTTCCATCTTGTGTGGGGTCTGCCTCTGGATCGTTTCCCCTTTGGTTTGTATTCGAGGATAGTCTTGGGAAGCCGTTCTTGTGGCATTCTGGTTAGGTGTTCGAACCAATTCTTCCTCGTTGAGTCGATCTTCTCCAGTATGCTGGCGATCTGTAGTTCACCTCTGATGTCTTCATTTCTCTTATGATCTAGTAGTGTATATCCTGCTAATGGTCTCAGGAATCTCATTTCTGCCGCCTCGATCTTTCTTCTGTCTGACCTATTGACTGTCCAGTTTTCGCATCCATAAGTTAGCATTGGGACTGCCATAGTTTTGTAAAATTTTAGTTGGGTGTCTTGTCTGGTCTTTTGTCTTAGTGCTCTGCGTATAGTACCGCACAATTTCTGGAATTTTTGGATCTTTATATTTATATCTTTTTTGTCGTAGTATGAGATGTTAAATCCTAAATAATTAAAGTTGTTTACTTGTTCAATACTTTTTTCGTTTATCACTACTTTACATCTGATATGGTTTTTCCCCTGGAATGCCATTGTTTTCGTTTTAGAGGTTGATATCTTCAAGTTATAATTTTTCCCTGTTAACTCGAGGTAATGGGCAGCTCTCTGTAGGTCGTCTTCTGAAGTACTAAAAATGGCCTGGTCATCTGCAAATAGAGTAGTGTTTAAAATTGTACTGCTTATTTTAAAATGTGTGGTTAGTTTACTTCGCCATTCTTGAATAATATGATCGATATATATATATATATATATATATATATATATATATATACATATATATATATATATATATATGTATATATATTTATATATATTAAAAAGGGTCGGGGACATCGGGCACCTTTGTTTGACTCCTTGGTTTGTATATTCAGTTAGGTTGTTCGCTGTTTCTTTGTCAATACTGATAGTGGTTTTAAAATATAAGCTTTTGATGATTTCTATGATGTGATTAGGGTATCCACTATTACGCATAATACTCCATAACTTATTCCGAGAGACTTTATCAAAGGCCTTTTCAAAATCTATGAACAGGATATAGGTAGGAAGGTTATATTCGCGTCTTTTCTCGATCAATTGTTGTACAATAAGTATGCTCTCTGCGCATGAACGTCCCTTTCGGAATCCATTTTAGAATTCCGAAAGTAGGTTATTACTTATTTTATTTAATCTCCTAGTAATTATCTTTGCATAGATTTTGTAGGCAGAGTTTAATAGGCTAATTCCTCTGTAAGTGCTACAGTCTTGTCTATTTCCTTTCTTAAATATTGGGTTATAATGGCTTTCTTCCATTCTTCTGAGATTTGATTTGTATTCCAACATATATTTAGTATAGAGAGAAACCTTAGTTTGATTTGTGAAGGTGCATACTTGAATAATTCTATATTCAGTCCATCGCTACCTGGAGATTTTTTGTTCTTTAAATTTATAAGTATCTCTTCGAGTTCGTTCATTTCTAATGGGTCTACGTTTGCAAATTCTTGTTCTGCGAGTTTTTCTTCTTGTGTGTTTGAAGTCCACAGTTCCTTATAGTATCTCAGCCATTGCTTTTCGGGTATATTATTTATTTGTACAGTGTCTTTTTCGTCTTTATTTAGGTGTTTTAGAATTTTGTACGCTTTATTTTGGGCTCCATGTATATCATATTCGATTTCACTTATGTATCTATCCCAACTTTCTCTATTTAATTTTCGAACTTCTCTTTTAACTAATGCACATTTATGCTTATACGTTTTCCTATCTTGTACGGATTGTGTTTGCAAGTACTTTAGATAAGCCCTTTTCTTATATTCAATGATGGTTTTTATCTCGTCATTCCATATTCGTATTCCTTTCTTTTTAGATCTACTTCTTTTTCCCAAAGCTTCTGTTGCTACTTTTATCATCAATTGCTTTAAGTCTTCCCATTCTTCATTTGCATTTAAACTTACTGCTCTTTGGTCTAAGTAGTTGTGCAGTCTTGTGCAGTATAATTTCCTTATACTGTCTTGTTGTAGCAAGTGTGTTTTGAAGTATATCTTGTCAGTTTTCTTTTTGTCCGTTCTCTTTCTTATCCATCTTGCTGGGATATTTATTTTAGTGCCTACTATATAGTGGTCTGAGAATACATCAAAACCTCTATATGCTCGTGTATCAGTAACTAGGGATGTCAACTTAGAGTTAACTAATACATAATCAATTATGGATTTTGTTCCTCTCGCCGCCCATGTGTATTTGTGGATTTCTCTGTGGTTGAAGAAGCTGTTTGTAATTTTTAGTTCGTTAAATGTTGCAAAATTAATTAAGGTCTTTCCGTTTTCATTTTTTGTGTCTTCTCCATTGGTTCCCACTATTGTTTCAATTGGTTGGTTTCCAAGCCTTGCGTTGAAATATCCCGCAATAACTATATAATCGTTCTTATTTATGGAATTCATGTGTTTTTGTAAAGTATCATAGAATAATGTGCTTTCTTCTTTCCTTCCCTCTTCTGGTGCGTATATTCCCAATATTGTCATGTATCCTCTTTGGATTTTTATTCTAATACTAATTATTCTCTCTGAAATATAGTTATAATTATTAATTTTGTTTTTCCATTCCTTTTTTATCAGTATTGCTACTCCTGCGGCTGCTCTAATGTTTTGTGGAACTCCACTGTAAAACATCAGGTAGTTTCCCAGTTCCTTAGAGCCTTTCATCTTTTTCTTGGTTTCTGTTACAACGCATAGGTCTGCTCCAAATCTTTCGAGTTTGGTTATTAGTTGGATTTCTTTGTTTATCAAACCTCTAACATTCCAGGTTGTGATTTTCATTTTTTCCGTCTTCTTAGATCGTTTATCCTTTTTCGTAGCATTGTTATCTTCATTTACAGTCCGGCTATTCTCTTGAGAGTTGTCAGTAAGGTAAGTTTCCCCTGGTTGCGTTACGGGCGCCACGCAGGGATAGTTTGGTGGTGGGGCTGCCACCTTACTGCCTCCAAACTTGCAGGGCAGATTCTTCGGGTTGCTCTCCCTAGACGCATTGCCTTCTCTACGGCTTTTGAGCTGCGTCTGCCCAGTGAGGATTTTTCTTGATGTTGAGGTCCTCTTCTGGAGTACTTCTTCGTCTGACCCCTCTCCTTCGACCTGTCCGGCAAGGGTGGCCCTGCCAGTAGCTACGCTACCGCCGGCATAGCTCTCAGGATCATTGGGGTACGCAAGCTCCACCACCAACGACAAGGTCATGTACTCCCTAGGTGGGCGTATTTTACATACTACATATTATGCAAAACGGAAATTATTGTATCAAATATATGTTTTAAACATATTTTAAATTATTCATTTTGTTTTTATTTCTATGCATTGATATGCATGGTATAATTAGATCAGCAGAATACATGGCCTTCGCAGTTGCCTTGGCCTTGGCATTATAACTACCAGATAAATTGCAATATATACGATTGCAAGATATTTTTGGCAACAAACATTCAAAGCTGTTGTATTCCAATTAGAGTAATGTCGGTAAATCATTCAAAAGATGTGTTACTAATTATTAAAATATTACTTGTTAAAATGCCCACCTAGGGAGTACATGACCTTGTCGTTGGTGGTGGAGCTTGCGTACCCCAATGATCCTGAGAGCTATGCCGGCGGTAGCGTAGCTACTGGCAGGGCCACCCTTGCCGGACAGGTCGAAGGAGAGGGGTCAGACGAAGAAGTACTCCAGAAGAGGACCTCAACATCAAGAAAAATCCTCACTGGGCAGACGCAGCTCAAAAGCCGTAGAGAAGGCAATGCGTCTAGGGAGAGCAACCCGAAGAATCTGCCCTGCAAGTTTGGAGGCAGTAAGGTGGCAGCCCCACCACCAAACTATCCCTGCGTGGCGCCCGTAACGCAACCAGGGGAAACTTACTTTACTGACAACTCTCAAGAGAATAGCCGGACTGTAAATGAAGACAACAATGCTACGAAAAAGGATAAACGATCTAAGAAGACGGAAAAAATGAAAATCACAACCTGGAATGTTAGAGGTTTGATAAACAAAGAAATCCAACTAATAACCGAACTCGAAAGATTTGGAGCAGACCTATGCGTTGTAACAGAAACAAAGAAAAAGATGAAAGGCTCTAAGGAACTGGGAAACTACCTGATGTTTTACAGTGGAGTTCCACAAAACATTAGAGCAGCCGCAGGAGTAGCAATACTGATAAAAAAGGAATGGAAAAACAAAATTAATAATTATAACTATATTTCAGAGAGAATAATTAATATTAGAATAAAAATCCAAAGAGGATACATGACAATATTGGGAATATACGCACCAGAAGAGGGAAGGAAAGAAGAAAGCACATTATTCTATGATACTTTACAAAAACACATGAATTCCATAAATAAGAACGACTATATAGTTATTGCGGGAGATTTCAATGCAAGGATTGGAAACCAACCAATTGAAACAATAATGGGAACCAATGGAGAAGACACAAAAAATGAAAACGGAAAGACCTTAATTAATTTTGCAACATTTAACGAACTAAAAATTACAAACAGCTTCTTCAACCACAGAGAAATCCACAAATACACATGGGCGGCGAGAGGAACAAAATCCATAATTGATTATGTATTAGTTAACTCTAAGTTGACATCCCTAGTTACTGATACACGAGCATATAGAGGTTTTGATGTATTCTCAGACCACTATATAGTAGGCACTAAAATAAATATCCCAGCAAGATGGATAAGAAAGAGAACAGACAAAAACAAAACTGACAAAATATACTTCAAAACACATTTGCTACAACAAGACAGTATAAGGAAATTATACTGCACAAGACTGCACAACTACTTAGACCAAAGAGCAGTAAGTTTAAATGCAAATGAAGAATGGGAAGACTTAAAGCAATTGATGATAAAAGTAGCAACAGAAGTTTTGGGAAAAAGAAGTAGAAAATCTAAAAAGAAAGGAATACGAATATGGAATGATGAGATAAAAACCATCATTGAAGATAAGAAAAGGGCTTATCTAAAGTACTTGCAAACACAATCCGTACAAGATAGGATAACGTATAAGCATAAATGTGCATTAGTTAAAAGAGAAGTTCGAAAATTAAATAGAGAAAGTTGGGATAGATACATAAGTGAAATCGAATATGATATACATGGAGCCCAAAATAAAGCGTACAAAATTCTAAAACATCTAAATAAAGACGAAAAAGACACTGTACAAATAAATAATATACCCGAAAAGCAATGGCTGAGATACTATAAGGAATTGTGGACTTCAAACACACAAGAAGAAGAACTCGCAGAACAAGAATTTGCAAACGTAGACCCATTAGAAATGAACGAACTCGAAGAGATACTTATAAATTTAAAGAACAAAAAATCTCCAGGTAGCGATGGACTGAATATAGAATTATTCAAGTATGCACCTTCACAAATCAAACTTAGGTTTCTCTTCATACTAAATATATGTTGGAATACATATCAAATCCCAGAAGAATGGAAGAAAGCCATTATACACCCAATATTTAAGAAAGGAAATAGACAAGACTGTAGCAATTACAGAGGAATTAGCCTATTAAACTCTGCCTACAAAATCTATGCAAAGATAATTACTAGGAGATTAAATAAAATAAGTAATAACCTACTTTCGGAATTCCAAAATGGATTCCGAAAGGGACGTTCATGCGCAGATAGCATACTTATTGTACAACAATTGATCGAGAAAAGACGCGAATATAATCTTCCTACCTATATCCTGTTCATAGATTTTGAAAAGGCCTTTGACAAAGTCTCTCGGAATAAGTTATGGAGTATTATGCGTAATAGTGGATACCCTAACCACATCATAGAAACCATCAAAAGCTTATATTTTAAAACCACTATCAGTATTGACAAAGGAACAGCGAACAACCTAACTGAATATACAAACCAAGGAGTCAAACAAGGGTGCCCGATGTCCCCGACCCTCTTTAATATATATATCGATCATATTATTCAAGAATGGCAAAGTAAACTAACCACACATTTTAAAATAAGCAATACAATTTTAAACACTACTCTTTTTGCAGATGACCAGGCCATTTTTAGTACTTCAGAAGACGACCTACAGAGAGCTGCCCATTACCTCGAGTTAACAGGGAAAAATTATAACTTGAAGATATCAACCTCTAAAACGAAAACAATGGCATTCCAGGGGAAAAACCATATCAGATGTAAAGTAGTGATAAACGAAAAAAGTATTGAACAAGTAAACAACTTTAATTATTTAGGATTTAACATCTCATACTGCGACAAAAAAGATATAAACATAAAGATCCAAAAATTCCAGAAATTGTGCGGTACTATACGCAGAGCACTAAGACAAAAGACCAGACAAGACACCCAACTAAAATTTTACAAAACTATGGCAGTCCCAATGCTAACTTATGGATGCGAAAACTGGACAGTCAATAGGTCAGACAGAAGAAAGATCGAAGCGGCAGAAATGAGATTCCTAAGACCATTAGCAGGATATACACTACTAGATCACAAGAGAAATGAAGACATCAGAGGTGAACTACAGATCTCCAGCATACTGGAGAAGATCGACTCAACGAGGAAGTACTGGTTCGAACACCTAACCAGAATGCCACCAGAACGGCTTCCCAAGACTATCCTCGAATACAAACCAAAGGGGAAACGATCCAGAGGCAGACCCCACACAAGATGGAAAGTGACTCTTGAGAGCGGAACGGGCCACTAGGCCCAAACCCTGTTGCTGATGATGATGATGATGATGACTTGTTAAAATTATTTGTTTGTATGGAAATTTTTCAGTAGTTGCAAATCACTTTATCATCTCAAAACTAGGCAACAGTATTTGATTAAACAGTACTTCGAATCTATCTGATGATATATATATATATATATATATTGAAACCCAGAATATGTGTTTCATTACACTAATTAAATCATTAGTGTAAGAAACCAATTGCTATTTTGAACTGCGCGGTGCGCGCGCTGAGCGCGGCGCGCCGGGGCCGGCGAGCAGCCGCTGCCACCGCCGACGGTGCCACCGCCGCCGGGAGGCTAGCGTGTGAATTTCGGTTGGAACTGAGCACCGCGCACGTGCAAAAGTTCGTTACGAGAATCGCGGACGAGAGCCGTTGGCAGAGCGCTGACCAGAGAGACGCTAGCGGGGCGGCGATGAGAGCGGACGTGTCGCGAGAGCTCGCGAGTAATACATGGACACAGTCGACAGGCTACGCAACTGTGGAAATATCGAAAACTGTAGTAGATCACAAACGTGTGAATAGAACATTAGAAGTATCAGTATAGTGAAAGATTAGTGTTGGTAGAATAATTGATGTTGTTCTTATTAGTTGGCGCGGTGGGAACATTCTTGAAATCGCGCGGTACAGAACTGTGACCAGTATACAGAGTAGGCGCGGGTTGTGTAATTAAACCCACTAACGGACAGTGATTCGAGGAAGGTGCGAAGCCGAGGTGTCAAGATCCTGATCGGGGAAGAATTGTTGGAGCATCAGCCGTGGGCGATTACCACGCCACCCGACGCTGACGGCCCGCAGCAGTAGCAGAGGTCGACAATCCTGTCGGCACGAGCGGTTCTACGAACATCATAGGTATTCGATCGGGGCCCCACAGGTATGAGAAATGCATTTCACTCTTAATCTTGGTACCAAGGCAGAGTGTAAAAACGTTGTCTGATTATGTCAATAACAAATTTGATTTAGAATAAATCTTGTTTATAATTGTATTTCAATTTATGATTAACCACCCCAACGTTGCACCAACTTATCCAGGGACCCATTCACGTAAAAGATACCCTCTCTTAGTGTTGTATTGCAGTGAAGATACCCGGCACCACCAGGTATGTCACAGCTGGCGCCCGAACAAGTGGATAACGTATAATTAAGAAATGTGGCCCTAGGGAAATTGGTGAAATGTTGGAAAACAATGTGCATGTAATTGTTGTATAGTAATGCAGGGTATAGATGAGAAGCAGGCAGTGCAAAGTGTATTATTATAGAGTACAAAAAAAAAAATAACAATACATGTGTTAGCAAAAACATGCACAAGTCAAGTAAGCATAATGAAATGTTGATAATTACAAAAATGTTGTTGTGTAATTAATTGCGGGCTGACATAGGCAATCATTTGTGTGCATCCAATATATAGTTAATATTGTAGTTACTGAAGTTATGAAAACCACACATATACATATTACAGATAATATAATGTAATAGAATTTCAAATTTTGTAAGACATATTAATAATATTTGAATTGCTTGGCAACTTTTAATAACATTAAAATTAAAGAAATGGGGAAGTAGTAATAATTCTTGTGAGAATATAAAGGTGGTTAATAGTGTTGTACAAATTATGCACAAAATTGTTTTTTTTTTTTGCTGGGAACATTAACTCAGTAGTGCATTATCTATTGGTGATGATAAAGTGTGGGGAATTTATTAGAAAAGATACCAGGTTGGGAAACATATAGTAGCATTGTGAATGTATATTGTGAATATTTATATGATACTATTGAGGAAAATTCAGGGAGAAGATATGACATGTAAATGTGAGTGATGATTATGTACATAATATAGCAATAAGTGTGTTGAAAAGTAATTCCAATTAATAAGGGATTTACTATAATTTGAAAGCATTTATGTAATAGTGTTAATAAGTTTATTAGCAGTATATATGTGTAAATGGTAATAGTATATGTATTGTATGGAGTATGTTTATGCATTGGTAGGTGAGTGGAGATTTATATGATTACTGACCTCGTGTTATTGTGTTTTTGGTGGTGAATGAGGGTTGTTCGTCATTAATTAGCAATTGAAATAGGAGTGAATTAAACCATTCACGAAGGATATACAGTGTTGTGGCGGGTATAGTTAATTCATAGGATAACTGTGGTATCGTTGGTAGGTGAGGCAAGAGGAAAATTTGTGCGGTATTTGAGTGTAGTGAGAATCGATCAGATAGCTCAAAGCAACAGAATGGAGGCGCAAAATATAGCGTTGGACCGGGAAGAGAAGGCGGATGAAGTAAGGGAGATAGACGTAGGAATCGATAATAGCATACCATCGGAAAGCAGGGATAGTGGCATTGGAAGTCGGTTAGACGACACGTCAGGAGATAGCTTCAATAAAGAAATAGAAATCACGTCAACGCCGATGAACCAAGCGGTAGGAAATTTAAATCAGGGGGGTGGGAAAGATACCCAGTTAGACATAATGCAGGCGATAATGAAGTTGGCAGAAGATCAAAGAAAGGCGGCTGATGAACAGAATAGGAAGATGTTAGAACAACTGAATGGGAAACTGGATGAACAGAAAATATTTACAGTGGAGCAGAACAGGAAGTTAGCTGAAGAACTGAATAGGAAAGTAGAGGAACAGATTGGGAAGTTGGCAGAAGAGCAGAGCAGGAAATTAGACGAACAAAAATTATTTACAGAGGAACAGATTAGGAAGCTGGCAGAAGAACAGAATAGGAAATTAGATGCAATAGGGGGGCGAATGGGACGCGCTGAAGAACAGATTGAGTTAACGAAGAATGAGATGACCAAAATCACGGAGCGGGTAGAAATTCATGAGAAATGGACTGCCGAAGAATTAGGGAAACAGAAAAAGGAGTTAGAATCCCAAGTAATCAATCTGGGGGGAGAATTAGAGAATAAGCTATATCAGCAATTAGATGATAGAACCGCTAAGCAGGATGAGAAAATTGAAAGGATACAATTGGTAGTCAAGGAAGAAATGCTGGAGAATAAGAGGGAATGTGAGGAGAAGGTTGTGTCATTACGAACAGAGATTGAACAAATAAAAGAATGCAAGGCATCCCCAATCGCAGCAAGCGGGACGGTACCATTTACCCCTCCAAGATCACTAAAATTTTCAGGAGACGGGAAAGAAAATCCATGTATATTTATGAAGGCAGCAGAACGACATCTAGATGTTATCAATACTTCGGAAAGGTGTAAAATACAATTATTATATTTAATGTTAGAAGGCAACGCAAGGATATGGGCCGATACATTTGATAAGTTTCCTGAATCAGTAAAGGCATTTAAAGATCGATTCCTTGAGCGGTATTGGAATGAGGAAATTCAAATTAATTTTAAAATCAGCTTAATGAATAATCATTACAACCAGTCAATGGGAAGTTTGCGGGAATACGCAACAAGGCGTATTATGGAATACAAAACGCTATCCCCACCGATGAGCGATCAGGAAATAATATGTGTACTGACAAGACAGTTCCCAGTTACGGTGCAGAATCTTTTACGTAGTGTGCAGCACACCGACCTGGAAAGATTCCAGAATGTGTTAGGAGGGTACGACTTGACATTTGCAGGCGTACCAAAGAACAGAAATGAAGGGAATGTTAATATGGTTAGATCGGAACGTAACCAGGGGCAAGGGAATGATAGGAGCAACGATTACCAGAGAAACCAACGCGGAAGAGGGGGAGACGGATGGAGACCAGAGCCGGGGAACCAGAGACCGGACTGGAACAGATCTAATTCAAACCATACGGAGACGCGAGGCGGGGGCGGGAATGCACCCGACCGATTAGCACAGCCTAGCACAAGTAGTGATCAAGGACACTATTTAAACTAATAGAGTCCGCGGTGATAGGTGGCCCCATTGCGGACGCGGAAATCGATGACGTAAACGCGGTCTCCATAAACGCTATGCAGCCGGTAACCTACGATACCCAACCGTGGCGCAGATGTAAGAACTCAACGATCAGAATCAGGAAATGTCCCACGATATCGATAGAATGTGAGGGAATAATTAAAGAAGCAGTAGTAGACACAGGGTGCACGACCACAGTAATATCAGAGGAAATGTATGAGGAGTTAAAAGCAACAGGAAAAGAGGTAATGTGTTTGCCTATGAATAGGGCGTATGTGATTGGGGCAACTCAGAAGAAGTCAAGCCCCATCACAAAACAAATTATGTTTCAAGCCAGGATTGGCAACCAAGTATATGAGATAGTGGCCCTGGTAGTCAAAAAAATTATTGTATTCGGTAATCATAGGGACGGATTTTCTGGTCGATCACAGAGCAATTATAGATCTAGAACGGCAGGTGGTAGAACTGGGGAGCCAGGCGGTAGGATTTGACCTGGGGATGGACGAAGAATACGAAGCGTGTACGGGCGTAATAGCAGAAGATTCATTAGAAGAACAGCTGAGGCAGCAAACGGAGAAGCAGATTGAGAAGGTTACGGAAGAACAGAGTAAAGAATTAGGTAAACAGAAAAGATCCGAGGGGGAACAGAAGAGGAAGGCGGAGGAACGGAATAGAAAACTAATAGAAGAACAGAACGGGAAGGTGGTTGAAGAACACATTAAGAAGCCGGCAGAAGAAATGAGAAGAATCACAGAAGAACGGAATAGGAAGCTCATCGAAATATGCGAAAAACCGTATGGGAAAGCGGAGGAACTGGATAGGAAAGATGAGGTGCTAAAATTTCAATCATGCCATCAAGTAGATGCTAGGGTAGCGGTAACAGATAGAAACGAGGGGATGACGAACCAAATCCATGAAGAAGTCAAGACAGCGGAGGGCAAAACGGTGGAGGTCCAAATCGAGACCGAGGAGGATGTTTATAAAGTGAAAGTGAAAACGAAAGAATTGAAGTTAATAATGGAAGAAGAAGTGGAAATGAAAATAGAAGAAATGGAGCGTATAATAGAAGAAGAAATCGTGGAAAATATACAAGGGTGCGAGGAGAAAAGAGTACAAGAAGAGTTTAAACAGGAAGAAGACGGGAAAACGTCGCCAAGTGTCAAGTATGGGGTGACACCAATTATGCCTCCAAAGTCGATGAAATCTCTGGGTGATGGGGCGGAAAACCCTAAGGTAGTTCTGCGAGCAGAAGAACGGCACCTAGCATCAAACAACATATTGGAAGGATACAAGATCCAGTTATTACACCCAATGTTAGAAGAGAACGCCAGGACATGGGCAGAGAATTTTGGTATATTTCCGAAATTTTTGAAGGAATTTGAAGACAAGATTTCCGTACGAAAGCGGAGCGAAGAAACCCAAATAAACATCAAGAGCGACCAGAGGAACAGCCATTACAACTACATTACGGGAAGTCGTAGTGAATACAGAACGAAGAGCATTATGGAACCAACAACATTATTTGCCCCTATAAAATATCAAGGAATTAGTTGCATGTCAACGCGACAGTATCTTGTTACCGTGCAGAGCCTACTGAGCAGAGCAGATCATACCGATTTAGGAAAGGGTTTGAAGATATTGGAGGGGTACAACTTCATGTTTGCAGACGCCCCAACGAATGGGAGTGAAGGAGATGTAGGCAGGTCAAGAATGGAGCGAAGTCAGGGGCGAGGGAAGAGTGATGGTATGGTCAACCATTGGTACAAACGTAGAAGAGGTCGTAGCTGGAAATGGGATGATACCTATCAAGATGTGTTCAACACGCTGGAAGCTATGTCCTACAACTGTGAGTTAGGAAATCACGGTCAGCAAAATGGGGATGAACGGTCGCACAAGAGACAAGACATAGTAGGACATTACAAGCTTCAAATCGGAAACCTGGTTCAACATGGATGGAAAATAGTGAAGTGTAAATAAGTGCAAGATTAGTGTTATAATAAGTAATCACATGTTAATTCGATTTTAGGTTATAAGTGTATATAGGACGTCGAGCAATATGCAAACGAGTGCAACCATCGGCAGTGACGATGTTACTAGTGTGAATTTTTCTAGAAGCGAAAAATTCAAAAAAAGAAAGGGGGGGGTGATGAAACCCAGAATATGTGTTTCATTACACTAATTAAATCATTAGTGTAAGAAACCAATTGCTATTTTGAACTGCGCGGTGCGCGCGCTGAGCGCGGCGCGCCGGGGCCGGCGAGCAGCCGCTGCCACCGCCGACGGTGCCACCGCCGCCGGGAGGCTAGCGTGTGAATTTCGGTTGGAACTGAGCACCGCGCACGTGCAAAAGTTCGTTACGAGAATCGCGGACGAGAGCCGTTGGCAGAGCGCTGACCAGAGAGACGCTAGCGGGGCGGCGATGAGAGCGGACGTGTCGCGAGAGCTCGCGAGTAATACATGGACACAGTCGACAGGCTACGCAACTGTGGAAATATCGAAAACTGTAGTAGATCACAAACGTGTGAATAGAACATTAGAAGTTTCAGTATAGTGAAAGATTAGTGTTGGTAGAATAATTGATGTTGTTCTTATTAGTTGGCGCGGTGGGAACATTCTTGAAATCGCGCGGTACAGAACTGTGACCAGTATACAGAGTAGGCGCGGGTTGTGTAATTAAACCCACTAACGGACAGTGATTCGAGGAAGGTGCGAAGCCGAGGTGTCAAGATCCTGATCGGGGAAGAATTGTTGGAGCATCAGCCGTGGGCGATTACCACGCCACCCGACGCTGACGGCCCGCAGCAGTAGCAGAGGTCGACAATCCTGTCGGCACGAGCGGTTCTACGAACATCATAGGTATTCGATCGGGGCCCCACAGGTATGAGAAATGCATTTCACTCTTAATCTTGGTACCAAGGCAGAGTGTAAAAACGTTGTCTGATTATGTCAATAACAAATTTGATTTAAAATAAATCTTGTTTATAATTGTATTTCAATTTATGATTAACCACCCCAACGTTGCACCAACTTATCCAGGGACCCATTCACGTAAAAGATACCCTCTCTTAGTGTTGTATTGCAGTGAAGATACCCGGCACCACCAGGTATGTCACAATATATATATATATATATATATATATATATATATATATATATATATATATATATATATATATATTATACACTATACGTGACTGCTTACGGAAGTTTTTACATTGTATCTAGAATATTCTTATAGCATTCCATATTCCTATAAATACCCTATTGTAACGCAAAACGTCTGCATTACAGCTCGACTTTAAATTGATTTTTACGGCATCTGAAATTCTTCCCCTCTTCTTTCTCCTTTTTCTCGCATCTCCAATTTGCAGCACAAACTTTTTCAGACAAGGTCTCTGGATGCATTTCTTCAGTAGCTAGAACCAACTACCTCCTCCCTCCCCGCCAAAAGGAAGCTACATCTAGACATTTCTCTCACAGTCTGTAGCGGCTGTGCCTGAGAAATGACTTTTCTAAGGGTAAGTACGAGAATAAATTCCTCAACCTGAACTTCAGAAACAATAAAGACATCTACAAAAGAAAACGCGGATAGTATTGGAATTTCGTTTGATGGCGGTATAAAATAGTTTCAAAGTATTTTCTAAACTGTACGGAACAAATTTCTTCACAAATTGTTTTGACTTAAATTATTTGAACTTCGTCAATGAATGTCTTCAATGCAATGTACTCACTTTATAGTTGATGATATATTTCCAGCAGTTTTGGAAGACGAACACAATGAACACGGATGAAATATGATAATATATAATTAGATGCGCTCAAATCTAAGTCTCGCAAAGTATAATATTTAATGTCAAAATGTCTATGGCTGTCAATTCAAAAACACAAAAGTTGTGTTATGGAAACTATAGCATTAACATAAGAAAAGTGTGTTGACACCGAAAACTACTAGACACTTGAAACATTTTCGTATAAATGACCTCAAAACTATATAATTTATTGAATATTGAAGCCAGTGTTTCTCTGATTAACACATTATCGCATTAGATCCAAGTTACCATAGCTTTGGTACATATCCATTTTGTCATAGTTTCAGGCAACTAATTCGAATGAAATAATTATAAACGTTGTCATTGCCAACAATAGTATTTATTACAAGAGCAGCTTTCGATGGCTCAGCCATCATCAGTTGTCTATGCCAACGATAACGCACCACAACACCTATATAACTAATTCGAACATTAATTTTCTGTTAGCATATAGCACTCAAAGCAATTGCAGTAAGTCAAATTACATAGGTTATGTTTGTGAAAATAATGCTTGATTGTATATACTTTTTGAATCTGGAATATGAGAGATTAAGAGATGCACATTGTAACTGAGGGAAATGAAATCTACGATCACTACCTTGACTAAACCCTCTTGTGTTTGGCTCTCTTCTTGTATTCGTTGTTCGGGAGTATCACGAGTGACAGAAAAGCAATTGTCAGCAAGCATCGACTTTTCTCAATTACGTTTCCGAGAGACAAAAATTGGAAATGAAAATTATCACTATATTCAGTGCTCATCTCTCCAGTAGTTTTAGGCGAGAAGTTATGAGGAGAAATCAAAATGTGTAGTACACTGAGAGCCGTATTAGATTTTGTTCTCTGATAAAATGGCATTAGAGACAGTACAAGTTCTCTCTAAATGACTTATTATTTCTGAGGGAATTGTTATCGACTGCTGCTCAAGTCTTTTTCGTGACATTATTTAAAATACTAAAATACTCTATTTAAAAGTCTACATTTGGCAACATTATGGTGTATACGTATAATTTCACAAAAAACCTTATTTAATATTTGCTTAATTCATTTTGTTGCTTGCGACTTCATCGTGACAACAAATACTGCATAACACACTGCAAGTACTGTTTTGTTAACAATTATTGATCAGATGTGACGTAGTTTTGTGCTTCTCTACAAAACAGTTTCAGCAATTCATAATTCTAAACGTGCCACACCCTATAAGAACGAAATATACATCAACTCACTATCGTTGCGTAAATCGGTTCTGATGAACAGAAATTGATTTATTTATTTGTAATTCCGAGCATGTCAACTGATAAGGTTAATAATCCCGTAAGTGTAGTGCATGTTTGTATCGCGGGAGGTAGCGGTGATCTTCTCCCGCATGATGGTGCAAACCGACACCGCCCTACTACGTCGGCTTGCGAGCATTTCCCACCGCCGGGGAACCGCACCAACCAGAACAAGCTCTCAGCTCCCGACTAGTCTCCTGTCTAGTGTGGTGGGGTAGTGCATGTGTGTGAATATGTGTAAGAGGTGAGGAAAGGACAAGGAAGAGGAAGGAAATTTCGCGCGCGTTCCGTGACCCGCCTGTTAGGGTACTGCTCCAGAATTCGCCTCATGTTGATCAGAGAAACGACGGAAAACTACCGATATGAGCAGCCGACATTTAGAATTCTCATCCAAACAGCGGCTGAAAAATCGACGTAGTACTTTAGCTGTGTCCAAAAAGCTGCGACTGTCTTGATGCGAACCCTAGGACGTCCCGGTCTGAAGCAACGCAGTGACATCGGTTGTCCTGAGCCACCTCAGCCGGTCTGAATGCATAGAAAGTTGTATTGTGCGTTATGACCCACATGCTGAATAACGTTCTTGTTGATTCGCTTTTATTATATTCCTTGTTGGGAAATGTAAGATAGTGGAAATCAAATCGCTTTTTAGAAATAATCCGTTTTAGTTAACAACTCCCGTTCATAAACAGTTGGCACATTTATTGAAATTACATGCAACTTTAAACATTACTTTGCGCTCAGATCCCCAAGAGAAACTGAAAATACCAGGTGCGTTCACAAAGCTTCAAGGCTGTTTTTTTCTTGAGTAGAGGAGAACCTGGAGACCGTTTTTAACGGTCAGGGTGAAGTAGTGGTGCATGTCAGCTGACCGACCGCACCAGCGGCTGTTGCCTCTGAGGCGCTGAAGTGAGCAGATCACCAGTGGTGTTGAGTACGTGCCAGTGACCCCAATCGAAAACTCGGGGAGTAGAACATGCAGTGTCATTTGGAGCAGCGTTATTCTATAACGTTCTATGGGAAAGTGAAGTATTTGAGAGATTTTTGGTATGATTCAAAAGGCTTGTCAAGAAGAAATGTGAAATGTTTTTTATGTGCAAAAGAGATTCAAAGATGATTGCGATGACGTTGAAAACGATGGCTGCAACCTTCAACCAGCCGTACTGATGACAATTTGTATAAAGTGCGTCAACGTCTAAACACTGACACTGTGCGTGAAGCACTGATCGTCGTCATAATGTGAGCATAATGAGTGCCGAGCGGGTTTGAGGATTGAGGCCGCCGTGAGCGCGACGCCCGGAGAACAAAGCCGATTGGGGTTTTCACTACGACAATGCGCCCTCTCACACGTCGCTCGCCGCCGGCGACGACAACACTGTTGCAGACCCCCTACAGCTTCGACCTCTCTCCCAGCGACTTCTTTGCGTTCCCCGCAACCGAGAGAGACCTGCGAAGGAGGCGATTCCACACAACTCCAGCGTCCCAAACGGCTTCAACGAGGCCCCTCGACTGCCTTCTACGTGAAGGTTTCAGGGAGCGTATGGGCAATGGAAAAACGCTGGCAGTGGGGGTAGACGACAACGATCATGTTTCTAAAACGTTTGGTTAGCTGTACAATTTTTTGTTGTTCTAAGACCAGACTTGAAACTTTGTGAACGCACCGTGTATACTTTACGTCTCTCGAGTAAACAATGCTATTGAACTGTGCTATTAAACTTTGGGTAAATTATTTTGAAATGCTTTCAAAATATTATTTTCTAAGTGCAATCCACCAACAGATTCAAAATAAGACTGCAACCAGGTTAAGGGCAGGGAAAAGAACACTGGAGTTTTTATTAGGCGATTCCGGTGGTGACGATTTCTAATGTTTTGTAAATATTCGATAAACTGTAGAAGGCAAAACTATCACTTATGGTTTACAAATAATCTAACATCAAAAGTTCTAATCGATGAGAAAGTGATTTCAAATCATAATAACGAAGGCGAGAGGAGAGGGGAAATCGTGAAGAGCAGGGGGCAAGAATGGCATAATAGCGCGCGCGGCGCGGGACCTATGTGTTGGGCACTGCTACAGCATTCGCCTCGAATCGATCGGAGGAATCACCGAAACCTATGGACCACAACAGACAACTGCTAGAATTCTTCTCCAGCCAGCGGAAGAGCTTCAACCGTACAGCTAGGTTTAAAGGTCTGTTATCGTCAGGACTCAATCCCTAGGACCTGTCGGTCAGAATTGCTGAAGAGGCATCACCAATTAGCCACTCTTAGCTCTAACCAAACTCAGACGGTCCCACCGTCGTGACTCAAACCCTAGGATCTTGAGATGCTGTGGTGTCAACATTTGTTGTCCTAAGCCAATTCACAGGTGAGTAGTTCGGAAGAGTTATTATCTTCGTGATCGGTAGGGTCGTTAAGATCTTGTGGCCGCCACGCCACGCTCTCCAAAATGCCGTTCGTACCGTACCAACCTCGGCCGAGCCACGCTTTAAGCCACTGAATTAATACGCTCGGTTCCAAGAAACATCCACCTCGAGCTCCTGCGCCGTCGGCGAAGTTCAGCGAGTGATATCGACACAGCTAATCTCGCTTTTCTCGTCTCGTTCACGGCCCGTGAGCCGACGCCAGCGAACTCTCGCGTTGACTCCCGCGGGAAGAAAGTCTTCAGCAGCGGCGCGCAAACGAGAACGGAGCCGGAAGAGGGATTTATCAACTTTTCAAAAACTCTTTAGCAAAGTGAATTTTCTATTATCGAAAAAAATGCCATTTCCCCTCCCGGGAAAGAGGAGGAGAGAGCGCCGTTGGGCATACATTATTCATAGCCGTTGCGATCCACTGCTGTCGGCGCCCTACTGATGTTATGCGCATACGAATACCAAATGCGGTCGCTGGCAGTTAGGTTGCGGACCTGAGGCAACTGAATATGTTTGTGTTGCCAAACGGAGGTCGCGTTGTCCCGTTAAAAAATTGGAGACGTTGTCTCCGAGGAAATTTCATGATTTATGGGAGCGCGCTACGGGTAACGACGAATCGAACTTGGTATCTTGTCGGGCGCTGTTTGGACAGCATGTACGCGACCTGCGAATGTGCCCCAGGGTGTAGTGTGAGAGTGTGGGTCTAGTAGCTCGCGGCGCGGTGGTAGTGATGGGATGAAATCCGGCCTGGATTTGAACGTACGGGAAGCTTGCCTCGTTTGTTTTTGGAGCTCTTCGTGCCGTAATCGATAATAGAAAATTTAAGCATGGCATAGCGTCATATAAATCTCCATCAATATTGAGACTAATAGTGAATGAAGTTTTGAATGAGGTTTTTTGCACAAACGTTTATCTCGAAATGAAAGTAGCTCCTAAGTGGGGAAATATATATATATATATATATATATATATATATATATATATATATATATATATATACACACACACAAATATACAGCGAGCGAAGAGGCTGAGTGCGTAGCGCGCTGGATTCGCCACTGGGAGGTCAAGGTTCAACCCCCGGGCCGGCCATCCTGACCGGGGTTTTTGTGGTTTCTCTTGCTCTCAAGGCGAATGCTGGGGTGGTTCCAAAATCCTACGAACACCTCCCACTATCCAACCTAATACATTCTACCATCATCCTAGTCCTTTCACAGCTCATCATCACTCTATGATGAAAATAATAATAATAATAACAATAATAATAATAACAATAACAATATACACAATTTTGTAGGTTATTTCTGTAGTGTAGGAACCTTATGCGGCTCAGTCACCAAATCATTCGTAACAACTGATCTGTGACAAGAAAAGGAATGTTACGGAGAAAAGGCGAAATGCATTTTGCATTTAATCGATATTAATATTTATTGAATCACTCTTCTACATAAGAAAGGCGCAAATGGTACGAGTGGCGCATGGCCCGATTAGCAGGCTGATTCTCAACTTCGATCTTATCTCTCGGAAACAGCGTATCGTATGTTGGTGAAACCCGGCTTTTGAAACCAAAGCTTTAGAGTTGCGTCATCCCATAGTACCGCACATTACATTTGAAAACAAATTTCTTAAATTTAATTTATTGCACTTAATTCCATTATATTAATTTATTTTAGAAATTAAATTTAATATAATTGTTCTCGTGGTAATAAAGTGGTTCCATACAGCAGATTGCAGACTGAAGAGAAGATCTATCTCAAGTTTTAAAAGAATATCAAAATCAAATACTAAAATAGTTTTTTCAGTCGTGCGAGTTATTTTAATGTAATAATATTAACGTCACCACATTGAGCATTCCACAGACCACTTCCTAACACAGGATAATAGTGAATTATCGTCTTTTTTTAGAATAGCTTTCTTTGCAAGTAAGTAACACATTCTTTATATTTCTAATCATAAAAAAGTTATAATGAAAGGTAATTATATCGTCCATGGTTGGAAGAAATGAGGCATGGTTTTAAAGAAAAGATATTGGAAAATGCAAAAATAGACTAAATTGGAAAAAATTCATAAAAATTCATCAAATATTTTTGAACTAGAAATATAGGAAGTCTGAGAACAGAAAAAAAGATATCTTGTACATTCAATTACGTAAATAAATACATGTGTATTAGCGTTGAATTTTTTTCTAATCAGTTGATTGGATCTACATTTTTCGGAGGACAGACAGATAATTTGTGCACACACAGAGGCGCAACCACATCTTTACTCGGGGAGGGGGGAGCTAAAAAAATAGTGTCAGGATTTCTTATATATCGAATTTAAAATGAGTTTTTATTTTTTGACTTATCGTTAATATTTATAACGTTAACAGTTGAAATATTGAACGGCTTGCGTTATGGGTTATGCAGCAACATGTAATTTAAATTTTGACTTCTTTTAGACTTAACAAACTTGGCAAATTGACAAGAACACTAATAACTCAAAAACTAAAATATTAAAATTATATCCATTAATAAACAAAAGTGTAATATATCTATTGATTCAGTGAATATAAAAACATACCTCGACCGTCATTAACATATTATTGTTCAAGATGGCAAAGTACTGTTTAAACTAATCTTGTAAAATTGAAAGTAAACATACAAAATAGGAAGTAAAACATATTTTTAAAATACCATGGCTCATAAGCAGTAAGCAAATTTGAAAAGAATTTTCAAGAAAATGTGAATTAAAAACTTTCATTTACTTTTTATTCTTGTCGTGCAACTTGTCTGGCCTCACATTTCTACACAATTGTTAAATTCGTAATTGTTTACCTTATTTCAAATCTAGACATTCTAGGAATCACCTCCATAATTACCTTAGTAATATTTTTAATTATTTTCTATTTTTCAATTAATAATGTATCCTATTTCCTTGTTTTTTCATTTATTTATACAATTTTAATTAAGGAGCCTCTCTGAATATAGTTTCTAATTTCTGTGTACATTATGTACCAAAAATTCTTATTGTACTGAAAGATTGTAGCTTATAGCTACTGAAGAGTAACTATAAGATTGTAACTTATAGTTAAATTGCATTTGTGTAATACACAATTTTCAATATCTGAAAAGAGTTACTTATGTCGAAAAAGGAAATAAATAACTATAAAATAACAAAAGAACATCGAGTTTTGTAGGCTATACAAGAAATAAAAAATGACGTAGCGTGTATCTCAAAAACTGTGAAGGATCGCTCTGGTGAGTTATGGAATCGCCTGGCCGTTTCCTACTCCACTCGGAGAAGGGATGGGGAGGGGAGGGCCGGCGAACTTGTTTGCCTACGGAAAAGAACTCCTCCTCCGGGAAACAAACACCTCATTCATCGTCTGCGGCAGCCCGTCGCGCAGGGCCGCTCTTGCTCCACCTGAAGTGGCGTAATTTAGGGGCTTTCCGGCAGCTCAAGTTGGCGCACCTGAGTTGGTAGGATTTATGGGCGGACGCGAGGGCATCGTCCTAATGCGATTTGCTGGGCAGGAGTCGCGTTGGGCGAAAGCGGTAGAGCGACGAGCATGAAATCATCAATACATTTCAATGGAGAGCTGTGACCCGTAGGGGAGGGAATTTGATTCGGGGGAAAGCATGGCTTCGGTTGAATGGTAATGTCAGTTTATTATTCCTGCTCTATGCACCCTACGGTGGCTGCTCAGTTTAGTGGCCTGTCTATTGCCGGAGGCAAGTGGACGGGGTTGACAGGCAGGCAGGTCGACAGCGGTGTTCCGGTCGGCGGTCGCTGGCGCTCAACGCACGGCAGGAGTTCTCCCCGCGGCCAGACCTTCACGGCAACCTGCGGGTCCACTAGCTTACGCACTGTCGCTCACAAGAGTCCTACGCAGTCAAGCTCTCTGTAGCTGGCTAATGGGCGACCTTTCATAGTGTTTTCGGGGCCTTGAATTAACTTGGGTATTAGTCCTGTAAACGTAGTCCTTATTACATCCCGAGTTATGACGGAGTCCTTTCGCTCTAGAGCTTGACAGTCAGCGCCAACATACTTGTACATGAAGGCTTGCAGGATATCCCCTCCAGGAACCATCCGCAATAAGGCACTATCCTAGCCAGGACAAGCTCTAAGCTCCCGGCTCGTCTTCCGATATGTGTGGTGATGTAGGAATATAAGTGCAAGTGTGTGTGTGTGTGTGTGTGTGAAAGTAAGGCGTGAAGTTATGAGAACCAGTAGTGTACAACGGCACACACTTTCTCGCGTTATTGGAAACAGCAAAATAATATTGAAATAATGCATTTTCTACGGTACTAACACCTCCGCCGTTATTTCAAAACGTCCAATTCAACAAAGATGCAACGCACTGTTGCGAGTTTAGCATTGTCAAAACTATGTGCTTTCACCTGCCTAATAATATCAATACATTAATAAGAATACATGCAAATGACATCAAAATAATTACGAAAATTCTGGATACTCATTCCTGAGTTGCCTTTCGTCCTAAGATAACAGCTTCGATAATTTTTATTTCATCACCGACTTCTAACACCCACACTTCAGATACGACGAACACTATTGCATTTCAACAAAGAGATCATCTATGCTTTCTCGGAGGAGAGATAAGATGATATAAACACTACAAGTGCTTCTCAAATATCTATCCTGCATTGTAGCAATATTTCTATTACGCTTTGCAGATTGCCAAAAAAATACATTAAGAATACACATTGAGTAAAAAGGAAAGAAAGTGAGAAAGGAAAAATAGAATGAATATTGTCATTTTCATTAGGAAATTATAATTAAAATTAAAATAATTATTTTTCATATCATTCATTCAATTTTGAATGAATGATATCTGAAATCTGTGTATATTTCATTAATTTTAAGCAAAAACTATGCAAGTACTACTCGTTAAAAAATACATACAAAAAATGAAAAATAAAACGTATATAATAGTTTTTAAGGGGGAACGGAAAACCCTATGCTGTCAATGTTAAATTGAGCTATATTTAAGAAGCATTTTCTCAGAAAGTCTTGCACCTACAATTATGACATTTTTAGACGTTACAAGTGGTACTATTCTTTTTATCATAACGATACATCTTAGTAAAAATTAATTACATTTTAGAATATATTTTTTCCATTTTATTTTAAAGCGGTTTTCAGTGCTTAATTGGTATTAAAACTTTAATATTGTACATTGTATTTATAACAGCATCGGCATGTGGATAATAGTTGTATCAACATACCCTGAAAATCTTATTACAATAGCATTACTCAAAGCTGCGAAAATGTTCCTTATTTAGTGAAAAAGTAAACTTATGGGAATTTAGCTTGAAAGTTGACACATCAAATCAAACCAGCACTTTAGCTAGGTTCATCTGTATCAGCTTCATTTCCCAATAATAATTTTCACTTGACGCCCCTTTTATATTTTTTGGCTTCTTTGGTGAGCCTCAAGAGTTTGTTTTCCGTATACTTTAATTTTGAGGGGTCGATTCTCTTCATTGCCTTAACTGTGTTGCAACCAGCATCAATTCCTAAAGCTTGTAACACTTGACACTTGATGATCTTACCTTTGTTGAATGTGCCTGTGGCATCTTATACACCAAAATGAAGTGTATTAATGACAATAAATGTGGTTTTGGAGACACGATTCCAAATTACATTATGCACACTCTGATTTGGATTTTGTGTTCGGCCGTGCAAACACTTCTTCAAAAGAATGGGATCTGAAAAATCCCTGAAAATGGGTTTTATTTTATTCATTACAGAGAAGGCAAGCTATAGCTGGGATTAAATGTTTCCTCAGTAACCGCAGTAACCGCCAGTAACCTCTGTTGAACTTGCACCAACTGTTTGTACCGGCTGGACACGATCCATGACTGGGATTATCGTGTGTTGACATTTTATGGAAGAAAATTGCCCGTTCTAAATTTCTCATTTTCTCTTGGTTTTACGTCGATTCTATACTTTGTATATCATTGTATACCAACCAATCCATTGATGGAGGAAATGGTATTACTTCAAGAAACCAAGTTGGACATAATTTGCAACTGCAGTTCTGAATCCCATTCGTTCGTGATGAAGCTTGTCTCTTGAAGCAATTCTACGTACTGCTAGATACCTGATCTACATCTTCCGGTGAGAGACAAAAATGAATTATCCTCCACGAAGCAGAACGACGCGAGACGTCGTGCTATTCGAGAAGAGATGCTGCCCACGGACTATTAGAATTCTTCACCGGGGTCTTCATCGCCCACGCCATTCGCCCCTCGAAATTTCACAAAGTAAGGCACAACGTTTCTCCAATATTTAATAATGAGTGGAGTTATTTTGATTGCGCCAGTGCCCGCTGCAAGAGGATATCTCTCTGAAGACAATTTGTTCGCTCCAACACTTCCCTCGAAGCAGTCGCGAGGGAGGGAAAGTCCCACTTGCGCTCGCTGCTCCGCTAAGGTCGCGCGGCGCGCGGTGTGTCTCTCGGTTTCGTAGAGGGGAGAAGAAAAGTCAATGGAACTTTTGAAGACAAGTTAGTATTTTGCTTTCTTCATTGTAAGAATAGCTTTGAGGTCTATATTATTCATTATATTTCATGCAAAATCTTGTGAAATAATTTAATTTCGAAGGAAAAAAGTTGTGTATATCAGTGAAAATTCAGATTTATGAACATCAGTGTATGTAAATTTTGCTTATTTTATTTTTTATTCTTTGAAACTTCATAAAGGAGTAGCTTATATTTCAATAGCAATTTAAATTATAAAACAACGGTATTATTAACTACAAGAGTAACGATTGAAATTTACTACGAAGAACGTTTGAATACCTCACAAGAGAAATTTTGAATAAAAAATTTGTTGCACTGGTACAGTTAGGAAGGATCCTTAGGGGCAATGTATGTTGCAAAGTGGTTATAAAAGTGGGTATTTCTTAAAACGGTTTCACATTTATTTTTTATTGTGTATGAGTGTATACGAATTCTTGCATTGATCATTTTATGTGTTTCTGTTTTTTGTAGTTTTTAATTTTTTAAGTGTTCTCAGTTAATTCAATTATCAATCAAGCGGATTATTACCCTCGTTTTCTGTAGGCGGGCATCACAGCACGCCTGATGGTGGAGTCGTCGGCCGGCGTTTTGGAGCGGACCGCCCCCTTTCAGGCAGAGGCGGTGAACACGGGCTCCCAGCGTGACCGTCTGACGTCGCCGCGTTTTCTGGGGTCCACTACTTCAACCAGCGTCACCAACCTCAGGCAGCAACGGTGTTCATCGGCGATGATTGATTGGAAGCCAATCAACTCCCGTATCAGCAGTCGCGGACGATTGTCATAACGCGGTAAATTGACTTTAGGCGCGAGACTGCATCCCTTTTCGCCTGAATTTCGGACAGAGTGCGCCAGGGGTCAACTTCCCTCCGCAAGAGGCTTCGAATGCTACTTGAGATTAAATGAGCAAGTGAAGTTATTAGCTTGAGTTTCAGTCAATGCATATCTGAACTCAAGTGAATATTCATGGCCGAGCTAAGAACTCCAATGACCACTCGCGGCCGAGTCAAGAAAACAAGTCGAATCGAGTGCTCGTGGCCGAATTATCAAATCGAAATCGACCACTCGTGGCCGAGTTATGAAATCGAATGGTTACTCATGGCCGAGTCAAGACATCGAATGACTACAGAGCGGCGGCCTGGTAACAGCAAACCTCGGTACCCTCTCCCTCAAGCAACGTGTATCCTCCCGATACGCGGGGTTAAATTTCGCGGAGCAGGGTGGAGGCGTGTGTCTAACCAATCTCACGGGAACTCTTTTCTCAACAGCAAGAATGTCCGTTGCTGTTATAAAAAAAACTTCGGGCCTGTTTACTTCGCATCCGCACGTGCGCCGCTGACCGTTGGGTCGTAAATTCGTCTCCGGACAGGGCGCACTTAGCGTTGGGGTTCATTTTACGAGCGGTCGCATAGGTGAATAGGGGGCACCCACTTGACATTTGGCGCGGGGGTGTCCTGCCATAAAATTTCATTCAACCCCTCGCCTCAATAGTCGAACGGGCGCGGGGAACTACGACCCCCTTTCGCAGCTGCGTCGCGGGCGTCTGTTTTCCCCCCTTTTTTCATGAAAATTTTTCAGCGCATGAGCTGGTACCGTTACTATATATATATATATATATATATATATATATATATATATATTGTGACGTACCTGGTAATGCCGGTACTTTCACTGCAAGAAATTACTAAAGGAGGGTATCTTTTTCGTGAATGGGTCCCTACGAGGAGTCGATATAGCATAGGGAAGATTTAATTAGTAAATGTGGTACAATCATAAACAGGATTTATTCACAAACCAAATCTGTTAATTACATGATTTAGAACACTAATACACTTTGCCTTGGTACCAAGATCAGATTTAACATGAGTTTTTATCATACCTTGGGGCCCCAACAAATACCTCCGTTGTTTGAATTACGGCTCGCATCGGCAGGTATCGCCGACCTCCGCAGCAGCTTGGCGCAGTCGGCGGCTGGTGGTGTAGCGGTCGCCTCGGCTGGCGGCCTCTTGAATCCCTCGGGCTTGGCTTCTGGTACTTATGCGTCGCACTTCCCTCTAATTATCTTTCACTGTTTTGATATAACTAGCTAACACGCGGCCATTGCACGTGTCGGTGTCCGCTTCTCCACACACAGTTCTGGTATTGTTCTCACTGCGTTAAATAGCATAAGCGCGATTTACTGCTCCCCTAGCACTGATCTCTTCTACATGTTACTTTTCCGGCCTCCTAACTATTGTTTCAACAGATCTTGCATTAACTAACGTTCTACCTCACCGGCCACATTCCGGCCACACTTCGGCCACCGCCGACCCCTGGCGACCGCCTCGTCCGTCTCCCTCCTCGCAACTGTCGTAACGGCTGAATTCTCCGCCGCTCCACGCTCGGTTTGTAACCGTCGTTCCCACGCTGTGTTCGCGGCAGCGACGGCGGCGGCGGCGGGCCTCCCCACTGCCGTCCGTCGCGTCTGCCGCCTGTACTACGTAGTCCAAAATGAACTCAAATTTCTTATGCTAATGAATCTAATTAGTATAAGGAAACATTCTATGTTTCAATATATATATATATATATATATATATATATATATAAACAAAAATTTTAAAATACATGGTTATTATATACTCTAGATTTAGGTATCATTTTAGACCTACTTCTTATTCCTTTATTGTCACCGCTTTAATTTCTTTGTTAAAAATGTTGTCAAGAAAGCTCGCAATATTATATGATTTTCCTATTAAGTAATTTAATGGAGAAAAATCGATTTTATAATTTGAAGACACGGAAAAGAAACTGATAGACGATATCGCACTCTAAAACAACATCAAGAATTGATGACGTCCGTCCTTATAGGAGGTAGAAAAAGTCAAGAGATCATAAAGTGTGTTTCGTATGAAAAGAGGGTGAATATTTCGTGGAAGAACGCGGAGACTCAGCATTAGTTCACGGAACTTGTTTATTTTGAGGACGATGGGTGATTGCAGAGATCTCGTGTGCATTCGCGAAAGAAAGCTTTCATACTCCCTGCCCCCCCCCCACGCAGAGCGTTTCAAACGCCTGGCGAATTTATGCCACGCCCTCGCCCTCGCCCTCGCCCTCGCCCTCGCCCCCGCCCTCACCCTCACCCTCGCCCTAGCCCTCGCCCTCGCCCTCGCCTTTCTGCATTCCCACCTCCGCCAATGCCATTGTCTGCCTCCCAGATGTTACGCCCACCTGCACTCCAGATCTCTACTGACACACTCCTCACCATCCTCGTCCTCCCATTTTCCCTCCACCTTTGCTTCCGTCATGCACTGCCTTGATTTTTACACCCTGGTCCCCGTCGTTTCACTGCTGACCCCGGTACCACTTCTTTAAGCGACCTTCTCCCTTGCGCCCCGCCCTATTATGCCTCAGCTATTTACGCTGCCTCCACTAAAACGTAGAGTGGAATGTGGTGGCCCAAGTCTTAGTTTTAGTCTCCTAGACCTCACTTTTGTTCTCTACGCCATTTCTTCCCATTGCTCTTTCCCAACCATGGCTCTAATCTCTTAAACCATCCTCATTTGAAACCTTGTCGCGTCCTACCCCATCTCCGTCCTGCTCCAGTCTTCACCGCCTCATTCTTTTCACCGCCCTTCCTAGCCCCAGTCCCTGTATCTCCACTCACCCATCTGCGTCCTTACGCACCTTCCACATCGATCCCCACATTTCTACGCCATTACCTATTCCTCCTTCCGCCCCTGTGGTTCTCTGCCGACGTCTCCCTGCTCTTCCACCAGCCCAGCCACATCCTTCCTCACACCGCCTCTTGTACCGCCTTTGCGGGCACGACACTTACGAGGCTAATGATCCATAAGATCCCAGTTGATGCGCCTGGAATCAGTAATCAATTAATTTGTCAACTCCTTTCTCTTCCTCGACATGACCCCGACCTTACTTGCCGTAGCCACCGCCTCCCCTGCCACCTCCATACCTTCCCGTGCCCTACGCCCTTGTGACCCCCCCCAAACTTCACTGTTACTGCCCGTTCTTCGCCCGGACCTTGTTTCGTGGGTAACATATTCGTCCGGGCCCATTCCACTCTTTCGTGTCCCAGCCCTCGCCGTTCCACATCCCCAAAGCCCTTCCCTTCCTTCGCCGCCCCTCCCCAGTTTTTTCCGCATCCATTCCCCACCCACCCTTCCTGGCCCCAGGCCCAGGTCTTTCACGCCCCGTCCAATGCGCTTGCTCTCCTCCGCAGGTCTTCGCTGCTTAGCCCCATCCTACCCCAGCCTCCGCCCGCACCCTTCTTCGCCGGCAGGCCGTCTGCGCGCTGCCGGCGCCGACCACCGCCATGGTGCCCCCACCCCAAGCGCCGAACGACTCCACCGCCACTGTCTGACAAAAAGCGGGAAAGAACCTCGCAAAATGGAGCGGAGAGAGGACTCGTTGGATGTGTTGGTGCGGTGGTGTGGACCTCTTAGGAGGTGACCTGTAGCGACTAGCGTTCCCACATTTCATTTCAGATTATCACCGTTTACATCCAATTCAATCCAGGTACGAGTAGAAATTGTAGACAAATAAGGTTCTTTGCGCTTGTAGTACTGTTTCTCACTTTATCATACTTTTATATCACTATCTATTTTTAATAGGTATAGACAGGAATTTATTGTAATAATAAAAAAGGAAAATGTAGCCATGTATGTACGTAATTAAAATAATAAAAACAGTAGCAAATATGTAAATTATAAATACAAAATTGTGATTTACATTGGACGTTAAAGAATTTTTTGAACACAAAACGGTATTTTTAATTTCTCATATACTACTACTAATTTCTCATATACACATGTTATGTGATGCTGCAGCGAGAACGATGATTTTTTGACACAAAGCTCGTTTTGTAAGTACCGCCCACGCAAAAATTAGATACAAATAGTAAATTACCTTCTCTGATTTTTTGTGTAGTCCACGTTTTGTGACACTTTGATAGCTAAATACAGGTATATGGATACAACGAAGGCGCCTTGATTATATATATATATATTGTGACATACCTGGTGGTGCCGGGTATTTTCACTGCAATACAACACTAAGAGAGGGTGTCTTTTACGTGAATGGGTCCCTGGATAAGTTGGTGCAACGTTGGGGTGGTTAATCATAAATTGAAATACAATTATAAACAAGATTTATTTTAAATCACATTTGTTATTTACATAATCAGACAACGTTTTTGCACTCTGACTTGGTACCAAGATTAAGAGTGAAATGCATTTCTCATACCTGCGGGGCCCCGAACGAATATCTATGATGTTCGTAGAACCGCTCGTGCCGACAGGATTGTCGACCTCTGCTACTGCTGCGGCCGTCAGCGTCGGATGGCGTGGTAATCGCCCACGGCTGATGCTCCAACAATTCTTCCCCGATCAGGATCTTGACACCTCGGCTTCGCACCTTCCTCGAATCACTGTCCGTCAGTGGGTTTAATTACACAACCCGCGCCTACTCTGTATACTGGTCACAGTTCTGTACCGCGCAATTTCAAGAACGTTTCCACCGCGCCAACTAATAAGAACAACATCAATTATTCTACCAACACTAATCTTTCACTATACTGATACTTCTAATGGTCTATTTACACGTTTGTGATATACTACAGTTTCAAATATTTCCACAGTTGCGTTGCCTATCAACTGTGTCCATGTATTACTCGCGAGCTCTCGCGACACGTCCGCACTCGTCGGCGCTCCGCTAGCGTCTTTTTGGTCACCGTTCTGCCAACGGCTCTCGTCCGCGATTCTCGTAACGAACTTTCTGCACGTGCGCGGTGCCCAGTTCCAACCGAAATTCACACGCTAGCCTCCCGGCGGCGGTGGCACCGTCGGCGGTGGCAGCGGCTGCTCGCCGGCCCCGGCGCGCCGCGCTCAGCGCGCGCACCGCGCAGTTCAAAATAGCAATTGGTTTCTTACACTAATGATTTAATTAGTGTAATGAAACACATATTCTGGGTTTCATCACCCCCCCCTTTCTTTTTTTGAATTTTTTCACTTCTGGAAAAATTCACACTAGTAACATCGTCCCTGCCGATGGTTGCACACTCTTGCATATCGCCCGACGCCCTATATGCACTTATGACTTAAAATCGAATTAACATGTGATTACTTATTATTAACCCTAACATTACACTTATTTACACTTCACTATTTTCCATCCATGTTGAACCAGGTTTCCGATTTGAAGCTTGTAATGTCCTACTATGTCTTGTCTCTTGTGCGATAGTTCATCCCCATTTTGCTGACAGTGATTTCCTAACTCACAGTTGTAGGACATAGCTTCCAGCGTGTTGAACACATCTTGATAGGTATCATCCCACTTCCAACTACGACCTCTTCTACGTTTGTACCAATGGTTGACCATACCATCACTCTTCCCTCGCCCCTGACTTCGCTCCATTCTTGATCTGCCTACATCTCCTTCATTCCCATTCGTTGGGGCGTCTGCAAACATGAAGTTGTACCCCTCCAATATCTTCAAACCCTTTCCTAAATCGGTATGATCTGCTCTGCTCAGTAGGCTTTGCCCGGTGACAGGATACTGTCGCGTTGACATGCAAATAATTCCTTGATATTTTATAGGGGCAAATAATGTTGTTGGTTCCATAATGCTCTTCGTTCTGTATTCACTACGACTTCCCGTGATGTAGTTGTAATGGCTATTCCTCTGGTCGCTCTTGATGTTTATTTGGGTTTCTTCATTCCGCTTTCGTACAGAAATCTTGTTTTCAAATTCCTTCAAAAATTTCGCAAATATACCAAAATTCTCTGCCCATGTCCTGGCGTTCTCTTCTAAAATTGGGTGTGATAACTGGATCTTGTATCCTTCCAATATGTTGTTTGATGCTAGGTGCCGTTCTTCTGCTCGCAGAACTACCTTAGGGTTTTCCGCCCCATCTCCCAGAGATTTCATCGACTTTGGAGGCATAATTGGTGTCACCCCATACTTGACACTTGGCGACGTTTTCCCGTCTTCTTCCTGTTTAAACTCTTCTTGTACTCTTTTCTCTTCGCACCCTTGTATATTTTCCACGATTTCTTCTTCTACTATACGCTCCATTTCTTCTATTTTCATTTCCATTTCTTCTTCCATTATTAACTTCAATTCTTCCGTTTTCACTTTCACTTTATAAACATCCTCCTCGGTCTCGATTTGGACCTCCACCGTTTTGCCCTCCGCTGTCTTGACTTCCTCATGGATTTGGTTCGTCATCCCCTCGTTTCTATCTGTTACCGCTACCCTAGCATCTATTTGATGGCATGATTGAAATTTTAACACCTCATCTTTCCTATCCAGTTCCTCCGCTTTCCCATACGGTTTTTCGCATATTTCGATGAGCTTCCTATTCCGTTCTTCTGTGATTCTTCCCATTTCTTCTGCCGGCTTCTTAATCTGTTCTTCGACCACCTTCCCGTTCTGTTCTTTTATTAGTTTTCTATTTCGTTCCTCCGCCTTCCTATTCTGTTCCTCCTCGGATCTTTTCTGTTTACCTAATTCTTTGCTCTGTTCTTCCGCAAATTTCTCAATCTGCTTCTCCGTTTGCTGCCTCAGCTGTTCTTCTAATGAATCTTCTGCCATTACGCCCGTACACGCTTCGTATTCTTCGTCCATCCCCAAGTCAAATCCTACCGCCTGGCTCCCCAGTTCTACCACCTGCCGTTCTAGATCTATATTTGCTCTGTGATCGACCAGAAAATCCGTCCCTATGATTACCGAATACAATAATTTTTTGACTACCAGGGCCACCATCTCATATACTTGGTTGCCAATCCTGGCTTGAAACATGATTTGTTTTGTGATGGGGCTTGACTTCTTCTGAGTTGCCCCAATCACATACGCCCTATTCATAGGCAAACACATTACTTCTTTTCCTGTTGCTTTTAACTCCTCATACATTTCTTCTGATACTACTGTAGTCGTGCACCCTGTATCCACTAAAGCTTCTTTAATTATACCTTCACATTCTATCGATATCGTGGGACATTTCCTGATTCTGACCGCTGAGTTCTTACATCTCCGCCACGGTTGGGTATCGTAGGTTACCGGCTGCATAGCGTTTATGGAGACCGCGTTTACGTCATCGATTTCCGCGTCCGCAATGGGGCCACCTATCACCGCGGACTCTATTAGTTTAAATAGTGTCCTTGATCACTACTTGTGCTAGGCTGTGCTAATCGGTCGGGTGCATTCCCGCCCCCGCCTCGCGTCTCCGTACGGTTTGAATTAGATCTGTTCCAGTCCGGTCTCTGGTTCCCCGGCTCTGGTCTCCATCCGTCTCCCCCTCTTCCGCGTTGGTTTCTCTGGTAATCATTGCTCCTATCATTCCCTTGCCCCTGGTTACGTTCCGATCTAACCATATTAACATTCCCTTCATTTCTGTTCTTTGGTACGCCTGCAAATGTCAAGTCGTACCCTCCTAACACATTCTGGAATCTTTCCAGGTCGGTGTGCTGCACACTACGTAAAAGATTCTGCACCGTAACTGGGAACTGTCTCGTCAGTACACATATTATTTCCTGATCGCTCATCGGTGGGGATAGCGTTTTGTATTCCATAATACGCCTTGTTGCGTATTCCCGCAAACTTCCCATTGACTGGTTGTAATGATTATTCATTAAGCTGATTTTAAAATTAATTTGAATTTCCTCATTCCAATACCGCTCAAGGAATCGATCTTTAAATGCCTTTACTGATTCGGGAAACTTATCAAATGTATCGGCCCATATCCTTGCATTGCCTTCTAACATTAAATATAATAATTGTATTTTACACCTTTCCGAAGTATTGAGAACATCTAGATGTCTTTCTGCTGCCTTCATAAATATACATGGATTTTCTTTCCCGTCTCCTGAAAATTTTAGTGATCTTGGAGGGGTAAATGGTACCGTCCCGCTTGCTGCAATTGGGGATGCCTTGCATTCTTTTATTTGTTCAATCTCTGTTCGTAGTAACACAACCTTCTCTTCACATTCCCGCTTATTCTCCTGCATTTCTTCCTTGACTACCGATTGTATCCTCTCAATTTTCTCGTCCTGCTTAGCGGTTCTATCATCTAATTGCTGGTATAGTTTATTCTCTAATTCTCCCCCCAAATTAAGTACTTGGGATTTTAATTCCTTTTTTTGTTTCCCTAATTCTTCGGCAGTCCATTGCTTGTGACTTTCCACCCGCTCCGCGATTTTGGCCATCTCATTCTTCGTTAACACAATTTGTTCTTCGGCGCGTCCTATTCGCCCCCCTATTGCATCTAATTTCCTATTCTGTTCTTCTGCCAACTTCCCAATCTGTTCCTCTACTTTCCTATTCAGTTCTTCAGCTAACCTCCTGTTCTGCTCCTCTGTCAATATTTTCTGTTCATTCTGTCCTTCCAATATCTTCCGATTCTGTTCATCTAATTTCCCATTTAGTTGTTCGAACATCTTCCTATTCTGTTCGTCTGCCTTCCTATCCCGTTCTTCTGCTTTCCTACTCTGTTCATCTAATAACTTCCTATTCTGTTCTTCTAACATCTTCATCAACATCTGCATTCCATTTGGATGGATATCTTCTCCACCCCCCCGATTTGAATTTCCTGCTACCTGAATCATCGGTGTTGACGTAACTTGTACATCTTTATTAAAACTGTCCCCTGACGTATCATCCAACCGACTTCCAATACCACTATCCCTGCTTTCCGATGACATGCTATTATCGATTCCTACATCTATCTCCCCTACTTCATCCGTCTTCTCTTCCCGGTCCAGCACTACATTTTGCGCCTCCATTCTGTTGCTTTGAGCTGTCCGATCGATTCTCACTACACTAAAATACCGCACAAATTTTCCTCTTGCCTCACCTACCAGCAATACCACAGTTATCCTATGAATTAACTATACCCGCCACAATACTGTATATTCTTCGCGAATGGTTTAATTCACTCCTGTTTCAATTGCTAATTGATGACGAACAACCCTCATTCACCACCAAAAACACAATAACACTAGGTCAGTAGCCATATAAATCTCCACTCACCTACCAATGCATAAACATACTCTTTACAACACATATATTATTACCATTTACACATATACACTGCTAATAAACTTATTAACACTATTACATAAATGCTTTCAAATTATAGTAAATCCCTTATTAATTGAAATTACTTTTCAACACACTTATTGCTATATTATGTACATAATCGTCACTCACATTTACATGTCATATCTTCTCCCTGAATTTTCCTCAATAGTATCATATAAATATTCACAATATACATTCACAATGCTGCTATATGTTTCCCAACCTGGTATCTTTTCTATTAAATTCCCCAAACTTTACCATCACCAATAAATAATGCACTACTGAGTGAACGTTCCCAGCAAAAAAATTTTGTGCACAATTTGTACAACACTATTAACCACCTTTACCTTTACCTTCTCACAAGAATTATTACTACTTCCCCATTTCTTTAATTTCAATGTTATTAAAAGTTGCCAAGCAATTCAAATATTATTAATATGTCTTACAAAATTTGAAATTCTATTACATTATATTATCTGTAATATGTATATGTGTGGTTTTCATAACCTCAGTAACTACAATATTAACTATATATTGGATGCACACAAATAATTGCCTATGTCAGCCCGCAATTAATTACACAACAACATTTTTGTAATTATCAACATTTCATTATGCTTACTTGACTTGTGCATGTTTTTGCTAACACATGTACTGTTATTTTTTTTGTACTCTATAATAATACACTTTGCACTGCCTGCTTCTCATCTATACCCTGCATTACTATACAACAATTACATGCACATTGTTTTCCAACATTTCACCAATTTCCCTAGGGCCACATTTCTTAATTATACGTTATCCACTTGTTCGGGCGCCAGCTGTGACATACCTGGTGGTGCCGGGTATTTTCACTGCAATACAACACTAAGAGAGGGTGTCTTTTACGTGAATGGGTCCCTGGATAAGTTGGTGCAACGTTGGGGTGGTTAATCATAAATTGAAATACAATTATAAACAAGATTTATTTTAAATCACATTTGTTATTTACATAATCAGACAACGTTTTTGCACTCTGCCTTGGTACCAAGATTAAGAGTGAAATGCATTTCTCATACCTGCGGGGCCCCGAACGAATATCTATGATGTTCGTAGAACCGCTCGTGCCGACAGGATTGTCGACCTCTGCTACTGCTGCGGCCGTCAGCGTCGGATGGCGTGGTAATCGCCCACGGCTGATGCTCCAACAATTCTTCCCCGATCAGGATCTTGACACCTCGGCTTCGCACCTTCCTCGAATCACTGTCCGTCAGTGGGTTTAATTACACAACCCGCGCCTACTCTGTATACTGGTCACAGTTCTGTACCGCGCAATTTCAAGAACGTTTCCACCGCGCCAACTAATAAGAACAACATCAATTATTCTACCAACACTAATCTTTCACTATACTGATACTTCTAATGGTCTATTTACACGTTTGTGATATACTACAGTTTCAAATATTTCCACAGTTGCGTTGCCTATCAACTGTGTCCATGTATTACTCGCGAGCTCTCGCGACACGTCCGCACTCGTCGGCGCTCCGCTAGCGTCTTTTTGGTCACCGTTCTGCCAACGGCTCTCGTCCGCGATTCTCGTAACGAACTTTCTGCACGTGCGCGGTGCCCAGTTCCAACCGAAATTCACACGCTAGCCTCCCGGCGGCGGTGGCACCGTCGGCGGTGGCAGCGGCTGCTCGCCGGCCCCGGCGCGCCGCGCTCAGCGCGCGCACCGCGCAGTTCAAAATAGCAATTGGTTTCTTACACTAATGATTTAATTAGTGTAATGAAACACATATTCTGGGTTTCAATATATATATATATATATATATATATATATATATATATATATATATATATATGATTTCTCATTTATTGGACCTTATCCTTTTTAGGACCAAAATTAATATTCCTGAATATAGTAAGAGAAATTCTTTCTATGTAGAAAGAACTATTTCAGATTATCTACATCCCAAAAATAAGATTGTAAGAAACTTTCACAAAAAAGATACATTCGTACGAAAGTTACTAGAAAGACTTGCACACAAAAACTTTTATCAAGGAAAAAAGGCTCTCGCTGGATAAGATGGTAAAAAATGCCCCCACATAAAATGGAAAAGTAAATCTTTCCTAAGAATTGTAATCACGAAAAAAAATTTCATGAATTTTTAGATTCCTCCCCCTACACATCCTTCTTAATAATGAAAAATGTGTTTTTATTGTTTATTTTTTTCATTGAATTGGGCGAATTTCCATTGAAAATAATAATTCTTGATGTGAAAGTTACCTAATTTTTCAAAAATACATTTACATACAAAATTATATACAGTTGTTGATTGTTTTAAACGTTAATAAAGCATATGGGTCTAAAACAGCACGTACTTTCTTGAACGTATTTTCACGCCAAATTCCGCAAAAAAGACTCAAATTTTAAACGAATTGTACACGGCCTTATTTCAAAATATATCTCTAAGGAATGGATTTCATTAAAGGAAACAATGTGTATTTAATGTTTTAGCTGAAGGAAGTTTTGAAAGCCAAAAAGTTTTGATCTTTTGCAGTTTTCGACAAATCAGTGTTTAAAAATGGCCTCAGTCTCGCCATCAATAAAGACTATTTATTTATTTATTTATTTATTTATTTATTTATTTATTTATTTATTTATTTATTTATTTATTTATTTATTTATTTATTTATTTATTTATTTATTTATTTATTTATTTATTTATTTAAAAAGAACATGAGATCTGCATGATTCTCTTAAACGTCCTTCACATTATCCAATAACAATCCCAATTGAAAATATCCCGGGGGCTTCATGTACAGAATCTTCCAAAATTTAAATATCGATTTAAAATTCAAGGGGCCGTGACATCAGCCAGATAGTTTGGGGAATATCAATTTTGGAGAAAATTGGCTGAACAGTTTAGCCGCTAGCTTTGTTCACAGACGGACGGACAGACAGACAGATGGTCAGACAGAGAGATGAAAAGATAGAATGACAGACAGACTGGCAGACAGGCGGACGGACAGACAAACAGACGGAGGGACAAATAAACTGTTTGCCGTCATTCTATTTTTTGGTATCAAAGACCCACAACACGTGGATTCTGGCTACAACACATGTTAGAGGATTTTTTTCTTAATTTAACCTTCAGATATACCTTTCTTCGTTACCAGAGCACTGTAGTAAGCGTTGTTTTGTCGAAAATTCGCCACTTTCTCGCATAGCATTACATAACTTTCTCTCTACTCCTCACCAAGAATGTGAAATTGAACGAATAAACGTAGTGATCTCTATTTCCCAACTCAAATAAAAACGAAACAATTTATTGACAAAAACGATATCATTGGTCTACATGTTTCACAGAATCTCTTGTTTGATACTCCAAGAGGTAAGGCTTTGAGAGTGGTCTTGTCGCTTTCAGTGCAAAAAATAAACACGCGAGATTCCTATTGTGGCCTTCTGGAGATGCTCGCGGTACTACTGCGCATCTGAAATCAGATCTGCCTTTGCGACTCTGGTGTCGACCTGTTGAAAGCTTCTCTTTGGTCCAAACGATTCGAAGCGTTGCTTCAAAAGTGCTCTTCGTCGAAATCTTCACTTCTCTGTATTTGCGCGAGTCGCCGATGAAACGACATCGCACGGATGGTCAGGCAACTAACGAAGCATTCACTCGGGGAGAGCGCAATGTGAGTGGTGCTTGGTAGTGAAGGGTCTGAGAGGTTATGTGGAAAGACGTGATTCCGGTAGCGCAAAAATTAAAACCAAATGTAAAACGAACATTTCGAGTTAGAATAGGTCTATAACGGAATTATAGTTTAGGATTGAATGTATCAGTCATAAAAGCATGAAATCGTCTTCAATTCTCACAGATAAAACATCTCACTTCATAGAGAGTTTAGTTGTAATAAAAAATTAAGCAACAGAGTGGATCAGTAGCTTTTCAAGATTTACTGAAATCATCATTTACATCTTGGATTTTTTAAATTCGCAGTATACTGTGACAAGTTGTAATGTGTAATGGAAGTGACAAAATGTCATTTAGGAGGAGATAAATACGAGAGATATTTAGAAGTTTCAGGAGATGTAAATGAAAGAGAGATTCAGAAATATTTTGAATGTAAAACGAAATAAATTAACGTTAGTGCCCAATCATTGAATTTTAAGAGATTTCATTAAACCAATCAATAATTTATCCGAGACACGTTGGAACGTTTGGAAGACGATGCGCGAAATTAACTAACAAAATTTCAGATGCTCCAACAGCACGCATTTTCGCATTATTTGTAACTATTACGTAACAGTCTAAAGTAATATTACAGTTGAAGCTCTAAAAGTGTTTCCAAAGAGCAAAAAATATTTGGTATGATTTTATTTCGTATTTGGCGTGAACATTTTTTTTCTGCAAACAACACTTTACTCACTGAGCACATATCTCTGGAGCCAGAGACTAAGCGCTATCATAGAACATTGATCGCTTTTACATTTCGGTAAAATGCTTGCAATTAAAATCGCAGCTGCGCGATTTTTATGAGCGAACAGAAGATGAACAAATTAATACTGACAGTACTCTTATTGTGAACTTTCTAGATTAAATGTTTCTTTTATGCAAGGTCTTGGTTTCAATTAGATTTGTAGTATTACTGTTCTCATTCCTATTGCTTTAATACCTTACTACAATGAATGCCTGCGTTAAGAAATACAATAAAGAGCAAAAGAACTAGTATACATGCCTCATATCGTGTACCCCCCCCCCCACCTGAGCACGCAGAAGTGTCGAACACGACGTGGTATGGACTCAATTAATATCTGAAATAGTGCTGGAGGTAACTGACATCATGAATCCTGCGGAGCTGTCCATAAACTCGTAAGAGTACGAGGGGGTGGATATTTCTTCTGAACAGCACGTAGCAAGTCACCCCAGATATGCTCAATAATGTTCATGTTAATGTGGATTTTCGTGGCCAGTAGAAGTGTTTAAATTCAGAAGAGTGTTCCTGGAGTCACTCTGTAGCAAATTCTGGACTTGTGGGCTGTCGCATTGTTCTGCTGGAATTGCCTATGTCCGTCGGGATGCACAATGGACAGGTGTAGGGGATCAGACAGGGTGCTTACGTACGTGTCACCTGCCGAGTCCTATCTAGACGTTTCAGGGGTCCCACATCACTCCAACTGCACACGTCTCATAGTATCACAGAGCCTCCACCAGATTTAACAGTCCCCTGTTGACATGCAAGGTCCATGGATTCATGAGGTTGTCGCCATACTCGTACATGACCATCCGCTCAAAACAATGTGAAACGTATCGATGTGACGAACGTAAACTCATCAGACCGATCTTTGTTTCCAGTCATCAACAGTCCAATGCCGGTGTTGATGGGCCAGGCGAGGCGTAAAGCTTTATGTCGTGCAGGGTGCACTAGTTCGGCCCCCAAACCCCATATCAATAATGTCTGGTTGAATGATTGCATGCTGACACTTGTTGATGGCCCAGCATTGAAATCTACAGCAATTTGCGGAAGAGTTACACTTCTGTTACGTGTAATGATTCTCCTCTGGCGTCGTCGGTCCGGTCTTGAACTATCTTTCTGTGGCCGCTGCGCTGCAGGAGATTTGATGTTTTACCGGATTCTCGATATTCACGGTACAGTAGTGAAATAGTTGTATGAGAAAAAACAAATTTCATTGCGACCTCAGAGATCCTGTGCCTTATCTCACTTACGTCGACTATAATACCACGTTCATATTCTCTTAAATCGTGATAACCTGCCATTGTAGCAGTAGTAAACGATCTAACAACTGTACCAGACTGGTTATATAGTCGTTGTCGACCGGAGTACCGTATTCTGATTGGTTCCAGATCTCTTTATTTACGCATGGCTGTGCCAGTTTTTTTGTCTCTTCTGTGTAAGTTGTTGAAAACTGCTGATGAAGTGCGGACATTCAAATAATTTCTTTAGTTATTTCTTATCAGTTTCTCCTTACCAAAATAAAACGTAAGTATTGTTCTTTACTGCATTACTTTTACTCAATGTCATTTATGAGTTTCATTTCATTTTACAATGTAGCGCCACAACCTCGAAGTTTTCTTTAGTACATTTTTATATTCAGACACGTCACCAAGAAAAATTAACGAAATACAAAAACATTATTACTACACACTACACATTCACATAGACATATTATATGGGTGTTTCGAAAACTGTCATTCACGGAATAAAAATAAAAATTGATCAGAAATTCCTGGAAGAAGGCCGTGTTGGTAAATATTGCAGAAACCGCATCAACAGTCTTCGTACCGATCGTAGAATTAGGGATCTCTGCCTAAGAAGTCGTAAAAATTAGTGTCTGACTACGATGATAAACGCCCAGGGAGTAACAGTTTCCAAAAGGACAGTCGGAGACGCTTAGCAGAAGAGAACCTGATCGGCCGTCGTCCCGTCAAAAATCATTCTGCACTCAGACCATGAAGACAGCCACTGCAATGGGCCACACAACACTGAAACGTGACTGTTGCAGACTTGACTCGACAACCTTTTTATGTATTGAATCATCAATATGGATTTTTGTAATATATTACAGTATGCTTCTCTGGCGAATCAACGTTTTAGATTTTGGTCGACTTAAGTTTATTTGTCCGTTGAAGACCTGGGGTTCAGTTTCATTCACACTACCTAATGGAGAGTGTTAAATACCCGGTTACTATCATGGTGTGGTCTGTGATCTCAGATCAGGGTATGGGGCACCTATATATCGTAGAAGGGACAATGAGGCATGGCCATTTCAAGAGAGTACTAGAAACTCTTGAGGTGAGTTAATCTGCAAGGTTTACAAGCTAATATGTCTGCGTGAATGATTACACAAATAACATTATAAACTTTTTGTGCAATAAGACTGCAACCTGCCAGAACAAGGAAAGTTTTGGCAGGTAAAATTTCCATATCATCAAGTTGTAAAATCATAAAATCCATACAACATAGAGAACTTTTCTCTGTATAAATTTTGACAGTAGTTTCTGTATTTGAATAAAATTAGTCTTATTAATTTGAATTTTATATTTTCCATTCATTTAAAAATACTTCGTAAAAGAAACGGAGGGTTCACCTAAATTATTAGCATTACTATTTTTCTGTGTACCCTAATGAAATTGTTAATGAAATATACAAAATTGTTAGTGACGCTTCAGATAAAATATACTTGTAGCTATCTTTGTACCATCATCAGGATATTTATTACATTATATTATACATTATAATGTAATATATATTATATTGGCATAAACAAAATTGATTTTAAGATACCCGCACTCTTTGTATTGTTCCTTAATACTGCAAGTATTGTGTTTAAAATTACTGTTGTTATTTGCTTATAGTGTATTGTGCTTCTCTGGTGTTAAAATTATTGTATATTTATGTAAAGTGCTACTATAAACCAAACGTAGCTTTCTGTAACGTTCCTTAAACAACTTCACTTTTTTCGCCTACTTCTTCTTCGTCCTCTTCTTCGCTTCTTTTCTCTTCCCTCTCCCTCATAAATTTTATCAATTTTACTTTTTGACCCCTTCCCCTGTACGTCTTTCTTTTCTCTTTCATGAAACTTCCCTTTCACTACTATGTACAACTTACTCAGTACTATTAATGTTCGGTCCTAAGCCGCCATCCTGATTGAGGTTTTTCTGGGTTTACTCAATCGCTTTAGGCGTATGCCGGGATGGTCCCTAGATTTGTTCTCCCAGACGTAAATGTACATGGTCCCTAGATTTGTTCTCCCAGACGTAATTGTCCTCCCCTCTTAAAATGTTACTACTCTAAATGTATGCAAATTCAGTGCTTAGGCGGAAGAGCAGGCCCTATGGCCTGAGCCTCGCCATTAATAAAGCCATTATTATTATTATTATTATTATTATTATTATTATTATTATTATTATTATTATTATTATTATTATTATTATTATTATTATAGGATCGTTATATTGTGATGTCCGGTGAGTTATTTCTCAGTAGTCGCTGTGAGATCAAGTTCAAGTCAAGACATGACGCTAGGTTCTCCCACACGCAGCAAACATAGGACATCGGCGTCACATGTGAGATCAACGTTCATGTCTTTGCATGTCAATGTCCTTTCCTCGCAAATACACTAACTTTTGATTTTACAAGGAAATTTTATTTTATTAAGCCTTCAAACAAAAATGCACCGCTTTCGTTACGTCGTCATCTTCTCAAAGCCTTTCATATATCCAAAGACTTGAAAATCCAAACGAACCCGATTTGAGCTGTGTGAACGATGTTTTAGGACACGAAATTACAATCTTTGAATGTCTTAAAGAGTTGGGATGCGGTACGTGGACGAGCATTGTCGTTAAGTTAAAAAAAACGCAACTTGACACGATTTCTCTGCGACGGCATCTTATTGCTGCTTTTAGCTCCTTTTCCAACATTTCGTTGTGCCGGACACTATTCACCCTTTCATGCCTGTCCTGATGGTGCTTCAAATCAACCCATTAGTATCCCAGAAGAGAGTGGAAATGACCTTACCGACAGAGGGTTGAGAAGAGACTTCCGAGACGTTACTGGCTCACGACTCTGTAGAAAGTCGCCTACGAAGCATACGAAACTCTTTTATCACTAAAGCAGTTATCACCCTACATTTCCATAAGCCTTTGATGAATTTCCCAAGGCTTTAAACCCTCTGATCACAAAAATCATATTGGCGATTGCTGCTATTGTGCTGTGTACCGCCTGTCAATGCACCGCCATTTTGACTAAGTTTCGCACTTCGCTGTTTTGCACTGCGTATATCATATCATCTGTTAGCATATGTCAGCATATTCTCAAAGCATGTACTTCCTTCGGGGGAGTTCCAATGTCTGCAGTGATCGGTTGGGTATTATTGCTCATATACTGTTACATTTTTAATCACCTTCGTGTAAAAAATACAATAAACAAATACCAAAAGAAGGTCGACCGGTGAAACTTTGCCAACATTGTTTAGAATTTGGTTCCTCCCTGACTCGCGAGCCTTCATTGACTCCGGTCAAGGAAGTCTTCATCGAAAAAAGCAAGAATTATCCTGCTCGTTCTTCAGCCAATTTGCCCTGAAGAATTTCCTCTTATCCGAAAGCCCAAATATCATCTAATGTGCGTAACCGTACCATGCTCTCCCGTTGTGTTGGCCACTCTCGTTGTCATCAAATGGAGCAGTTGCTACGAGGGCGTTAGCTTTTGTGGCTTCCGTTCCCCTCCCATTCGCACCCCCTCCATGCCACCCTCCTCTCAAACCCCCACCACAACGTACTCAGTCGGCAAGAGTCTGGAAGCGGGATATTTCCGCAGCCGCACTGCCATCTGTCATCTCGCTGCGAAGTTTCCGTGGCGAGGTGAGCAGTCGCGGAAGCCGAATTGTTTGGTGCCACTTCAAACTGCAAGCAGTGGGCTGACGCCGTGAAAAAATGATCCAATACATTTTCTAACTCCAACAGTGTTAAAAGGTTATTTCAAGCGTTCAGAAAATAACTTTTTGCCATAGCGAGTTGTAATCTAGTGCTAAGAACCTTGTGAAAGTCAATGGCTACCCCGATAAAATTTGTCTGGAAGCCAGCTGCTAAAATAACAATTTACGTAATATATTCTTTCCATGAATCTCAAGTAAAACAAGGCCTAGTTATATTACACTAGGTAAGTGAATGTTTAATTCGACGATTTTGGCGTATCAGAGATGAAGACAATTGACAATGCGTTTTTCAAAGCAACCATACACCGATGTCTAAGAGCTATCCTATTACCATTCAGTACTGTAAGTTTCCATTTTCAAGCAAGATGTGTCTGGTTGTTGGACACACCATCGTTTCCAAATGTTCGCCGGACATTAAACGAGCTGTATCTCAAAACTGTATGAGTGATCTATCATTCTTCTTTATAGTGTCACTTCCATGCAAAATATTTATTCCTCGATAATGTAATTTTGTAGAAAAAATACTTGATTCCTCAGTTTAAAGCGATCCACTAGAAGACTACTACCTATTGTGGATGAAATGCTTTACTTATACCCCGGGCAAGAGGTGTATAAATAAAGTCCGAAATAATTTTGTGACAGGTCGAAAATTGACATCTTCCGAAATGAACGCAGGCAGCGCGCATTTTACAGAAAAAAGTCTGTCAGTGTCCAGATACTTGGCTACCCGGACGACACCGTGTCCTAGGCACAGAGGACAATTACCGACTGCGTCCTAAACTGTCGCATTTTGATAAATATACTATATTGGATTTGTAACAATTAAAAATAGAGAACGTAGCAATCTCTAAATCCAACTGGGACTTAATAAAGGTAAAATGTGCGCCGTTTTCACAAGGTTGTTCTCGATTTGTGTATTAGCGGTATCGTGTAATGTGAATGAGACTAGACTACCTGAAATAGCGCTGTGCAACTTTTGTCTCTGCAGCGCTTGTGGCAGAGGTCATAGGGTTCGAGGCCCGACGGTGGAGAATTTTCTACTCCAGCTGGACAGCGAGGTCGAATCCTGGAGGAGAATTGTTGCGGCTGGCTGAGCTGATCAAAAGTTTTTCATGGGTTCTTCTATCCATACCAGGAAAATGCTTAAGCAATACTCTACCAAACGCGCCACTTTCACTCAGACGCACTGCACTGACAGACAAACTGCGAGGTGGCAGCCCAGTCACGAGGTGGGAGCTGAGAGTTAGTTCGGATCGTCCGATGCCCCACTGAGCGAGATGTCTTCAAGGCGGAAACCACGTGGAAGTTACGTCATATTTTGTACAGAGGCAGACCCACAGCAAAAAGTGACTCGGTCTTGTGAAAAGCAGAGCGAAACAGTCCTTCGAGGCAGCGACGGGAATTCTTCATTCCCCTCTCTCTTTCCCCAGCAGCTTTTATACAACTTCGTCAGCGACGTGGTACGTAAAATGTAGGATTTCCTTCTTTCAGCATGTTAGCATGCTAGCATGTTAGAGATGTGAAAGAAACCCTACATTAAAGCCGCCTGCAATATCAAAGAAAAATTCTCTTAAATCGTTTGGAGCCTACGCAACGGGCTCGCGTGTTTTACGAAACACCACGATTTGAACGGAAAATGAAGTGCGTATTTATCTCCCTTTTTAATTTTAATAAGAGTCCTTGTATGGAAATGAAAGTAATTATACCTGAATTTCAGGAACATTTTCCTGCTGAAAACTCTGTCTCTGGAAC